>JAKSZU010000001.1:133140261-133730261 GCA_026018925.1 Tupaia tana | reverse complement strand
GCCCAAAGCTCCATCTCTCCCAACAGTTGGAGGAGTCTTTGAACATAGTGGCCAGAACATAGTGCCCTGGAGTTTCTGGGCACAGCAGTTGGACCCCCGCTCAGCTCTAGCTGAGACTGTGCTGCTTGGGTGGTGCCTGCATGTGCGCGGTGCTGTCCCCGCTATGGGCAGAGGGTGGGCACTGGAGTACTCTCAGCTCTTTCCAACTGCTGCTGTCCTTAGTTCTTCAAGCCAGTGCAGCTGGGCCTTCTGCCGGACTTTCAGCTACAGAGTGGGCCTCCCTCAGCCTAAAGGCCACAAAAACGACTTCTTCCCAGTAATGTCCTACTTTGGGATTGTTTCTGATGGCTTCAGGTTGTGTTTAGTGCATTGTCCAGAATTTGCAGTCGTTCTCTGCCATCTATGGGTGAGTTGGTGGGTGAAGCCATGTGCCCATGGCAGCACTGGACTGCTGGGTGAGCATGCCTCCAAGTTTTTTTATAGCCCAACCATGTTGAGCCAGGTCATGAAAAGACTGAGTCCCATTCCTGCTGAGGGGTTCTTCTGAGTCCCTGAAGCATTTGGGTTAGGTGGAGACAAGTCTGCATGAAGTGCTTTGAGTCCAAGAGCATCCACGTGGCTGCTCCAACCTTGCCAGCACCAGCTTGCCTGCACCCTGTCACATGCAAGCCTTGTTCAGCCTGATGCTCTTCCCTCAGGGTCTGCATGACAGCTCTCTGGTTGCTTGATGTGTCTCTGCTGCCAGCTCTGTGTAGAACTGCAGGACAGGGCCGGACTCACCTAAGTGCTGGGCAAGGGACAGGGGCCAGGTCAGGGAAGACCAGCCTGAGGAAGGGCATAGTCTATAGCAAGAAATGTTTCCACCCTCCCCACTCTCAGAGGCATGTGTTAACCATCAAGGCTTTGCATGCCTCCATCCTCAAGATGCCTCCCCAGGAGGCAGTGCTGGTGTTATACTTGAAGAATATGTTAAGTGAGTTCTTATAGGCTACCAGCCCAGTCCCTCTCCCAAGCTGGCTGCATGGACACCCTTGCTTGACCCTGCTCTTCATGGTGCATAGCTGTGTCTGTCTTCACCCTTGGTCTGGACTCACAGGCTCACTCACCTTCCTGGGAGCTGGGGCATCTACTCTTGAGTGTCAGTGGGAGGTCTTCTGGGCTTTCCAGCTACTCTTAGCCTCTCTCCTGCTCTGGCTCAGGCCCGTGTTATGACTCTTTTTAATGAATTGCATCATGACTCAATTATGGCGATCAAAATACATTTTCATCTAATAATATGTGAGAAAGAACAAGCCTCTATTTGGGTTCACATCACCATGAAGCGATGAGCAGACGTGCCAGCTGTGCACGGGGGTTTAAGAGCCTGTGTGTTTTCAGTCAATGCAGTGTGAAGAATTATTTTTAAAGTGAAGATAGAGATGAACAAGAGGTCTTGCAAGGGTGTGATTAGATTTGTGAAGTTGTGAGTAAGTGGGTGTCATGGCCAGGCAGGAGCTGAGCCTGCACCATTAAAATCACAACACTCCTGGTGGTAGTTAAACGAAGACCCTGACACCTGTCAGGGCCTTAGAAGAACATCTTGGGACTTCTCAGGAGCTTGGTTCCTTGCTTCCCAAGGCTCTGGGAGACTGAGGAGAAACCACCCGGGACAGAGAATATTCCAAAGGGGATTGCGTCTGTGGTACATGTGTCTGGGGCCACACGCAGGTTCCCACTGCAGCCTTGCTCTTGTCCCTGTCAGGATTTGGGTTCTGGTCACATCTTCATGCCTCATGGCCTGGCCCCCAGCATCCCAGTTCACTGTCATGGCAGCCACTTAGCCTGGGAAGACAGACTCATGGCCCTCCTGCTGTGTGTCACCTCTGCGTTTTCACCAAGGCGCTGTGACCGAGGAACGTGGAGTTGTTAGGCAGCTGCCGATGGTCCCAGGCTACTAGCTGGGGTGCTATTGTGACAGAAGCAATTTAAGAAAAGCAGTTTATGGGACCAGCAGTTAGCGTAATGGCTATGTCGCTGGACTCCCACGTAGTCGACTGCGGTTCGAGTCCCGGACCCGGCGGCTTAAACTCACGCCGGGCGCGTGTGCGTGCGTGCCCAAGATCCCGAGAGGAGAATGGAGGAGAAGGGAATCCCCCCTGGGGGGTGATTTCCTGGGTCTTATAGGGGCAGGAATGCTATTCCTGGAAGTTCAGGGGACAGTAGGGCTTTGGGGAGGAGACTAGGCACTAACCCAGGGGTCTGTGTGGGTGGTTCTCTCTAAAGTTGGCCAACGTGGAAACCTTGTTCACTCCTGTTAAAAACTGGTTTAAAATCCTTAAGTTAGAACACTGTGTGCCCAATGAGGAGGAAGGAGCAGCTCAAGCCAAGGACTAGATTTGGCCCCTGACCATCCCATCCCAGTTAGGGGCACACCCTGGGCCACCAGGAGTCTGCTTACACAATTGGGAGCCTCAGGTGTTGTTTCTGTGTCCAGAGCTCTGGCCTCTCAGCTTTGGAGTCATGGTTGGCCCCTGCTCATGTCATGAACCCTCTAGGTGCAGATGTCGCACTGTTGCATGTGACCACAGAACCCTGGTCTAGTGTGTGCACTTCCTCTGCCCCTTCTCCAGGCATCCAGTGGCCGATGCTGGCCCCTGCTCATGCCATGCTGCCATCTGTCACTCTGCTGCACGTGACCACAGATCGCTATTCTAGCATATGCTCTGCCCTTCTCCACGCATCCAGTGACCGGCACCAGCCCCAGCAGCGCGACTCCCAGTGTGGTCTGTGGTTGTAGTGAGATGGACGATTTCTTTTTTAGGTGAGGCTTTCAGTTCTACATTGACATAGAAGAAGTAGGTGCTGAGCGGCTACAGGTGCTGCCAACAGTCCCAGCAGCCGGTGAGGTCTCCATCTCAGAGGGTTCTCGTGGCTGGGTGAAAGCATAGGCTTGTGTGCTGTTCATCAAATAGCTGACCTTAGGTGGGCATAGGAGCTTGTTAGGAAGAACTCAAGAATGGCCAGTGAGCCAGATGGCACTGTCCCAGACACTAAAGATAGAGACAAGACAGGTTTTAGCTGGAGTCCCCCAGACTGGAAAAAATCAGTAGGTTTCAAATATCCTCAAGTGAGGTATGATCCCTCCTACTCAGACCATACTGTGGGACTGCAGAAACAACTCCCTTTCTCCATTTCACTCCGAAGGAAAGACAAAGTTCTCACAATGACCTGAATGGCTCTGTGCCCTGTTCTCTGCACATCAGCCACAGGCTCTCGCAGCTCCTCAGAGGTCCCTGTGCCCCAGGACCTTTGAACATCCTGTCTTCCCTGGCTGGAGCACCCTTCCAGACACCCATGTGGTTGGCTCCTTCACTTATTTCAAGTCACCTCAGTGAGGCCTTCCCTGCCCCACCCCGACATATCTGGAGCACTAGCTCCGTTTTACTCTCTCCCCTTAGCACTGACCGCTGTTTATCATCCACATGGCTCACTTGTTACACATGTGGACCCTGAAGATGGGATAGCAGGGGTGTGTGCACTGCTGTCTCAGTGTCTCAGTGTCACAGTGCTGTTCTGTGGGCTTCTTTGCAAAGTGAGTGCTCCAGGAGTGAATGTGGCATCAGCAGAGATCCCATCTGAGCGCAGGGGAGAGGGGCTTGGAAGTTTCTCCAGGAAGTGTCCTCAGTGTACTGCCATGAGAGAAGGGTGGACAGCATTTCTTGTCTCAAACTAAGGGCCCTTGGCTCTGCTGGTGTCCAGTGCTGAGCCCACTCCTGTTTCTGCCTGTCCTCCCGTGTTGTGGATCTGCTGCCACCACGTGGAACTGTGCGGCATGTGTATTACTTCCCACCCCAGGAGCTCAGCAGGTGGTGATAATGTCCTACAGTAAACCATACATCCAGGCAGCTCAAGCAACCCCAAACAGGATAAATGGCAATAAAATAAAACTAGCAATGGCAGCAAAAAAATTACACCTAGACATATACTAACTCAAACTACAAGAAAAATCAAAAGTAAGTAAAAAAAAAAAATCCACCTTACCTATGGAGAAGCAAACATAAGATTTACATTTGACATCTCAGAAACTATGCAAGTAAGAAGACTATGAAGTGAAATATTCGAATTGTTGAGAGAAACAAACCACCAACCTAGAGTTTTGTTTTCTGAGAACTTGTCCTTTTAAAGGGAGGGATACACTTTCTCAGACAAGTGAAAATTGGGGAAATTAGTCGCCAATAGACCTACAATGTTGTAAGTGTTAAAATAAGTTTCTTAGAACAAAAAGGATAAAGATCAGAAATTCGTATCTACATAAAGGAAGAGCATTGCGGAAGGAACAAGTGAAGGTAAAATTAAAACTTGGATCTTTCTTATTCTTAATTGAGCTAACAAATAGCTGTTCAAAGTAGTAGCAACAATATATTCAATTATGTATACTTGTGCGTGTATGTGTGTCCTGTGCATATATCTGCTTATGTATAAATGATACAGGAACAGGAAGAAGGAAGTGGGATTATTTTATTATTATAAAGTATTCTTGCTATCCATGAATCAAGTACAGTATTATTTGAAAATAGATTTGGATTAGTTCGAAAGGTGTTGCAAACTCTAAAGCAATGACTAAAAAAAAAAAAAAAAAAAAAAAAAAAAAAAAAAAAAAAAAAAAAAGTTAAAAAAATACTGATATGCTGAGGAAGGAAAGAAAATGAAATCATATAAAGTGCTCAATTCAAACTAAAAAAGGCATAAAAAGAATGAAAGATTAAAATAATAATAAAGAAAGGGAAACAAATACACAACAGTAACAAATATGGTAGCTATTAGTACAGCCGTATCAATAATCATTTTGAATGTTAATGGTCTAAAAATCCCAGTTGAAAGACAGATTGTCAGAGCAGATCCACAAATAAGACCCAATTATATGTTGTCTACAAGAAAGTCACTTAAAATAAAAAGACATATACAGATTAAAAGCAAATATATGGGGAAAGATATACCACGCTAACATCAACCAAAAGAAAATGAAATTAGCTCTGTTAATTTTGGTCAGAACAGACTTCAGAACAAGTAAAGTTATCAGGGATAAGAGGAGTGCCACATAATAATAAAGGGGTTAATTTTCCTAGAAAACATAATAACAATCTTAATAGGTATGCACCTAACAACAGAGTGTCAAGATACATGAGGCACAACTAATAAAAGTGTAAGAAGTAGATGAATTGAGTGTTATAGACTTCGATACCCTTCTATTAGAAATGTACAGATCCAAGATGCAGAAAATGATTAGGACACAGTTGAATTTAATATCAGGCCCAGCTGTGGTGGCATGTCCTGCTAAAACATGCGCTCCACAGGCTGGGATCACATAGGAAGCCTGGGTTCAATTCCTGGCCCAACCTATAGGCTGGGTGTCATGGTATTACTTGAAATCCCAGTGATAGGGGAGGCCGAGACAGGATTCTAAGCTCAAGGCTGGCCTAAGCAATATAGTGAGACCCTCTCTGGAGAAGAGCTGGGCATTGCAGTGCACACCTGTGGTCTCAATTAGAAGTCTGAGGCAGGAATATCATGACATGGCAAGAACCTGCCTTAAAAAGATAAAAATAGGGCCATCGGGTGATGTCGTACTTAAGGTGCTGGATCCCACATGGCTGACTCTGTGGTTCGAGTCCTGGACCCAGTGGCTTGAAAAACACACTGGCCACATGTGCATGCATGCCCAAAATACCAGGAGGAGAATGGAGGAGAGGGGACTGTGGTATAGCCATCCCCCCGAGGAGGTGATTTCCCACTTTCCCTCTCTCTCTGTCTCTGTCTCTCTCTGACAAGTACACACACCCTATGCACAAAATCCCAAGAACTACCCCCCCACACCAAAATAACAAACAGCATATCAATCAAATGCATACAATGGATAGTTATAAACTACTTTATTCAAAAACAGCAGAATACACATTCTTCTCAAGACCACATGGGACATTAAATCAGATCATGTTCTAAACTAAAAAGCACACCTCAATAGATTTAAAAGAACAGAAATTATATTATATCTGATCTCAGACCACAAAGGAATTAAACTAGAAACCAGTAGCAGAAACTACTGGAAAATCCCTAGATACTTTTTTATTAAAAACATACTTCTAAATAACATATAAGTCAAAAAAGAAATATCAAGAGAATGATATTTTAAATATTTTGAACTAAATAAAAATAAAAACATAATTTATCAAATTTGTGGGACATAGACAAAACATTGCTTAATGGGAAATTATAACATTGAATGCCTATACTAGAAAATAAGAAAGATCTAATATCAATAGTCTAAGCTTCTACCTTAAGAAATTAGAAAAGGAATAATTTTTTTTCTTTTTTTTGGAGAGTTTTTTTGTTTTGTTTTTGTTTTTGTTTTTGTTTTTGTTTTTGCTATTAGGCAGGTGTGCTCTCCAGAAAGACAGAGAAAGACAGAGAGACAGAAAGCAAGAAATCACCCCTCGGGGGGATGGCCACGCCACAATCCCTTCTCCTCCATTTTCTTCTCAGGATCCTGGGCATGCACGCACACAGGCCAGGCGTGAGTTTAAGCCACTGGGTCTGGGACTCGAACCATGGTCGACTACATGGGAATTCAGCAACATAGCCATTATGCCATCTGCTGGTTCCAAAAGAGAATAATTTAAATCCAAAGTATGCAGAAAAAAAATAATAATAATTAGAGCAGAAGTCAATGAAATGAAAAATATAAACTCAAAGGAGAACATTAAAGAAATGAAAAACTGGTTCTTTTAAAGACAAATAAAATTGATAAGACTCTAGCCAAAGCAAGAAAAAAAGAGATAAATTACTAATATAAGAAATGAGAGAGGGGACATCACTACAGATCCCATGGACATTGAAAGGATAATAAAGAAATATTATGAACAGCTCTGTGTTCAGAAATTTGATAGTCTAGAGGATATGGACCAATTTCTTGAATGACACAATCTTCCAAAACTTATACAAGAAATAGACAATCTAGGGCCAGCAGGTGGCATGTTGGTTAAGGGTGTTGGACTCCCTCACTGCCCACCACGATTCGAGTCCCAAACCTAGCAACGTGCTTCTTACTTTCCCTCTCTCTCTCTCTCGCTCTCTTGCTCTGTCCCTCTCTGGTTAAATTAAAATAAATTAATTAATTAAATAAAATATTTTTTTAAAAAAGAAATAGATCATCTGAATAGGCATGTTTCTATTAAATATATGTAATTAATAGTTAATAACTTTTCTAAGCAGAAAGTACCAGGCCCATATGGGTTCTCTGTTGAATTCTAACTAATATTTAAGAAATTATGCCAATTGTCTACAATCTCTCTCATAAGGTAAAAGCAGAGAGAATACTTCCTAACTCATTCTATGGGGTAAGCATTACCCTAATACCCAAACCAGATAGATTTTATAAGAGAACTATAAATCAATATCTCTCATAGAAATAGATACAATAAAATTGAATCCAACAATGTAGAATAATAATAATTATATACCATCACTAAGTAGATTTACCCCAGGTATGAAAAGCCGGTTTTACATTAGAAAATCAATTAATTTAATTCATCATATCTACAGATTAGAGAAAAACTATCAATACATCATTATATCAATAAGTACAAGAAAAGCATTTGACAAAAGCCCAGTTTTCTTTATGGTAAAAAACTCTCGGGACCAGTAGTTAGCGTAATGGCTATGACGCTGGACTCCCACGTAGTCGACCACAGTTTGAGTCCCGGATCCGGTGGCTTAAACTCATGCCGGGTGCGTGTGCATGCGTGCCCAAGATCCCGAGAGGAGAATGGAGGAGAAGGGATTTCGGCGTAGCCATCCCCCCTAGGGGGTGATTTCTCGCTTTCTGTCTCTCTGTCTCTCTCTGTCTGGCGAGCGCACGCGCCCTATAGCAAAAAAAAACCTCTCCAAAAAAAAAAAAAAAAAAAAAGGGAACCAGCAGTTAGCGTAATGGCTATGTCGCTGGACTCCCACGTAGTCGACCGCGGTTCGCGTCTCGGACCCGGTGGCTTACAACTCACGCCGGGCGCGTGTGCGTGCGTGCCCAAGATCCCGAGAGGAGAATGGAGGAGAAGGGATTGCGGCGTGACCATCCCCCCTGGGGGGTGATTTCTCGCTTTCTGTCTCTATGTCTCTCTCTGTCTGTCTGGCGAGCGCACGCGCCCTATAGCGAAAAAACCTCTCAAAAAAAAAAAAAAAAACTCTCAATAAACTGGAAAGAGAGGGAAACTTCTCAACCTGATAAGGAATATCTATAAAAAAAAAAAAAAAAACAAACAAACAAAAAAAAACAAAAACAAAAACTCTACAGTTAACATCATACTTAGAGGTGAGAAATAAGAGTCTTTCCTGCTAATATTAGGAATTATGTAAGGATATCGCCTCTGACCATAACTTTTCTGCATAATACTGAAGTCCAAGCTAATGTTGTAGTCAAGAAAAGTAAATAAAATGTATACTGACTGGGAAGGAAGAAATAAAACTTTGTTCTTGGATGACATGATTATCTGTGTAGAAGATCTGAAAGAATATTTTGGCAAAATCTCGTGAAACTAAGAAATACTTACAGCAAGATTACAAGATACAAGATTAATATACAATTTCTATCACTTTCCTATGTACTAGCAGTGAACTAGTGGAATTTTAAATTAAGAACACAGTATGATTTCTATTATCACACCTCAATTTCCATTACTTAGATACCAGTCTAATGAAATATGTACAAAATCTATATGAGGATAACCGCAAAACTCTGATGAAAGATGTTAAAAAATACTAAATAAACAGAGAGAGATATTCTATAGACAGAAAGACTCAATATAGTCAGTTCTTCCCAACTTGATGTGTAGATTCAACCCAGTCAGAATTTAAATCCCATTAATTATTTTGTAAATATTGACAAAGTGGTTCTAACGTTTGTATGAAGAGGTAATGGACCCAGAATAGCCAACCTAACACTGAAAGAGAAGAACAAAGTTGGAGGACTGACACTACTCAACTTCAAGACTTACTGTAAAGCTATAGTAATCAAGACAGTGTAGTATTGATAAATAGATCGATAAAACTGAACAGAGAATTCAGACATATAGTCAATGATCTCTGAGAAAGGAGCAAAGGCAATTTTTTTTAACAAACGGTGCTGGAACAACTGGATGATCACATGAGCGAAAATGAATCTAGACACAAACCTTATACCCTTCCTGAAAATTAACTCAAGAGGGCTGCACAAACATTATGACACCATTTGTCAGGGAATTGGAACAGGGCCAACACAATCTTTCTAAAATGTCTCTGAAAAAATTTCAGTTTTGCAAGCTTTTTAGCATCTACTCGTCTTTGCCCTGGTGGCTGGAAAACTGCCAAGGACAATAAGTAAATCAGTGACCATGATGATATTCCAGTAAAACTAATTGCAGAAACAGATGGTGGGCTGGGTCTGGTCTGCAGACCCCTGGATTAGAGACAAAGGCCAGAAGCACATTTTGTCTTTGAGAAACATTCAGAGAACCGGTTTTCTTGGGAGAACCGCTATTAAACCACAGAACTCTGCTGCCACCTAGTGGCAGTAATTTTGTGCAATAAAGTCTGGTTTTCTACTCATTGTGCAGTGAGAAATACCAGATTGGAGGTGCTTTCTTCCATCCTGTTCAGTATGGGCAGTGTTGGTCAGTACCATCTGGTCTGCATTATCTGGCCCTCTGGAAAGACACACATACCTGTCTCAGGACCTGCTCCAGGTGGGCTGAGCCTCCCTGCGGACAGCTGTGGGCCAGGCTGCAGCTACACATGCCTGTGTGTCCATGGATCTGTGGTGTTCCAAGGGGAAAAAAATCCACCCCCAAGCCCCCATTTTTTGCCTAGTTTGCAGTTTCCCCATTCTTCGTCTAGTTTGCAGTTTGTCTTCTGACAGAATCCTCGCATTCCACAGCTGACCTGCCTTAACTGATTGCCTAGGGTAACTTGGTGTTTGGTGTATTTTTAAAGCAAAATCCTTTCTCCAAGAAAGCATCATGAGGTGCTTGTTCCTTCCTCTTTGCTTTCTCACTTGGGTTGGCTTGTTGGGCAACTTGCTGTGTCACTCCTTTCTCCTATCCTGTGGACTGCCCCTGTCTACATGGCCCAGGGCCATGTTTAGTCCCATCCAGACACCAGCAACCGCAAATCATGCCTCTAGCCCAGTTTGTCTGAGCTCCAGCCTGTACATGCAGCTCTTGCTCGTCCCCAGTGAGAGATCAAGTACCCGCCTCTCATTTAATGTCATCAAGATCAGCTTCCTGGCCCTCATCATCCAAATCAACACCACCGTGGACTCCCATCTCAAAGATGGCAGCTCTGTCCCCTCTGTGCTCCAGGTTAAACTGTCAGGAAACGCTGCCTTAGGTCAAATCTGCCTGCCTGCCCTCTGTGTTCTCCCAATGGGAGCCCCTCCCTCCACACTGCACCCTGCACCCCAGTGTGTGCACATGCTGCCTACTGAATGCCCGGGAATCTGGCCCCCACACTATGGCTACCCCTACCTGCTGCCCACCCCCACAACCCAGTCCTTTGCCTCAGGGTCGCGTACCTACCACATAGGCCCTGCTCTTTCTCTTCCTGGGTTCTAGAATGCTCTCCTCCACATGTCTACATGGCTCACTCCCTCCTGTATGTCTCAGCGGCCTTCCTATTCCATACTGATCTGCCTCAGCTCCTGTACGTCCCCAGTGAGAGATCGAGTACCCACCTCTCATTTAACGTGGCCAAGATCAGCCTCCTGGCCCTCATCATCCAAACCAGCACCACCGTGGGCTCCCCCCAGTCCTTCCATGGACCTTGCCCTACTCTGACTCTGACATCTGGAGCACGTGGGCTGCTGTGTTTGAAGTTCTGTCATCTCCGTTGGAATGTGGGGAGCCAATAGTAGGGGTGCAGGCAAGGCGAGGTGAGTCTGTGTGAGGCTGCTCCTCCAGGAGTCACTGCCTCCCCCATCCGGACCTTCCTCTCCTGCATTTTCCGACCTGCCCTTTCCTAAAAGCTTAGCTTTTATCTAATCGAGAACTATAATATTTCATATGCTGTTACTTGAGGAAAACTTTGGCCAGATTGAGCTCTGATCTCTACTCACCCTTGGGAAGCTGTCCCAGGACACCCTTCCGGCTGGCCCTTCTCTCACAGCCCCGCCCATGTCCCACTCTTCCCAGAGGCCAGCAGATGGCAAAGAGCTCACTCTGCACACACGCCCCCTGCCCGAGGCTCAGGCCCTGGCTCCCCGCTGACCCTGAGCTGCTCCCTCTCCTATGGTACCCACTTTCTTGGTGGCTCTCACATCTTCCACGTGCCTTCTTCAGATGTTCCTGTTCTCTTAGAAGTTTCTTGGCTAATGTTGGCACATCCCTTCCGGAGCTCTAAATCGACCATGGCAAGAACTGTCCTCTCTATAGTAAATAACTGCTTTTAAATGGTCCCTTACAAACTGTACTGGGTTAAATATTGATAGATAACAGATTTAGGCAGGGACAACATATGGATCTAAAGAGTCTGTGATAGAGCCACGGAGCAGAGATAATTCTCAGCGTGTTTCCAACACAATACAGATGAGACAGTGTGAGGGGAGCAGGGTGGGGACCTGGCAGAGGATGAAGCGGGGGGAGAGTGTTGGGGACTCCAGCCCAGGACAGTGTGAAGTGAGGAGGGAACCCGCACAGGGCAGAGTGCAAGGAGTGGCCCCTGAGGGAAGTGTGTATCCTGGACTTTGACCCCTCTGAGCCTCCACTCCCTGAGCAGTACCCTCATCCGACCAAGCTGGTCAGATGCTGAAGGCCTCTCATTTGGCATCCTGTGAGCTAGCCAGTGGCTCAGGAATCTACGCAAGTTCTGGGTAAGGGAGAAAGAAAAGCAGAAACTTGGGAAGGGAGAAAGTTGTCACTCAGCATGGCCCCAAATGTACCTGGCCCCGCTGTGGCCTTGGGCTTCCAACTCGGTGCATTTGGCTTGATGGAACAGGAGTTGCAGTGTTGGGCCCCTCTTTACAGGAAGCCTGGAGGTTACTTGTGAAGCTGCGGTTCAGGGCAGCCCTCAGCACAGGAGCCTGGGTGTGAACCCACGGCACAGAAGGGTGAGCGAGACGCACCGTGGCCTCATGGGGTCGGAAACCCTCCAGAGAAAGCATGTTCTAGGACAGTGCTCACTTGAGGCTTTTACCCAAAGTTGTAGTCTTTACAAAAAGACATCCTGAATCAGCATGCCACCAGGGTGGCAGAAGCAGAAGCCGGCACCCGCACCAACTTGTGCCACCAGTCGGCAGTCTGACCGCGGGTCTGTAGGTGTAAAGACCACTCAGAAGTCTATCTGATTGCCTGTTAGAGAGACTTTCAATTTCTCAGTTTTCCAGTTGAGCCAGTGACCCTTGCTATGGACAGCAGCCTTTCCTCCGTACCCCCCATCCTTGCCAAGTGGCCCTGGAGGCAGGCATGGGTCCCCTTCACCATGGTCAAAGGACCGTGGTCACTAGTGAATGTCCAGCCTGCCAATAATGGGGACCACCAGCTGGCCAGTCACCTGGGCAGTGTAGATCACATCGGGTCCCAACCCTGTTCACCAATACCATCTGCTCACTCAGCTCCTCTCCACTGTCTCCTCCCCCTCCACAGTGTGTGTGCTCTCACCAGAGAGAGACAGAGACAGTGAGAGGGAAACTGATAAATTATCCCTTGTGGGGATAGCCATGCCACAATCCCTTCTCCATTCTTTTCCTGGGATTTTGGGTACACATACACATGTGCCCAGCATTTCAAGCTGTTAGATCTGAGACTGGAACTGTGCTTGGCCGTGTAGGAGTCTAGCACCTTAACCACCATGTCACCCGCTGGCTCCATGGATAATAACTTATATGTAATAGATTCAAGGACAATTTTAGATTTACAGAAAGATTAAAAGGGGCAGAGTCCCAACACCCTAAACACCCAGTCTCCTCTTGTTACCATCAGTCTTCGTGTGGTACATATATTACTATTAACAAACCAGTGTTGATACGTTGTCATCAACTGAAGTCTCTAATGTACCCTTTCTGTCCCAGGGTCCCACCCAGAACAAACATGGCATGGCCATCACATCTCCTTAGGCTTCTCAAGGCTATGGCAGTTTCTTAGCCATCCTTGCCTTGATGACCTAGCTCGTTTGAGAGGACTGGGCAGGATTCTGCAGGGCATCCCTCCACCTGCCAGCTTCTGACAGATGTTTTGCTCCAGTATAGAGACAGGGCCATGAGTTGTTGGGACAAGCCCCTTCACCTGATAGACTCTACAGGCCCAGACTGTCCACAGACCTGCTGCTGCCCTGGCCATCAGCTGAGGTTATGCGACCTACCCCCATGCTATACTGTGTGGTACCAGGTTTCTGGGCAGTCCACACTTAAAGGGTGGATAATATAATTTTGTTTACCTCTTACTTTTAAGTCTCCCAGGGTTTCTTTTTTTTCTTTTTCTTTTTCTTTTTCTTTTTTTTTTCTTTTTCTTTTTTTTTTTTTTTTTTTTTTTTTTTTTTTTTTTTTTTTTTTTTTTGAGAGGTTTTTGCTATAGGGTATGTGTGCTCACCAAAAAGAGAGAGACAGAGAGACAGAAAGTGAGAAATCACCCCCCAGGGGGGATGGCCATGCCACAATCCCTTCTCCTCCATTCTCCTCTCGGGATCTTGGGCATGCTCGCACATGTGCCTGGTGTGAGTTTAAGCCACCGGGTCCAGTACTCAAACTGCGGTCAACTACATGGGAGTCCAGTGACATAGACATTACGCCAACTGCTGGTCCCACTCTCCTAGGGTTTCTGTTGGTATAGTATATGTGCAGTTAGAATCAGACTTTACTTTTTCATTTTTTTGGTTTAAAACTCATGTGCAAATCCCTTTTGCTAAATGACGCCTCAATTCCCTGGTCACCTGGTGTCTTCTGAAGGCGAGTCACTTCTGGATTCCCAGTGCACACCACTCATCTATTAATAGCTGTGCTGCTGGCCAGCAGTTCAAGGTTTCCCGTGGGTCTTACCAATGTCAGCCCTTATTCTCTCTAGAGACCCTTCCTACCACTTTGTGATGTTCCGGTAGAAGCCCTGAGGCTCCATTGGAGTCATCTGGAGTCTCTTCACTAGTAAAAGTACAGTCATTTAACCCACTGAAATCCCCCCAAAAGCATGGACCTTGCCCCCCTGTGCAGACTCCCTTTGACATCCCGCACGGCCCTATGTGTCAGTTCTTTCTGACATTTTCCCAGATCCTCATCGGGGCTCTGACTGGTTGCTGGTGTGCTCCACACAGGTTGAGACCTTTTGTTCTGCAATTTTTATTTATTTATTTTTAAAATTTTTTATGTACATTCAATCACATTGTTTAGTGTACAAAGTGAACATTTCAATATGTGAACATTGTTCTGCAATTTTCTAGACTCTCCCAAGGGAATGGCCGGTGGGCGGCCTACAGGACAGTTTCTGTGGACAGATTGGAGTCTGTGGGCTGGGACTGAACGTATCCATCAGAGAGAGTGTATGGGACTGTGAGGGCTGGAGTTACGGCTCCTTTTCCAGCAACGAGGGTCAGAGAGAGTGTGAAAACTGGTGACACCACAAAGTTTGGGTCTTTTCCTTGCTGTATCAGAGTTAGAAAGGACTTTTCCTACACAAATTCACAGTGCCTTTTTCCTTGCATAAACCTAAGCACATGTGTGGTTTCTGCATTTGTGCATGTGTGTGTGTGTTTGTGTGTGTGTTTGAAGTTCAACAGGTGTATAACTTGTCATATCAGGTTTGAACTTACTGGCTACTGACAGGCCTTTGCCTCCCATACCCAGTGTAAGGGGAGGCTGGGTGCCCTTCTTGTCTTCTGTTGATGTGTGTGTGAGATGAAGCCCTGCTCAAAACTGTGTCAGTGCCCACCTGCCCACAGGGGGCAGGTATATGGGTCTACCGCCCTGGGAGTCTCACAGAGAGAAAACAGAAGAGGCATAACATTCAACAGAATGAAGAGACAAACTACAAAGTGAGATGAAATGTTTTCAAACTATACATCCAACAAAGGATTAATATCTGGAATATACAAGGAACTCAGACAACTCGGTGGCTAGTAATAATTTAAGAATGGACAAATGACCAAAATAAACATTTCTCAGAGCACATACAACTATATGAAAAATGTGAACATCACTAATAGGGAAATTTAAGTCAAAACCAAAATTAAGTATCATCTCACCCAAATTAGAACGGTTGTTATCAAAAAGACAAAATATAACAAATAGCAAGAATGTGGAGAAGGGGGAACTTTTACGTGCTGTTGTTGGAAACATATACTAGTATATAACGTACATAATTTTTTTTCTTTTTTTTTTGGAGAGGTTTTTGCTATAGGGCGTGTGCGCTCACCAGACAGACAGAGAGAGACAGAGAGACAGAAAGTGAGAAATCACCCCCCGGGGGGGATGGCCATGCCGCAGTCCCTTCTCCTCCATTCTCCTCTTGGGATTTTGGGCACGCACGCACACGCGCCTGGCGTGAGTTTAAGCCACCGGGTCCGGGACTTGAATGGTGGTCGACTACGTGGGAGTGCAGCGACATAGCCATTACGTTAACTGCTGGTCCCCGCTTACATAATTTTTATAGTTTCCATTATGGAAAGCAGTCTGGAGCATACTCAAAAGTTGGGGGAGGGACAGGGAAGCAAAGCATTAATGGCACAAAGAGGTGTGGTATTATCTGTTGAAGATATTTTGTAGCTTTATCAACAGTACTAGGGAGAAATGTTCACCTGTTGAAATATCCATTTTGTATGACAAATACTAATGTGATTGAATGTATGGAAGAAAATGAAATTAAAAAAATTTTTAAATAAAAGGAAAAAAAATGAAGTAAAATGTTATATACCATAATCATTGACTCTGAAGAACAATGGTTGGAGTATTTATTTTTGCTTTTAATGACTTACGTTTTAAAAATGTGCTCCTATGAAAATATTAGTTAAATTCATTTGAATGCTTAATATTTACATGGTTCAAAGGGATCCAGAATTAATAATATTTCTATAGTAACAGTAATAAAAATCCTATGGCTATAATGATTTGTTGAATTTCAATAATTCAACTCTATCTTCTAATTCAACATAGTTACATAGTAACTTTAAATAATTCTGATTTGTTCTTGGCTCTGTATCAAATGTTACGTCTCTGTGCTATAATTTCCTCATTGTTAAACGTGGACCTCATATGTTTTTCAGGAATAAACAAGACAATGCGTGTGAAAAAATTTTAAAAAATAATTAATTAGTTAAATAGAACTGCCATTTGATCCAGCAGTCCCACCGTAAGTGTAGCCAAAGGAAAGGAAATTGGAATATCAAAGAGATATCTGCATTCGTATGTTTATTGCGACAATATTCACAATAACCAAGATCTAGAATCATCATTAAAGATGATGATCAACAGATGAATTGATAAAGAAATGTGATATGCATACATAAGGTAACACTATTCAGCCAGATGAAAGGATGAAATCCTGTCATTCACAACATGGGCAAACCTGGAGGGCATTATATGAGTGAAATAAGCCAGGCACAGAAAAAGAAATACTTCATGTTCTCATTCTTACATGAAAGCTAAAAAAAGCTGACCTCATAGATGTAAAACTTAGAACAGTGGTTACTAGAGGTAGGGAAGGGTAGAGGGGAGTGGAGGATAGGGAGATGTTGGCTAACGGATACATGATTCCATTAGGAAGAAAAGGATCTAGTGTTCTTTCTCACAGGAGGGCAACTATAGCTAGTAATAGTTTATTGTAGAGCTCAAAATAGGTAGAAAAGAGGATTTTGAAAGTTCCCAACATGAAGTAATAACAAATGTTTGAGATGCTAATTACCTCGATTTGATCATTGCACATTGTATCCACGTATCAGAAGGTTATATTGCACTCCATAAATATGCACAATTATTATGTGTCAATTAAAAAAAGCTAGGGGACATCTCTGGTCAGTACCCACCAGCAAACGACTCCACTAAATGAGATCCACAGTGAGATCTGCTGCAGCCTCTGTGACTCTGGGGCTGCTCCCCATCACCTACGACAGAGATCTCAGGAGTTGCACAGAGGGATTTTATATATATATATATATATATATATATATAAATTTGGCTGAGTTGATAACCACAATGCTGGGCTGAGAAAGAGAGCCTGTTTCTGCCCTGCCCTGGGCTGAGATGGGGCCCAAGCAGGTTACAAAGAGTGTGCGTTAGTCCTGTGCAGTGCTTGTTTAAATTTTAGCCCTCTAGGCCCTGCGTGTAGCCTCCTGGTGGACAGTTTGAGACTCGGGGTGTCATCCATAGTCCTGGGCCCCTTCAGCACCTCAGCACTTCACTGTACAGACAACATTGCCATCTTCTGGCTGTTATGTTGCTGGACCCCCCTACATGCCCTTTGGCTTCTTCTCCTGTGTGTAACACTCTCAGACTTTTCCACCCTGACAACCAGAATGCTTGTATTAGTGGGATAAACCATGCCTCTTCCTTCCTCAAAGCACTCTCAGGAACCAGCAGTTAGCGTAATGGCTATGTCGCTGGACTCCCACGTAGTCGACCGCGGTTCGCGTCCTGGACCCGGTGGCTTAAAACTCACGCCGGGCGCATGTGCGTGCGTGCCCAAGATCCCGAGAGGAGAATGGAGGAGAAGGGATTGCGGCGTGACCATCCCCCTTGGGGGGTGATTTCTCGCTTTCTGTCTCTATTTCTCTTTCTGTCTGTCTGGCGAGTGCACGCGCCTTATAGTGAAAAATCTCTCCAAAAAAAAAAAGCACTCTCAGCCCTGTATCTCACAGATCCCACCTGCCTCATCCAGAGAGGACCTGAAACACCTTCTCAACCTGCTCTTCACCCCTTCTCCAGTCCATCTGCTGTTCTTCACCTGCCCTCTCTGGCTGTGTCCTCAGCATTCCAGATTTACTCTCCTGGGGCCTGTAGACTTGCTGCCCTAATTGTAGCATCCTTTCCGGATGAGCTCTTCCCTCCCCTTTACCTGCTTCTGGTCTTCCTGGTGTTCCTGTCTAAAATCTCAGCCCCCACCTCTGGTAGTTGGCTGTTTTCAGTTGGCCTGGCTCCTGTTCAGCTCTGGGGCATGCCCTTTAAGATGGAGAAGCAACCCACTGCATTTTGGAAGTGCTCAGCCGTTTGGGGGTGAACCCCTTTTAGGGCAGTCTCCTCATGACTGCACTGGACACTACTCTTTGGTCAGGAGCTGTAACTCCTAGCACCTATAAATTTTTATGACTTGGGTGCTTGGGAGGGGTGCTGCTCCTGCCCTCCAGAGCCCTTCACTGGGCCCCATGTACTACCAGTGCCAAATAAAGGAGCCCTGGGGGCACATTCTCTGGCCCTCCTCTTCCATTCCCACAGCCTCAGGACACCTATGAGAACAGAATTTAGCTTGTCTGGAGAATTTTATGTAGTGAAAATAAAAGAGATAGTTACTAATCTGGTTTCCTCTGTTTCTCTGTGAGTTCTATGTCTACACTACCATGTGTGATATTCCATTTGTGCATGGTTTCAGTATATTCTCATGCAAGGGGAGTATAGTTTGTCATCTCACATACAAAGGAACTGATGTAGTCCTAGTGCTGGGTCACAAAAGAAGAAAAGTTGGGTTCCATACTCCTGTACCTATGAAGCCATGGATTGTATTCCTTCCTCTGCAGACAGATTCATAAGAAGCCTGAGTCTGATATATATATAGAGAGATATATATAGATATATATACACACACACATATATATACATACACATACATATATACATGCATATATATGCATACACACACGCACATTCACATACACACACTCAAACTCTCAAAACTTCATGGAAAATGTGTATTATGAAAACACTATGCATAGATTTCAAAATTTTTTACACCAAAATTAACTTGTACTTTTAAAAAAATGCCAGAGGGCATGTGTTGTTACTGTAGAGATAAAGATTCACAGAGAGAAAGAGAGAGAGAAGGAAAACAAAGAAAAAAGAAAGAACAAATGAACCCCCCTCCCCCCATGGGAGCTGACCATGCCACAATTCCTTCTTAGGCATTTCTCCATTCAGGATTTTGGGCATGTGTACACACATGCCTGGTGTGTTTCTGAAGCCACCTAGTCTGGGGCTTGAACTGCAGCCTGCCATTTAAGATCCAGCTTCCTTAACCACTAATGCCATTGGCCAGCACAAATTTGTAATTTAATTTTAATTTTTTCATGAACTCTTAAAAGTATCTCTTAAATATTTATATATATGTGTGTGTGCATATATATGGAAAAAATTATGTATGTGTATGTGTATAGCTTTATTTAAGGTTGAGCAAAGTTTTGTGTAAAACAGAGACTTCCTTTTATGAATTCTCAAGCTCATTTTTACTGAGTACCCCAGAAAATAAAGGTTTCAGCTTAGAGACCTTCCTTCCAAACTTTCCTCCCTGGAAGGACCCTACCTGAATTCATCTGGAGCCTGTCTAGGGCAGGAGATGGACAGTTTAGCATTCTTATGATCATCATTTTCTTAGCCAGTTTTGATTAACAAGTAGCATCTACCACCAAATGATCGCTCCTGTCTAAAGTGGACAGCCTGATTCCTGTCTGGGAGGTGGGAGAAGACAGAGGAAGCCCAGAGAGAGCACATGGGGCAGCATTCTGCCTCACGAACTACCTGATGCTCAAGCCTTCTGATGAAGCCAATTCCCAAGCAGTTAGCAATGTGAGCTGTTTATACCCTTGCATGCACGTGTGTGTGTGTGTGTGTGTGTGTGTGTGTGTGTGCACTTCCCTGTGTGTATGTGTGCATGTAGTTTGAACTGAATGGATCCTTTTGTCTGGACTGTGCCCAGGAGGGAATGTGACATCTTTCAGGCTCTCTCCTTTGAAGCTGATCTGTTGCGGCAGCTTGTTCAGCAAGACATTGAAAATGATTGCCTTTGTTGTTCCTCACTGAGATCCACTGTGAGGACAGGCCAAGAGGTGAGGAAGGATGTTTATCTTCTTTGTCTTTCCCTCTTTTCTAATCAGGTGTTTCCCCGCTGGATGTGGAGCAGTGGAGCATTTCCTGGCGGAGGTTTTAATTCTACTCTTAACCCTTCTCTAATTCCACAGGTGCATGATACTTAGGTTTCCTGAAGCACATTGGTATTGTGAGAGAAGTGGATCATTGTATCTGTCACATCACTTTCTAGACTTCTGGTCTTATGGAGTTCCTTGCCAATTTAGAGACATGTCAGGACTATCTATATTTTGTGAAGCAGTTTCCTTCAGGTGTCTCTAAAACAATGTTAGTTTACAAGTGGAATGTCTTTCGAACAAAGCTCGTTACCTTCTGGTCTTAGTTCAGTGTTGGACACAGGCACCTGCACCGTATCTATTTCAAGTGAGCTCACTGAGATTTTTCTCTGTGCCCTAATATAAGCGGGGTTTTTCAATGAGTGTTTCAAGTGTATTTAGAAAGGTCTGTTCTCTGTTACTGAAGTATACAGTTGATATATATGTCCCAGTATTCCCCTCCTGGTAACTTTTTCTTGTTTACTTCCTGACCTATTAATTTGCTTTGGGCTGACAGTGATGTGTCAGCACTTGTCCTTATATTGTGTTTCTATTTCTTTTTCCAACACCAATAGTTTCTGCTTTATAAAGCCAGCTTCCATGTCTGTGGTTCTCGGATATCTCTAACATAGCTCTGCTGTGAACTGAATCCTTTAACATCAAGACGGTCCCTTCTAGGTCTCATTTCATGCCTGGGGAGACGCTTACCTTGTGTGCTGTCCAGGTTACAAGCATGCTTTGTAGCCTCATGCATTTGCCTGATGTATTTTGGCCCATTCCCTGGCATTTAGCCTTTATTAATCACTTGCATAAAGTATAGAGGGTTTTGTAAGCCAATCTGAAATTTTAATAAGAGGGTCAACCATTTTACCATTGTTTTTTGTTAATATTACTAATAAGTTTAGTCTCAATTATTATGCAATTTATTCCTGTGTTTAGTGAGTGTTCTGTGTTTTATTTCTTCAGTATCTTTTTATTTTTTTAATTTAAAAAATTTGTTTTAGGTTTTTGCCATGTTGTGCATGTACTCACCCAAGAAGGACAGAGAGAGGGAAAGTGAGACATTACCCACTGGGGGGAATGGCTATGCTGCAATCTCTTCTTCTCCAGTTTCTTGGGATTCAGTTTCATCTTTCTGCAAGTGCATACCCAGTTTTTCCAGCACCACTTGCTAAAGAGATTTTTCTTTTCCCAATGGATTGACTGGTATCCTTTGTAAAAAAAAAAATCAGTTGGCTGTAAGCTTTGGGTTTATTTCTGGGGTCTCTATTCTGTTCCATTGGTCCACCTGTCTGTTTTTGTGCCAATATCATGCTGTTTTGATTATCATAGCCTTATAGTATATTTTGAGGTCAGGGAGTGAGATATCACCCACTCCACTTTTCTTGTGCAGGATTGCTTTGGCAATACGAGGTCTTTTATGATTCCAGACAAATTCTATGATGGTCTTTTCCAGATCTGTGAAGAATGTCTCTGGTATTTTGATTGGAATTGTGTTAAATATACAGATTAATTTGGGTAGAATTGCCATTTTAATTATGTTACTTCTTCTAATCCAGGAACATGGGATGTCCTTCTACTTTTTTATGTCATTTTCAATATCTTTTTAAAGATTTTCATAGTTTTCTTTGTAAAGGTCTTTGACTTCCTTACTTAGGTTTATTCCTAAGTATCTTATACATTTTGTGGCTATGGTAAAAAGGATGCCTTTCTTCAGCTCTACTTCATTCAAATTGTTGTTTGTATATTGAAATGCTGTAGATTTTTGGATGTTGGTTTTTGTATCCTGCCATTTTACTATATTCATTTATTGCTTCAAGAAGTCTTTTTCATGGAAACCTTTGGGTCTTCTAAGTATACCATCATATCATCTGCAAATAGAGATATTTTCAACTCTTCTTAGCCTATTTGAATGCCTTTTATATTGTTCTCTTTTCTTATTTCACTAGCTAAGACTTCTAGCACTGTATTAAAAGCAGAGGAGAAAGTGGACAGCCTTGTCTAGTACCAGTTTTTTTCCCCATTCAGTATAATGTTAGCTATAGGTTTTTCATATATGGCTTTTATTGTGTTGAGAAATGACCCTTCTATACCAATCTAGCTGAGAGTCTTAATCATGAAAGGATGTTGTATTTTATCAAATGCTTTCTCTGCATTAATTGAAAAGATCATACAGTATCTTTCTTTTTGTTAATATGGTGTATTAGTTATGGTCTTGCATATGTTGAACTACCCTTGCATCCCTGGAATAAAGCCCACCTGGTCGTGATGAATAATCTTTGTTATATGTTGTTGGATACAATTTGCAAGTATCTTATTGAGAATTTTTGCATCTATATTCATCAGAGATATTGTTCTGTAGTTTTCCTTTTTTGTCATGTGTTTATTTTGGCAATAAGGACCATGGAGGCTTCATAAAATGAATTTGGAAGATTTCTTTCCTTTGAGATCTTTAGAAATCATTTGAGTAAGATAGGGGTTAGCTCTTCCTTAAAATTTGTGCAGAATTCAGGCGTGAAGCCATCCAGACCTGGGCTTTTCTTTGTTGCAAGTTATTTATTACTTATTCAATCTCATGGCTTGTTATGGGTCTATTTAGGTTTTCTATGTCCTCCTGATTCAATATTAGTGGATTATATACATTCAGCATTTGTGCATCTCCTCCATGTTCTCTAGTCACTAATAGTATCCTCTAGTGATGTTTTGTGTTTCTATTGTGTCTGCTGTAATGGTGGCTGTTTCATTACATTTTTGATTTATCTGGTTTTTTCTTTCTTTCTTTCTTTTTCTTTATCAGTCTAGCAAATGATGTGTCGATCTTGTTAATCTTTTCAAAGAACCATCTTCTGCTTTCATTTATTTTCTGTATAGTTCATTTATTTTCTATTTCATTTATTTCTGCTCAAATATTTATGATTGCTTTTCACCTGGCCTTTTTTGGGTTTTGTTGTTGTTGTTTTTCCAGTTCCCTGAGGCATGATGTTAGGTTGTCTATTTGCCACCTTTCCATCTTTTTCTTATGTGCACTAATTGCTATGAATTTCCCTCTTATGACTACTTTTGCCATATCCCATAGATTACGGAAACTCGTGTACTCATTATCATGTTTCCATAAATTCTTTTATTTCAGACTTATTTTCTTTGGTAGTTAAGTCATTCAGAAGGAGGTTGTTTAGTTTCCATGTGTTTGTGTATTTTTGAGGGTTTTTCTTGAAATTAATATTGAGTTTAATGGTTAGAGAAGATGCTGGATATAGTTTCTATGCCTTTGAATTTATAAAGGCTTGACTTGTGTCATGTCATATGTCAATCTTTGAAAAGGTTCTATGTGCAGATGAGAAAAATGTATATTTTGTGGTCTTAGGATGGAAAGTTCTATAGATGTCTGTCAAGCTCATTTGATTTATAGTATCATTTAGGTCCTGTATCTCTGCTTATTGTTTGTCTAGAAGATCTGTCTAAAGGAGATAATGAGGTGTTGAGATCCCCAACAATTATCATATTGCAAACTATCTCTCCTTTTAGCTCTGGCAGTCTTTCCTTCACATATTTAGGTGCTCCTGAGTTGGGTGCATAGATTATAAGTTGCCGGGGACCAGCCTTGGCGGGGGTGGGTTGACTCGACAGAGGCGGCGAAGGGAAGGAAGACTGAGGTCTCGGTGCCTTTTCATGCACATCCTCAGCCGGACACTTCCCAGAGATCGCTCTCTGAGGAGTGACAACTGCTAGGAATCATCGTGCCTTTTTATTGAAAATGTGATACATGCAAGTGAACGGGAGAGGGGCTACGTGTTCTAATTATCAATTCATAAAGTTTTAACAATAGAGACCATTCAGGGTTTGATTAAGGGCAGGTCTATTAATCATCGATACAGTTCAACAATTGTTTGATTGATGAAAGCAGGTTTCTGGTAACTTCAAGCAGTGCGGTTTCAGGAAACAATTCCAGCAGGTAGAGTTAATTATCAGCCGATGTTCAGCAGCAGCTGTCTTATGATTACTAAAAGAAAATCTCAAGCATAGATATTAGTTCCTATGGATTTTCATAAAGAATGATACTTATATAATTCTATATGGATCTAAAACTTAAGGAATCCTAATATATTTGCCTATCCTGAAGGGGTGAAGTTACTGTTCACTTGGTGAGGGCAGGGACAGCTTTTTCAACTGGCGGTAAAATGACTAACAAGTTAATGAAAAACTTTAGAATGGGTTTATGGTGTTGTGGATTCACTTGTGTAGCCCATGGCATCACTGTTGTGTATTTTGTTAGAACTTTAGTTACCATGGGACGAGAGTGTCTTGGGTCAGTTTCGGCCTAGTCCTATTGTATGTAAAAAGATTATTTATATTAAATGTGTCTTGAAGGGCCTTCCAAACGTCAAGTTGATTTCTGCCTAAATAGAACTTCAGCACACCCTCCATTATGATCGCAGGATGAAGCATTGTAATTAACAGTAGGTGGTCAGGATAAAGGGGAGCAGTCGGGGGACTTTTGGGAAATCTTACCACACACTCAGGATGTATGAGGGAGCTATGTAATTCTTTTATAGTAGTATATCGGGGAGTCAGAGGGGGGGTCACTTCCCAGCAAGGCTACTACATTTCCCGGAGCGGATAGCAAACGGCCTTGCCGACTTGCTAATTGACCCAAGCATTGTTCCAAGGTTGGGGGGTGCACAGTAGCGGCCTTGCCAACATACTGAACCAACCGGAAGTGGAGCTCAAAGGTCAAAGGGCTCAGACGGGTCTGGAGCCCCGCCGGGTCGGACTCCTCCTATAAGTGTTATGTCTTCTTGCTGAATTAGCCCATTTACTATTATATAATGCCCTTCCTTGTCTCTTACAGTCTTTGTCTTGAAGCCTATTTTGTCTGAAATCAGTATCGCAACTCCAGCCTTTTTTTGACTTCCATTTGCATGGGATATCTTTTTCTAGCTTGTCACTTTTAGTCTTTGTACATCTTTTTATTTGTAAGTGTGTTTCTTTTAGGCAACAGATAAAGTGATTCTGGTTTTTATCCATTCAGCCAGTCTGTTTCTCTTAATTGGAGCATTTAATTCCTTGACATTCAATATTATTATCAAAGATTCCAGACCTGTTCCTGAGCCATTTTTTGGTTGTTTTTCGTTCTCTTAAATGTGTCCATCTGACGTTTTAGTTTTCCTGGCATAGCACTCCCTTTAGAACCTCTTGAAGAACTGGTCTGGAGTTGGTAAATTCTTTCAGGTTTTGTTTATCTGAGAATGTTTTTATCTGTTTTTCCCATATGAAGGATAATCTTGCCTGGTATAGTTATTTTTGGTTGAAATTGTTTTTCATTTAACACTTTGACTATATTTCCCCATTCTTTCCTTGCCTGCATTGTTTTGATAAGTGGTCCGATGTTAGCCTGATTGAATAACCTTTTTAAGTAGCTTGACATTTGTTTCCCTCTTATCAATTTTAGTATTTTGTCTTTGTCTGTGATTTTGGCCAATCTGGCTATAATGTGCCTTGGAGAGGATCATCTTGCGTCAGTTCTATATGGGGTCCTATGTATTTCTTGGGTCTGGATATTTGAATTAGTTATCAATACCCTTATTATTTTTTTCCTCTTCTGGGATACCAATTATCTGGATGTTTGGGCACTTGATGGTATCTAATATTTCTCATATATTATCCTCATTTTTCTTAGTTGTTTTTTCAGTCTTTTTAAGAAGTGGGATTTATTTTATTTTATTTTATTTTATTTTATTTTATTTTTTTGGAGAGGTTTTCTGTTGTAGGGTGCCTGTACTTGCCAGAAAGACAGAGAGAGACAGAGACAGAAAGTGAGAAATCACACCCCGGGGGAATGGCCATGCCACAATCCCTTCTCCTCCATTCTCTTTTCGGGAACTTGGGCACGCACGCACACGTGCCCAGCATGAGTTTAAGCCACCGGAGCCGGGACTTGAACCGTGGTCGACTATATGAGAGTCCAGCGACATAGTCATCACCCCAACTCTTCAGTCTTTTTGATACTATTTTCTAGGTAAGAGGTTTTGTCTTCTACCTTCAAGATGCGATCTTCTGCATGATCTAATCTACGTTTAATACTTTCAAGAGAGGTTTAATTTCACATTCTTCATCTCTAACAATTTCATTTGATTCTTTTTTATGGTGTCTATTTCTTCTTTCAAATCATGAAAGGACTTTCTCATCACCTGGAGCTCATTGTCTCTTTTCTCTTGCATCTCGTTTAGTTTGGTCACTACAAATATTCTGAATTGCTTATCTGATATTTCTAAGACTTCCATTGTGTTGTCTGTAGGTGATGTGGAATTGATGTTTTCCCTTGGGGGAGGGACATTTTGTTGGTTGCTCATATTTCTTGTACCTCTGTGATTGTTCCTAGTCACGTGGTGATCTATAAGTTCCTTCCTAAATTATTCACGGTATCTCTGAGCATTCAAAGGTGCGCAGGAGTAGAAAATTGGCCATCACTCTTCTGCTCTGCCTCCCAGTTACTCACCAGCACCCTGCACTGTCGTCACTGGTCCTGGGTGAACCAAAGTCTTCCCTGTTTCTTTTCTTTTTTTTTTTTTTTTTTTTTTTTTTTTTTCATTTTGTAGAGGTTTTTGCTATAGGGCACGTGTGCTCACCAGAAAGACGAATGGGGGAAGGGATGAGCCAGGGTCCTGGCTGTTAGGCCCTGCAGCATCCTGGCGTTCTGCTAGGCCTTTCACTTGAACCAGTATTTGAACTGGGCGGAGAGGGGCACTAGTTTGTCTGAAAGTCCCAAGACACAAACCTGAAGTCCAAAGGCGAGCATGGGTGGAGATAAGCCATGAGTCTGGCCATTAGGCCCTGTAGCTACAGGCAGTTTAGCGTCTGGCTCAGCCCTTCGCTTGAACCGGTCACCCAGGATAATTGTCAAGCCACCAGGTTTGGGACTCAAGCTGCAGTTGGCTGGGACCAGCCGATGGTGTTATAGTCACTGGACTCTCATGTAGATGACTGTGATTTGCATCCCAGCAGCTTAAAACTCACATTGGGTGCATGTCCATTGCATGCCCAAAATCCCAAGGAGAGATTAGAAGAGAGGTGATTGTGGCATGGCTATCCCCCCTGGGGAGGGGTGATTTCTCACTTTCTGTCTCTCTCTGTCTCTCCAGCAAGTACACACACCCTATAGCAAAAAATCCCTCTAAAAATTAATTAATTAATTAATTAAAATTAATTAAAAACCTGCAGTTGGCTATGTGGGAACCCAGTACCTTAGTCACTACACCATGCTGGCCTCTCACTCTCTCTCTCTCTCTCTTTTTAAAGTACTTTGTCATGATTATTTTTTTCTTTTTAAAATGTTTGGTTTTGAGGAAGGCTTGTATTTTTGTTCTACTGGTTACCTTTACAACAATATTTTTCTTTGTGTCTCAGTCCCAAATTTTCTTCCTTTGAACCTTTTATTTGTCATCTTTAACCTTTTATTTGATTTGTCATTCTTTTCTCTCACCTATACCCAATACCATAATCAGTGAGCTTATTCTACTTTCCCCTTTTTTCTTATTTATTGAACTTTACCTCCTATATTATATTTTTACCTTTTTCAGAACACCTCCCTCAAGACTAATTTTTTTAATACTATTCATCCCCCCTTGCCCTCATGTTTTGTTTAGTCTTTGAGCAACAAAGATTCATGATTTTTGGTTATGCCAAATTTCTCAGTTGTATCTTGGCTTGAGGAAGCAAGCATCTTCTGGTATATTTCCCACAATGGGCTTATAAATACAGTATTTCTTGAGTTCTTAGATATTTATTTTGTAGCTTTAATTTTGAGGGATGGTTTTGCTGACATAAATCCTTTGGTCACACTTGATTTTTACTTGCATTGATGAAAATATTGCTTAGTGTGAACTTACTTTGTATGTTGCTGTCAGAAAATCTGATACCAATCTGATCCTTTTTTCTTAGTTAAGTGAGCTGGTCTTTTTGCCCAGAGTCCCACATAATTTTCTCTTTAAGGCTTAATAATTTGCTGGGTTATGCCTTTGAGGTGACCATTTTGGGTTAGTTTGCTCCGGTACAGGATGTCTTTTCAATTCATAGATTCCTTCTTTTTCCTAAAATATTTCAGGGATTTTAATTTAAGTGTAAGCTCTATTTTATAGTTTGCTTTTCTTTTTGGGAAACTCCAGCATATATTTCTTGGAGCTCTTTGGCCTGTGTTCTCAATCAGTCCTTTGATTATTTTTAACCTCTTGAGTTGTTTTCATTTTCTCTTGATATCTTTAATCCTTTCTTCAATATCCTGTACACATTCAATTGAGTTTATTCTTCCCTGGCACCTTGTAACTTCGTGTTTGTGTCTAGGCTGACTTGTTTTTCTCTTCAATTTCTGACATAGTCAATCCTCATTTCATAGCTTCTTGTTTTGTTGTACTTCTGTAGCCCATTTGTATTCTTGAGATTTTTTAGTTTCTCATTTCTGGTGTTTTTCACATCTGTGCATGCATTTACTTGCTTGGTTTGTCCCAGAGTATTATGGCATTCTCCTCTGTTTTGTGACTAAGGAGCAATGTCACCAGCAGGAAGATGTAGCTCTCACTGCCCGTCTTCTCACAGAACCATGATGGCTACTCTGCTACCCTGAGAAGGCCACTTCCTTCAGGGTAAGGGGGTTGTGTATCTCTCCTCTACCAACGTTAAAGTTCCTGGGTTTTCCTGCACTAGCAACAAATATGCAAAGCTGCTTCCAACTGGGAGAGTATGCTGGGGTGTGGGTGGTTTACATGATTTCACTGTCCAAGAGTATTATTTTCTATTGGTCAGCAAAATGTACTTTTTAAAAAATAAGTGGTGTTGGGCCAGCAGATGACGTGATGGTTAAGACACTGGAGAGTCCACATGGCCAACTCTGCTGTTCAAGTCCTGGACCTGTGACCTGAAAAACACACAGGTGCATGTCTGTGCATGCCCAAAATCCCAAGAGAAGAATGGAGGGGAAGGAATTATGGCATGGAGTGATTTCTTACTTTACCTCTCTCTGTTTCTATCTTGTGACCACACACATCCTGTGGCAAAAAATCTAAATAAATAGGTAAACGGTGTTTTTAGAGATGAGGTTAAATAAATGTGTCTTCTGATAACGTAGTATTCTGTTATTTCTATAGAAAACCTATTGCCACTATTTTTGTTTCCTCCCTTTTTCTACCGAGGGAGAAAGTACCCAAATGTGCCTCTTCTTTCAAATTTCTTTCTTCTTGAAAAGCAGAAAGATTGATATCCCAAAGAACAGGAGTTGAGCATTGCAGGGCCCCTCCTTCCAACTTCCCAGCAGTCAATGCTTCAACACACAGTCAGCTCCATTCTCATTTGCCTTTTGGGATGGGTCCCTGTCTTCTTGGGATCAGTTCTATCTGTTCTGCCTCTATAAGGACTCCCACGATATTCTCTCCTTTCACACATTCTTCACCTGACTGTTCTGGCCTATGCTCCAGAGCCCCCATCCAGAGATACAGCATTAAGCAATTGATTCAATACAGTTGGAAGTGTAACAGTCGCTTAATCCTAGTTATGCCATAGACACATCTTAGAGTCACTTTATTTCTCAATCAGTGACTTTTTGAAAAACATGGGTAAAATATTTTAGATAACCTGTATTAGTCTACAGGATCCCAAAATCTACAGTGAAAATGGAGGTGTTTCTCACTTCTAACATTGCTGCAATCAGAGTCTAATGCCCTTCGCTCTCATGACGATTTGCACAAGGCTAGTAACACTCTTGCCATCTGGACAGTCCTTTTCATGTGCTGAGGGATGGCTATCCACCTGTTACTGCTCAGTATTGACTGGGTCCTTTCAATGTGGAAGTTTACGCCTGCAGTTCTCAGACATGCCTTCGCATTATACTGTGAATGACTACTCATCTCCAGTTTCTTACCCTCCACTTCTAGACCTTCCGTGATCCAGATGCTTCACCTCCTGGAATAATCCTTCAGTTCTTACGTTGTCTCCCAGTTCCTATCTCTTTCTCTTTTTGTTCTTTCTGGGAGGTTATCTCAACTTTTGTCTTTGTTCCTATAATTTATGCATTGTGTGTTTAAGTTCTTACTTTCTAGCTTTTGTTTTTAATCTGTTCTTGATTCATGAATACACAGATCCTATTAATGTGATGGACTGTTCAGATGTAATAAGGCCCCTTGTACTGTTTCCTGGATGTCTGTTTTCTGTTTGCTTGTTTGAGGTCTGTCTTCCACTCTCTGGTGATTCTCGTTGGACATAGATGCTGCAAGGAGTTTTCTGGGCATGGGTGAGCCTGTTCCCTGTAGGCTGATCAAGGCGAGGTCAGGCCACTGAACTCTGGAGTCATCAAGATAGATCTGTAGGTTCTTTTTCTTGGCCTCATAGTTCATTGACAGGTGAATTCTCAAGCCTGATTCGAGAAAATAACGTTTGATGCTAGAATTCTGAGAGCCCTTTGGGAGAAGCAGTCTGTTTTCTCCCATTTAATCCTCTATTTTAATCTTGGCACTTTGTGATCTTCAGAACTGTTTATTGTCATTAGTCCATCCCTAACTGTCTTTGAAAAGGATGCCTCCAGTCTTCTACGGGATTCAAGAGTGATCCCTGTGATGAGAATGCCTTGGGGTCCCTGGGGGCCTAACACTACCTCACAGAAACCTTACTGCTCCTGCTCTTATGTCATTTACCTCCACCTTTCGCCCATGGATCCATGTGGTCCCTCTGGTTTCTGTGGTAGTCTAGAATACGAGCATGGGTACTCTTCACACAGGCTCAGTGTTTAACTTTCTTCACTTTCACACATTGTTTACCTCTTTTTCATCCACTTTCCAGCTTCTGGTATTGTATTCACAACTCTTGTTAGATGTCCTCTCTTCTCCTGACTTCAGAGTGTTTGCAGTTTGTGCCCTTCTGTTCTGTTAGTGTCATTTTAGTGCAGTTTCTGCGGGTGTAGAGAGAAACAAGGGTTAATTCTGCAGTGTCTAATGGGAGGTCTCTTCCATTGCCTTTTTTTAAACTTTTGAATATTTATTGTTTTTTTTAATATTGTGATCTAATTCACATTCCTAATATATTTCTACATACCAACGTCAAGGCTTAATTCAACAAATGAGCTCTCTCTGATCCTCCAGTCGGTAACACCTTGAACCTTTTACTGCACATGCATTACTGTCTACCCACTTGTGTGTCCATGTGGAACACAATGAGGAGTTTCTACTAAACATTATCTTCTATGGAATTTCTTCATATTTTGTATTTTCTCATTTATTTCATTTTGTACTTCAAGTTGTTATTCAGATGAGACATGTTAGTTTGAAACAAATTCAGTCAGTGCTGTTGTCTATTGCCTGGCTGACACAGAGAAAGGCAAAGATATTCAACAGAGTCTTCTAATTATTATCGATGCTGTGACATCACAGTTTCAAGTGATGGATCGTGTGGAAACCTAACCATTTAAAATGTCCACAACAGTAACTTGTAAATATGCACCTACAAAACAGATTTTAAAACACAGCGAAAAGGATAATGTAAGAATAGTCCTTGTAACTGAAGACCAAATTCTCAGTGTCAACACCAATCATGAATTCAAAAAGTAAAAATTTAAAACTTAGAGGTGAAAATGAGACACATTGGAAAAATGCAGGAGAAAGGTTTGATGGTATGAAACTGCATGCTGAAGTATAAAGGATAGAAGGAAATTGTTTTACTAGCTGTGAAACAGGAAAGCCAGCAAGATATTTTAAATTACATACACCAACTGTCTGCACTCCATGGTAGAGACTGAAAGACTGGAAGACATAAAAGCATTAAAAATCATTATGAACACTAGTGACAAAGTGGAAGGAGAGTATGGGAGGGGAAGAGCACAGGAAAGATTATCTGGGGGAAAAAATAGAGAGGTAAGATATTTGTGGGACACAGATACTGTTTTTGATCTGTTGATGAGGATGTGTATAGTATTTTCAACTGGACTGAGATGTATAGCCTGCTGGGTAAAGTCTGTTTACAATCTAAATGATGTATAGCGATTGAATGTGTAAATAATAATAACAACAATAACAAATGAAAAAGAGAAAAAATATGTAATTTAATAAATGTTGTTTTAAAATCAGTATATATACAAATAAGTATGCTAAATATTATAAGTAGAGAGTTCATACAGTTTTATCCAAAAATCTCATCGAACACCTCATTTGTGATGGGGAAGCTGCCTCTGTTTGGAGCTGCCTCATGTGGGGCATGGTAGGCAACCTTCCCAGGATGGGCTTCTGCTGGCCTCACATCTCCAGACTGCCCCCTATCCTCCCACCCCTAGTACCTTGCACTTGAATGCTTGAGATAGCAACTGCTCTGTCGATGCAAGAAGCAGTCCTGGTGACACGCACTCCCAAGAAACAAGGCACACATGTGTAAACTCACACGCCCCTGTGTTTCTGTGTTCCAGGTAGGTGGACTCCACAGCAACAGTCAGTCCTTCTGTGAACCTGCAGTTCTGGTTAGGATGCTCTAGCCACAGCACGTCTGGACATTTACTGTCTATGGATCTGCTCTGAACCTTAGAGCCTGCTTATGGGGGAAGGTGAGTTATAGCACATATCTTTTGTTTGTTTGCTTACCAAGAACATATGCAATGAAGTCAAACTCAGCCTTGGTCAAACTCAGCCTTGAGAAGGCAAGATGTGTTTGAAGTGGTACAATACTATATTTTACCTTGCCCCAGCCTGTGGTATGCCTTGAAGGCGCTCCTATGTATGACTGTGGGAAAGTCAAGACCCACATTTTCAGTAACTAGGAGCTGGTATGCTTCCTACCTGGTGCTCCCCACCACAGGCAACCAGCTCCTGCCTGGAGTCAACCTGGAGAGCTGGGCAGCGAGAGCACAGCAGAGTGAGGGTAGGAGGAATAAGGAGGCTGCACTGGACCTGGAAGCAGGGGCTCCTGGGGGATAGAACAGGTGGTCTCAGGAGTCAAGGCCAAGGCGGCTAGAAATGGGGTGCCTTTGAGGTGCCTTGATGTTATCCTCAGATGTCAGTACCCACGGCTTAAGCTGTTGCCTTAAACTTCAGCCAACATAATTCTAAGAAAATTGAGTGAATGACAAGTTGTACTTGGAGGTTTTCATCTACTCCAAGAAACAGGCCAACGAAAAAGGCTAGAGTGTTAATCTCTTAACAATATAAACAACAAATTTGACCTATTAGGTATATTTTGAATTCTGCATGTGACTTTTTATGCATTCAGAAAACATTTGTAAAACTAGAATGTGTGTAGGCCTCTGTCAAGTCTTTCTGTAAGATAGCATATGTCCTCCCCTATAAGGCAATTATCTTCAAAATTAATAATAAAGAAACAGCTTATATAAATAATGTGTTGGGCCAGACCATGGCTTGATGGTTGAGTGAGTTGGATTCCCCATGGCCAACCATGCAATCAGGTTCCTGACCTGGTGGCTTGCAAAACATGCCAAGTGCGTGCAAGCCCCAAACCCTCAAAGGTGGGAGAAGTAGAGAAGAAGAGATTGCAGCACGACCATGCCCCATGGGGAGTGATTTGTCTCTCTCTCTCTCTTTTCTCTCTCTCTCTGTCTCCCTCCCTGGTGAGTACATATACCCTCTGGCATATTTTTTAAAAATAGTAAATAAATAATGTTATTTTAAAAATTCTTGTGTGACAAATAAAACCATAGCAAAATTAAGGAACTTTAGAGCTAGTTATTTTGAAGCAATATCTGTCTAAATTAACACATCATTGCTAACATTGTGTTTAGAAAGACTTTTGAAACTGTATGTGTTAAGAAACATGGAAAATGTGAAATGCCAGAATAAACCAACCCAAGAGGTTGATAAAAAAAAAAAAGAGCAAGAAAAGACCCCCCAAGGAACCAATAAGACAGGAAATAGTAAAGGAAAGAACACAGATCAGTGAAATAGAGAATACAGAAAAACAGACAAAATTAACAAAACTAAAAGCTGTTTTTTTGTTTTGTTTTGTTTTTAAGATTAAATTGATACCTAGTAAGATTTATTGAAGAAAATGGAGGGATAATACTGGTAATAATCAATGGAATAAGAAATAAGAACTAACTAACTATAGATAGAATGAGAAGAAAAATCAGGGTTTTAGGGGTAACCATATGATAGTGCATTTGAAATCATGGATGAAATCAATCATTTCCTAGGAAAATATGAAAGTTACTAAAGATGAAAGAAAAGATGTGCTGACATAGAAGAAGATCGAAGGCCTGACTTTCCATCGGGTATAACATAGTTGGGACCAGCAGATGGCGTGGTAGTTCTGGCGCTGTATCTCACATAGCTAAGTCCATAGTTTGAGTATTACATCCAGTGGCCTGAAAAACACACCCAGTGTGTGTGCACATGTGCCCGAAATCCCAACAGGAGAATGGAGGAAAAGGAATTGCAGCACACCCATTCCTTCTGGGAGACTTCCTTTCCCCTCTCTATCCATGTCTCTCTAGAGAGCACATACACCCTATGACCAAAAAAAAAACAATGCACAGTCAGATGAAACAGCACACTGTTTGCATGAAACAGACCAAGTGCACTCCTGATGGATTAAAGACATAAATATGAAAGAGTAAAACCATAAAGCTGATAGAAAAAATATAGAAAGATGCCTTTATTACCTACAGGCAGAAAAGGAATTCCTGGATATAACTCTGGTAAGCAAAATTATAAGACAAATATTCGGTAAGTCAGATTGCATCAAATTAAACATTTCAGAGAAGTATTCTAGATAAAGTTAATAAAAAGTGAGAGGAAGGAGAGGATATATGTGAAGTCTGAAACCAATAAGGCATCGATATCTGGAGCATACACAGAACTACTCCAAATAAAGCAGAAAATACAGAAGAACAGTCCCCGAAAGCGTCTGTGTCCTAATCCCTGGTCCTATGAATATGTCTCCTTCCTTGGCAAAGGGGAATTAAGGTTGCAGATGGCAGTGGGGCTGCTAATCAGCTTGACCTCTAGATGGAGAGATGATCCTGGATTATCCTGGTGGGCCTAGTGTAATCACAAGGGTCCTTTAAATGTAGAAGATGGGGACAGAAGGTCAGAATCAAAGAGTTAAAGATACTAAACTGCTGGCTTTGAAGGTAGAGGAAGTGGCCACGAGACAGGGAATGTGGCAACTCCAGACCCTGAAAAGCGAAGGAAAATCTCTCAAAGCCTCAGAAGGAATGCAGTCTTCCAGACACCTTGATCTTAGTCCAGTAAGGCCTATAGCAGACTTCTGGCTGCCAGAACTGCAAGAGAATAAATTTATGTTACTATGATTTGTAGCATGAGCAACAAGACACAAATGTACTCTGCAACTTTTACAAAAAAAAAAAAAAAATGGGCAAAGGATTCGAAAGACAATTTATAGAAGAAGAAATATAAAAGGCTGATATTCAGGGCCAGGAGGTGGTATGGTGGTTGTACTGGATTCCCATGTGACTGACCACAGTTCAAGTCCCAAGCCCAGCAGTTTGAAAATCACACCAGACCCATGTGTGTGTACCCAAAATCCCCAGGAGGAGAATCAAGCAGAAGGGATTGCAGTGTGGTCATCCCCTGTAGGGGGATGATTTCTCATTTTTACTCTCTCTGTTCTTCGCTCTCTCTTTCCAGTGAGCCCATGCACCCTATGGCAAAAGCTTAAAAAAAAAATAAATAAATAAAAGGCTGATATTTCAAATTCATTTCTAATCAGAGAAATGAAACAACATTATACCACTTCATACTGAAGAGACTGGAAATAATTGGAAAGGTGGGTTTGAGCCAGCTTTGGGGGAATATGCAGACACAGAAACCTCATGAGCTGCTTGCCAGGCTTATAGACTAGGACCAAGGAGTCAATGAAGCATGTGACCTGCACTCTGTCCCACATCTCTGTGGTGATGAAATTCCAATGGGATCATACAGACAGAGATGCAGCATGCTCTGGGTCATGTTCTGTGGATGTAGGGAGGTGTAGCAATCTCAGTGTCCATTCCTGGAAGAATAAACATAAAATGTGATGGTAACCTGCCGTGTGGATCAGGTGTGCTCAGGGACACACAGGTGATCTTAGGAGCAGAGTGCTAAGCTACAAGTTTAAGAAATATTAATGATATGAAATCACTCTATCCATCTCAGTAAAAACACATGCATAGAAGTAAAATACATCCATATTTTACAAGAACATATAATAAATTACACATTAAATATTTTAGAATGGTTTCCTATTAGGTGGTAGTAAATAATGAGTAAATATAAACAAATATAGCACAGAAGTAGCCTTATAGGAAGCAATGATGTGGATGTGTAAGTAACTAACTGATTAACTCACCATCTCAACTATTTATGCTTGAGATTAGGAAGAAAAGATGTGTTTTTTCATTTGCTTTTTAGTTTTAAAAAATAAAAACAATGGCCTGGCTGTGGTAGTGTGCACTGGTAGACTCTGGTAAGTTAACACAGAATACCCAAGATCAATTCCTGTCTACTCTAAAAGCTAGATGTGGTACTTGCCTATAATCCCAGCTATTTTTGAGGTTGAGACAGGAGGAGGGCAACATAGTGAGGCCTGTCTTTAAATAAATAAATAAATAAATAAATAAAAAGCAAAAAGAAGAAAAATAAGCAAAAACCATCCTTTTGAATTTGGATCTCAGAAAGACATTGAAGGCTATGTGATCGTCTTTCTTACAGCTGAGTCAATGAGGCCCAGAGAGGTTGTGTGATTTGTTCAGTACAAGAAGCAGACTATGGACTTGAAGAGCCTTATGTGTAGCTACCACAAAATTTTTTTTGATTTATTTTTATTTTAAATTGTGGTAAAATATACATAATACAGAATTTACCATTTTACCCTTTTCTTAAATTTTTTTTTTCCATACAGTATATGCACTCTCTAGAAATAGACAGAGAGAGGTAGAAGGAAAGTGAGAAATCACCACTACCACCACCAGGGGAAATGGCCATGCCGCAATCCCTTCTACTCCATTCTCCTCTCAGGAGTTTGGGCATGCAAGCACATGCACCTGTGTGTTTTTTAAGCCTCTAGATCTGGGACTCAAACTACAGAGCTGGTCATGTGGGATCCAGCTCCTTAACCAGAATGCTGCCTGCTGGCCCCACTTTAACCATTTTTAAGTATACAATTCAGTGGCATTAAGTACATTCATATTACTATGTAATGCTCCATCAGTGGAACTTTTTGGGTGCAAAATTAAAACTCTATACTGGCTAGATACTAACTTCTCTTTCTTCCCTCCTCCTAACCTCTGGCAACCACCATTCTACTTTTCATCTCTATGAATTTGACCACTCTGCATACCTCAGTACCTCATACAAGTGGAATCATACCAGATTTGTCTTTTATGATTGGCTTATTTCACTTATCATGATGTCCTTAAGGTTTATTCTTGTAGCATGTATCAGAATTTTCTCCCATTATAAAGCTGAATAATATCCCATTGAATATAGAGACTGCAGTTTGTTTGAAAGGATGATTTTTTAACTTGTCTTCCTTTTCTTTTTTTTATCCTTTTTTTTTAAAATTTTAAGACAAAGTCTCATTATGTTGCAATCTTCCTGCCTCAGCCTCCCAAATAGCTGCAATTATAGCCTCACACTACCACATCTGGCTTTTAAGGTAGACTGGGAATTGATCTCAGGCTCCCATGTGGCCTTGCCAGTTTCTTCTAAAACAATGGTTTAGTATTTAGAACACTGTTTCTTCTAAAAAATGTTTTAGAAGTTTTCATCTAAAAGTGTAATAGTCTTAGTTCTTATGTTTAAGTCTTTGTTTTATATATATATATATGTGTATATATATATATATATATATATATATAGTAAGGACCCAACTTTATTCATTTGCATGTGGATGTCTAGTTTTCCCAGCAACATTTGTTGAAAAGGCTGTCCTCTTCCTCTTGAATGTTCTTGGCATTCTTGTCAAAAGTCATTTGACAATATATGCAAGGGTTTATTTCTGGGTTTTCTATCATGCTCCATTAGTCTATATGTCTGTCTTTGTGCCAGTTCCACACGGTGTTGATTACTATAGCTTTGTAACAAACTTTGAAGTGAGGAAATATAAGTGCTCTAGTTATGTTCTTTTTCAAGATTATTTTGGTTATTTGGGTTTCCTTGAAATTCCATATGAATTTTAGGAATTTTTCTATTTCTACAAGAGTAGAAATATATATATATATATATATACATACATATATATATATATATATACACATATATATATGTATATGTGTGTGTATATATATTTATACACACACACACACACACACACAGAGAAATTCCAAAAATCTGGGGAAAACATCAAAATCTGAAACACTTCTGGTCCCAAACATTTTGGATAAAAGATATTCAGTCTTTATATTAACATTTTAATAATATTAAGTCTTCCCATTCTTGAACACAGGATGTAGTTCTGCTTATTTGTATCTCTAATTTCTTTCAGCAACATTTTGTAGTTTTCAGTTACAAGCCTTTCATCTTCCTGGTTAAATTTATTCCCAAGTATTTTATTCTTTTTTGCACTATTATAAATAGAATTGTTCCCTAATTCCTCTTTTGAATTATTTGTTGTTGGTTACTAATCCTTTGTGATGAAACCAATAGTAGAAGCGACAGCTGGTTCAACTCTGGAGGGGAGAAGGGTTGGAGAAAGTACACTGCACCTCTCTGTGTCACTGAACAACAACTTGGAATTAATAACAGCAGGAGGTGGGAGGAGATGGCCAAAGCAGGAAGATAGTGTCTCTCTATAGCGCCTCCTGCTGTGAGTTCTCTGCAGCCCCAAACTCAGAAGTTGCACCAAAGTCTTCCAGAGATCTCTAGGAGAAGCCTCTAAGAATGGTGGGAGCAGGACATTATAGAAACAGGAGCAGGAAATTTCTCCTAATGTTCAGAGAGGGCACTAAGTCCTGGGTTTCTCCTGCCAAGCAGTCTTAAAAAATAAATAAATAAAATAAATTTAAAAAAAAGTGACGAAGCAAAATGCATTAGGGAAGAGCTTCTGTGAGCCAGGGTCATGAACAGCCTCTAGGTGCACAGGCTGCAGCAGATTCCACCGAAACGTGTGGCCTCCAAAAAGGTCAGGTGTTGTGAGGAAAAGGAGCAGAAGGGGCTACGCAAGTCTCTCTTTTCTTAAGAGTTTACCTTGGTTCAAGGAACAGCACAGGCTTCAGGGCTGGTTCACTATGGTTGCACACTTCATGCATTGCAAGAGTGTGGCAGTAAGTGGGAGGCAGGCCCCACACACACCGAGCAGTTTGTATAATCCTATCACCTGTTAAGACTGGCCCTGAGCAATGGCTTCACACAGGAGTGTGGGATGTGACTGAGCCTCCACACACTCATCCCTCTCTGGGCCAGATGCATTTTAGCAGACATCCCTGCTCCTTAGGCTGCTCTCACCTGTTCCCTTTCCTGGTTCATCTGTGTTCTCTCACATCCTCACCTTACGTGGTGGCAATAGTGCATCCAGGAATAGTTCAAAAGGTTGCAGTTCTAAGACCCTCTTCTGTGGTGGTGGCAGCCATGGTCCCCAGTTGGAATGAAGCCTTAATGCTCTTGTCCCTGCATCATCCCATTGCCTGATCCAGACATGGGTGCACATGGAGAGGGAGGAGCAGAGTGAGGCATAGAAAGTGGAGCTCCATGCTGTTGGAGCCCAGGCCAAATTGCAGGATTGCTGTAGCAATGTCCATGGCATGTCCTATGCCCAGCTCCAAGCCTCCCTGCATGAGCAGCATGCCACTGACTTGAGGAACCATGCACAGAGTCATTTAGAACATGAAGCCTGAACCCAACAGGCTTATAAACCATAAACCCCCTCCAGGGGTTAAAGGAGCCAGAGTCACTTCCCTACCCTGCCACCTTGGATCCATGCCCAAGGGGCCATGAACTGCTTGGGGAGACAAAGGACACGGAACAGCCGTGGAGGACTCACACTCCCTATGCCCTAAGCTCCTGTGGACCCTGGGAAGGAAGAAGGGGAAATAGGCTGCATGCTCCAGAGCTTGCTCATCTAGATGGGGTGTCATGTGGGAGAGCCTGCCGAGGGAGTGGATTTGAGGGGCTGGCGTGGGGTTCACCCAAGACACTCAGCCAAGCTCACAGCCCTCCTTGCTCCCCCAATTCCAAATCCACCTCCGGTCATTCTGCAGACCTTGGGCCCTGCAGACTATTCCCCAGGGCACCTCAGGGGCCCCTCCCACCTCCCTGCAGTCTCTCCTCCAAAGCCCCTTTTCAGTGTAGCCTTGCCAAGGACCCTGTGTGACACCCAAACTCAGCTCTCTTCACACTCTGCAGGTGTGGGGTGCCCCCTGCCCCAATCCATATGAGGCAGTGCCTAGCATGACGCTGCAGTCCCGGCCCAGGGCAAAGTGGGCAGCAGCAGGTGCTGGATGGAGAGCGGCAGAGGAGCTTAGGGGCGGCCTCTTTCTCCAACAGGTGGGCCTTCCAGGAGAAGCTGATTCCAGAGAGCACAGAGTGTGCATACAGGTAGTCACAGAACTCTAGCAGTCACGGTCCACACATAGCTAGCCCTGGCTCCTTGCAGTGAAGGTGCTAAGAGGCAGGTCCAGGGGCAGAGGTGACACAAGTACTGACCAGTCTTGGGTCAGCTCACCTCTGGCTTTCTGGTGCCTGATTAAGGATGACTGTGGCAGTTAGCCTCTGTGAGACCAGAACTAACCCTGGGCACTGCCTTTCCTAGTCAGTGGTTGGAAGGCTGGACTTTGGAACTTCTCATTCTCACCAGCAGCCTGCCAGGTGCTCCCTGAGTGTTAGGGGTTTCAGAGAGCAAAGTAACAAAGCAGTTTGCTTTATATGCACACTTCCTAATCATGAACTTAAAAATGAATTTCTGATTGTTACAGCAACACCATTAGGCTTTTAATTTTGGTACAAAGTTGCACAGTGGCAAAAACCAAATTGCATAACATCAGTTAAAATTGTGCACTTGGATCTACTTAGGGCTGTACGTGTGTTAGATGTATGTTTTGTGGTTATGATTTGTGTAACCATTTGTCCCCTATCTACTGAAATAGTCTAGAAGCCAGAGGGACCAGGGCTCCAGGGAGAAATGATCTGCATAGAACTAGGACTGGGAAAGCATCAGATGAGCCTGGAGCACCATCCAGTAAGGAGAAGAGCACTCAGAAAACAGCCCAACAGCAAACAGGAAAGCCCAGTGATGCCGCATTGAAAGCTCAAAGGATGGACAGGGTTACAGCCCGAGTGTAGGATGAATGCTGGCATGAATGAGGGCACAGATCTTCCCCTGGGAGAATGCCAGAGGACTCAGGCAGCTGCTCCTCCCTGCAGATGGTGGACTAAGGGACACTCCTCTAGGGACAGATCAGGGAGGGGTAGCCAGTACAGTATAGAGGTGTGCCCCTTCCAGTGGTCAGGCTGGCATCCCCCGTGATGGACATTTCTGCAGACACATGCAGACCCTCAGTTGTCCCCAAAGCTCCCTCGAAGACTACCCTAGAGGAGGTGCAGTGCTCACTACATGTCCCTTCCTCCTTTCGGATGACTGGCTATCTGGCTTCCACCTCGAGGCTGCTGGAAGTCACTCTCCAAGCTGTGTGAGCCTGAGGTTGTAGCTTCACCTTCTCCTAGCATTCTCTCAGTGGTGGCTCCTCCTGCCCATCACGCTTGCCTCTCCCTGGCTCCATGGATGCTGCCATCCCTCAGTTTTCCTCCTACCTGGGGGCTGCTCTTTCTCGGTCTTCTTTATAAACCCCACAACCTCCGTTTCTCCTTGTTCTGTTCCTTCTTACCTCTGCAAGGATTCCGAAACTTCTGTTGCTCATGCTCTACCCCAGGTCATCAGTCATGAGGATTCCTGTCCTATGCACATAAGCTGGGGGAATGCTGTCGTTCAGCAGGACAGCACCCTCGACCACATGTCCACTCGGAGCTGCCTCCCCTCTTTGCTCCTACTGAAAACCAAGTTCTTGGGGGTCTGCTCTCACTGTCACCACTTATTCTGTCAGTCCATTATTGTGTCCCTAACAGAAATAGCTGAGACTGGGGGACTTTTAAATAATAGAGGTTTATCGACTCACAATTCTGGTGGTTGGAACACGACTGACAGAAAAAGGGAAGATGACAGACTCATGCAGAAGGAGCACTGTGGGCAGCTCTCTCTTTTAGAAGAATCCACTCTTTCAAGACCTAACCCCTTCTCATGAGAGCTAGAACCCACTGAGTCTTGCAAGACATCATTAATTTGTCCACAATAGTGTTGCCTCTGTAATCCAATCACTATCCATTGGCCTCACCTCTCACCCTCCATCATGCAGGGGACTAAATTCAAATACATGAACCTTTAGGGGACAAACCATTGTCCAAACCATAACATTTACCTTCCACCAAACTGCTCTGTTAAGGTCATTGCAAACGTGCCCACTCCAAACACAAAGGTCAATGTGTAGTCCTCTCTCAGTTATCCAGTGGGCAAGAATGCAGGCCATCAGTGGTCTGGTGCCAACCTGCTCCCTGAGCTTTCTGACCATGAGCAGCCATAAGAGGGTCATACCACTGCCCTCTCCTTCCAAAGCAGGGATAGCAACAGCCTAGCACAGCCATGCACAGGTTAGGTTACCCAGCAGTGGCAGGCACAGAGCAAGGGCTATCTCAGTGTAGACTATAGTCCTCCTCCTCTCCCTTCCTGGCTATAAATTCTGAACTCAATGCTTTGAAGGTTGGCTTCAGCGACTAAGTGCGCCCCAGGGTTGCTAGGAAGGTAGTGCTGCTAGCTGAGCAGGCTGTCACTGTGTATCAGAAGCTTCCAACTTGTATTATCTTTTGACCCAGCAATTATGTTACTATAAATATTGAGTCATCAGAAACATATTTTTCTATGCAAAAATGCGTTATGACTTTTCTGACAACCCAATATAGTCTAAGGAAATAAGAACAGGAAGAGGTTCACCCAAAGATGACTTTCTTATTCCATTCCTGCTATTTGAGACTCTATGGCTTATAAACAGCATAAATTTATTGCTCACAGTTATGGAACCTAAAAAATCTGAGTCAGGGTGCCCACAGGTTTGCTATTTGGTGAAAGTGCTATCTGTTTCCAAGATGTCACCTTGATTGCAGTTTCTTCTGGAGGGGATGAGCCCTGTTCTCAAATGGTGGGAGAGACAAAAGGGCAAAGAAGGCCTAGCTAGTGGCATCAAGCCCTTTTATCAGTCACTAATCCATTCATGAAGGTAGAGCCCTCTTGACCTAATCACCTCCTAAAGGCACCACCTCTTAATTCTATCACATTGAATCTTAAGTTTCAGCATATAAATTTAGGAGGACACATAAATTCAAACTATATCAATAATTATGAACAATGGGGGACCAGCAGTTAGCGTAATGGCTATGTCGCTGGACTCCCATATAGTCGACTGCGGTTTGCGCCCCGGACCCAGTGGCTTAAAACTCATGCCGGGTGCATGTGCGTGTGCGTGTGTGCCCAAGATCCCGAGAAGAGAATAGAGGAGAAGCAATTGCGGCATGGCCATCCCCCCTGGGGGGTGATTTCTCGCTTTCTTCCTCTCTGTCTCTCTCTGTCTGGCGAGCGCACGTGCCCTATAGCAAAAAAAAAGTAAAAATAATTATGAACAGTTTAAAATATCCAGAATATTCAAGCATATTAATGCACAAAATGGAACACATAGAATCTTATGAATAAAGTGGAATATCCTGGGGAATTTGATCACTATTAATTAGGTAGACTTAAAATATATTGGCATAAAAGAATATTTAGTATACAATGTTAAATAAGAAAAACATGACAAACATAGGCGGGTTGGTTTTATTTTTGTTAAAAAGATGTAATATCACAGGACCAGAAGATGGCATAATGGTTACATCGCTGGACTCCCACACAGTTAATTGCGATTCCAAGTCCCAGACCCGGCAGCTTAAAACTCATGCTGGGCACATATGCATGTGTTCCCAAAATCCCAAGAAGAGAATGGAGGAGGAAGGGATTGCAACGTGGCCATCACCCTTGAGAGGTGATTTCTCTCTTTCTGTTTTTCTCTATCTCTTCAGTGAGCACACATGCCCTATATCAAATATCTCTCCTCTCTCTAAAAAGAAAAAAAAGATGTAATATCATACACCTGCTGGACAAATTCTGAATAGGTAGACCTCAAATTATCACATATCAGTAGAGGTCTTTCTGGGTAATGATTAATTACAGGCTACTTTTTGCCTATAATATATTCAAACTTTTATGTAATAAACAGCCAATACTTGTATTATTGTACCTTTTTCTATGCTAACTAGTCAGGCCAACTTTGATCAGTAAGATCTGCAGGGCCCCTCTGTTTCTCTGTCTCTCTGTTTCTCTGTGTGCCTTGACCAGCATCAGATAGCTACAAGTACATGCTGTGGCCTCAGGGTAGCTGCTTGGTGTATACCAAAGGACGTGTTCCTTCCTTCACAGCCCAGCACTGCCCTGTGGATTTGTGTGCATGTTGATCATTACCTCCTCAGTTTTTGGGATAAGATGATGGGATAAAGGTAATAAAGATGACAGGTGGCCTATGGAGTGGCTTTCTCCTGCTTGGAGCAGAAGTGTGAAGGGTGCAAGGTGGCCAGTGTGCATCTTCCACATCCTCTTATAGTGGGGTCTGACCTGTGAGTCTGGGGTCAGACATTTCCATCCTGTCTGCCAGATCTTGCAACTTCAGGGTCACTTGCCAAGAGGCAACACAGCCACCCCCAGGCTCACTGTGGAGCTCGCTTTCAGGGGTAGACCAGGAGATTCAAATTGCATCAAAAGGAAAATGGGGGAAGGAGAGAATTCCTGGTTTCTGCCATTTCAGGCACCTCATCCAGTTTCATGAGACCCTGCAAGCATGTTGCCAGCCAAGCCCAGGACCAGCCCTGCCATGGATGGTAGGAACTTGTGCCACACTGGCACTGTCCACAGACACACAGTCAACAGCATCAGTGACAGCCTGCAGCTTAGGGGCTGCGGTTTTGTTACTGTGGGCACGCTGTCGCCCCCACCCATCCCTGAGCCTTCAGAGCTGAGCCTGGCCCCGTGTCCTGCAGGCACAGTTTGTTCAATCGCCTATTGGGGGAAGGGCTATGGAAGCGACAGTGCATGAGTGCTGTTGCGCCCTCCAAGGGCATGAGGGGAGTTGGGTGAAAAGTAGGTCACATGTGCTTGGTCCCATGTCACGCGGTGCCCACCGAGGCCAATGAGCTGGGTGGCCTCCTTCGGTCGAAAACAAAACATCACTCTAATTTCTCTCCTTTAGTATTTCATCTTCTCTAAACGGGGAGAGTGCCCATCTGTCTGGTACCCACATCCAACCTGATCCTTCCCGCCCTCACAGAGCTGCTTTGTTCTGAGGTAAGGGGATTCCGAGGGCCCTGGGTGACCGGTCAGCAGAGCCTCACTGGAAGGGAGTGAACCCTGAGGCCATGCTTGGAGCCCAGGAATGTGGCGGGCAAATGATGGAAAAAATTGTTGAGAGGAGCAACTGTAGCAATGCGTAGAATTTTTCTTTAGGATGAGAAAAATGGAGACCGTGTTCTAAGTAGTTCTCAGCCATTCAGTTGATGGCATTTCTATTAGGTCCTCTGTTTGAATAATAGGGTTCTGATTTAAGGGTAAATGTCAAGTATTAATGCTCTTTGCTATTGAAGTTTTATTATTTATAGAAGAACAAACATAGAACTGTATGGATGTTCGTCAGTCAGAAACACTGTATCTGGTGTGGGAATATCTCAGCCTTAGAATACTGGCCGACTACACAGTCCCAGGACCCAGCGCTTCTCAGCTAAGCGCCTTTGCTCCCTGCCTGTGTTTGAGAACGCTAGCCTCTGACGCAAGGCGGTGAGCTATTCATGTTCTCCAAAGCACCGGGAAATCCAGATACCAGGATAAGGCAGATATGTGTATATGTTACTGATGAGTGGAGAGCACTCACTTTTGGAGCTTGATACTTATATTGGGAAGTAACATTCTTTTATCTGGGAAGGCCGTCAAATGGAATTCCTGCATGATAAAACATAGGTGGAATATCACACGGTTTTAATATATTTGTAAAACTAATATATGTTTTGCTGCTTATAAATAACAAAATCCCCTATTTTTTAACCTCTGCAATAAGTGAGCAGAAGTGTTCTATTAGCTCAGGATCCTTCCGATGAACATATCTGGCAACTAACCGGTTATGAAATGTTAGCGATATCTATATAGGGGCTGACTGCTGCCGCTGTATTTACACAGGTTATATGGTCTTATTTGTATCTGCTGGGTAAAAATGTTTCCAGAATTTGTTCGCCAAAACCAGTGTCAGAATGGAATTTGACTTGACTATGTTCTACCAGGAAAAAGTTTTATGCCTTTTGGAGATAAACTATTTTCAATTTGTGTTTTAACTGACTTTTCAGGGAATGTGGGTCTATGGCCGAGCTCATAGAAGTGAATGGAAATACTTGGGACTGTAACTCATTCTGCAGTTGAGCCGCACAGAATAGTGGCTGCGCCCTTCATGAAAAGGAGCTTTTTTGTTCTTGAAAGTGATGCCTTGTGAGAATGGTTGGCGACCTTGGTAGTGCCTAGGTCCTGCCTACTGCAGCCTTGGCTGAATGTAATGTTTCTCATATAATATTTAATATAATGTTTCTCATATCATGTTTAATATAGTGTTTTTCATATAATGTTTCTCATCCATTTTCCAATCTTGTGGAAAGGGAATTCTTATCTTACTTCATTAAGGTAGGGCAGAAAAATTCAGGGTTTTTCATAGTCATGGTTTTAGGTGCTTCTCTCATGCTTGGAGAAACCCCTCTGGCTGAGATGCAGCTTCACTATTGTCTCCGTGTCCTGCCCATCTCCGAGGGGCTTGGTATCTGTTATGGAACACATAAACCAGCGTCTAACATCTGTCGTATGTAATGGTAATTGGGTTTAATGGGAGCACTTGGCTGGCTCGTGTGGTAGCAAGACTAAGACATTCTGTCGTGATGACCATGTATGTTCATGTTAATAAAACTGTACAACTGTAACAACCCCTGCCCCCAGTTACTGCCTTAGAGGGAAATGAATGTCGTGGTCACCGAAGTAATGCCTGCACTGCGCCAGGTGTTGTGGGATGTTTACCGTCCCTCACTTACTGGCAAAAGATCTCACTGTTGTCCAAAAAAATAACAAAAGGCAGCAATGCAGAAGCATAGGTCGTGTCCCTCTGTACTTCTCAGGACATGGAGGGGACACAGCTCAGAGAGCTCTTCCTAGTGCCATTTCTGCTCTGACCGAGCTCCACGCAGGCACACAGCCCATCCTCAGATACCTGGGGTGGCCATTCTCTTTCATACTGGCCTCTACACTATGGAGCCTGGCTCGTTCAGGTACTGCAAAGACGTGTGATGGAGCTGGTCTGGTGGTCTCCTGCATGGTCATGGCTCCAGTCCTCCGTGTGTATGTCTGGTGCATGTGTTGTCATGAGGAGGCTGCTGGACTTTGCTTAGAAAGCAGAAACCCAGGAGGCTCAGGAAGATTTGGGAATCATGGACTCCCCACAACCAGAGCCTTGCAAAGAGACAGCTTCACTCTAGCTGAGGCGACTGAGGGGGCTTCAGAGACCAGGGGCAATCAGAGGTCCAACAGGCTGGATGCTGTGATGTGGACAGGACTAGTGGGCTCAGCCATTTCCTTCTGGGTGCTCCAGGTCAACCAAAGCCCAAGGGGTTTCCTCAACTCAGTGCTGGCTGCAATATTGTAAATTAAACAGTGTAATCCATGGTTCTCCAAGTGAGGTCTCACCACCACCACCTGGGAATTTTCTGGAAACACAAGTTCTCTGCTTTCTTCCCCAACCAGGCCAACTCAGTCAAAACTTGGTTAGGGTGAGGGAGTTACCCTCTGTGGTATTACAGACCTTCCAGGTGATGCTGGTGTCCACTGTAAGTCTGAGAACACTGGCCAGACCCTACAGGATGAAAGTTCAAATGTATGGTCACGGAGCTTCTGGGGCTGCTGGGCATGGGACCCCATGGGGCACACCGGGGCCAGTAGCCAAGCACGGTCACTCAGGGAGAGGGCAACATTGCGCTGTGTTACAGTCCATCAGTCAGGCACAGACCACACTGACCTGTGGGGACAAACGTGGTTAGGCGCGTGTGTTTTAGATGACATGAGGTCAAGGGCCTCTATTGTACTGACACGATCCAGGGCCTGCTCCATCTGGGCATTGCCCCCGTCCACACCTTGATGAGCAAAAGGGAGACTTGTGGAAGGTCAGAGAAGAAAGGGCCATGGAGAAAATGTGTGCGAGGTGAGCACAAGCCCAAACCAAGCAGTGGACAGGAGGGAAGGTGTGGCAGAGGCCACACAGTGGCCACCTCACAGTGTCCAGAGCCCTCGTCTGGAGCAACTGAGGGCTGCATAGGCCAGCTCCAAAAGCAGGCCCTGCCCTTCTGCTTCTGGCAATCACAGGCACCACCTGAACCTGCCTGCCGTGCCCTCTCCCCTGTCTGCAGCTCCAGCAGCTCTTCGCACCCCTTCCCTCACTCCTGTCTCCCCAAGTTTTTGTCATGTGCCCCACCCCCAACGAAGGTGCATGTGTGTCAGGGGAAGGAGGCAGTCATTAAAATAATCAAAAGAATGCAAGGAAGGAGGGAAAAAGAAACCTTAATAAAAAGTGTACTCTCAGTCAAGAGAAAAACAGGCCAGAATAGAGTACAGAGGACAGATGGAGGAGGCAGTTTGTCTCATTTTGCTTCAATAAAAGGGGCATGTAAATCAATAGGAACGGCTAGACTAAGTAAGTGGTGTTGGGTCAACTACATATCTATTTTTTAAAACTCCAAGGTTTGAACTCTTCCTCATACCAGATAACACATGTGTTGGAGATGGAGTGATGGGCTAGCGGTAAGTGACTCCATAAGCTTAGTGGAAAATCTCTCTCCATTTTCTAACATAGTCTTTTGTGGGAAGGGCATCCTAGCCAAGCACGGAACTTAGTGACACTCAAGTGGAGATAGAGGATTCCAGTAAATTCTAGCCTGTCCACACAGTGCCCGTCCACACGGTGTCCGTCCGCATGGCAGCTTACACCGCAGCCACTTCTAACGGCCAGAGGAATAGCAGCTCCACCGTTGCCAGGCCGGCACACTTTCGCAGTGACAGACGAAACTGCCGCAAGTCAGCCCCAAGACAGCAACCAAACAGAGTCATTGAGAAATGCAGAATGTGCATAACTGGCGGTTGTTTGGGAGGACAGTCACAGGGGAGAGCCGAGCAGAGCATGTGCCTCTTCAGGGCCCGTAGGCACCAGTGCCTGAGTGCACAGGCTGGTTGCACTACTGCAGAGGGGCTGCAAGCTGCAAAGCTTGGTGTGAGGAGGTTCTGACCATGTCTTACTGACATTTCTGATGTAAATACCTTTAGACTGGCAGTTCTTACTCTAAGAATCCATCTTGCCAAACCTTCACAGAGAGACATGCCTGACACTATTGTTTCTAATAGAGAAGGAGGAACCCTCGGTGCCTACCATTAGGACGTGGTGGGATCGGGCGTGGCATGCTCCGTAGACACCTGCATGAGGACAGCCTGTGCCCTGGGGCTGCACTGACTTCCTTCCTCAGCTCAGACGGGAAGCAGTGGGACTAGCAGAAGAGAAGGGGCTGGCCAAGCGGATCACATCCATGCTGTGGAATTCTGCTCTGCAGTTAGATAAGTCCTAATACATAAAACCCAGTCCTGTCCCGTTCCACAGCAGGGAGGAATGTGAGAAACATTACTTTGAATCAGATGAGTGGACACAGAATGTGCAAGCCGTATGGGGCTGAAGGAGAGGCAGAAGGAACCCATGGTGATGGGAGGCAAGCACTGCGGGTGAGCCCCGGTGGGTGCTGCCTGGAAACTGGCCAGAGGCACCTCTCTCTGTGGGGCATGGAACTTTCCATGTTGTGAATTAGTGGTCACATGGGTAAGTGTCTTTGTGAAAATTAAGCCATACAGTTCAGATTTGTGCATTTTATCGCATAGGGATTATGTCTCTTTTAAAATCAAGTCACAAAACACACATAGAGTGGTATTTATACAGAACAGAACGTTTATCTAAGAGGCGGGCCCAGTGACTGGGGACATCAGAATGGCTTCATTCCCTCTTCAGTCCACATGGTCCTCAGAGCCCAGAGGCCCTGTCTCCTGCTGCAAGGGACTGTTTCCCCTCCCGTGCTCTGCACCTCGTAGCTGGAGCAGCTTACCAGCATTTGGGTTGCCTTTGTCTCTCTCTTTCTGTTGGTCTCAGGAAGGATTCTGCTGCCGTGGCGGGCAAGTCTTTTAAAAGCCCCTGGTCTGGGTGACCTAGAAATGTGTGTGTTTGGCTTTCCGAGCTTTAAGTTATTGCAGAGCCCAGGAGCAGGTCTGGGAGGCATGCGGATGAACCACAGCAGTTTTCACCTGGTTCCAAGGGCCCCTACCCCCATCTCAGACTGGGATGGGGCCAGGAGGTGAGGCAGAAGCAGAGGCTGTTCGACACTTCTGCAAGCCTGTCCCTGGTACTGCCTCCTGGTCAGGCTTCCGGAAACATTGTCCTGTCCTTGGTGCATCTCTTGAGCCAAGATTTCCTGCCTCGGTTGTACCAGCAGGGGAGCAGGGTCTGCTGGGTGATAGACTTGGCTCTGAGTAGCTCTGTAAAAACCCCTTTCAGATCCTGCCACAGCCACTGTCCTCAGTTAACGGTGCTCAAGTGATCCCTTCTTCCCAGCAGAATGCAAGACAAATCCGAGAGTTTAGACACGACTCTGGAGTTCATCTTACTGGATTTTTCCTTGTGGTATTTATGAATGTGCTTGTGAATCTGAGTTTATGTATTGGCAAATAGAAATACAGAGCTTGTCTTCCATACATACATCTTTCTCCAGCACATATCCAAAAACAAACCAAACCCACTGAGAATAAATTAAATGAGGCAGACGGCCCAAGGTTTTCTGGATTAACAGACCATTCGTGAGTGGAAGCTGCAGCTCGAGGATTAAATCTAATCCAGGAGCACCCACGGGAGAATGGGGCACCGCGGTACAGCCACTGCAACAGGGAGACTGGGCTGCCCGCTGCCCTCCCTGCCAGGTTAGCTCAGTCCTGGCACCTCCAAGACCCTCAGGTGCCCTGAGTCGCTTCAGCTCACCCCTTCCCTTTCTTGCTCCGGCACCTCTGACAGCAGGAGACACCCTCACTGTTGACTGCAGCGGGGAGACGAGATGGCGTGTGCGAAGCCCTTGGCATGGTGCTTGACTTAAGCAGGGACTGCCGCCACCCTTTTCTCATGTGGGTAGCAGCCCTCAGCCAGGGCACAGTCACTCTTTGCTTACATGTGCACCATCCACAGTGCCAGTGCAGATTCAAACCTGGCAGGTGACAAATGTGAGGACCTCAGTAGTGGGAGGGAAGCAGCACCTGTGGATTGCTGCCACCAGCATGGTGGCCTGACCAGGCTGCAGTTCTTTGGAGCATGTGTCTCCTCTGCAGACGGCCTCGATGTATCCCTCCCCAGGGATGCTGGTGGGTCATTGAGGCCAGTGATGGCCTTGGGCCCTCCCATCTACAAGCCAGTCAAGATGTACACTGCTTTCCTGGGCACTTTCCGAAGACACTCTTTTTTTTTTTTTTTAATCTATTTAGGGTTTTTATCTAAGTTATCTTGCTTTATTTTTAACTTTTATTTCTCTGATGCTCTGTATCTTTTTAATCTTTATAAATTTTGTCTATTTTTAACAGCTTTATCATTTACTTTTCTTGTATCGCTCTCATTTTTATTCCCTTTAAAGCTTTGTTCACATTTATTATCTTCGTTTTTATTTTTCACTCTTTTTTCCCATGTTTTCTTTCAATTGGGAAGATTCTTAATGGTTTTAGTTGCTGTAGTTTATGTCTTGTTTGAAAAATTATTTTATTTTATCTTATTTTTAGCAGATGCCATTTGTCAGTGTTGTGATACTATTAAAATATTAAGACACTGCAACAAATGACTTGCTAATCTAATAGGAGCCTATTTGCCTTTCATGGATAGGAGTGATCTATGATTGTGCCTGTGATGACGAATGACTCTCCCACAAACAGTTGTCAGTGTACCCCAGGGGACCCGCCGGCCCCAAGCACAGCCTCCCAGGGAAGCAGGACCGTGAGTCCTATCAGGGCTAAGAATCTCTCTCCCCACCTGAAGAACTTCTCAGCTGTGCCCGCCAGGTCCTCATACCCCCTGAAGAAGCCTATGAAGAAAGAGAAGCCTACAGAAGGCTGCCAGCCTTGGCCTAGCTCCCTGCAGAGTGGGTGCCCTGGGACTGAGTTGGGCTGGGAGGGGCAGCATGAGGTCTGGTCCTCACATGTGAAGACTCTCTTCTTGGGCCCTGACAGCTGAGTGGGTGCCACACCCCAGCCACCCACTCAGACAGTGCCATGGAGTGCCCCTCCTCCTCTGTCCTTGCTAGGCAGCATTGTCCCTGAACCTAACTGGGGTTCCTGCTGGTCCTCACCCTCATAGAGCTTCTAAGGGTGCATTTTTGAACTCGGGGTGGGGGCAGCAGTACCCAGCTTTGGCCCCTTCTCTAGCCCTGTGGAGCTGGATAGAGTATAGCAGAGAAAGGTAGTTTTTAAGCAACTTTTGAAATGACTTGGCCATGCCTCCTGACAAGTTAAAGGATGGGATTCCTGTTGGACAAGGAAGGAGCCCAGGGCTACTGGAGAGGGCACCCCAGAGGAGCAGGGGCCCGGATGGCAATTTGGACACCACATTAGTAACTGAATGAAGGTGCACTACAGGGTTAGGAAAACACTTGTTGCTGTCTGATACACTCCTCATGTCTTAGAGTGATTGCTGGGAGGGGAGTAGGGGTTCATCCCCGGTGCAGTGTCCATGAGGCCAGTGGGTCCTGTCCATGGTCCTTTTCTTATTAACTGTTGGGTTCAATTTCTCCTTAAAAAAAAAAAAAAAAAAACTCTTATACTACTCACTGATCTTAGCCTCCTTTGCTGTTTTTGCTAACAGGGCCTTGCCCTTTCTTGTGTTTTATTCATCTAAAACACTTCCAGATTCCCGCATCTTTCTTGACCTAAGTGTGTCTATGTCCCTTTGTTGCAATAAAAGCTGGGGTCAAGAGTTCTACGCCCTGGCCCGCACATCCCCTGCGAAAAATGGTAAGAAGGATGCAGATTTGAGATCACTGCTTTGTTCTGCTTTTTGGCAATTAGCTTTACCTTCTTTAAGACTGTTTGATTTAATTTGACCTGATCAGATCAGCAAAAGCTATGGAATTGCATTAAGTGCCACTCAGCCTCTGTGACAGGAGCAGTGAGCACTCTGTGTGCAGGGTGGGCTCCAGGGCCTGATGTCTGGGCTCCCATCCCAGCCCTTCCCTGGCCGCCTGGAGTGTTCTTCCTTGCAGGGCTGTGACGAGGGCTGTGCTGGCACACAGTAAACTCTAATCTGTGTCGTTTACTATTATTTGTAAGGTTACTGAGCTTCTTTTCATTTATCAATTATGTTACCAGAACTCCTGATTTCCATTACCCATTCTGAGAATAAAGCCCATTAAGATATTGTGTATTGGGACCAGCAAGTGGTGTTGGTGGTTAAGTTGCCAGACTGCCCCTCATGGCAGACTGTGGTTCGAGTCCCAGACTCAGCGGTTTGAAAATCACACCAAGCACATGTGCATGCATGCCCAAAACCCCAGAAGGAGAATGGAGGAGAAGTGACTGTGGCATGACCATCCCCCTAGGGGGTAACTTCTCACTTTCCCTCTCATTGTCTCTCTCTCTTTCTCTCTGGTGAGCACACATGCCCTATGGCAAAAAACCTTTTAAAAAACAAAGAAGAAGAAGATATTGTGTATTATTAGGCTTCCTGGATGTGGCCAACTTCATCTGTCCCGGTTTAATTTAGAATGTCAGTTAGGACTTATACCTTCCTAGAGACAGGGACTGCTGCCATAGCATGTGCATGCAGCCAGCTGTGTAGGGTAGTGCTCAGCGAACATGTGGGCTGAACATGTGAGCGGTGAAGGGCAGGCTGCTGCTCCCACACTCACCAGGGCTTCCCTACTCGTTTGCACTGTCGTGTTTTAGCTGTGCTAGGCATGCAGTACGGGCACTGTGGCTTTGTGCATTCTCTCTTCCCAGTAAGGTCATCTGCCTTCCGATATATTTATTACCCATACAGATGTTCCTTATGGGATGTGCCTAGCTGGGGCTTTGGCTCACTAAACGATGAGTGCTATAGGCATACTTATGGGATGGGAGCCCTGGGTGATTAAATGAATGGCAAATATCTTCTCCTACACTGTGGGCTGCTCTTCTGTATTGAAGTCCAGAAAATCCAAATTCCAGCGTGTTTCATCGTTTCAATCTTTTTCTTATCAGAATTTTCCTCTGTCAAAGAAAGCCATCCTTCTCCCAGCTTCACAGTATGCTAAGTTGTCTTCCAAGTACTTTGTTATGGATATCTGCCATTTAGATACAGAATCCACCTGCAAGTCACGGGGAGGGTTCAAACTTTTTGCCATCCAGTTGGCCTGGACTATGTACTGGAAAGACTGCCCTCTGCTTTGCCCGTGAGTACTGGTTTTGGCCTTTCTGTTGAATTCCGCTGGTCTTCTTCTCTGTTCTCATGGACTGTCACACAGACTATGCTGCCGTAGCTTCACATGTCTAGCTCTCTAGCAAAACAAGTCTCTCACTTTGTTCTTTGTCCTCAGGCTATTCTTGGCCTGATGGGTTTTTCACAGACATTTTAACATCAGTTCATGTATGGAATTGAATCTATAGATCAATCTGGGAGAATTATCATCTGAAGTTATTGAGTGTTCAAGTCTATGAGCAATATATACATTCTAACTCTTAGATCATCTTTGGTTGCTCTTAACAATGTTTTATAGTTTTCTACATAGAGGGTTTATACACTTTAGTTAGATTTATCCCAATTCTGAATTTATTTTTCCTACAAATAGTATATTCTTTTGAAATTTTGTTTTCTTTTTTTTTTTTTTATTTGCTAGAGGGCACATGTGCTCACCAGAGAGAGAGAGAGAGAGAGAGAGAGAGAGAGAGGGAGAGGGAGGGAAAATGAGAACGCATCCCTTCATGGTGGATGAGCCTGCCACAATCCCTCTGCAATCCTTCCTCTTCTTATCCTGTTAGATATGGGGCAATCACACATGCCTGGCATGTTTTTCAAGTTGCTGTTTCTGAAACTCAAACTGTATGGTTGGCTATGTGGGGATCCAGGCACGTCAACTACCATTTCACTAGGTGGCCCTAAAGTGTCATTTTCTAACATTAGCTGGCACAGAGACGTGTAACTCTGCCACCCTCGTGGAATCATCCCCTCTCATCATGATCTGCGATCATTGTGGGTTTCGAGGGCCTGCTCAGCTCCTCCATCAGCTCTTCCTCCCTGCTGGCCTCTGGCCCTGTCACCAGGGGGTGCTCACTCTGCCACTGGAGAGGTCTTCCCTACACACTAGAGAATCCCTGTAGGGGACCCAGAAATCCAGACAATAGAGTGTGAAGGTCCAAAAATGAGAGGTTATAGAGGCAGTGTGCTTCAGAGCTTAGACCACCTCAAGTCCAAAGTAGGGAGCCCGACCTGCTCCCTGAAATGTCCTTGTCGCATGGTAAACCTAATCTGGAATGGCCATGATCGTCCCTGACTCAGCACTGTCCTTTCCCAAAGTCCTCTAACCGGTTCAGACTGTCTCAGGAACCCGGTGGGGACCATATCTAGCCCCTGCTGGCCCAGTGGCCAGGTGGCGCCCTCTCCTTGGGCGCCCAGGTGCCACGTGTGCTGTGTGCCCTGTGCACTGCACTGTCTCATGCACTGCCTACATGCTGGTGGTTTCTGGCTGCAGTATCATGGACCTGGTTCTGAAGTAAGCTGTGTGGCCAGTGAGCACAGGGCTCTCCTGCCGTTGCTTGTCACTGCCTACACCTGGAAACCCGCATCAACCTAAAAGCTAGGAGTGTCCTTTTATCAGCCGAGCTCCTGGCCCTGTCGTGGGTGGGCTACTGTCTGCAGTTGCTCTCTGGGTTCTCTTGGCTCATCCTGCCCATTCCTGGCTTCCCCCAGTGGCCTCAGGACATCTGCCAGCCATGGCCAGGGTGATGTCCCACCTTGTCCAGAGCAAGGGCAAGAGAGACAGGTGTCCCAGATGCTCTCCTGTCTCATTTCCCGCATCTCCTCAAGTCTCACTGATCCTGAGGCCATAAGGAAATTCTCCCCACTTCCTTTCAAAAGAGTAGTACTGCTGCCCATCCCTCCTGGATCTTTGACTGGATGGGTGCATGCTGAGGGCAGGGCAGGGCGGAATCTAACCACACAGGTCCCCCACTATCCCAGTCCAGTGTTTGGCTTCTCCATCAAACTGACCTACTAGGATGATGGCTATGCTCACTGCCCTGTATCCCTGCTGCCTTGTGACAATGGAGTAAAGATGCGTGGTGTGAGGATTGTCCACCAAGTCCTTTTTCATAGACAGTTAGAATGCCCTGCTGTGGTCAGCCTGCCCTGCTCAGCCTCCCACACAACCAGAGAGCAGGGGTCCATGTCCAGGTCCTTGGGGCAGAAGGCATGTCAGAGCCAGGACCTGACTTGCTCTCAGGGAGCCCTGCCCAGTCTCTACATCAGAGATGCTAGTAAAGGGTCAGCCCGCACACCACAGTAAGGGCTCTGCAGAGGGAGCCAGATCCTGGAGCTGTGCAGAGGGAGCCAACGATGATTCGAATCCTAGACCTGGGCTTGACAAACATGTCGTACATGCACATACACACCCAGGATCCTGGTAGCATGGAGAACTGGAGAAAAACGGGATTCGAGTGTGACAGTTCCCGTGGGGGGGTTGTTCTCTCTCTCTCTCTCGCTCTCTCTCTCTCTCCCTCTCTCTCTCAAACACACACACACACACACACACACACAGCACCCGCTGGAGAGAAATAAAAAAAAAAAAAAGATGTTACTAGTCTTGAAACATGTATTTGAAATAACCAGTGCATTTGTAAGAGGGGTGCTCTTACTTGGGTAGTTTTTCCTAAAGCCTAAGGTTGGACTGAGAAACAGCACATCACTGGGGAAGCCTAGCACATGGCCAAAGAGAGAGGAGCCCTGGGAGCCCTGAAGGGTCCGGACAGAAGGCCACCGTGCCCAGGCCTCGAGAGTGGAGAGCGAGGCTGCCGGTCCCCAACCCGTCACTTTTTGTCTGTCTTGACACTTGAGTGACAAGGCAGCAGGCTATTTAGGATGCTCACTGAAGTCGGGGCTGTGTAGCCCTGAATGTCTCTCTAATGCTAACTGTGACTGGCAAGAGCAGCAAATCGCAGAGCCCTCCCCCATCCTGCATGGCCTCCAGGGCAGAACATGCTTTGCGAGGCTCTCAAGGAGAATGGAGCAGCTGATGAGCTCTGTCGTTTCTGCGGTCCCGGCCTCCCGCAGCCTGATGTGGGCACTGAGCTGTGAAACACGATAAATCAAGTCTGTTCCCCCACCCTGTCCCTGCCAGGGTCACGTCCCCCAGACAGCTGAGGCCCCGGGTGCAGCCTGGACGGAGCACAGCCATGGAGCACGACTAGGGCAGGCACAGATGGCCTTTACTGGGCACTTGCACTCCCTGCTGGGGGGGTTGCCTCCCTGCTGCACTTGCAGCTCCTGCAGTGGCAGTTACAGATTCTGCAGACGTCTGTAAGGCTGTTTCCACCTTAATACCCAGATCTACTTAGCCCCCTGCCCCTGAAAAAAGCTGTACAACTTGGACATTAGGAGACCCTGTTGCTGGGCTAGAAGGAGCCACATGTGGCTTCACAGGATAAGACCCTCTTCCCAGAGGGCCAAAAGCTCTGCTTCAACCCTGTCCTCCATCCCCCCTTCAAGTAAGAAACAAATGTCATTGCTTTGATTTTTGACTAGCATGAAAATAGGATGTAGGCCTGACTCCATGGCCTACTGATTGGAGCAGCTGGATCCCACATGGCTGACCATGCAGTTCGAGTCCCTGTCCAGCAACTTGAGAAACGTACCGGGCATGCCCAATATCCCAGTGGGAGGGAGAAGGGGAGGAGAAGGGATTGCAGCAGATTATTCTCCATGGTGGGTGCTTTCTCCCCTCCCTTTCTCTGTCTCTCTCTAATGAGTGTATGCCCTCTAGCACAAAGTAAAAAAGAAGAAGAAAAGAAAAAGCAAAGCAAAACAAGCTGACCGGCTGGTAGTCGGAGCGCGGGCCTGAGTCAGCCTGGCATGGCTCGGTTTCACAGCACCTCATTTCCTATGAGCAAAACAGACATAGAATGGGCCCTGAGGATGTTAGGACAGAGTAAATTTTTACATGTAAAAACACATGTATTGTACACGTGCTGCTGCTATTGTTACAATTACATAGAAGTGGAAAAAACGTATTTTACTTGCATCCTATTGCCTTAAATATTAAAAAAAGAACAAATGTCAAATTTGTGTTATCAGAATTTCATTACGATGATGCTGGTTATAAACAGATTTTTCCAACTTATTAGTATAAAAATTAAAGAAGGTTTGCTTCTAATCAGAATGGAGCAAGTCCACACCATCTGGCCCCTCCCACTGAGCACAGCTGAAACTTCTGGCCAGGACACATGGAGCAGCTACCGAGGACTCTGGAAAGACAAGGGTGGCAGACAGACTGAGGCAGAAACCGGGACTTGGCTGCAAGTTTCCTGCTTCTCCCGTTACCTTCTGGCCTGGGCTCAAGGCAGCCCAACCCAAAATGTACTAGGTGCAGGCAGGAAGAGCTCCAAGCTGCTCAGCTGTGTGCGACACAGTGGCAAAAACTAAGGCCCGACTTCCTAGCCAGAGCAAAAAGGGGCACCCATGGGAGCCAGGAAGCGTTGAGATCACAGAGAAGGGGGAGCTTGAGAAAGCAACCTGGAGAGTTGCGTTTGCGTGAACTCCCAGGCACAGCCTGGAGCTCTGCCTGTGTGGACCTGACCATAGCCAGCATGGGAAAGCCTTTGCAAGTTATAGGAGTGATGGCCCCTGGTCCCCTCTGGACACTGGTGGGTGGCACTTAGAGGGAACAGAACTAAATAGCACTGTAAAAGCTCTCAAAGCTGAACTGACTTTGGGACCACAGCCCAATAAGGCTGTGAAACCAACTGACTAGCACTGCTGCCTGATAAAGTAAAAAATGGCATTTTTCTGCATGAGATTTAAGCAAAAACTAAGGTCAAAATATCCAAATTGTTCAAGAGACAAACCAATGTCTACCTTCGATACACGAAGACGCAAGACACTCCAGCCTTTGGAAAGGGAAAAGATACCAGCAGATGCCAACCTCAGGTGGCTGCCATGTTGGGATAATCAGAGACCTTACAGCAGCTGTTACAGCCACAGTCTGAGAAGGGGGCCTCTAGGAGTGAATGGAGACAAAGAAGGTCACAGGTGGGGAAATAGGAGATATAGAAAGAGAACAAAATGGAAAATTTAGAACCAAAAAATCTAATAACCCAAATTAAAAAGTCATTGTATGGACTCAATAACAGTTGGAGATGGCAGAGAACAGATCTCTAAGCAGGAGGATACGTCGATACAGACAGGCCATGCTGCACAACACAGAGCTTCAGGGGCCATGGAACACCAGACAGCACAGGGCATGCTGCAGGCTGTGCACTTGGCTGTTCACCAAGGGGGGCCATATTTTGAACAAGAGACAGCCTAACCAGTGAATTGATTTAAGTGAAATAATTGAAATCAGTGTAATTAAACTATAGATCAATAACCAAAGATAACTGAAAATTTTCCAAATACTTGAAACTCAGAACACACACCTCTAAATGATACAGTGATCAAAGAGTAAGTATCAAAGGAAATTTGAAAATACTTTGAAACAATAGAAACAAAGAAGAGACGATGTTTCAAAATCTGTGGGATACAAGTGAACCAGTGCTCTAGAGACATTTACAGCATTTCAGAAAAGCAGAAAGCTCTCCAGTCAATAATCCAAGTGTCTATAAAGACACATAAAAAAAACTTTTAAAGGAGGGGAGGAAAGAGAAAAACAAAACAAGCAGAAGAGAAATAAAATAAAATAAAATCAGAAACCAATGAAATTGAAAACAAAACTAAGCCTTTGCAAGCTTGACCAGCTCAAATAAAGGAAACACAAAAACAGCCACGTATTTCAAGAACTTGAAAGGCTGTGGCAATTCTGTTTTTGTTCTGTGGGGGCCTCGGCTCTGTTTTCCTGGCATTTTTCTGCATCCTTTCATCAGTCTCCTCTGCCCTCTTGTGGGAACTGGTGGATTTGCAGGTCAGGTTTAGATTTCTGGGAAAGGTGGTCGCTGTGACATGAGAATATGCCCGGGCCTCCCGGGTCTCGGCTGGAAGAGGACTTGGGATGCCATAGTCCTGGTCCCACATGACTTTTCTTTCTGATTGTCAACATGCCCCCCAACAGAGGTCCTTACACTCTAGGTCTGTCCTCCCTTCATCGTGACCCCGGTACACACCAGACCCCAGCAAACCAAATGAATGAACAAACAGATGAGTTGATTGGGGGAAATGGAGATATAATCTTAGATGTTTATAAGTATTGAGTTTAGAAATCACTACTTATGACTTGAGAATGTTCTGTGAGGTCATGAAAATTGAGTTGGACTCAGTTCATTGGATATATTTGTCAAATCTTTAGATATGTACTGAGCCCCTGTTATGGGCCAGAAATAGTGCTAGGAACTGCGGATTTAGTGCTGAATGAAGGAGGCAAACATGCCCTCTGCCCTTACAGTAATGAAAGCAGGGATGGTAAGCCCTAGAAGATTGCTATAGGCCACGGTTGTAGGGAGAGAACAGGGGTCCAGATAAGACAGGGGTGCAGAGAGAGGCCCAGCCAGGAGTTCCTTTTGGCAGAAGGCCTGACCTGGCAGGTAGGAGTACTCACCTGTCACTAGAAGGGAGGACAGAGCAGGCAGGCCTGGAGGGGCAGCCACTGCTGTGATGCTAGCAGCTCACAGCCTAGACTCAATTGCACTGCCATGAGAAGACACCCGGGAGCCCCAGCAAGCAGATGGCATGATCTTATTTCAAGTTTTAAAGGCTCGCTGGTGATATCATGCAGCACATGCCTCAGCCATGTATTCCAGAGTAAGGATGCCCTGGGCCTATGGCCAACAGGGCCACAGAGTGTGCCTGCTGTGGTCTGAATGTGTTCTCAAGTTCATGTGTTGGAAACTTAATTTCCAACGCAACTCTTGAGAGGTGAAGCCTTTGGGAAGTAATTGGGTCATGGGATTTTGCCTGAGGAATGGATTAATGCCATTACCATGGGAGTGGGTTAATCATGGCAGGAGTAGGGGAATCCTTATAAAGCATGGTTCTGACCCACTAGTCTCCCTCTCTCTCAGGGAAAGTTAGTGTAATGTCTTCTGTGGTGTTGAGCCTGAAGGCCCTCATGAGATACTACCCTTCAGTCTTGGACTTCTCAGCTTCCGGAAGTATGAGAAGTAAATTTCTTTTCTTTATAAATTACTTAGTCTCTGGTATTCTGTTACAGCAGCACAAACAGACCAGGACAGTGCCTTTCTTTTGTAGATGCTCTTTACATGTTGAGGAAGTTGCCTTCTATTCCTATATTTTTCAGAGTGGTATTTTGTTTGTTTGTTTGTTTTGTCTTTGTCATGAATCAGTTTTATGTTAATGCTTTTATGTATGCATTGACATGATTGTGCAATTTTTCTTCTGTAGTTTGTTAACATTATGGATTATATTGGTTGATTTTCAAATACTGAACCATTTCTGTACCACTGCAAAAATGGTTATAGCATATAATTCTTTTTATATATTGCTGGATGGTACTTGTTAATGCTTTTTGTATATGTAGGGTATGAGTGAAATGATTAAACCAAGTAAACTAATGTATCCATGGGGGCCAGGAGATGACATGGTGGTTAAGGCATTGGACTCTCACTTGATCAACTACAATTTGAGGCCAAGAACTGGTGACTTGAAAAATCACAGTGGGCACCTGTGCATGCATATGCAAAATCCTGAGAGGAAAGTAGAGGAGAAGGGATTGTGGCATGGCCATCCCCCCTGAGGTGTGATTTCTCACTTTCCTTCTCTCTGTCTGTCTGTCTCTTTCTGGTGATCATACGTGCCCTATGGCAAAAATATATATATTTAGGTATATACCTAAATACAAAAACCAATATCTGTGTGGGTATGTAACCTTACTTACTGTGTGTGTGTGTGTGTGTGTGTGTGTGTGTGTGTGGTGAGAACATTTAAAATCTACTGTTAGCAATTGTTAAGATTATGATATATTATCAACTATACTCCTATATATTATTATTAACTATAGTCACCATACTGTACAATAGCAGCACTTCTGCATCCTAACTAAAACTTCATCCCCTTTGACGAACATCTCCCTATTCCTCTGCAGGTCCTCCCAGCTCCTGAGAACTACCCTTTAACTCTCTGCTTCTATGAATTTCATTTTTTTAGATTCTACAATATAAGTGAGTTCATGCAGTGTTTATCTCTTTGGGCCTGACTTATTTCACCTACCATAGTATCCTTCATCCATGGTTTTCCAAGTGATCGAATTTCTTTTTTTAAAAAGTTGAATAGCATTCCATTCATATATATACTATGTTTTTTTCAATCGATTCATCCACCGATGGACACTTGGGTTGATTTCATATCTTAGCTATTGTTGGCAGTGCTGTAGTAAATATGGAAGCACAGACATGTGACAGACTGATTTTAATTCTCTGGATGTATACCCAGAAGTGGGATTGCTGGATCATATAATAGTTCTATGTTTAATTTCTTGAGGAATCTCCATACTCTTTACCATAATGATTGTACTAATTTACATTCATATCAACAGTGTACAAGAGTCTTTTTTTCTCCACATCCTTTCTAACAGTTATCTTTGGTCTTTTTGATACTAGCCATACAAACAGGTGTGAAGTGATAGTGCATTGTGATTTTCATTTTCATTTCCCTGATAATTAATGATGTCAAGCATTTTAAAATATAACTATTGACTATTTGTATGTCTTCTTTGTAAAATCTCTTTTTAAGTTCTTTGCCCATCTTTTAATCTGTCATTTACTTTCTTGCTATTGAATTGTCTTAGTTTCTTATATTTTCTGGATATTAACCCCATGTCAGATATATGGTTTGCAAGTATTTTATCCCATTCCATAGGTTGTCTCTTCACTCTGTTGATTGTGTTTCCTTTGCTTGGCAGAAGCTTTTTGATTTGATATAATCCTCCTTCTAGTTCTGCTTTTGTTGTCTGTGCTTTTTAGGGTCATATCCAAAACAAATTTTTGCCCAAACCAATGTTATGAAGCTATTCCCCTGCATTTCCTTCTAGTAGTTTCACAGTTGCAAATTATATGTTTAAGTGTTTAACCCAATTGAATCAACTTTGGTATATAGCAATAATATGAGTTATCAGTTTAAGACTCTAGTAAAAGAGGGCCTAGCAGATGGTGTAATGGTTACATGACTATACTCCCACATGGCCAACCACAGTTCGAGTCCTAGACTTGGTGACTTAAAACTCATGCCAGGCACATATGTGTGTGTGCCCAAGATCCTGGGAGAAGAATGGAGGAGAAGGGATTGTGATGTGGCCACCCCCCGGGGGTGATTTCTTGTTTTCTGTCTCTCTGTCTCTCTCTCTCTCTGTCTCTCTAGTGAGCACATGCATCCTTTAGCAAAAATCTCTTCTTACAAAAAAAAAAAGGAATCTAGACAAAAGAAAAGAACAGAGCATGGTACTCATATAAAAACAGGCACATAGAGAGCCTAGGCAGAAATCCATGCATTTTCCGTCAAATAGTCTTCAACAAAGCTGCCAAGAACACATAATAGGGAAAGGACGGTATCTTCATAAATGAACTTAAATCTACCACTTTGGTTTTTGTTTCTGTTTTACCTCTTGGTTTCTCTAGTTATTTTTCATGCCTTTCTGTGGTTTACTGTACTTTTTTTTTAGAATTCCATCTTGATCTATCAATAATATTTTGAGTATACCTCTGTATTGTTGTGTATATATGTGGTTGGTTGTTCCAGATATTATGTTATAGATACATAGATAGATAGATATAGATAGATAGAGTCTACTGTTGTCAAAATTTTATCAGTTTGAGAGAAGGGTAGAAACCTTCGTTTACAAGTCTTTACCCTCCCCCACTTGTATATAATTTTCTTAAATATTTCCAAACCATACTATTCACATTAGACTGTGCTATTATTTTGGCCTCAGCCATTAAACATAACTTAGAAAATTCAAAAAAAAAGAATGAAAACATAATATAGTTGCCCACATTTTTGTTTGCTGAGTTCTTTCTTGCTTCTTGATGTTTCAAGGTCCTCCTTTACCATTTAATCTCTGTCTGGAGAACTTTCTTTAGCCGTTTCCATAGGGTAGGTCTTCTGGCAACAAATTATCTTAGTCTTCATTTTAGAGTGTCTTTATTTCCCCTTCATTTCTGAATTTATTTTACTGAATATGTGATTCTGGGTTGAGAGTTTATTCCTTTTCAGCCCGTGAAAAATATCAGGCATTCTCCTTCCTTCGTGGCTTCTGATGAGAAAGCCACTACCATCAGATTGTTTTTCCCCTATACGTAAGGTGTCATTTCCTTCTTGCTGTTTTCAAGAATTTGTCTTTGTCTCTGGTTTTTAGACATTTGATTCTGGTGTGTATTTGTAGCGATTTGGGGATTTGCTCAACTGATGAAATGTGCAGTTTGTACTTTTTGCAAAATGTGGAATGTTTTAGCCATTGTTTCCACAACTGCCTTTTTGACCCCTCATCTTGGTGCTCTTTTTCTGGTATCTTAATACCATTAATGTTAGCTCTTTTATCATAATCCCACAGGCCCTATTCCTTTTTTGTTTTGTATTGTTTTGTTTTGTAGTCGATTTTCTTCTATTGTTCAAACTGGGTGATTTCATTTCATTTCTTTATTCTTTTCTCTTCTTTTCCCTTTTCAGTGGCCCAGGGTGTATGCACTCTCCACAGAGAGTATTGGTGGAGGAAACACCCCCAAATGTGGTATGGTCATGCTGCAGTCCCTTCTCTATCACACACACACCTGACATGTTTTTCAAGCCTCTGAGGCTGATTTGAACCATGGTTGGCTATGTGGGATCTGGTTCCCTTAACCATTAGTCTATGGAACTGGACCCAGACTGGGTAAGTTCTATTCTTCTATCTTACAGGTCACTGATTTTTTTCTTTAGTCCCCCTATTCTGTTGCTATATTTTCTAGCTCTTTAATTTCCATTTAGTTTTGTATATCTTTCATTAGATGTGATTTGGTAAGAATTTCTGTTTTGCTGCTAAGACATTGTATTTTTTCACTTATCTAAAGAGTATGCTTATGGGGCTGGAAGGTGGCATGGTGGACCTGGTGGCTTGCTTTCTCACTTTTTTTTTCTCTCTCTCCCTCTCTGATCAAACTAAAATAAATAAAGTTGAATAAAATAATTCTTTTTTTAAAAGTATGCTTAGTTCATTGAGGTATCTAAAATATTTTTAGTTTTATTATTTATTTCATAAGAGTGAGATATTGAGCAAGAAAGAAAGAGAAGGAGAGAGAAGAGAGGTACCCTCAGTAGCAGAGTCCCTATGGGCTGTGATCCTACCCAGCCTGCCAAAATTATGGTAGTGAGTGTGTGTAAGTGCCTGGCATGGACAGGTTGATCCAAAAACCAAGCCTTCACTCTTCCATATGGTTTCAGCATTGTGGAGTGGTGCAATGGTAGTGCATTACTGTGGCTGGCCCCAGTGAACCATATTATAATGGTTTATTTTAAGCTCTTGTTGTTGGTATCTATTGATATTCATTCTTTCATTCAGTTTGAGATCTTTTGGGTTCTTGGTGTAAGAGGTGATTTTTCTATTGAAACCTAAACATTTTGGATATTACGTTACAGGATTCTAGATCTTATTTAAACCTTGTTTCAGTGTGTTTCTCGTGATACACCCCCAGCAGGGGGAAAGAGGAGAAATTCAGGTTCTGTTTCTGCCTCTTTTGATACCAGGGGCAAGAGGCACCTCATGAATATCGGGCAAGGTGGTAATTCTGGTCCCTGCCAGGCCTCTGCTGACACCTCCCTGGCTCAGAGAGGTAGCACTGCTTTGTTCCTACTCCCTGCGTATCCGCCACTGACACCAGCAGGTGAACTGCATAGACATCCATGTCGTTTGTATGTCCTTTGCCTAGAAATGTTGCAGCAAACCTGGGGCATCTTCAGAGGCTGTCAGGACTCTCTTTTCCACCTTCCCCTAGTGCCTGGGCTGAAAGGCAGGCCCACTTTGAACATAAGGACAAAAGTAAGCTTCCTTAACAGGCATAACCTGAGGTTCCTTAGAGCTTCTGACTGGCCTTCAGAGATGCTAAAAGAGCTGGAAGCCTGGTCTGTATCTCTGCAAACTGCACTCTGACAGGCAGCCAAGCAGATGTGGCCATCTGGCCACCCCAGGGAAGGAGTCATGCCTTCCCATCAGCATCCCATTGCCAACAGCCAGCTCTTCTCTCCTTCCTCCCAAAACCTGCTCTTGGGAAAGCATTTCAGTGGTAGAGACTGAAGTAGGGGAGTTTCAGCCCCAGCTGCACCTTGTACTAGTTCTGTGGTTTGAACAATCTGTACCTTAATCTCCTCACTGCAGTCCTGTGACAATACTTGAAAAAGCTGCAAACAAAAATTCATGGCTGTAGGTGCTGCTCAGCCTCAGGGCATGTGCACGTCCATCTGTGGCACTGGGGCTCTCTAGGGAAGAATGTTTTAAGTACACAGGGATTCCATCTAGACATGGGGTCAATCTCCCCAATTTCTCTTCGGCCTGAATTAGAGAGCAAAAACTTTTGAAAACCTGGGGAGTGTCACAAGTAATGTAGCATGCCAAGTCTATTTTTTCCCTGCCTAAGAGCTGAGGCTGTCTCATTCCCCTCCCTCTCAAAGTGCCGGCACAAGGCAGTGGATCCCTGTGCTGAGTTTGGACCTCAGTGCATGATGCACACCAGAGCAACCGGAGTCTTTCAATACAGTATAGACCGTAACCTAGTCTGTCCCTGCCCAGGGGAGGGAAGTGCAAGATGTGGGCCACATTGTGCAGGCCCCTCTGCCACAGGAGATGTCAGGAGAGGCACATGTGAGAAACGGAGAGTACAGGCTGAGGGTCCCCACCTCAGCTCACGTCGTGCCTGCAGTCCAGCCGGCCCTACAAGCAGATGTCACCACAAGGCCATTAGAATGGCTAGACTCAAAAAGACTGACCTTAAAAGTATTGAGGGCATGGAGAAAATAAAAACTTTGTATACTGCTGACAGGACTGTAAAATAACATAACCAGTTTGTAGGTGGTTTTGACAGTTTCTTAAAAAGCTCAAGGAATGCTTACCAGATGATCCAACTATTCCACTCCTAGGTATTTATCTACAAAAAAGGAAAGCATGCTTCTACATGAAAAAGCACGCACAAATGTTTATAGCGGCTTCATTCATCATAACCCCAAACCAGAAAAAAAAACAGTGTTCTTCAATGCATGATCTGAGAAACAAATGGTTTATTCTTAAAGTGGAATACTATTTAATGATGAAAAGAAATGAACTGTTAAGTATCACTGCACTCAACATCATGGATATTGCTTTTAAAATATTGAATACAAGAAATCAGAAAGGGGGGGAGCAACAGGTGGAGTGATGGTTAAGGCACTGGACTTCCACATGGCCAACCACGGTTAGAGCCCTCAACCTAGTGGCTTGAAAATCACACTGGGTGCATGTGCAAGTGTGCCCAAAACCCTGAGAGAAGAATGGAGAAGAAGGAATTGTGGCATGGCTACTCCCCACCCTCCAGAAGATGTTTTCTCACTTTCCCTCTCTCTATCTCTCTTGTGAGCACATGTGCCCTATGGCAAAAACCTAAAGAAAAAAAATCAGACAAAAAGGAATATAGGGACTGCAGGGGGTAGATGCGCTCACTTCTGTGAACATGTGCTGATGGTACTAGGTGTGTCTATATAGCGAGACCTATCAAACTGTACACTTTAAGGCCTAACTGTCATGGTACAAGCAGGGGTGCCTACTGTGCCATCACTAATAACTTTTCAAAGACCATGAAAACACACACACCCAGGGGCAGAGTGCTCCTCAGTCATGCAGCTGCTCTGCTGTGATCTCAGTGCCTACCCACCTGACCAGCCTCTGCCGCTCGGCATGTCACTCTCTGCTCTCCTTCACCTGCTTGCTCAGGCCTCACTGGCGTTTTTCTGTTGTGCCACGGGCCCTGGTACAAGTTGGGACCCCATCCACACCCCCTAAGTGCAGCCCTGATGTATTCAGAGGTGCCTTGGGGGCAGGACAGGGGGTGTGGGCTATAGTACAGGCTCAGCCAACCCATAGGGACCCGGACAGGACAGTCTCTGCACCTGAAGCCTTTGCTCGCCAAGCTTCCAGCCTCCGGGGTGCATTTCCTTCCTTGGCAGGTCTGCACCTCTGGGCCTTCACACCGATTATCCCACTGTGTAGCCCCTGGGTCTCCTGACTGAGCAACTCTGTCATCCACAGAGAGCCGTCAGAGGGCTGTCGGGCTGCCAGTCTGCCTTCCTTGCCCCACACTGATCCTGCCTTCTCCTATGTGTATTCTCTGTGTACCTCCCACCTGAGCACCTTTGTCCCCGTGTGCTCCATGGCCATCTCCACGAAGGCGCCGGGACCATGTTCCGCTCACAACCACTGTGTGAGTTGGAGAATTCTGGGGAGAGGCAGTCACAGCAGAAAGCCCCATGAGGGAGGGAGGACTCAGTAAGGGAAGGAAGATGGTCTAGTCTGGTGCTGGGGACCCCCAGTGCCAAGGCCCTACAGAGGGTCTCTGGGGAGAAGGAGCGTTGGGGGTGTTGATCCTCGCAGCCTGTGGTGGTTGGAGGATCAAGGGTTTTACTCTGAGAAAACAGGAAGGCAGTGAAGAGGGTTTCATTTTTTGAGCAAAAGCAAGACCAGGTCTGTCTCTAGCTAACATGAGAGTGGGGTAGGGAAGGGCAGGAGGCTATGGTGTGGTGGGGGCAAAAGATCTGGACTGGGATCCGTGTTGCAGCTGGAGCTGTTGGGATTTGGTGATGAACGGATGGAGAGAGAGGTTGGCAGGAGCCCTGAGACAGACACATCAAATGTGGGGTTTGTCAGGAAGCTGTGCTGCTGTGGCCATGGGCTGCTGCCCGGGAGGCAGTCAGGGCATGCTCCAGGCGAGGTACCTTCATGGATGATTTCCACACAAGGCAGCATGCATGCATGCATTTGTATGTTTGTCTTTTTTTTTCCCCCGGATGGTGCATGCACGTGCTGGAGAGAGACAGAGAAAGAGAGACAGGGAAACTGAGAAAGCAACCCCCCCACAAGGGCATAGTCACACCATAATCCTTTCTCCATTTCTTCCTTCTCTGGGGATTTTGGGCATACACACACATGCACCTGGTATGTTTTCCAAGGCACCAGGTCCTAGACTTAAACCTCACTGCCGGCCGTGTGGGATCCAGCCACCTAACTACCAGGCTGTGAGCTGGCCACACGGTAGCAGTTAAACCATGGGCCAGACAGGCTCACAGGGCAGTTGCAGATGTGGGCTAGGGAGGCACAGAGGCCCCAGGTCCTGCAGGAGGACCAAGCCTGCGTCTCCTCTCCCTCCCATTAAATGAGTTTAACATATATAAAACTCAGAGAAGAGAACAGAGAGCGGGCACCGCAATGCATGAGGGAGCTCTGCCAACTCGAGAACACCAAGTTTCAGGGAGGGTGACAGAGGAGGCTTTATCCTGAGGAGAGCTGTAGCTGCTGTATCCTGTGGGTTCCTTTGGGTGAGCCACTGTAACCCTTTATCCCTGTGGCCTTGCACTGCCCATGGGGTCCGTGGATGGGCAGTGTAACTGGGCAGAAGCAGCAATGGCCTCAGAAGTGGGATCCAGCCCAGGGGGCATGTAGGCGCCCTGGGGACTGCCAGGGACAGCCAGAGGGCAGGCCAAGGCTTTGTCCACACTGCACCTGCCACTCTGGGAGCTGTGCTAGGGCCAAGTAGGTTCATATCGGGGTCAAGGGCTTTGAGGCATAGGTGACCCTGACCATCCCACAGGACCACTCCTTACCCCGCCAGTTGAGAGAGCACTTTGACGGCTGCCTCTGCCCTGGTGAGGAGAGGAAGCACCAGCCTGTGTGGCTGATCGCTGCTGACAGCCCATAGCCAGGAGCCCGCAGGAGCTGACCCACTTTCTCCTCCTGCCAGAACACTTACATAACAGCCGCCACAGGGCCCTGCCGCCCCCAGCAGGAGCTGCTGTAATTAAAAAGGGAGTGCACAGCCCAGCCTGGACCCACGTGACCTGACGCATCAGCACTGCGCAGCAGCCTTCGCTGCACAAGGCTGGGGGCTCTGAGGGAGCTTCCCGGTGCATGGCAAGGACTCCACAGTAACAAAGGCTATGCACCGGGCGCTGCACAGTCACTAGAGCTGCACACTCTCCTCTCCTTACCGAGGCCTTTCCCCAGACCGCCCGATGTAGCAGAGCAGACATGCTGCCTGTGCTGTCTTGCAGTAGCAGAAATGCCTCAATCTGTGCTCTTCCACGTAGCCACCAGCACACCAGGCTGTTCACTGAGCTCCTAAGTGTGGCCACAGAATTTGCAGTCTGAAGTATGCCCATGGCTGGTGGCTACCACGTTGTACAATGACAATGGAGCGTGTTAACATATTAGGGTGTTGAGGTTCTCTGTGGCATGAGGTCCTTGTTAAACACTACATTACAATACCATGTGAGGGTCAGCTGTGGTGGTGCATGTGACTAAGATGCTGCTAGTCGGAGGCTGAGGCCACAGGGGAGGCCTGGGTCGAGTTCCTGGCCCACACTAGACAGACAGAGGTATTGGAGGACGCCTGTGGCTCTGGCTAACTAGGAGGCTAGGTACAAGAATGCCGGTGTGGCAGGATCCTGTCAAAAATCAGCATCTCCTCTCTCACTCATACACTTTTGGGGAGAATGCTATGTTAAATCTTTGTTATTCAGAAAGTGTCATTTTATTACAAGTAATCATTAGCACTAACTATTAGGTTGTCAGGAAACTCATGACCTGTTTTTCTATGTTTTTAATACAAAGATGCACCGTGACTTTCCCGACAGCCCAATAATTTGACTTTATTGGTGAAGTTACCCGTAAATACATTTTTAGCAATGAGAGTGTGTAAAAGCTGTTACTCTGTTAATGCACAAATGCATTAGTAGCTGCCACTTTCATATACCCTCGGCCACCAATGACTGCTCTTTGCAGATATGTCTCCTTGCACACGTCACATAGGTCACTGGAATATGCTTTGTTTCTGTGCTATATTTTGTGTTTTCCTTTTAGCATATTTTTCAGCAGAAATATTTTGACAAGGAATTTTTTTTTGCCCCAACTTTTTATACATATGTCTCCTTTGTGTAGCTTAAGCCTCTCCTCTGTGCAGATTAAGCCACTGGGCCACGTCCAGGCAGTCTGATTACACACTTTGCTCCTGAAGGATCTCTTTAGCAACCACACACGGGGCAATGTGTTGACCCATGGAGGACAGAGCATGGGACAGTAGGCTAGAGGCTTGGGCAGCACCACCCTCAGGGCTTCCAGACTGCCTCCTCCATCAGCCCAGCAGCTCCACTTACCTCTCAGGTGTACACCTGAGCAGGTGTGTACACAATTGGAGGCTTATTGTACCCTATGTCCTGTGGTCTGCCCTAATACCCCATACTGGCCCTCACATGGCACCATGGGGCCTGGACCCATACTGCATCCCATCCATGCCCCTCCAGGCCAGCCCCTCCTCTGCCCAAGAAGGGGCACTTTGCTCTCTGTTTCTTCCTGTTGCCCTCTCCATGACAGTGGTCATCAGATCCTCTCACGTCTATATTCTGTCCTTTCTGTCCCTGGGGAAGCCCCACTGTCCCACCCCTGCACGCCCAGGCTGGTGCTTCTCCAGGCCATTGGTGCACCAGAAAACTCCAGAAAGCTCCCCCAGCCCTACACTGCCTGGTGATTCCTGCCACCCTGAGCACGTGTGTACCCCAAGTCTCGATCTCCCTCCCTGTTCTGAGAACCCTTGCCTGACCTCACTCTACTCCCCTCTCCATTTTGCTTTGGCCTCATCTGCCTTTGCCTTAGCCTCTAATCCTTTCCAGGGTGTTCATATGATTCTATCCAAGGGCACAGCCCCATTTTTCTAGACTCCTACGTGACTACACCATACCACCAGCTCCCCCAGGAGCAGGGGCTGGCCCAGGAGCTCCCCTGCAGAGCTTGGTGCAGGGGCCCAGAAATGGGACCCACTTGTGCAGAAGCCTCATGGTCTGTAGAACCAAGCATAGTCAACCGGGGACCCCACGCTGCTAGTACAGTTGGCATTTCACTTTCTTACGAGTCCTTCCGTTCCACCATCCGTAGTCATGCTTTGGTCTGTATATCATAAATAAATCCTTAACGTTGCCTGTGGGCTAAGCATGAATGATTACCCACAGAAGTTACATAACACACACAGGCCAGCGTTATGTGTGTGGAGAGCGTTTTCTGAAAACCTTATACAGGAACACAGCTGTTGGGCAGTTTAGCTGACAGTCTGAGTCCACGATAATGAGTGAAGTTAACTAGGACATCAAGGGACACCAACTCTGTACTTCCGGCTCTTTAAGGGAGAATCCTGGCACCCTAGGGGCTGCTCACCCATGAGATAGGAACGTGAGAAGAACCAAAGTAGCAGGAAGAGCCAAGGTTCCTGTCCCTGCCCCCATGTCCCCAGGGCTTTGTAGGGCCAACTTTTGTCACTCTCTAGCTTTTTATGACCATTTTACAGATGTGGAAACTGAGGCCAGAGGGCCTGAGAGAAGTGTGCAGGGTCCTGTGGTCAGTTAGTGGTGGGGCTGGGAACTAGCCCAGGCAGGCTTTCCCCAAGACTCTCCCTTGATCCGCTGGCACCTCTGACCCCCAGCAGGTGAGGCCTGGTCAGCACATGGTGGTCAAAGCAACACTGCCTCACTCCCTGAGGAGGCTGGGTCCTTGCTGGTCAAGATGTCCCTGGCTGCGTGTATTGGATGTGAAGACCGTGCTCAGTGAGCAGCAGCTGTGCCTTCTCTTTCCAGGTGACGCCATCTGGGCCCCATCCGTCCTTCCTCACAGCACCCTCAGCTCCTTAAGCCACCACCCCCAGCCTCACTTTGGGAGAAAGATGGAGTCCAAGGTCTCAGAAGGTGGCCTGAATGTGACACTGACGATCCGCCTGCTGATGCATGGAAAGGTACAGAAAGAAGGCAGCTGCCATGGCTGCTGCTGGAGAAAGCCAGAGCAAAAGGGGTCACGCCCACCACTGGCATCTTCGCTGTGTGTGTGTTTGATTTTAAGTGATCTCAAATTTCCAAAGCACTTGCAAGTGCTTTGCATATAGTCTGAGCTACGTGGCTCCCAGGGCCATCTACAGCACAGTGGCCCTAACGCCCTATCGCCGATCACCATGGTGTGTTTCTCGCAGACGGACACACTCTCCTGTACAACCACGGTGCCCATTAGGCAGGCAGTGAGTGCCACTGCGTTTCCCCACCTGATCTTGGGCCCTCCAGCCTTGCCTGTCCCCAGTGCATCCTGGCAGAGGCTGCTCCGGGCAAGTCCTTGTCACTCCTGTCTCCTCGTCTTTGCTTTCACCCTGGGAGGTTCCTATGCCATGTGTTGTGAATGCCCCTCACTTCCTTTGTCTGATGTGTCCTTGCCGCTGGCAGGAACATGGCAGCAGTAGATTTCAGTGCACCCTTGTCCTGGTGGGCTCGTGTTGCTGCCATTGTATCGTCCTCAGAAGGTGGGTGGAGGGTCCTGGGACCGTGGGAAATCCCATTAGTGCACTCATTCATTCATTCATTATATGGTTCTTGAATCAGCATTTGTCCTTTCACTGGGTGGCTGTTATTTCCCACAGTTCTCATAATTTGATGCACATACTGACCCTGATTTATGCTGGAGGGTGAGTGCACATGTATGAGAAAGAACGAGAGAGAGAAGGAGGAAGCACCTTTCAATGGGCCTGGTCATATCTCAGTCCTGCAGTTCTCCATCCTGTCAGGATCCTGGGAAGGTGTCCAGCGTGAGATTCAAATCCCACTTGGCTGTGTAGAATCCTGCCTCTTCTGCACGGCAATTAATGTTGTGCTGTGGGGCTGGCCTTCAGTCCTCCAGACAAGTCCCCACCATTCTTGCTCACTATCTCACTTTGTGACACCAAGGCTGCTCATCACCTCTCTTGTCCTCTTGCTGCCCCCGTCCTGGAACCTGCCATTTCTCCAAGGATCCCTGGCCCCTCTGTGGGAATGCTGGGATTTAGGTGCCAAAACAGGTCACTAGGAGCATCTTTGGTCCTGGTCTCTGTGTAGCCCCAGTTCTATACAGAGCCAGGGACTCTTCACATACTGGAACATGTGTTTATGGCGGTCTTGTTTCTGCACTGAACAATGCAGGCCCTGTACTCACCTCCACCACCAGCCCCATGGCAGAGGTCCATCCAGGACTTCCTGCCTCTTGCTGCAGGGAGAGACCCAACCCCAGTGTTATAGATTGCTCCACAGGAGGAGGCAGTGCACTCAGTGCTGGCCCCTGCTTTCTAGAAGACACGCGCTCTTCCCAGGGCAGTGGTGGTGCTCACACCCAGAAGATCCAATCCTGTGGTGGAGGGAGCAACCTGCCCTCCTTCCTGCCCATGTTCATAGCCAGGGCACATTGCAGGAGGGCTCCCTGGGAGGTAGGGCACTATTTCCACAGCAGCCTCAGCAGACACCACCATATACTCCTCACAAGAGGAGACAGTGCCCTGCTGACAGGTGGGATTGCTGCCGTGGGCCCGGATGCCCCCAGTCCCTGCTGCAAAGCCCCCACACAGCTGCAGCAGAGAGCACAGCCTTCATGGGAGCCTTATTGCTGCTGAAGACTTCGTTGTAGCAGGGGCAGTAAGTCAGGTTTTGAAAGACATTATTCTTAGTGTCTAGAAACCAGTTCACCCTGTCTCAAGTGACGCGGCCTGTCAGCAGCCTGCGTGACTGTTCTGCTGGCAACCAGAAGGTGCTGCACCTGCCCAGCCCTGTTGGGATAGTGTGTTTTACAACCTCCTCAGGCCCAGCTTCAGGACTGTGGCATTTTGTGCCAGGGTTTCTCTGAGTAATTCTTTTTAAGATAAGTCAGGGAGCAATAGCAGTGCTGTGTTTTCTTCAGGTCCCAGTAACTGGAGAGACTTTATCTTTCTTGTGTTTCAGGCGGGTTTGTTAAGGCCTTAGGTATGTCAGTGATGCTGCCCTAATGAGGTATCTGGAGAAGCTGACTAGGGTCACATGAGTGCAGAGGACACTTCTAAACTCTGGACCTGACCCATGCCCTCCCCTGGGTGGATTCTGAATCCCTGGCACTCACGCTAGGAAGGGAGATGGGCTTCCACAACATCTACTCCAAATGGCCTCCTTCTGCTCTATGACATCATCTTTCTGTGATTTCTTCCCTACAGGAAGTCGGAAGCATCATTGGAAAGGTAATTGAAGGCACCCCCTGTCCCCTAGGGTCTCTGAATGGGAATGGTGAGGACAGGAGCCACCCGATGCTGGGTCACCCAGGAGATGCACAGCACTGTGCATGATGCGGGGCTCGGAGAGAGCTGCCATCGTGCCCCTGTTCATGGCCCCTCCCGGCCTTTGGGCTGCACCACACTGATACTCCTGTCAGTGTGGAGAAAGTGGAGGCCAGCCTGAGAGTCTGCTGCCTGTGGGGGCGGAGAGGCTGAGAGCAAGTGGTCATAGTTTGACCGTTCCTAGGGTCCCTGGTAGCCCCTTCTTCTGTCTCCCTGTACCTCTAATTGCTCACCATACTGACTTTCTCATGAGCGCTGTGGTGGGGACGTCTCACGGAGTCCTCATCCCAAATGTCCCTAAGTTGTGGTGAGAACAGAGTCGGTGCTAGTTAGCGAGAGGCAGGGGGCTCAGCTGTGTGTGCACATGAGGCAGGCTGTCCCCACACCCCACGCCCACGCTGCGCTGGCTGCTGCCCTCAGAGGCCACAGGCATAGCGGAGGCAGCTTCTGGTCCACATAGCTATGACAAGCCCACACATCCTCCCCAAGGAGCTGCGAGTGACTCTCCTCCTTGTCTAAACCTCTATTCCAGAAAGGAGAAACTGTGAAGAAGATGCGTGAAGAGGTGAGTGGGGTTCGCCCTAACAATGTCCTGTTTCAGGGAGGGGCGGGGGTGCCAGGCTGGGAGGGGCTTTAGTGGCTCCACCCCCAGCTGTTGCGAACCTGCCTTTGGGCATGGGAATAGCAGGGTCCCAGCCTGGGGTGCAAGCATAAAGCAGCCCACCATGCAGGGCTGTTTCCCCAACACACAGCATCCTGGAGTGGCCCAGGCCCCCCAGAACATTCCTGCACAAGGTCGGGATCACAGACTCTCCTTCTAATGAGAATCTCACTGAGGGGAGTACTAAGAGTACGGGTTAGCAATGAGAGCTGCGGTTGGGCCATGCATGTGTTCGCATCAGTTGCTGTCCTCAGGCCTGGAGCACTGGGCTCAGACCACTGAGTGGTTCTCACCTGTGCTGGGTTTGCTCTGCTCTTGTCCCAGAGTGGCGCAAGAATCAACATCTCAGAGGGAAACTGCCCAGAGCGGATCGTGACCATCACGGGCCCGACAGACGCCATCTTCAAGGCCTTTGCCATGATTGCATACAAGTTTGAGGAGGTGAGCTGCACCCATTTGTGACCTCCACCATGGGCACAGCAGGCCCCCTAGTCCTCTTCTCTGCTGAGTGAGGGATCAGCCTAGCCCACTGGAATGCCCCACTCAGCTACAAGGCCACCCTCTGATCCTCCCACTCCTCTGCCTCCCAAGACTCTCCCACCTGGCTCTATCCACCTGGCAGGGGCCAGCCCCTCTGGGCACATGTGGCCTGTGTGACTCACACACAGGCTTACCTCACCATGACTCCTTAGACCCAGCTTCCCAGGAACCAGCACAGTCTCAAACACCCCTACTTGCACCAAGGCACACGGCTGCCACCAACCCTCGGCAGTGCCCATGCCTTGGTTTGCAGCCACATGGCCCTCAGCAAAGCCCTGGCTGTCACAACCCCAGTCCTCATGGCCACTTGTACCACAGTGATGACCTCCCCCAGAAGGACTAGTATAGTTTGACTTAGATGTGGGAGGATAAGGCAGTGTCCTCACATGCTGGTGTCTGTGCCAGTGAGCTCAATCATGTGTTTACATGCTTCCAATGTTTTTGACATTGCTAAAAGATATTTAGACAAGCTTTTGGTACCCTTCAAAGAGGGAGATCAAGCTGAGGGATAATTTTTTCTGTCAAAATTGAGGGGTAACATTTAAGTAATGAGGAAAAATGTGTAGAAATAAACAAAACCTCCTCCAGGTAAGGTCAAGGGAGGTTGAGCATTCAAAGCCAGTTTGGCAAGGGGACAGCATTTGCTGGAGACTGCAGGGCAGCAAGGGATAGGAAAGCTTATAGTGGGCATACAAGCACGCCCCAACATGCCCAGTGGAGGCTGAGAGCATGGGGAGGTGGGAGGTGGCTCACTGCAGGTGAGGATCCCCTGTGGCAAGCCCAAGACACATCTGGTTGGGCATGACAGGTCCAGAGACATGTCTGGCTGGGCATGGTGGGTGCAGGGACATGTCTGACTGGCCCTGCTTGGCCTGAGGTGAAAGTGGGAGCAAATGTCAGGAAGTTGCAGTCCCTGACCACATCAGAGTTGGTCTAGCCATGCTGCTGAGGCTGTGGTGGGCTTTGGCTGGTTGGTTGCTGCAGAAGCTGTGGGCCAGTGTTCTCCTGTCACATGTGGCCTAGACATCATCCTGTTCATATGTTCAGTTTCTTAATGTCCTGCTTTGGTCATTCTCTCACTTGCAAGAGGTTACTTGATTCAGGAAAGGCTCAAGATCCAGACCTTCACTGCTCCGAGATTGTTCAATTGCCTTCATGGTCAACTGTTGCAAGATCTTCTTGAGTTTTTGGTGCTGTGTCATTGGGTGGTCATCTGATAAGAGAGTGGCTACATGGATGCATTCAGAGTCAGGATAGAGTGTGGTGGACCAGAATCATGACCATTATGACAAAAAAAAAAAAAGTTAATGGTTCAGTAATGTGCTATGAAACAAGAGCTCCAAGCACCCACTCAGGATGAGAGAGTGAATCCTACAGGCCCTGAGGGTCAGCCCGAAGCCCAAAAAACTCTCTCCCTGGGGCAATATGTAGGCTGCCCTGTTGGTTTAGCACAAGGACATTAGCAGTGGCATTGATGCTGCTGAATAGCCCCAGGAAACCTGGAATAATGCAGTTGCCCATCCCTGTTCATGCCAGTGAATCGAGACTGACCTGACTTTCGCCAAGGGCAGATGGGGTGTTGTTTTCGTAACTTTCCCACTTGGCTGCTCTCACAGTGGCAGTAACTCCTCTAAAGTATCTAAATAACCGAGGGGGCCTTGTTTTGGAACTTGAATCTGAGTCAGAATTTTCAGCCATGGAGATTTATAGGGATAGGGTCTCTATACCTAGGTAAGTCTCAGAATCCTATTTCTAAAGTGTGTGAAGTACAGTCTTAGGCCAATGGGACCAGGTATCCTGGCCCAGAAGGAAGTCATATCTGGTGGAAGCACATGGAGACCTGGGATGAAAGGGGTTGCTCCTGACGTACAGCTTGGAACTGATACCCTAATTAGCCGTGTTACAATTCAGGTCTGTATTAGTCTGTTCCAGGTGGCATTTGGCCCATTTTTCCATGAAGGTTATTGAATTTAAACTTAGAATTACCTGAGTTCTGAACAATAGACTTCAATAACTGATTGTTTTTTCTGAGAGAAAGGGCACCAACAAAGTCATGCATTGATCTATTTAGGGTCAATGGTCCATGTTGATGCAAGTGGAAATGCCACTAGTTGTACTTCCTCAGGGTTGCATTTGATGAAACCAGAATTTTCCAGAGATTTTTTTTTTTTTATCCTGAGGGTTGGGTCACTGATGGCATGTACAGTAGTCAGTGAGATTGAGTGTGGTGGTTACTGTTTGGGATAATTTAAAAATGGCATTGGAATGAACATGTTCTAACCTAATAATTATGAAATGCAAGAAAAGACCCATATGAGTGGATGACAATCACTGAATCATAAAACAAGAGGAAGAATGGTTAAAGCAAGCAGATAATAAACAAAACAGAAGTTAGGCAGTGGTTTGGGTATGACTTAGATGAAAATTGTCCATCATCCAAGGTTGTCAGCTAGCTCTGAAGGTCTTAGATCAGTGTCACTTTCTGAAGAACAGCAGCTTCTAGAAGGTATGTGAGAAACTCAGTCTGAGGTTCCCTGTGAGAGCAGCTCTTCACTCGTGTTGGATCTGAAAGATTGCTGTGCTGTAATGCGTAAGCCCAAGGGCCCACTTCTTGGAGTTTCATGGCTGTTGCTGTTACCATACCTAGTAAGGTCCAAGGGCAGCTTCTTCCTGTTGTCTTTCCCAGCAGACAGAGCCCCCTGGAAAGATGCCATGGGAAAGTAGCCCTACCTGCCGGTGAAATAGATAGGAGGGGTTAGTCCTTTGTAGTACAAGGGTCTTGAAAGTGTTCATGTAAAATGGCATTCTGGACCAAAAAAAAAAAAAAAAACAAAACAAAACAAAACAAAACTATGCATGGATTTCAGAATTTTTGCCCCCAAATTAACTTGCACTTTGACTGCATTTTTCCATTTTTGAAATCCCCTCATATTTTGCCATTTCTACCTGCATCAGGGCAGAGCCTAGCATCAGGGGTGAATCCTTAAAGACATGGGCCCTCTAGTTACCAACCCATGGCAGGACAACCAAGGTGTCCCCAAGGAAGTGGACTACGGGGCCATAGGGCTAGTAGGAGCTCCTCTGGCCAAGGGAGCTCTAGAGATTCTGAGAGTTTTGATCCTTTTAACTTAATGATGTAATTGGTCTTTCAACTTTTCCAGAAGATTGTGGATGGTGTAGGCAGTGTAAATTTTGAGTACGTGGTAATCTCATACAGAGTTCTTTTGTGATGGCTCCTATAAAGTGTGGGCCTCAGTCATCTGATGTAAAAGTTGGCATACTCCAGTTTGGAAATACAAATAAAACACACACACACACACACACACACACACACACACAAAACCCCACACACAATAAAACAGATTTTTTAAAAGAAACTTTAAAGGCTGCAGCTTTTCAGCAGGAAATTATTTAATATATCCTGAAAATAAGTGGAAAATACCTAGTATATTCAAATCCTATGGAGAGTGGAAGGTATTTAAAATCCATCTGCAGGTATGTGAAGGATCCTTGAGATTGTCTCCTAGCCAGTTTTTTAGGATTATGCTGATTTTAGATGACACGTGGCCTGAAAATACTTCACCTGTCTTTGTAAGTTACCCATGAATCTTGATTCAAAATGCTAACCAAAGCGTCTATTCCACAATGAGGAGTTCCCTAGAGTGAAATCATGTGGTCCATCAGCAAGCTGTTTTGAAAGCTCCCGAGATTATCTGAGTGAAGAGAACAACTATAGTTTTTTTTTTTATTCTTCCTTTTTAAAATCAGGGATGCAATATTGATATCTCATAATGGCCTCTTTTAATGCCTCCAGAAATTCACCCTTTGAGAGTTTAGAGCGAATCATAATCTTGGCTAAGCAGCTTGTGTGGCATAAAGACCTGCTGGAACATTCCTTTAACTTCCATGTTATCTCTGCATTGGCCTCCAACTTTATTCATGCACCTCTCCAGGGACTTAGAAGCATATCTAATAGCGCCTAAACTCGCTGTCTCAGTTCTATTCTGGAACCTTTTGAAATGTCATTCCAGGTGTTGTGGATGAGCCAAAGGGCTATTTCCACTCTGATTCCTGTTTTCAAATCAGGCTTCACTCCATTGATCAAACGAGACAGCACCTTCCTAATTCCCAAATGTAGCCAGAAGGTGTTTTCTAGTCTGTCCCCAAAGTCTACAGTGGTTTCACCCTTTCTGTTTGCATCGCTGGTCTGATCAATTTTATTGGGAGTGTGTTGGATGTGGCCTTTAGGATAACTCACCCTACCTTGGGGCCTTGTTTGACCCTCAGAGTCTTTTACGATGGCCCATATAAAGTGTGTGCATCAACCACTTGATATGTAAGTTTAGGTTTATTTATGGAAAAAGTGCTCAGATAATCCCAGGTAGAAAGAATTAAAATCCTTCTGTTAATATTTACATATCTTATTTGGGATTAAGGAAATCCTAATTACAATTCTTAATTAAGCTCTGGCCTAAGTTTAAATGCTGCAGTTGCCTGTGTGCCAGTCACTGTACTTCAGGGGTCTTATGAGAGGGGTTGAGGTGTAGCCACAGAGGCAACAGGAGAGAGGACGCTCTGGGCACATGGAAGTAGCAGGAGGGTGGTGGGTAGGGGTGGTTCTAGACCAAGAGCCCAGCTTGCTATGTCAATGTCAGGTTGTTTATTAGCTCTAGCTAATGCATAAGTTCCAATTCTAATTTTTAAATTAGAATTCCATTTAGAAGCCTCTTCATATCAAAAAATGCCGCCCATTGGATTTGAGAAATCTTGTTCCTTATTTCTTTTTTTCACTTTTTTGCCATTGGGCACATGCACTCACCAGAGAAAGACAGAGAGAGGAAAAGTGAGAAATCACTCCCCAGTGAGGATGGCCATACCACAGTCTTTTCTCTTCCATTCTCGTCTTAGGATTGGGTACACACACACAGCAGTTGTTATGACTTTCAAACTGATGGGTCTGGGACTCGAATCACAATCAGCCCTGTAGAAGTTCAGCATTTTCATCACCACGCCACCTGCTGGCCCTATTTATTCCCTTCTTCTTTTTTATTTTTTTGGCACCTCTCAAAAGACTAATTTTGTTCAAGTCCAGTGTTCCCCAGAGTGTCCACTGAAGGCCCAGGTCATCCTTGGTGAAGTTATGCCAGTTAGGAAGAAGTAAGTAGAGTATATTCAAGGAGAATGAGTATTTCCTGGAAGGAGAGCAGTTAGACAGGTGACCCCATGAGAGCCAGTAACAGGAGGATACAGGGCTCGGTGTCTAGTGTCTTGGGCCTCCTACCTCATGCATGTAAACTCAGAGCCTCCCCCAACCCAGCGAGCAGAAAACTAGAGATCCCGCTCTCGGGATAAGAGTCAAGCTCTGAGCACGAAAAGTTGGAGCAAAGGAGATCTTCACTGGTTTTATTGGTGACCCAGAGTGGAGTTTGCCCAAGAGAACTTTGGTCCAGTGAGAGCCACAGCCTGCTGGCCTGGGAGCTAATACCACAGGCTTCCATTCAACCCTGTGGTTTTCCTCCTCACAATAAGCAACACTTTTAGACAGTGCAACAGAAAATAGTAATACACAAGACAGCAAATGGGATGGAAAGCAATGAATTACACCTAAGATGCTGCACAGAGGGGAAACAACCAGTCACTAAAACTGGGAATAACTGCAGAATAACTGAGAACAACCGCAAGGAGCTTGGTGCAGAATGAGCAGAGCCCAGCTCAGGGCTCTCCACATCCTCTCATGCCCCAGGGCCTCTGTGTTGAAGGCTTGGGTCTGTAGCATGGGCCATGCAGACAGGTCTCAGGACTGTCCACAACAAGTGTGGAGACAAGCAAGGCTGTCCATGGAGTCAGCCAAGGCATCCACTCAGGCTGGCTACAGCAGGGTTCGGCCACCGTCCCTTGTATATGGCAGGTACTTCATGAAGCAGACTTGCTGTTGAGCAGTGGGGAGGGCTTCAGAGTTGCACAGATGCAGGGGCTGTGAGCATGGGACCTGGGTGTCGCTCACCAGCAGGAGTCTCTCATGTGATGGGTCTTCCTGGCTGGCCCTCAGGTGGAGGTGGGGACAGCACCAAGAAAGATGTGGTCCTCAGCCATGTCCTGGCCATGATCCAGGCTGTAGCTGACTTCCTGGCCAGTAGCTGCAGAGGCCATGGATGGACCATTCTGCTACACGTGGCCTGACTGGCATCCATTAGCACATCCAGCCTCTCAGTGTTCACCCACAGAACACTGGCTCAGGGCAGCAAGGCCAGTGTCTGGTCATGTTCTTCCCAAACTCTGTCCTGAAAGCCCCTTAGGGGCTTGATCCTCTCCCACACCAACCCTCCTCTGGCCCGTAAGCCAGTCTGCTCTCTAGGATATCCAGTACTCTCTCCCTTCCTCCATCTGTATCTCCTGAACACATTGGGATGACCTGATGCACTGTTTGCTGTAAGATTGAGGAGGAAGGCCATCTTATAGCAGTGAGTTGTTACCAGGAGCCATAATATGGGGCAGTGATATACACAGAGCTGTGTGATATGCACAGAGGGCCTGGCTGCTCCACTGCAATGAGCATGGGCCTCTGCAGGCCAGACCCTCCCCACCAGATGCCTACAGGTGCTGCCCACTTCTGTGAGTCATCTACTGGAACAACGCCCAGCTCTGTCCCCTCACATCAGGGTCACAAACCACTGGCCACCAAGTGAGCCAGGGACAGTCCCACCCTCACCTCCCTTCTATAGCTGGATACCATGCACCTGATACCTGCGATCATGGTCTGTCACCCCACACTACTGCTCCAGCAGAGCCCTTCTCTCAGGCACAGCCCCTGCTGGGTCTCTTGCCTCTACCCTCCTCTGCTCTCCAGCCAGCATTCACACTTCATGAGCGTCAACCTCTCGCTTGCTGGGTCTGCAGGCAAAGGTCAGGTCCAAATCCTGGCATCCTCTCCATCCACTCCCTGCTCTGAATCCCCTCCACATGGCCCCCACCTGTCTTCATGTCTGATGGATAAGTCCTTCCTGGCTTTGAGGCCTCCATGACTTCCAGCCTGCCCACCACATCCCTTCTTTGTTTCCGGAAGGCTCTGCGCACACTCGGAATGTGCTGCAAGGCCCTGGATTGGAGAGGTGCAGGCACTGCACCCTGTGCTCCACCACTTTCCTCCGCCTTGGTCTGCACTGCTGACATGTGACCACATGTGTCTCCCCAGGACATCATCAACTCCATGAGCAACAGCCCTGCCACCAGCAAGCCCCCAGTGACACTGAGGCTCGTGGTCCCTGCCAGCCAGTGTGGGTCCCTGATTGGCAAAGGTGGCTCCAAGATCAAGGAGATCAGGGAGGTAACTGGACCCTCAAGCCCGGTCGGTACAAAGTCTCTGGGTGGATGAGATCAGTTTGGGGGCAGCTGTGGCTAGCCAGCCCACCTCCCTGGATACAGCATGGGCCACGGCAGACCTTGCGAGCAGCAGCCAACAATAGGCCCCAACATTTCACGAGCAGACAGTGAGCTGTGGGAAACCCACCATGTCACAACTCCACCTTCGGCCCCGTGCATGCAGAGGCCCTGCCAGGGTGTGCAGGCCTCCTGGAATGGGTGGGTTGTGGTAACCTAGTCATGTGGCTTAGGGAGTGGAAGGCTCTGATTTCTGCCCCTGGTGAGATGCCCTCCTCCACTACTCATCACCAGCAGTCCCAACCCCTGGCCAACACCGAGCTATGGCAGCATCCCAGCCAGTGGATTGCATGAGGTGGACTTTATGTTCATGTGCCCCTCTTGTTGAGGGAGGTCTTGCCACCAGTTCTGAGTCCTCCTCTTGGCTAGAGACTGAGGAGATAGAATTTCATACAGAGAATCTGTCTCACATTGGACCCCCTCCTCCAGCGATAAGCCCACTGTCCAGCATTGCTCTCTGGGATGGAACGATAGCCGGAGTATCACAGTGCCCCACAAGGGGACTTGCAGAGGGCTGAGATGTCTAGGCAAATATGGGGAGATCGCAAATAGGACAGTGGGGGCCGGGGGACAAGAGAGGAAGGATGCTTGAGCCTGCTTGGCCAGCTCAGCCTCCTTTTCCAGTGCAGGGTTCTCAGGGTACAGCAGCCTGGGAACATACCTGAGCATTCGGGCTGCCACTCACACTCTCTGCTCCCCACATTGTTCTGTTTCCGCAGTCCACAGGTGCCCAGGTCCAGGTGGCCGGAGACATGCTGCCCAACTCCACGGAGCGGGCAGTGACCATCTCGGGGACCCCAGATGCCATCATCCAATGTGTCAAGCAGATCTGTGTGGTCATGCTGGAGGTACAGTCTGCCTGCGCATCGCGGCTGGCCGGCCCCTCTCTCAACGCTGGTCTCACTCTGGGTTTGGCCTTCCAGGTTGTTGGCAAAAGCCTGAGTGTCTCAGTTGTCCTGAGGACCCCTGTGGTCAGGACTATTGGGATCAGGCATCAAGGGTGAGGTCTGGGTCCCGACCTGGCTTCCAAGGCAGCCCGAGGGAGAGCGTGCAGGCGCTGCAGGGAGGGGGGCTGGTGTCTGCTGTGGGTCCGATGTCTTCGCGAGAGATTCTCAGGAGCAGTGAGTCTGGCCCTTCATTTTCGGAGCAAGATAAGAAGTCATTCATCCTTGGAGGAGGGGTTCAAGAAAGATCCAGGGCTGGGTGGTGTGCTCGTCTAGGTAGAGATAGGCCTGTTGGAGGAGATGCTGTGTGCTCTGAAGCTTCTGCAGCTGTGGAAAGGCAAAGGCAGGCGGCTCCTCCATTCCTCTGAGCTCAGAAGTCTGGAGCTGAAGCATCAAACTGCGACCAGGTACAAAGGGCAGAACTCAAGAAGAACACAAAATGCTGTGGTGTGAAAATAGTGATGCACGAACTCAAGCATTAAAACAGAGAAGCGAAGACTGTACTGTCAGGCAAGAAAAAGCCTCTCTCAAAATTTGGGGAGAGGGAAAAAAAAAAACCTAGACGTTTAAGTTTCAGCCAAATGAAGTAAATTCATGACCGTCCTTTCCTGGAGCTAAAATGAAGGAATCCTGTCTCAAATAAAAGGTTCTGACATCGTTGCTAGAAGCCTACCTCTCAGCCATTCCAGCAGCCCAGCTGCATCTACACACTCCCAGCCAGAGCTGCCGCCATGGCTCCCTGGAACCGAAGCCTCTCTGGGCAGCCATCCATTCATCCCTCTCAAATTTGGCATGGTGTTTAAACCCCGTGTTTAACTCTCTTAATAAAATTTGTGTTCATAGCTTTTATTTTCCTGAAATATGATATATTGTGAAGTCAAAATTATTTTTCAGGGCCAGTAGGTGGCGTGGCAATTAAGACGCTGGACTCTCACGGGACCCATCCTGGTTTAAGTCCCAGACCCAGTGTCTTGAAAATCACACCGGGTGTGTGTGCATGCATGGCCAAAATCCAGAGAGAACAGAGGAGAAGGGATTGTGGCATGGCCATCCCCCCTGGGGGGTGATCTCTCACTTTCCCTTTCTTTGTCTCTCTCTTTATCCCTCTGGCAAACATATGTACCCTATGAGGACAACCTTAAAAAAAGTATTTTTAAGTATATTTTTCAAAACATTCTTGTTCTAAATTCCCCTCTCTCTGATCAAGGTGACAGTGTGGGTGGTGGCCCACATTCTTTATTCAGTGCCCCCAACACCGGGACCTCATAGGTGACCGCCAGCCACAGGCTCACCAGGGAGGCCCTGCTGGCCAGTTCCTTGAGCTGCTGGTGAGCAGGCCTGAGACTCCCCTTCCTGTTCAGTGGCTGTGGACATCCTCAGGGTGGCAGTTAATGGTACGAATGGTTCTCTAAGGGACACAGCCTCCAAGATTCCTGGTCAAGGGATGAGGCCTGGCTCCTCAGAACAAAGCATGTGGTTCTGCCAGAGTTCCCAAATGGCACTGCCTGCCCATGACAGGGCACTGCAGCACCCGCAGAAGCAGACTGTACCCTGGGGCGCAGGTGGCCATGCCAGGCGTTCCTCAGGGCACTCGGTCTCCTTTACGACGGTGTAAGGTTGGAGGAGATGGGGACTGCACGTAGCAGACACGAGTGAGAAGGAGTTGGCCCGGCAGGATGCCTTTTTCTCTCTGGTCCATCTCAGCAGGGGAGGAAGATCCATCACAGCTGGAAACTCCTTGGCCCGTTTCCAAGTGAACAGTAACTGGAAGATGAAGCCAGGGATGCCGTTGACACCCTCCTCTTAGTCAGAGAACTGTCGCACTTGGTGTGGGTTGTGCTTCACATTCTGAAATCATGAAAGACAGGGCCACTAGTGCCATGGAGGGGTCTGGGTGGGGCCTGTGAAAAACATGTGTCCTCATGATGGTGCCCTACCTGCAGCCACAGTGTCTCCTAACCCGGCAAGGGTAACACACGTGTCCCCCCAATGGCTCCCTGCCTGATGGTCATGGCCACAGTGTCTCCCGACCCTGCCAGGGGCTCCCAGCAGGAGGTCACCAGACCCTGTTCCCAAAGGGTCTCTGCCCTATCAGAGAACATTGGGCAAGCACAGGATTCAGGGATCACAAGTCAGAGCCACACAGTGCCACGGAGGGGCACAGCAGAGCTCAATAGGGAGTGGAAGAAGAGCTCGTAACAGAGGCGGCAGTACCTACAGCTGGGAGGCCATCTCTGGACCACTCTCAGTATACTGGAGACAGAGCAGCAGCTGCAGCAAAGTGGCCAGCTGGCTCGCTCTCAGCCCTGCCATCTCGTGAGCCCCAAGTCTAGTCTGTGAAGCTGTGTAGCCTGGTTTGCAGAGATGCTGTGGAGACAGAAGTCCTGAAGGTGGGCCTTCCCTGGAGCCCTTTGTCACCCAGGCCTAGTCAGCCTACAAACCTGTCCAACTGCCCCATCCCACCTCGGTGTGGCCTGGACTGTGGTAAATACTGTCACCTTTCTGCCAAGCCTAGCCTCTCCTTGCTGCGTCCAAGTGTGAGAATTACTCCAAGGTCACGCGTGGTGCCCGAGGGCTCAGTTGGCCCTGAGTGGGCTGGGCCCCAGAACTCCCAGCAGGGACAGGCTGCCCCCTGCTGGCAGAACATCCCCAGCCTCACTGGGCTCTCTAGCTGGTAGTGCTACCCCAGGCCAGGCCTCCCAACCAGATCTCCTGGGCCTAGGCCCCAAGACCTACTCCAGGGCAACCAGCCACACAGGGTTTGGGAGGTGGGAGTTCCGATCACAGCTGACCGAAGGAAGGAGGGGGAGGTTAGAAACTGGTACTTGAGAATGTTCTCCACCCTAAGATAAGAAGTCTATATTTTGGACAGAATAATCAAAAGAAATTATAGCAAACTTCGTCATGACTGGACTATTCATTTGGATTCTATACGTTTTTAAAACAGCAGCTTTTTTGCTAGTGGAATCAAATGTTTCTGAGTTTCCCATGACAACCTCTACTGAATGTGGCCATGCGCCAAGCAAAGCTCCGTCCCATGCTGGAGTTGAAAGCAGGGCTCCACCTTTTCCAGAGGATTCCAGAGTTTCTCTTCAACAAGGCTGGGCTGTCACACCCATGAAGGGACAGCGTGCGATTCACAGAATCCTGAGGCACATCTGTCTGAGCCACCGTAGGAGCTGCGCCCAGAGGAAGGGGCTCTGCAGGAGGTGGCCATCAGCAGCTAGCACTTCCCCACAGGGTCCCTCAAGCCAGAGACCCACCCAGCTGGCCTCTGACTGCAGGGAACTGTCTTGTTAGGGACATGTTCAGGAGAGGTGGTCACTCCAGGAGGAGGCAACCAGATCTGACAAGCCAGAGCTCAGGCTTGGTGAGAAGGAGCTGACAGAAGGAAGGGGCAGTTAAGACGTGATTCTGCCCCGCCCATGGGGTGACACAAGGGCTGGACTCAGCTCTCCTTGGCACCTAGTGGACGGTGTCCCTGGGCAAAGCCTGGGGACCTGGGGAGTGGGGGCTGGTGCAGTGGGGGTGGCTCACGAAGGCCTCCCCCAGTGTGCGCCACGAAGCTGCTCTAACGCTCTCTCTCCCTCTCCTGTCCCTTTTCCTAGTCCCCACCGAAAGGTGCCACCATTCCCTACCGCCCAAAGCCCGCCTCCACCCCTGTCATTTTTGCAGGTGGTCAGGTAAGAGCCGACCCGCTCGCGGCCTCCACTGCCAACCTCAGCCTTTTACTGCAGCACCCGCCGCTGCCCGTTAGTGCACTCAGGTTTTCTCGCCTTCTCACGTGCACGTCTCCCACCTGCCGTGCTGGACGCAGAGCTCTCCCGGCCACCCCAGGCACCAGGCAGGGGGACTTGGGGACACAGGGGACATGGAACCAGTGCTGGGAGTCATCCCACAAATGGGGACTAACCCATAGAAGCACCTTCACCTGAGGGTTCCCAACCTGGACAGGAAGGACCCAGTTCTGCCAGGGCAACACCTGCCCAGATCCAGTTCTCAGGTGATTTTAAGACACTTAGCCAGGGCAGGAGCATTCTAGGTGACTTTATGGGTCATGTTGAAAGCACCTTAGCCCATCAAGATGGGCTTCCACGTTCCTGGAAGTGCGTATGCCCAGACTCACCTAGTGCCCCTGTAGCAGGGACACGTGAGACCAGGACGAGCTGCCCAGCTGTGGGACTTCAGTGCGGGGCAGGGGTCTGGGCAGCCAGGGATGGCAGCGGAGCACAGAGGACAGGTGTGTCCAGCTTTCTCTCCATGCCCTACCCCACCATGACCATGGGAGCATCCACCTGCCTCAGGGTCCCTACAGCCATCCTCAGCAGACAAACTTGGAGAACTCCAGCCGGGGCTGGCCCAGAAGAGCTCTGCGTCTCTCGGTCCCAGTGTGTGTCCTGTTCAAGGGAGAGTGGGGACTGGGCCCGCCACAGGCAGCCCCAGCCAGGGAGAGTAGGCATGAGGCTGACTGCATCATTATGGAGAAAGGAGAATAACATATAAAGCTTCTCCTCGTGTTTTTCTCTGTGCTGTAAAGGGGTCTTATCAGATCTTATGTCGGTGGCGGCCCCACCCCTTAGGTCTGTCCTGCCTTGGTGAGGGGCTCCAGGACGTGGCACATCCCCATATGCAGCTGGGACATGCCTAGAGAAGCAGGGACTCTGTAGGCCACACAGCCAGCGAGGGGCACAGGGGCCACCCCTCCCACCTCACTGACCTTGGAAGCACAGAGTCACAGGGCAGCAGGGGTCCTGGCCAGATTGTTCCCATTGTTCCCATTGCCTCCCCCAGTCCAGGGTTAAGGAGCAGACCAGCAGCCTGTGTGCACTCCACCTTCACATTTAAGCAAGCTCATGATGCTCTCAGTGGTGAAATGGGCTTCATTCTAAGGGAGGTACACTTGTACAGACCAGTGTGGCATCTGAAACCACGCAGTTGGGAGTCATGGCTCAGCTTGAGGGGAGGACTCTGACAGCACCCCAGCCCTCTGGCTGTTTGTTCCACGTGTAAAGCATAGTGGCTGTAGGGCATTTGTCCCAGAGGCTGTCACTGAAATGCCAGCCTCTTTAGAGCCCAGGGCCCCTGTCCACAGGACAGTCTGGCCTGGCCAGTGGTTGGCCTCAGTCCTCAATACAGGACAGAGTTGCATAGGAGTCCCTTCTGCTCTGCAGGGGACCTAAGAGAGAAGCCACTGTGCAAACTCAGAAATGAGGGTATGAGGCAGGCCTAGGGCAGGAAGGCTACCACAGCCTGGAGCTCAGACTCCAAAGTGCCAAGTGTCGGATACACACAGAAGATAGTTGTCAGAAGGAAGTGGCATGAGAACCCAATCCTTTGTTTCTGTCAAATGGGGTATGGTAAGGACCAAGGACACTTGCTGTGGGTCACCTGGATAGCCCTGCAGGCAGGCCCACTAGAGAGCAGAGCCCCTGTTGGCCACTTCTGTGTTTCCAGCACGTGGGTGGAGCCTGGAGGGTCCACTCTGTAGAACTATAAGGCAAATAAATGGAAATGGATGAGCCAGAACATTAGAGTAGACTTCTCAAGTCAAGCTCTGGCAGTTCAGCTCAGACACACAGGCCTGCCCTCCTCGGTCAAAATAGGGAGAGGGAAGCAGGCTCTGAGCTGTCATAGCCCCAGGGCTCAGTACATTGGTGACGCTCTAGAACACGTCCCCGGTAGTAACTTTCCAAACCTGTGATGGGCCACAGGACACCATCCTTTACGGGGTGTGATGAAAACCCACTTCTTTTTCGCTAGGACGCTTTGCCCCATCTGATAAGACCCTTTTACTTCCTCCACTAGGGCAGCAGAGTGTCTCAGATGCAAGCCTTACTCCACCGGGGCCTCGTGTGTTTCAGAGCTATGCTGTAGCAGGTCCCTGTTGGCTGGTCACTGTCCCCAGATTGGGTAGTATAAGAAAACTCTTGGCAGATTCGAAACCTGTGGGGTGGGATCTACAGAAGTGACATGTGATGTCCCTTAATGCATTCCTCAAGTGCACGGGGACCCCAAGTGTGGACGTATGCAGGCAGTACTTGTCCATCTTGGAAGTGGCACGAGCCCCACGTAGCTGGGTGCCAGAAGCCATGTCCTCCAGCACCCATGCCTGCACCCAGGTCTGACCACTCGTCCATGTCCTTGCTCTCCCTTGACTGCGTGTGGTTCACTTGTTGTTTGGCCCTGAGTTTCTGAATCCCCTGAAAGCCTTGGGGCTGAGGCAGGTGGGGGCGGGGCCTTTGCTTCTCCACTGGGATTTCAGAGGTGGCCAGAGAGGCTGCAGGTCAGTCACTGCTTCAAAACGAGGGAAATAATTTACCTAAAATGGCCTGGAGGACCCTGTGTTCACCCCCCTGGGAGTGTGTGCCCTGAGAGTGACACTCCCCATATCTGAGCGCTCCTACCCCTGTCTGCAGGGGCTGTCAACTGAAGACTCAGAGATGAAAGACGACAAACTGGGTCAATCCTGTGACGGATTTAGACCCATTTCTTACTTAATCCAGCTTGTTCAAAATCCGTTTGGGTTATCTTTTTTAAATTCCTTTTTTTTGTTTGCATTTTTTGGTGTAAATATTTCCCAAGAGAATTTATTCTGATGGTTGATTATATTTTCAAAACATAATCATGAAGTGATGGGATCGGTGCCCTTATAAAGGAGGCTCCAGAGAGCTGCCACCCACTTCAGTCAAATCAAACTGATCATTCTTAGATTTCTTTTTTTTTTCTTTTAAGAAACTTGGGGGGAGTGAAAGTCAGAAGCATCTTGTGGAATTGTCTCCCCCTCCAGTCCCTCTTCCCCTGACTGGCCTCCTGGTGTCCTGGGAGGGTTAGCCTCTGTCCCAAGCAAATGGGGATAGGCAGAGGTGCACACGAAGGGGGCTCTCACCAGCAGGCCCTGTCACACCAGAAGGGTCATGGTGGGTACAGCCATGGCCAACTACCTTGTGGGCTTAGAGTGTCTCTCTCTCTCTCTCTTCCTCTCCAGGCCTACACGATCCAGGGACAATATGCCATCCCCCACCCGGATGTGAGTTTTTACTTTGTCTCCCTTTCGCCCTTCTCTTCTCATTTTCGTTACCTACCTGCATGTTGCTGTAATTGCTACTAATATTAATATTACACAATAATATTAATCTGTGTTCTCAATGTCCTGACCTGTGTTGTGTCCATATGCCCTTAAGTAACCTCTAACCTTTAGCACTAATTCTGCTTGTGTTGAGGACTTGGCCTGATGTCAAACTGTCCCCGTTGTTTGCTGCAGTCCAGGCTCTGCACATGGCCCTCAGACTGGCACTGCAGAACTGCTCTGTCCCTGCTGCCCTGCCCCGGCAGGGGCCACGTGATGGAAGGGCAAGAGTGCATGTCCATCCACCATGGCCAGGGCTTAACAGGTGCTTGGTGTACACCTAAGGAGCTAGGTGATGTTAGCAAGCAGGGTCCCAGACACCTTGGAGGGTATCTGAGCACCTGGTGGAGCTGAACTCTCTTTTCCCAGAGCCCTGGTTGAAGCACGGGACGCATCCCTGTGCAGAGACCCACACTGCAGAGCACCACAGCACAGACCTTGCATGCATTCCAGATACAGCCATCCCAGGGCCCCTCCGTGGGCCCCTCAGAGCTGCGTGGATCCCTTGCTGCTCCCCAAACCAGATGTGCTCAGACATCTCTATACTCGAACAGGAGATGAGTTTAGGAGGAGATACTTTGAAATGAAGTATAGGGAAGAAAACGCTAGTGTGCACCCAGCCTCCATCCAGGGGTCTCTATGGGAGATCTGGGTGCAGAGGGACTACAGCAGTGCTCAGGGACCAAGAAATAAAGGGCAGCAACCTGGTCGCAAAGGTGCTTTTTCAAATGGGTTTCAGAGACACTGTCAGTGGGGTCAGTACTAGTAAGTGCTGAAAAACGAGGTGAGTGCAGAGCAAAAGAAGAGAGAGAGCACCCGGTCACGGCCACTGTCTGCGTGCTGTTGTGAGCACATGGAGTGAGCTGAAGTTTCTGTTGAAAAGTCGTTTTCTTCTTCTTCTACTTCATACAGCTCGTCCATGCTGGACACTGTCCTCTGCAAGCCTTCGGGGCACCTCTATACCATACAGAAAGGTGGCTGCCAGACGAATGGGCAACGAGGCTCAAAGAGCTTTGGAACCCTCATGCTTTGAGTCAGGCAGGATGGAGATGTTCATTTAAAAAAGGATCAGAAGGCAAGGCAGGGGATGATTTTTAAAGAGATAACTGACACGGAATAAGCTTTTAGAGATTCAGTTCACTATCATTGCAAGGAAAATAAGTACTGATGGTTTTTTTCTTTAAAAAAAATCCTCATAAAGCAGCCCATGAATCAAGTGGTAAGTGCTGATTAAGAAAAGTCTTTCCTTGCTGTAGTCATGCCTCCAGAGGCCATTTTTAATTTTTTGATTTAGACCTTGTGTGATTCTTCCATAACTGAGCCAACAACAGACACACCTGCCTGTGTTTACTCGGGAAGCCAAGGCTGTGGGCCACCTCACAGCTGCCATACACCTCCTGGCCAGTGCTGCCTGTGGGTCTCACTGGGCCTGCATGTCATGCAGTGTTCGATGGTGGCAGAGCGTGTGTGTGAGGCACTGTGGCTAAGTCTGTGTGGTGGCTTCTAAGGGAATACTGTGCCTGAAGGAAGGTCAAAAAAGAAGCCAAATAGCGTCAAAGGCCTATTTTCTAGGAAGGCTCAGTCTTCATCTAATGCTGGGTGTAGGCAATCATACATACCTAGAAATGTGTGTGTGTATGTGTGTGTGTGTGTGTACATGTGCACACAAAAGCAGATTCAAAAACTGGATTATCTGAATTCTGTAGTGTTCTAGAACTCAAGGGAAATCCAGTGTCCGGCAGCCCATAAAGGGCAGTTTTGCTGATCGGGTTGAAGGTTTATTCATCTTTATCCCAGACAATAGTTCCAAAGTCAGATGCTCAGAGCTGCAAGGACAATTCAGCAATATCTGGTGAGTTTCCTGTAGCCAAAGAGCAGATACTCTCACCAGTGCCTTTGGAGGTACAGATGTTTGAGTCGGCAGAAAAGTGTTTCTGGTCTGAAATTTCCAACGGTTACAGGTGTGTGTAAGCAGGTGGAAGTGAGAGGGTTTGATTCATTTGGTTGATTGGTTTTCATATCGATCGGTTGACAAATCTATCCCATGTGACTTTCTCAGTTTCTCTTATAAATGAGTAGTTTTACAGAATGTTTCATATTCGTTTAGACTAATGAATAACTAACTTACATAATTTCCTCACTGCATATGGTAGAGATTTGAAATACTTGGTGCTATGGTTTGAATGTTTGTGTTCCTCCAAAATCCTTATGTTGAAACCTAATTACCAGTGGTATTAGAAATTGGGGCCTCTGGGAGGTGATGAGGCTGTGAGGGTTCTCCCTCATGAATGGGATCAGTGGCCTTATAACAAAGACTCTGGAGAGCTGCCGCCCCCTTCTGTCCCTTCTGTCATATGGGGGTACAGTGTTCAAGGTGCTGTCTTGGGCTTGGGCCAAATAGCAGCCCTCACCAGACACTGAACCTACTGGCACCCTCATCTTGGGCTTCAGCCTCCATAACTGCAAACAGTAAGTTTATGCTGTTTGTGGGTGACCCAGTCTCAGGGATCCTGTATAGTAGCAGGAACTTGGTTATTTCCATGAACTAGTTGTCTGCAGAAGACATCATGTCTTCCATGTCAATGTGCTGTGACTTGGTGAGCAGCTGTTGGTAATGCAAGAGTGGACTTCCCCAGTGCTTTTCTGATGGCAATAGAATGGAAGGCTTGGACACTCACTGAGACAACTCATCAAAAACAAATCAAAATGATCACTTAGCAATATGGGTGCCGAAGGCAGGAAGACAACTTTTATCTGGGCTTAGTAAAAGTTTCACTTTCTTAGAACACAAATATAATAGCAGGGAATATCATTTTTATTTTACTGTGTAATTGAATGTAAGGTTTATTTCAACCCAAGTGCTGACATCATATACTGTCATCATCTTATAACAGCTAGTATCTTGCCTGGATGTGCAGGTCCGTAGGTCAGACACACAGACTCTAAGATATAGGTATCAGGTCTGAGTATTTCTTTGTCTAGAAATAAAGATGCATATTTTTCGTGTGTGCCCAGTTTTAAAGAAAGTCCCAGCAGCACTGCCCCACCCTCAGCAGTCTCTTCCAGTTTCTGGCCACCACTTGTGTTGTTTCACTCAAATCCCCTGGAAGCTTACTACCCTCGTAGTGCCCGGACATTTTGAAGAAACTCGAGCGTGGCTGGAAAGCAGGAAAGACTGTAGAGGGCCGAGCTCGATGTTTGCTGTCATGTTTGTTACCATTGCCAGTCATGGTCGGTTCTCTGGGACCGCTACTCTGCCGCCTTGGAAACTCCACATACTTTCACGTGTCCTCTCAGGGTCAGGTTGAGTGTAGTTTCCAAAACTGGTATGAGAAACCGCAAATGCATGGAGCGTGGGAGCAGATGGGGAATGCAAAGCCTGGCAGGCGCTGGGAGAACCATGGTGGGTTGTCCCTCCCTCCTCCGGCCTGCTGCTGTCATCACAGTCATGTGGTTACGCCAACAAGAAATTATTTTCTTCCAGAAGGAATTAGTGAACTCTAGAATACCCGTGTGTACATACATGGGGCTTTATTTCTAATCCTCAGCATTTCCATATTTCCCTCTTACTTAACACCCCTACATTTAAAGGGAATACTGAAAACAAGCATAAGTGAAAACAGCAGCATGGTAGACCCAACACTTGGTCAACCAGGCAGGCCTACCCGAGCCTTGTGCTGGCCGGAAAGTAGATCTCAGGACTGTCAGCCTAGGCAGGGGGAGGCTTTGCGAAGTGAACTGGGCCACAGCTGAAGAGTCAGTGAGGAGGAGACCTGGCGCACACCGGAGTAATGGATACCAGGAGTCGGTGATTCACACTCTGCGAGTCGGATGGCTCCAGGATCCGCTAAGGTTGTGAGTCGATCTTAGGAAGTTATAGAAGCGTGTGTCACAAGAAATCAGTGGAAGGATGCCAAGCCAGGTCCTGTGTTGAAAGTGTCTTTCTGTCCCGTGGTGCAGCCATAGTGCCTCTGCTGGTTTGTGCATGTCTCTATGGACATGTGAAGACAAACATGTGCTCTCACGTGATCTCCAGCATTGGGAAACTTGAGTAGGTTCTCGCAGAGAGTTTCTCTCCCACTTGTTCTGCATCTCCATCATAGCCCTGTGGGGAGTTGGGTGAGGCTACCCCTCATCGAGAATGAGAGCAACAAGAAGAGTAGCCACTGCCATGTCCTGTGGTCACAGGCTGACATCTTGCTGCCTCTGAAGCTTGTTCCCTTCTTAACCTCCTTGCCTATATCCCCACCTGCTCCCCAAGCAGTGCCACTGCAAACACCCCTTTTAACCTTCACTGCTGGTTTGAGTTCAATCTTTTCTTCTCTTTTCCTCTTCCCTCTGTGATCACACACAGAGAAGTACCCTCTTATGCTGAGCAGTTCCGTGGCATGGCTCTCAGCATCCATCCTTAGCCTGCCCCATCTCAGAACCAAACTCTGTATTTTAAAAGACCTTTGGCAACTTGTTTGCACATGAAGTCTGAGGAACAGTGATCAAGAGGACTGAAGGGGTGGACGTGCACTCAGGTGAAGCACCAGAAGATACTAGAAGGGAGAGGGGCATACCAGGAGAATAGAATTTACCAAGGAACAGCAGTTGGAAATGTGGTTGACTTCTCACCAGCAACAGTGGAAACCAAAAGACAGTGGCGTAATAAAAGAAGATAATCATCAGCGTAAATTCCATCCCAGGGCCATCAAGTGGTGGAGAGGTTAAGGAGCTGGATCCCACATGACCAACTAAGCAGCTCAAGTCCTGGACCCAGCAGCTTGAAAATCATGCTGGGTGGGTTTGTGTGCATACCCAAAATTCTGAGAGAAGACTGGAAGAGAAGGGATTGTGACATGGCCCTCCTCCCTGGGGAGTGATTTCTCACTCTCTCCACCCATTCTCTCTCTCTCTCTCCAGTGAGCACATGCACCCTATAGCCAAAGAAAAAAAAATTAAAAATTACATCTCAAGAAGATCTTCCAAGGATCTAAATAAAGCCATTTTCAGACAAGCAGCTATGACTAATAGCCCACAGTAGATGACTTCTAACTGAAGTATTTGAGGAAGAAGGAAAAATGATCCTAAAAGGAAAGCTAGAAATGCAAGGAAGACTGGTAAGTGGGCCAGCCCTGTAGCCCAGCAGTTAGTGGAGCCAGATCCCATATGGCTGACCATGCAGTTTGAATACCAGTCCCTACAGTGTGGAAAACATGCCAGGCAAGCAGACGTATATGACTAAAATCTCAACAGGATAGAAAAATGAAGGAGAAAGGATTGCAGTGTGACCACCCCCATTGGGGAGTGCTTTCTCCCTCTCTGTTTCTGTCTCTCTGTTTCTTTCTGGCAAGCACAGGTGTCCTCTGGCAAATATTTTTTGTTTAATGGTGCACAAAGAAATGGTAAGTATTTGTGAAAATGAAAACAAACATTTTCCGTAAAATCAATCAATACGACCTAACTTACAATATCAACAAAACAGAACTAAGTGGATAAAAAGAGCATACCAGAAGGGCCAGAGGGAGGCACAGTGGTACTGTAAGGCTGACTCACATGGGAAGGTTTCAGGTTCGTTTCCAGAGACCTTCCCAAGCACACTGGGCATGCACATGCCCGTGATCTGGGGCTGAGCATAGCTTGTGGCATGAAGACCCCATTGGGGTGATCGATCAATCTCTCTTTCTCTCTCTCCTCTCTCTCTCAAAAGAAAGAAATAAGTAGACTTTTAAAATAGTATACATAACATTAGGATGTGAGTGAGGATGATTAAAACATCCTGTATGTTGTATCATTCTACTAGAGGGTAAAAACATTGAATGCAGGCTTAAAGTGTATATATTAAAATTCCATGGTGATAACTAAAAGGAGCCAATTATATAACTTGGTAACAGATGAGAGAAAAATAGTATATCAATCTATCCAAAAGAAAAGGAGTGAAAAAGGAAAGAAATTCTAGACAAGCAGGATAATTATTAATAGAAAGTACAAAATAAGATGTCAGAAATTCGGCTACATAGACAGGCAGTTGAGACCAAATAAAAGAGGGAAATTTTGCAGTTAAAAAACAAAGGCTGTCAGGGCCAGCCACCACAGTGGTGTCGTGGTTAAAGTGCTGGACTCCCACATGGCCAACCACGCTTCAAGTCCCAGACCCAGTGGCTTGAAACAAACATATTAGGCACATGTACATGCATGCACAAGATCCTGAGAGGAGAATGAAGGAGAAGACATTGTAGCATGACCATCCCCTCCTGAAGGGTGATTTCTCACTTTCTCTCTCTCTGTCTCTCTCTGTGTCTCCCTGGCAAGTACACATGCCCTAAAGCAAAAAAATCTCTAAAACAAACAAACAAAAAACACAAAAACCATTTCTATGGATCAAGAACTTCAACCCAGGAGAGAACAAGTTTCACTTTTAGAAGATATAAGAAAATATCCTTCTGTTCTTCAGATCAGGGGAGGATTTCTTAAAATACAAAGGACAATATTGATGAATTTTTCAGCACTGAGAGTTTAGAATTCTGTTTCTCTAATGACACCATCAGGAGAGTGGGAATGGCCTGTGTAGCGCCTACACTGAACAAGGCTAGTCTCTGAAATGCACGTGGCATTCTTGTAAACCAGGAAAAATCAGCCCAGTAAGGAAAGACCCACATGAGCTCCTACAGGAGAGGAAGCCTGACTGCAGAGTGAGACCAACATGGTGGCCCGTCCCTCACCCGAAAGAGCTGCAGCTATACATCCACTTTGCGACAATTCATTGAGTTCTGTCTTCATGAGTAGTTGTGATTTTAGCATTTGTCTGCGTCCTGTTCTGATATGGTGTTAAGTGGAAAGAGTCGTCACAGAGACATGTCCACCACACCACCTCCCCCTGCGTCCATCCAGCTGCTGCTTTCTCCCTCCCATCTCCTCCTTGTACCACCCTTCAGGACTTTAAGGCACCAGTGAAAATCAAAAGTCCGTTTTGTTTTGTTGTTGTTGTTGTTTAACGGTAGAACCATCTCAAAACCTGGACGAATCCTTGGTACTTAGTCCTGCTCCTCTGTTAGAAAATGGTGAGACTGGAGCTCCAGAGGGGAAGCTGTGACTGGGTGAGGGAAGAGCCCAGATGAGACATTCCAGCCACCCCACTGCCCTTCACTCACTGACACACATTCCTGGGCACTACTGGGGACCAGCCAGGCCTCTGCATTCTCAGGACAGCCGGGGGAGAGGAGATTGATCTGCACATGTGGCCATTGCATCATAAAAGCAGGACACATGGGGCTAAGTTGCAGAACTGCAGGGCTTGGAAACACTGGAGTCTCTACACACATACAAGTGAAGCAATCCCTAGTATTTATTTATTTATTTATTTATTTATTTATTTATTTATTTATTTTGGAGATGTTTTTTGCTATAGGGCACGTGTGCTCGCCAGAAAGACAGAGAGAGACAGAGAGATAGAAAGCAAGAAATCACCCCCCAGGGAGGATGGCCACACCACAGTCTCTTCTCCTCCATTCTCCTCTCGGGTTCTTGGGCACGCACGCACATGCGCTCGGCGTGAGTTTAAACCACCAGGTCCGGGACTCAAACCACGGTTGGCTACATAAGAGTCCAGCGACATAGCCATTACACCAACTGCTGGTCCTATGCAATCCCTAGTTTTAACCTGTAATGTGTCAGTGGGGGGTTCTGGAGCCTGCCCAGACTCTGAGGAGTCCTATCCATGTAGGCAGAAGGAGGAGTGGATAAGACCACAGCTCCACGCACAGGAGGTAACATGCAGCTAACATGCAGAGAGAACTTCATGACATGCCCTTCACTCACATTGATCTCTGTTTTACAGATTAGAGAACTGAGGCTGAGCAGACCACATGCTAGTCAGGCTCGGAGCCACTCGACCCCACTCCCTTACCTCCAGATTTCCAGGGGGTCCTGCTCCCTGCATCCATTTCCTGCATGGCCATGCAGCACTGGGGGTTGCAGGGTCAGAGAGAGGGCCCTGTCCTCATGGGGTAAGAGCAGGTGACCAGGATCCAGGCAGAGAGCAGCTGCAGGCCCAGTGCATGTCACATCACCCGCACCTCCCAGGCTCACCCTGACCCCTGGAGATGGGCAGGAGTCATGTCCCAGGATGCCCTCCCTGGATCTGCGTGCATACCCTGCTGACAGAGCACAGAATACCAGTTTCCTAAGCCCAGCCTCACCAGCCTTGGCCTCCCCTTAACTTTTGTTGGGGGCCCTTTCTCCCTCCTAGGAATCCTCAGTCACCTCCCTGTCCAAGAAACATTTGAATCGATGACCTCTTGTCCACTGGGTGGGTTTAGAGTGCAACCTACCAGGAGCCCCAGGTGACTTGCTATGCCTGTTGCCAAACCGCCTTGCACTGTGCTATCATGACAGGGGGTTGGGGAGACCCTGGGCCTATCATTGGGCTCAGTGACTTGCAGGACCGCTGTGCAATTCAGTCTTGTGGATGAGTTCTCACCGATGGTTGGGCCCTGTGATCCTCTCCCCTTGTCCTATCACCTTGGAGTGGGTGCTCACTCTCTTCATGCCAGCAAGGGGCTTTGCTGGGATGCCCAACACACCAGCCCCTCCTGCTGCTCCTCTGGTAGAGTGTTTTGCCTACAGGCATGATGATGCCCTATGGCAGTGCTCCCTAGTCATGCCCCTCTAGCACTCTCATCAGGGGCTCCAGTGCACATCCACTGAGGGAACCCATAGGCCTGTGAATGATAGGTCACAAAAGCAGATGCAGGCACGGTCCACGCAGGAGCTGGCACCCACCTGGCCCAGCAGCAGGCACTCTGTGACATGCCCTTCAGCCTTGCTACAGCCTTGACAAACATATCTCTTCAGGGGACTCTCAGAGCTGGACCTGACCCCAAGTCAACATGTTCTCTGATCTGAGCTCCTCTGAACTTCCTGGAGTCTAGGGTGCAGCCAGCACAACCTCCTCCCCAGGCAGGCCCAGGCCAAGTGCCAAAGTAGCCAAGAATAGCTACAAGGGGGCTGCTTTGAAGATATGCCCCCATGTGAGTAATGGGGGAGAGGGGATCAGACCCCGAGATGGCCCATGTCACAGGAGCCAGGCCAGGAAGGAGTGGGATCCGTCAACCTTTACTGAAGCAGCAAACACCCCAGGAGCAGGTGGTTCATCCACCACAGATTCCATCTCAAATGTGCAGCCAGAAGGCCATATGCTGGCCGTGGGGTTTAGCATCTCCTCATGTCGGGATCTCCTTTGCAGAAGCAGGAAAAGGCCGACCTGACTAGCCATGGCACCAGAGCCCGTCCCTACAGCCCTGCACCTACACACCCACCCACTCTATGTCCTACCTGGTTGCAGGCTCTCAGGGAGGGGTGAAGCTGTGGGGCCAGGGTCCTGGAGGGACCTTTATCTGAACTATGGGTGAAAGTCTTAAGAGAGAGTTCCCTGCATTCAGAAGGCCCACATGCACACTCACCCACAAGACTTCACAACCTTCTTGGCCCAGTTTCCTGGGACCCAAGGAACCCAGATTCTGCGAGTATAGCAGGATGGGGTTAGGGTGGGATGGGATGGAGACTGGTCAGATACTCGCTCAGGCAGCCAGTCCCTCGCCCAGGGCCACCAGCTCAGCTGTCTGAGTACCTACTTGCCAGCCGCAGGCATGAGGCCTAGGAGCCAAGACACCAAACTGGCTGTGCAGACAGTGAGTCCAGGGCCACTCTGGGGCCTGTGTTGGTGGCACACATGGCCACAGTGGACACGTGTGGGTTGAGCCTTCTAATGGGAGGCAGTGGGGAAGTGGGTACACTTTATCCTCCGAGACCGGGACACCTCCCACATCCTAACATTGGCACTGCCTACTAGAGGCACAAAGCTTTGGGAAGCCTGTAAGCAGCCCCCCACTTTCCAGTGGGTGGAAGGGTTCACAGCCCAGCCGGGGAATGTTGGCTTTATCTTACCACACTTACCTGCACTTTCTGCTATGTCTAGATTTTATTTTAAAATGAGTCTCAGGTAAAATAGCTGGAGAAGCTGTATTTCAAAGCCTCCACCTTGAGAAGTCATGAGGCTCCAGCAGGGGTGGGGGAGAGGGCTGGGACAGGATGGCAGTCGGGGTACCGGCAGACCCAGTGCAGGCTGTTTCTGAGCAGGCGCCCCACACGTTGCATCGCTCACGTATGTGCTCCATGTACCCTTTCAGTTCCAGGAGGGCGGGAAGCTCCCCATAAGTGTCATAAGGTCAGGCCCCTCTCCACGGGACAAGGGAATGAGCCAGGCCTAGCTCAGGGCTGGGATCAGGGCAAGGTTTGCAGAGCAAGTGCCTCTGTAGATCTCCCAGGCAGCAGCACAAGCTCGTTGTAAGAACTTGACTCAGAATCTCTTAGAAGCCCAGCTGGTCTTGCTCTGTTGTTCTCAGATCCTCCCCTCGGAGCGTCCCCAGTCCACCGGCCTCGGCCAGCCTCCCCTCCACACCGGCCTGGTGAGCGAGGAGAGGAGTGCAGTCGACGCCCTGGCTGCATTGGCTCACCAGGCCAAGTCCTTGCGTTGCACTGCGTCTGCCATGTCCGCATGGCCCCATCTCTGTGCAAAGTTCTGTTTTGCCTTTTTAATTTGGTGTGACTGTACTCGATGACGATAACCTTCTCAGCTCTCACGTCCCTCCTACCCCCAGCAGTTGACCAAGCTCCACCAGTTGGCCATGCAGCAAACCCCCTTTCCTCCCCTCGGACAGACCAACCCCGCTTTCCCCGGTACGTACCCAGCTGCCCTCTCTGGCCTCCTTCTCTTCTCCCCTGGGGACTGTCTCTCTCTGAACTGTCTATTCAGTGCAGTGAGTGGAACAGGTACAGTTAACGTGTGGATGCCGAATGGCGCGGTCACGAGATAGTGGGGTGCACGTGGTCAGGGCTGGGCGGGGGGCGGTCGATCTGTCTCTCTCTTCATGGGCTAGTTGACTTGCCTGTGGGCCGTGTTGCAGCCTTGCTGTGAGGGGGTGTCTGCCCCCACACCCTGTGAGGGCCCTTGCTTGCTCAGCAGCATTCTGTACTGCCCTTGCGCTATCCTGGTAGCCCTTCCTGCTGAACTCGTCCTGTGGCCAGCCCTGGAGCTCCAGGAGCCCATGCACAGACTAGCAGCCGGATGTTCTTCTGTAGGAAGCTGCTGCATGTACCTCGGGAACCAGCCCAGCAGGCACCCAGCCCTGCTCGGGGCCAGCTGCGCCGTAAGCCAGCCCCAGCCAGCACTGCCGTAAGGCTGTCAGAAAGCCATGGCTGTGTCTGGCTGCCGGCCATCCCTCCCCAGAGGCAGAGCCACGCCTCGGCGGGAGGCCAGTCATATTTTGAGCTTCCCTAGTTGAAGGGACCTGGCTTATCTCCTTGAGGGCAAAACATTAAACCTGTCTCTTCTTTGCTCTCCAGGAGAAAAGCTGCCTTTACACTCCTCCGAAGAAGCTCAAAATCTGATGGGCCAGTCGTCAGGTAAAACACAACCACACTGATAGAGGGAGAACAGGCAGGGACTGCAGAACAGAGCAGGGCCACCCCGCCTGGGTGGGACACTGTCTAAGAGGGGAGGGTGGCCGCCCCTCTCTGCCTGCCTCCGAGGGCTGGAGCTCATGTGCCTCACCCACGTCTGCGTGCAGTGGGACAAGCCTCGGATCACTGCTGAGGACATGGTGGTGGGTCGTGAGGCTGCAGCACAGGCTGTAGGCACAATAGTGAGGGCTCTGCAGGGGCGTGTGCCTCTTCAAAGTGTGCTCATCAGAGACGTGCGCAGGCCCTCAGGGAGAGTGGCTTATCCATGCTGCGTGTGTCTGCACCCCACTGATCTGCTCTGAAGTGTCCATTCCTAGCATAGTGCAGGCTGGTGCATAGACGTGCAGGTTCAGTGCTGAGGGCATGAAACAGACGTGGTTATTTGCGAGTTGAGCTGTTGGAGACATTGCGGCCCAGGGCATGGCAGGACCCTGAGAGGGAGATGCCAAGCATGCTGTGCCCTAGGTGGGCCAGTACGTGGCCAGCACCTTGTGGCTTCCTGGCTGTCAGGACATCAGCCTGTAGCAGTCCTCCCCTCCCTGAGGCCCGAGGTCCAGCAGGCCAGGCTGCATCTGCCACAGCCTCAAGTTAAACAGGGTGGGTGTGAGGCCGATGCAAGTGCTGAGTCAGCGGTGCTTCCCAGGCAAGCTGGGCGGGCGTTGGGACAGCACCGTTACCGCTAGTGCAGTGGTGGCTTCGTCTCCACAGGAGGTCCCACTGAGCTGCACTGTTCTGAGAGGAACAAACACGTGTATGCAGATAGGCCTTCAGATCACTCATTTAACTGTGGCACACTCTTAAAAAGAGCCCTGACACTTCTTCCCCTCAGTCTGGTACTCCAGGGCAGCAGGCGAGGCTCCCAGCTCTGTGCTCATCCCAAGCTCTGCATTTTCCAGAACTTCTGTCTGGGACTCAGCCAGGACTGAGAAATCTTATAAGCGACACGTCATATGTCACCATATGTGGAATGTGCACAGATAGCTGAATAAGCAAATAATCATTGTATTGAAAATAGTTTAGTTGAAAGAAGATAACAGAAACTTAAGGTTTAGATTTGCAAAGAAAACAGACAGTCTGAGTTGGCCTGGTCCATTGGCACTTACTGACTGAACCCTGCTGTGCTGGGTTCCCAGAACCACAGCCTCAGGGCTGCTCCCTGGCAGGAAAACTGAGGGCCCTGGTGCCTAGAGGAGGATGTGAGGCTGAACAGGCCACCCACCAGGGGCCCAGGCAGAGGCAGGGAACCACAAGCGCAAGGGGCACTGGTGGAATCCAGGAGACCTCTGAGATACATTTTTTATGGACTTCTCTGGGCTGTGTAGAGACTAGGGGTGGAGAGGACGCAGAGCAGAGGCAGGGATGGACTGGGGGCATGGTGGGAGAGGAGGCTGAGTTCGGATATCCTGAAAGTGCTTCAACTGGTCTGTGTGGTTGGAAAGGCGAAGTCCAGGGGATTGTGAGGGGCCTGGAGAGGAAAGGGGCAGGATCTCAGCCTCCTATGGGGGACAGGGAGAGTACACCCCTGGAGAGCTGAACTCCAGCCCATACCCCTGCAGCTCACACGGCCGAGCACTGTGCACGCTTTTGTCTTATTTCTGAGACAATAGCGGGTCTCCCACCTGAAGCTGTCCTGTATCTGGTGGGATGGAGCCTGAGGTTGGTAAGGTAAAAACCTAGGCCTTGGGCCAACAGGTAGCATGGAGGTTAAGGTGGCTAGATCTCACGTGGCCAACTCAGCAGTTCGAGTCCCAGACCTAGTGGCTTGAAAATCACACCAGGGCTCTGTGCATACATGCCCAAAATCCCAAGAGGAGAATTGAAGAGAGAGGATTGTGACATGGCCATCCCCCTGGGGGATGATTTCTCACTTTCCCTCTGTGTGTGGGTGTGTGTGTGTCTCTCTCTGGTGAGCACACATGCCCTATGGCAAATAACTGAAGAAAAAGAAAAAGTACTTGGGCCTGATGGTAAATGAGGCCCAGTCTTCACTCCCAGTGTGGGAAAGATACGGATACGGAAACATACAGTCTCTCACTGGGCCCAGCAGCTCCTCTGACTCAATGAAGCTAGTGGGTCTCCTTGCTCTAAGTTGGACAAACTGCACAATGGTTTGAGCTGCCCCAGCTGGGATGTGTGTTGGCCTTTGGACCAAGTTAGATAAGAAATGGAGAAAGGTAATGCATGCCCTGTGGACTTGCACAGGACAGATGCAGGGGGCAGGGTCTGGAGCCAGCGGTGTCTGCAGGGTCAGTGTGGCCAATATGGCCTGTGCCCTTGGTGCCCCACAGAGGCCTGAGACATGCTGGGAAGCCCCGCCTTAGCCTGGGGCTCTCCAGGAGTCTGCAGATCTGACGAGACTGAAATCACAACACACCCCAAACAGTGAAATGTCAGTCTGCTTGGGTTCACTTTGCCTTCTTTTCAGAAGGTGGGGGCCTAAACCTCTGGGTGTGTGAGCCCTCATCCTCAGGCCAGCTCTCCAGCTCTGCCTGCCCAGCTCAATGGAGTGTCGGGCAGGTGCTGGGGTGTGATCATGAGCAGCCATCCCGCCAGCCTAACCATGTCCCCTTGGTTGCCCAGGTCTGGACGCCAGTCCCCCGGCCAGCACTCACGAGCTCACCATTCCCAATGATGTGAGTATGCCCTACTCTCTCCTCTCTGCATAGACGCTGTCGGTGATGCCACCCTGGGAGCTGGCCCACTGTTCAGGGTCTGCACCACCCAAGCCTGCATCTGGTCTCTGTCTTCCTTCCTTTCCTGTTGTAAGCAGGTTCAATGCCCATAGAAGGAATGTGATTTTATACCTCTAAGATACTAACCAAGAAAGGGGCCAATGGGCATCAGGCTTTAATCAGAAGTCAGATGCCAGAGCTGGGCTTGGAATCAGTGTTGCCATGAAGGCACTGCTCTAGAGCAGTCAGACCTGAAGAGCAGAGTGTCCCAGGAACACTCAAAAGTGGACCCGGCCCAGTACCAGCTGAGGAGCCTTGGTCCCTCTGGAGGTTTGGGGTCCTCTGATTTGGCTTTAATGGACATGTGAAGTTGGGTGGATGTAACTGGTTTGTCCTGGTTTCTATGTCTAGTGCTTCTCGTCTTTTCATGCCTCAGGTCCACCTGTGAGTTGGCTTTCCAAGCTCCCCTGCACACACTTGGGGCCCGCAGGGCTAAGCAGGGGTCTAGTGAATGACCTTTACTCTGAATCTTTGGATAATCCCCAAACCAAGAGACTAGGGAGATTGTGGCCCACATGGCATTGAGAATAGCTACCAGAATGACAAGCAGAGCCTGTGTGGGCCTGGATGACTGTCTCTGCTCTCCCACTCCTGCGTCCTGGACTGTGGCCTCTGGGACCCTCACTGCCTGGTCCCTGGCACCAGCTAGCAGGAAATGGGAGCCCAGCTTCTTCCTGTCATGCAGCCTAACTGTAGGAAGCACAGACCTGAGTTCAAGGGATCCAGCCCTGAGAGTGGGAGGGGGGGGGGTAAGGAAGAGGAAGAGAGGCGGGTGAGAGCCAGGGGCCATGGGAGAGTAGCTGTCCTTGCAGGACCCTCGTGACCAGCAGCAGGCCAGGCTCCTGCGTGTGCCAGTGATGCCCACTCCAATGCACCTCCTGTCCCGCCGCTCACTGGCACAGAGTCCCTGCACTGTCCCGAGTGACTCTGTGCCCAGTCTTCAGCTCCCTGGAGCAGCAGCACAGAACCATCCCCCAAGCAGGAGGCCCAGCTGTCTACCTTCCCACTCACCCCTTCCTCCTCTCACTGCTGTTGTCCCTGACTCCCTCCTAGTCTTTTTACCCAAGTGATAAATGCCAGTGCCCACCCCTTCCTGTGGGTTGCCCAAACCTATCTCATTAACACCAAGATGCCCCTACCCAGCACTTGTCATAAGACTGACATGAACATAAGCTGCATAAGGACAGGTGTCCTTTGGAGAGCTAGCGCCCTGTGCCCTGTATCCTCCTCAGATGGATGGATACCAGTTTCCCCAGCTTGTCACGCTTCTGTCCTCCTTCTAAGGGCCTTTCCAGGGAAGGGAAGCCTGTGTCTCAGTGGGAAGGCAGCCCGCCTTTGTACATGCACCCATCATCCTCCTCACAAAAGGGGCCTTCATGCTGTAGGGTTTCCTCTGCCCACCCCAGTTGGTGGGGCAGTGTCTGGCCTGCAGGGCGGGTACAACTCCACTCATGCTGCCATCTGTACCTTCTTGGAGAGAAGCAAGGAAACAAAGCAAGTGTCCCACCCCTACTGTCCCCTGCCCATGTCTATCTTGGCTGCGTCCTCAGACCTCCACAGCTGGCCTGAAGAAAGGCAGTGCTGTAGATCCAGAGCCCTTCACACCTGGACAGGGACTTTCCACCATCTTGGGCAGCCCCACCCCTTCCACTCAATGCTCCATTGACATAAGAGCGGAAACGTGTTTCTGACGCTTAATGTCACGTGGTTCAGAAATGCAGTTAGTGCCCACGCAGGGAGGTGGGATCAGAGGCAGACCAAGCCAGTATGGCCACTGGGGCCTGTGTGTGCCTGGCCACCCTGTCCCTCCCTCTAAACACTTGGGACCAGCTCTGAGCTGGGGCCCTCTGCCACCTGTCTGGCTGCTTCTTCCTGTCCTCGCTCCAGAACCCTTAGCAGCAGTGTGTACATGATGAAGGGACTCTGTTCCATTGATGGCGAAAATCAAAGGGTGCCAGTGGCTCCTCTGTGGCCTTCTCAGGGATCTGCTGGGTGGGCTGTGAGTGACCCAAGTACCTCAGCTTGGTCATAACACAGACCTTGACCTCCAGGCTGCAACCTGGCCCATGTGCTGTCCCGTGTTCTGGAGTGTCCCCAGCTCTGTTGTAAGCTGCTTCAGAAAGGACCCTGATTTTTGATGACTACCTTGGCCAAGGTCACTCCATCCCATCCTCAAACAGGTCACAAAATAGGAAGGGAAGGAAATGCCTGATATGTCAGAGAATTTTACCCAAGTTCATCAACAAGCAGCTCCTAATCAACAACAATCTTGGTTCTGATTCTGGGTGCAACTGTCCTTCCCCTGAGGATATGTCAGGAAGGGGTTATATGGCCTCACCCACCCTCCCATCATCTGCCCCCTTCCATGTCTGAGCCGCTCCTGATCGGGCTCCCAAAGAGACAGTATGGGTGGTCAGGCATGTGGCCATGCTCTTGATTTCGTGGACTGCTCACAGGAAGGCACCAAGCAGAGGTGGCCCTGAAGCTCGCTGGCACAGGCCCCTCCAAGGATCTACAGGCCAGGGGTCTTCTGCAGGCATGTGCTCGGCCTGCCTCTTCCTCTGTAGCAGTCGTCGGGCTGGGGTGGAGACCAAGGTTAAGAGCCCAGCCCAATGGGCTTTCTGGGGCTCTTGCTTGGACCCTGCAGGACTATCCTGGGATCTCCCCTAAGAAGCCCCCCTCTTTTCTTCTAGCTAATAGGCTGTATAATTGGACGCCAAGGGACCAAGATCAACGAAATACGACAGATGTCTGGAGCTCAGATCAAAATTGCCAATGCTACTGAAGGGTCATCAGAGCGTCAGATCACCATCACGGGGACCCCGGCCAACATCAGCCTCGCCCAGTATCTCATCAACGCCAGGTGAGCAGCTCCCCAGGACTGTTCAGGGCAGCTGGCCACGGCCTGAGGCCACAGGCAGGGTGCCCTTCTTCCTGGGAGATGCTGGGCAGACCGTGATGAGGGTCTGCACACCCACTCCCTGAGATCCCCTGAAGGTCTCCAGGGAGGAGGCAGGAATGTAGAAGAGAGCCTTGTGGGTGGTGGGTGGTGGGTGGCTATGTGGCCAGGACAGGTTCTGGGGCCATCAGGCGGCAAACCCTGCAAAACCTGGTCAAAAAAACCAGGTGGGAGGGTCTGGAGCTGACATGCACAGCTTGACCTGGCTCAGCTGCCTGCTAGGCCCTCTCCCACCACATAGGCCTAAGATACCCACCCCCGGGGTCACCAGCCCCCAGCTGCCTTTGAACACACCCCCTCCCGCCAGATGGTGTTCTCACAGGAGCTCCGCCCCAGCTGGGCCTGCTCGAATAGACAGAGGCAGCCCTGTGTGGGTGGCATGACTGTCCTATGCCCCTCCCCACAGGGCCTGACCATGCTCCCTGCTGTCAAGTGAGGGAGTCATATGGGAAACAAGACAACCACTTTCCCTCCATCATCATCCCTGAGGTTCTCCCCACCCCTACGGCTACCAATCTTGTGGGGTGGAGCCCAGGCAGAGCATGGTGTCAGCCAGCCTGCAGTGAGCAGGCACAGGCAGGCCTGTATGCACCTGCCACACCTGTGCCCTCAGCAATGCCCTGCCTGGATCCATGCCTGAGGCCAAGGGGCCCTATACCATCACAGCTGTTCCCAGGACAGACAGCCAGACTCAGAAGGCAAGGACTCACAGAGGCAGACCTAGTGTGTCTTGAGGGCAGGGCTGCTTGACTGGTGGCCCAGAGTCAGGCACCCAGAAGTACCCGTACCTGCTGTCAGGCAGAGCTGGCTCACCAGTCAGGGGTGGGCCCTGGTGGGGATCGGGGATCAAGGCCCCATCGGGCCCTGACCAGCCCTTCCCACGGTGCTCTGCTGTGGTCCCCAGCTCCAGCCAAGCCAGTGTGGGCAGAGGCCCATGGGGAGGCCTGAGGGTGCCACAGGCCCCCGTCTTGTTTCTGACATCTGCTTTCCAGCTCGCGTGTAGAAATGTCCTGACCCTGTTCCCCTTGTGTTTCTGTCTGCTCCAGGCTGACGTCCGAGGTCACCGGGATGGGTGCGCTCTAATCCCACCCAGCAGCCTCGCCTGCGTCACCCGACCCACTCGAGCCCGCGGCCAGCCTGGCTGCACACTCTGTACAGACTGCCTGCCCTTCCTCGCAAACACAAATAGAGAGGGTTTCTTTACAAAAGTGATATATGCCATAGATACACGCACAGCAGATCGCTGTCTCTAAGCTCCAGGCTCTGTCCCGATCCTGCTCTGTAAGTGTCCGTCTGCGCCCGGTGTGCTCATGCAGTGGCATGCGTGTGAATCATCCCGGAGCCCGGGGTGTTCCCACCTGTGATGTTTTAGAAATACCGTTCTTAGTGTCAGTGTACCAGTTTAAGAGTTGGTCTGATGCTTCCACAGTACTTCCTGGACCTGCTCTCTCCTCTGCCAGCTGCAGGCCCCCCTCACACATCCTGTCCCCTCAGGGCTTGTGCTGGAATCAGGGAAGTCTTTCCTGTGACCTGCATGGAGCGCCCTGGGGAGGGGCTGTGGAGGGCGGCAGGGTTCTGACCCACTGGCAGGGACAGTGGTGGAGGTGGCTAGGCCTGAGGTCACTGGATGTCACCTGCTGGGGAGACGTTAGGGGGCCTTGCATGCCCATGTGACTGGAGAACGAGTGAGACCTCACAGGAAGCCCTCTGCACTTGTTGGACAGAGTTCAATAAATGTCGCGCTCCCCACTGGCTCTGGCTCATCTCTGCAACCCTGTGCCCTCACTCACGTGCACCTGGACCCCCCAGGAGACTCACACCATGGCCAGCCTGCTGTCCAAAGAAGCAGGGCCCATTCTCACACACAAACCAAGATTTTATCTGCTCTCCCCAACTGGCAGAAGCTCGTCTATTTTAACTTTTGAAAAACTACTTAAAATGAAAAAAAAAAAAAAAAAAATGGGATTGTCTATTCATACTAAGTACCAAATGCTGGTTTCAGCCTTGTGAGATCTTCCTCTCCATTGCTGCTGTGGGCACCCAGGTTGGGCACACAGTGGCCCCTCCTACTCTCCTAAGCTGGGAGGTAGGAGAGCATGCCCATACCCGGCTGCTACAGCCACAGGCCCACCCACCTGTGCTCACCTGCAATGAACCACCTGTGCCCCTTCTGGTGCTGAAGCCCTAGGTGGGATACAGGCCCCCATGGCAGTACCCACACCCTCCCTCCCCTCCAGTGGGTACAACTCCAGGACCTAGGACCTGGAGCAGAGAGGAGCCCCCACTGCCAGGTGCCCAGGAAAGTTTGTGTCCTAGGTCAGAGAACCACTCCCACATTGGGTCTCAGGATTCATGGGATTGTCTGGAAGGGTGGTGGTCCTGAAAGATGCAGGCAGACCAAGCCCAGCAGGGAGCATCCTCTTGCTCTTAAGGATCCGTGATTCTAGGAATATGAAGGCCACAGTGCCCGCTCTCAGTAGCAGTCCCCTTCCTGTCTGCTTTCAGATTCCAGCCTGCCTGGCCTGAGACGCTCACCCTGTAAGCCCAGCCAGAGGGCCCTGACTGGCTGTGCATATCCTTGCCCACCCCTGCCCCAGAACCCCTGGCCATAGTCAGTGCCTTGTAGAACATCAGGCCTGAGCCCAGCATAGCACCTGCCCACGTTTCTGGCCCAGCTGAGTGAAGCCCAGAAGGTGGCACGGGTGCAAAGCTGTATGCTCCCCCCCAGTACCCATGGCATGGGACAGTGCATGGCAGCTGCGGCATGAGTCGATCCCACAAGATAAAAAGTGCACAGGAAACAGGTAGAACCTATGGTGGGATGGCATAAAAGTAGACAAGGAAGGGCCTCCAGAGGGCTGATGGTGTGACCTGTGCCTGGCAGATGGGGGGCCCAGCGGGTGGAGAGAGCCCTGCAGGTGTGGAGTTTGACAGGTGGGAGGAGTCTAGCAGATGGTGGAGCCCAGCAGGTAGGGAACCCAAATAGTGGCGGGAACCTAGAAGATAGATGAAGCCTGGCGGGCAGGAAGGCCCTAGCAGGTGGGCAAAGGTCTCAGCCCTGCAGGACTCTGGACTTCCCTGAGAGAAGGCGTTTCATGCCTGGGATGAGAAATGTGACCAGTAGCTTAACCTCAGTCATAGTGCTGAGGACAGGCAGGGGTTGGGGGCAGATAGCGAGCAGTCTGAAAGGACTAACTAGAGGCTAGACAAGGGAAGGCATGTGAGAGGCATTTGGAAGGAAGAATGAACAGGATTTGCTGAGGGATCAGAAATGGGTGTGAGAGAACAAGGAAGCCAGGCCAAGGTGAAGGCCCTTGGTCTCAGACTGACTTGCCCTCTGTAAGGGGAGGGTGTGGGGCTGTGTGCGTTGGAGTTAGGCATGTTGGGTTTGATGACCCAGGGCTTTGTCTCTTTGGGAACACCTACACTGTCAGGAGGGACAGTTTTTTAGTCTGCTCCTCTTGCTGTAACAAAATACCTGAGACCAGGTCATTTATAAACAATACCATTTACTGCTCATTTCTGGGGCCTGGAGTGGAAGCTGAGACACAGCAGGATCAGGCATGGTGAGGGCGGCCTGGTGAGGGCTGCTTCCCTTCTCAGACGGTGTCTACTCCAACTGGCTCCATGGAGTGGTGGGGGCGGCTCTGGGACCTTAACATGACTGAAGAGCAGAAGGGCCATAGACCATCCCACGTGGCCTAGGTGTGCAGGAGACTGTACCATCCGTTTGTGGACATGCACTTTGCAATGACACAGCAACAAGGTCACCCTCACAACACAGTCAGAACTGATCTCCACCGAGAATATAAAACACAGAAAATGACAGCATTTAGATGCATCCAAAAATCACACTTTATAAAATCCAGAGAAATGACAAAATATTTTCAGTTAACTACCTAACATGTCTCTGTGTTCCTCCTCCTACCATTTTTAACCTCATACTCTATCACCACCCCTTCATATGGCAACAATGTTATAATATTTTCTCTAATGAGAAAGAATTTACTTTTTCTATAGCATGTTTGGTCAGAATTAGATTCTTATTATTAAAACTTTAGAAAAGCCTCTTTTAGATCCACAACTTACCTCTGACAACGTGAGCACTTAAGATGACTGTCAAATTTAGTGTAACATAATCATAAGTAATGAATACTTTTGGTGAGGTGGTTCTCTTTTTGCTGTCAAAACGATTTCTACTGATTCCATCGCTATAGTTACTGCTTCTATTCCACGTTCCATTACCTGGTTAGCTGCGTATTCTCTCGGTTGTCTGATGATAAATTTACGGGAGAAAGAAGAGTGCATCTTTCCTATATGCCAAGTCAAGAATAAGTCATTTATCATATGGTTATAGTAGAACATTCCAAATATTTTTCTCAATTGTAGTTAATGTATCTGAATATGCATTTAACTCTTCTGTTCACGTTTCTCTTCTGAGTCTTCAGACATGTATTTTAGGATTCGTAAAATGCATCCTGCCCACGTTTCAAGGCTTGCATCACTACATAATACTTCTGTAAAGAAAAACGTCAGGCAGAACATGCGTTAAGTATTCCCGCAGCAACACCAGCCTGCGAGAACACAGACTTTGCAGAGGCCTGCGGAGTCAGCATTCAGGAGCTGCCCTCCCTCCGGACTGAGCAGCCCTTTCTGGCCTCTTACTCTCACCTTTCCTGAAGCCTTGTCCTGCCGAACGCCAAACGCTGCAGGGGAGAGCATCTGGAATTTTATTCACTTTGTTAAATAAAGTCAATATTAGATGATCTTCAGTTGAAAAAAAGATATATTCTTAAAACCTAGGACAGCGTATTCTGTTATAGTTGTCAACTTCTTGAATCAGTTTTTTTGTAATCTCTCTTTTGTTCAAGTTTCTCTTCCGCATCTTTGAACATCTGTTTTAAAGTTAATAAAATAGCATTCTACCCACATTACAAGGCTTGAATCACTACATAGTAGTTCTCTAAAGAAAAATGCAAAATGGGGGGCCGGCAGGTGGCACGGTGGTTAGGGGTGCTGGACCAATCGTGGTTCAAGTCTTGGACCTGGCGGCTTGCTTTCTCGCTCTCTCTCTCTCTCTCTCTCTCTCTCTCTCTGTCCCTCTCTGGTGAAATTAAAGTAAATAATTAAATAAAGTTAAATAAAATAACTCTTAAAAAATGCAAAGTGGAATATGTGTAAAATACTGATTTTTTGTTCAGTTTTGTTTTCTTTTTTCTTTTTTTTTTTAAGTTTCTATTTATTTATTGAGAGGAAGAAAGAGACAGAGCCCTGACATGGTCTCCCTGTGCCACAGCCCTCCCCCAGCCTTCCAGCCCACCAGGACCACAGATGTGCTCACAAGTGTGCCTATTATGTTCAGGCCACCCCAAAAAACAAACCCAGGGCCTTCGCATGTGGCTCCAGTATCATGTAGCAGGGCCCTTCCCCCTGTGCTATCACAGCTGGGCTGTTTGAACTACATGTGTACAAACACATATGCATATACTTGTTCTTAGTTTTGCTGCAGGGTGCGTGTGCTCACTGGAGAGAGATGAGGAGAGAGAGAGGGAAAGTGAGAAATCACCCCCCCCCCCCCCCGCCCGCGTGGGTGGCCACACCACAGTCCCCTTTCCTCCATTCTCCTCTTGCACGCATGCAAGCACACACGCCTGACTCAATCCACCAGGTCCAGGACTTGAACCGTGCAGTGTGGGATCCCACCATCTTAACCACACCACCTGGCTAGCCCTGTTTGAGCTCTATTTCTAACAGTTTTATTGAGATCTAATTTTCATACGGTAAAATTCACATATTTAGAACACACGATTCGGTAACTCTGACATAGGAGTACAGCTATGAAGCTGTCACCACAATCGAGATAATTATATCCCCAGAGCCATTCCTGCTCCCCCCATAATCCCTCCCTCTGGCCTCTCCTCTCCAGTTAATTGTTAATCTGGTTTCTGTCACTAAATGAGTTTCCATTTCCTAGAGTTCTAGATGAAAAAGCCTCTCACAGCACCCAAGTCTTGCGCCTCTTGTCAGGTGAAGCTTTTCCCACCCGCCCCTGTTTTTTCAACCAGCATGACCAGGTGGAAGTTTAGCCATGTGACTGCACACAGTAGTTCATTCTTCACTGCCAAGTAGCATTTCAGGTGTGGGTGTACGATGGCACGTTTATCCCTTTACCTGTCAAAGGACATTTGGGTCTCTTCCAGTTTGGGTTATTACAAATTAAGCTGCTGTGAACCTTTGTGTACACGTCTCTAAGTGGATGTGTACTTCTATTTCTCTCAGGTAAATACTGAAGAGTAAAATGACAGGGTCTTATTGTCGGTGTGTGTCTAACTTTTTGAGAAACTTCTAAACTGTTTTCCAAAGCATATGTCCATTTCACAGTCTTGCCATGGTGTGGGGGAGTTCCAGTTACTCCATATCCTCGTCAGCACTTAATGTGCTCAGTCTTTTTCTCCGAATCATCTCAGTGGGTGTGACGTGGTATTTCATTGTGGTTTTAATTTACATTTCTCTCTTATGACTAATGATGTTGAACATCTTTTCCTAAGTTTCTTTGCCATTTATATATTTTTGCTAAAGTATTTGTTCAAATTGCCCATTTTAAAATTTGATTGTTTTCCTATTGTAGTTACGAGTTCTTTATAAATTCTGGATATGAGTCCTTTATCAGATATATGCTTTGCAAATATTTTCTTCCAGTCTATGGCTTGGCTTTCCATTCTCTTCATAATGTCTTTTGAAAAGCACAGGTATTTTTGTCTGACCCCATAGTCTAGTGGTGAAAAGAGCTGGATTCCACATGGCCAGCCACAGTTAAAATCCTGTCCTGGGCAATTTAAAGAACATGCTGGGCACATGTGAATATGCCCAAGTTCTCAAAGAGATGCAAAGTGGAAGAGAAGGGATTGCAGCATAACCACACTCTTGTGGGTGTGCTTTCTTCCTCTCTCTCTCTCTCTATCTCACTTTCTTTCTCTAGCAAGCACACATACCCTCCAGCAATCAAGAAATATAATAAAAAGGGAGAGAAAGAAGGAGGAAGGATGGAAAAGTTTTTAAGTTTGACGAAGTCCAACTATTTTTTTAAGTTGAATTGTGCTCACCAGCGAGAAACAGAGAGACAGAGTGGGGGAGGGGGTGGGAGAGGGAGGAAAGAAAGAGAAAGAGAGAAAGCACTGCCCCGTGGGGCATGGTCACACAGCAATCCCTCCTCCTCCATTTCTCTATCCAGTCAGGCTTTGGGGCACATACATACACATGTCCAGCATGTTTTTCAAGCCACCAGGGCCAGGGTTCAAACCAAGTGGTCAGCCATGTGGGATCTGCTTTCCAGGCTACAGGGGCCAGCCCAGCAAAGTCCAACTTAATGAGTTGTGCTTTTGTGGATTATTTTTTAGTATTTTTTTTTTAGCATTTTTTGATTAACCAAAGATCTCAAAGTTATCTTCTGTGTATTCTCATGTAAGTTTTGTAACTTTGCACTTTTGTCAAAAAGGCATTGTCTCAGGATATGGCGTAATGGTTACGTTACTGGACTTCCAAATAGTCCATTGTGGTTTGAGTCCTGGACTCAGCAGCTTAAAACCCACACCAGGCATGTGTGCATGTGTGCCCCAAATCCAGAGAGGAGAATGGAGGAAAAGGGATTGTGGCATGGCCACGGGGTGATTTCTCGCTTTCTGTCTTCCTGTCACTCTCTGTCTCCAGCATGCACCGTATAGCAAAAATCTCTCTCTTAAAAAACAAACAAACAAACAAACATTGTCTTAGCCCAACTTCAGTAACACAGTCAAGACCATATTGAACTGCAGTGCTGGAAGCCACATTGCCGACATGAGTTTGGATCCCAAGCTGATCTGAAAACATGCCAGGTACACATGCAGCCAGGATCCTATGAGCTGGAGGGCTGTGGGAAGGGGATCATGGTATCATAAGACCCTATCAAGGGTGGCCCCCATCCCTGCAATGCATCCACATGCTCTTTCTCATGAATGAAACAGAAACTTTTTTTAAAAATCAGATCTCAGTATATGTATAGGATTTGTTTCTAGACCTTTAGCTTATCTTTATGCCAATACTACACTGTCATAATTAATGTAGCTTTATAATGAGTTTTGCAGTCAGGTAGCATTAGTCTTCCATTTTTTTTTCTAAGTCATTTTAGCTATTCTAGATTCTTTTCATATTTCCATATGAATTTTTGAATAAGCTTGTAAATTTCCACCAAAAAAAGTATGCCAAGATTTTGTTGGGATAGTGTTGAACGAATTTGAAGACAATTGATATGTTAATAATATAAAGTCATCTGACCTATAAACAAGCTACTATTTATTCATGTCTTAATTTCTTTAAGCAGTGTTACAGTTTTCAGTGCACAAGTTTTAAAAATCATTTGTCAAACTTATTTGAAGTATTTAATATTTTAAATGATATTGTTTTATTTTAACTTCAGTTTACAGCTGTTCAAAAATGCAATCAATTTGTGTATATGAATCTTATTTTGCAACCAGTGAAAGTCACTATAATTATAGACTTATTTCTCCTTCAAGTTCTATTCATTTTAGCCTTATTTTGCAATTATTGTGGGTACATAAAAATACTTAACCCTTGGGACCAGCAGTTGGCATAATGGCTATGTCGCTGAACTCCCATGTAGTCGACCGCAGTTCAAGTCCTGGACCCAGTGGCTTAAACTCACGCTGGGCATGTGTGCGTGCATGCCCAAGATCCCGAGAGGAGAATGGAGGAGAAGGGATTGTGGCGTGGCCATCCCCCTGAGGGGTGATTTCTCGCTTTCTATCTCTCTGTCTCTCTCTGTCTTTCTGGCGAGCACACGTGCCCTATAGCAAAAACCTCTCCAAAAAAAAAGAAATACTTAACCCTTAAGTATTGTTATGTCCTCCTGATTAGTTGAGTCCTTTATCATTATGAAATTGTTTTCTTTATCTCTGAGAGTATTTTTTTTCCTTGTATTAGCATAGCCACTCTAGCTTTTCTTCTGATTAGTGTTAGCATGGTATATGTCTTTCCATTCTTTCACTTATAATCTATTATGTCTTATATTTAATTTTCATTTCTTACAGGCAATATATACTTTGATTTTTAATTATTATTATTGTTATTCCATTATAATCATCTCTGCCTCCCAACTGGTATATTAGACCATTTATATTCAGCATGATGATTGATAATCAAGTTTGCATCCCAAGCTGTTCTGAAAACATGCCAGGAGCACATGCAGTCAATGATTGATACTTTTGGATTTAAGTCTATTATGTAGTTATTTTCTATTTCCACACAGCCTTTGTTCTTCTTTTTTTCTAATGTTCTGCTTCTTTTGGGTTCACTTAGTATTTCTATAATTCTATTATTTCTCCTTTGTTGGTTGATTAACTTTAACATTTTATTTTATTTCTATCTATGCTTTTGAGTTTATTCATCTTTTCTACTGTTGCGATTAACCTGCCATGCCTCTAATCCTCCCAGATGATTCCTTTTCTTTACTTGAGTTAATTCCTCACACATGACTTGCGTAGCACTCAGCTGAACACTGAAGCAGGGACCTTCTACAGACCTCAGTGTTCCCCTCACTATGGCTCTCTGTCTTTTCAAGTATTCTCTCCTGCAAACTTTCCCTGGCTCTTGTCTGTACCACAAACGAAGCTCTCTCAAAGCAGTCAGCTGTGGCAGTTGTGGGCTTCCTGGTTTCTCTCCCATCCCTCTGGAACCACTCTGGACTGCCCCATTTCTAATATGTTGAGAATTATTATTTCATTTATTTTCTGGTTTCATGTTTTATCTTTTCTTGTTTTGGACGAGAGGATAAATCTTGTTACTCCAGCTTGTTTGAAAGCAAAAGTCCCCAGGCTTATGTGTTTATTTTACCACTGCATTTTATACGTATTGTCCCATTATACTAATTAATGCTTCATACACTGTTTTAAATATATGATTACATTTGTTCATTAATATTGACACCTTTCTTTCTTTTTTTTTGTTTTTGGAGAGATTTTAGCTATACGGCATGTGTGCTCTCCAGAGAGAGAGAAAGCAAGAAATCATCCCCCAGGGAGGATCCCACACCACAATCCCTTCTCCATTCTCCTCCCAGGATCTTGGACATGCACGCACACCCACCTGGCATGAGTTTCAAGCCGCCAGGTCTGGGACTCAAACCATGGAGGACCATGTGCGAGTCCAGCATCGTAACCACTGATGCCATCTGCTGGTTCCAATATCGACACCTTTCTAAGTGCTCTAATAAAGTTACAGCAAATTCAGAGTTAGTTTAATCTTAAAAATGCCACTTTTTATTTTGACTTTGAAGGATGATGAACCTTTTAAAATATTGTGATAGCAACTGCTCTTTATAGCACTAAATGCTCTTTCTTATCTGCATCTTTGGTCAGTGCTTTCTTCTATGGCATGTGTCATTCAAGTAAATTTAGACTTTCAAAGAATCTACTTGATGTATGAGGGTCCTCAGTTTGAAAGCTTCCCTGAAATAAGGAAGTCTGTCTTATTGAACACAGTTACAGAGAAAACAGTACAAGCAGCAGTTAGTTCTGCAATAGGTTGTTGGGATCATATTACGATTTGACCATTTTGAATTATTTTCAAATGACCTGTTTGAAAATCATCTCATTTGTCCATTGTTGGGATCTCTGAAAATATTACAGGGATTGTAATTTTATAAAATCAAATTGCCTTCTTTAACCAATGCCAAATAATATTATGGGCCCTTGTCACAGGCCACAGGGAAAGACATCAACCCATATCAAATCAGATTCATCCCAGGGGAGCTGCCATTGGCAGTCCTGCAAGCCTATTCTCACACATGAACCCTTGGGGCACAATCATTGTCTGGTCCATAGCAAAGAGGTCTCAGAGGCTCTAAGATTATTTCATCTTCCCCTACAGATGTTCTGCCCTATCCTCTGCCTCAAGTTGGGGCAAATCACCTCTCTCTAATCAAGGGTGGGTTTCAGACTTTGTAAGACTTAGTTTATGTCTGGGTCACCCACTCTTGGGTTCCCTTGGGTTCCACTGCAAAACGGGGCACTTATCAAGGTCCTTCCTCCTTGGCAGGTTTTAAGTCGTTGTCTTTCCAGCACCATCAGACTACAGAAAGCCCTGCCTGGCTTTGTCTCTACTTGGACTCAGCCTTTTTCTGTGTGAAGATCAAAGGTTGATCTAAGTACTGAAGAGAGAACACGGTGGTAAAGTAGGTCAGTCCTCTGCACCCCCTTCCTGGAGGGGAAAAGCCATCGTGTGCTCACTGTGTCTCCACAGGCCTCCCACCTGTCAGGACCCCAGTCCTCAAGGAGGCTGCTTCAGAAGCGCACTAGGGCATCCATAACCCCTTTGAAGTCACCTTTTGTAACTGTACTCGGTGGGAGTGTTGCTCCTCCAGCGTGCATACCTCTGAGCCCAAACTCAGCTAATGGCTTTTCACTTCCTTTCATATATGGCAACTTTACTAAAATGTTTTGGACTGTTAATTCTGGTGTTTTTCCTTTTTCCTTTCTCTTTAAATATTTATTGTCATTTTTGATTTACATATAATTATTACACATCTTTGTAGGTTACAGAATGGTCTTTAAAAGCATGTATATGCTGTGTAATAAACAAATTGAGAATATAAACACATTTGACACCTTTAACATTTAATATTATGTTGTGAACATTCAAAACTTACTCCAATGTTTATTCAGCAAGTATTCACTGAGATGTCTATGACATTCTTTATTGTGAAGTACAGTTCTAAAGAATATCATATTGATTAAAACTCAAGCAATAAACAATCTCATAAATTAACAAAGATAATCTTAACACAGCCAGTGAAAGAAGAATTTATAATCTCCATATAGTAGACTGTGGGCAATAAGAGGGTTTTTTTTTTTTAGAATTATTTATTTAGTTTTATTTATTCATTCATTTATTTTAATTTGACCAGAGAAAGACACAGAGAGAGAGAGAGAGAGAAAGTGAGAAAGCAAGCCACCAGGTCCAGGACTTGAACCATGGTTGGCCATGTGGGAGTGTCCAGCGCCTTAACCACCATGCCACCTACTGGTCCCTTAAGATAAGAGTTTTTAATCTGTAAAATCTGTGGATATCAATCATTGGTCCAGTTAGAGAGAGGTAAAATTGTATAACAACAGGTTATTAGGAAGAAATAGAAAAAGAACACTTACTCACACACCGAGTTCTCGTAAGACCATTGTACTGTACTGTGCAAGAAATCAGTCCTCAAAAAAAGCAAAGATAAAACAAAATTGAAAAGTCATGTTTAAAAGTGGAGATATGATGGGGCCAGATGTGGCATGGAAGTTAAGGCAGTGGACTGCCACATGGCTGACCATGGTTCGAGTCCCAGATCTGGAGGCTTACTTTCTCACTCTCTCTCTTTCTCATGAGCACAAATTAAAATAATAGTAATAATAATAAATAAAATTTAAAAAATAATTATTTTTTTAAATGTGAAGACAGGGTAATTCTGGTGGTTTTTCCAGCTAGACTGTGTCATCTGCAAATAATGGCAATACTCTCTGCTTCCTTCCAAATTTCACATCTCTTTCTTTTTATTTCCTTATATACTTAACCACAACATCCAGTAACAAAACTTTCCCAAGTAAAGAAAGTTTCCTATGGGCTAGCCACTGGTAATTAAGGAGGCCCATGATACAGTTTGAGTCCCGGACCAGGGAGCTTACAAAGCACACCGGTCTTGTGTGTGTGCACGCATGAATGCCTAAAATCCCAAGAGGAGAATGAAGGAGAAGGAACTGAGGTAGCCATTCTCCCTAGGGGGTGATTTCTCACTTCTTTCTCTCTCTGACCGTTTGTGGTGAATGCACTTGCCCTGTGGCAAAACTTAAAAAGAGAAAGTTTCTTGCTATCCTTGTTGAGGTGTTGCACTTTCTCAGATGTGTTCTTGCAGTGATTGAGATGTTTATTCTTTTAGTCTAACACACTGACAGACGTTCACTGTTGAAATGCGGCCTCACATTTCTAAGAAGCACTGATGTATCGTGTGTTGTTTTTTTTAAATACTATGGGATTTGGCAAGCTGACATTTTATTTAAGAATTTTTTCATCCATGTTTACAATTAATTGGACGGGCATGCTGTTCTTTTCTCCATCTATGCCCATCACAGTGAGAATGGTGCCCTCTGCAGTCCGAAGTGGAAACACTTACTTGTTCTTTGCTGGGTTTTATTTCGTTAGCTAGAGGGCCTGTGTGCCCCCCTCACCAGCGACAGCGACAGAAAAAAGAAAGTACCCTCAGAGGGAATGGTCACACTTCATCCTTTCTCCATTTCTCCTATCTGTCAAGATTTTGAGCATGCACACACACACACACACACACACACACACACACATCCAGAGTGTTCGTCGACGCAGGGTCTGAGATTCAAACAGCACCGTCAGCCCCATGAAATCTGCTGCCTTTGCTGCCAGGCTACAGACCTGGCCTCTTTGCTGGTTTCAAACTTAGGCTAATAATGAGCCTTTTGACTATTTCCTGTTTTCTGGAAGAACTTGTCTAAGGTAAGTATTGACTGTCCCTTGAGGCTTGTACAACCTGAAAAGCTACCTGGGACGAGAGTGTGTGCTGACCTGTTAAAATTCTCTACTTTTTTCTGTTGTCAGTTTTGATATGTTATGCTTTTCTTTGAACTGATCTTGGAATTCGAACTTTTTAAATAGAGTTGCTCATAATGTGCTTGTGATTTTTCATCTCTTCTAATTTCTCCACTTTCGGTTTCTATTTTATTTATATAGTCTCTTGTATATAGTATCTTTATATAGTATCTTTTTTTCTCAATGTCATCAAAATTAATACATCTTATTATTCTTTTCTAAGTACTAAGAGCTTTGCTATTAATATTATTTCCATTCTCTCATTGATTTTTACCATTATTTCTTTATTATTTCCTTTCTTTCATTAATTTGGATCTGATGGTTACAGTAGCTTGTATGATTAGTTCATTTTTTCATCTAACTTATTTCTTGAAAAATATACTTAATACCATATATTTCTAGATCTTACTCTAGCTGTGTCTATGAACTTTAATGTATGGTATTTTCATTATCATTTCATCCTAAATGTGTTTTTCATTTCCCTCAAGATTTCCACTTATCCAAAGTTTACTTAGTAAAATGTTATTAAAATGTTCAAACATATGAGCTTGCCTAATATGAATTTCTCAGTGTATTATACCGTGGTAAGAATTTATCATCTCTAAGATGCTGACCCTGTGGGTTTCTCAAGGCATCTTTTATTACCTAATTCAGTGGTCTATTTTTGTAAATGTCCTATGTCTGCTTGAATGGAAGTATAGTCTCTATTTACTTGCCATGAAATTCTACATGTATCTGAGAGCTAATCTGGGTTATTCTATTGTCAAGTCTTGGGTGTCTTTGATCATACTTGTCCGGTTTGATCTGTGTGGAAGGCAGAAGAAGGATGGCCCCACAAAGGTGTTTACACCCCAATCCATGGTCCCCATGAGTGTGTTATGTTACACTGCAAGGGGGTATTAGGTTGCAAATTAATTATGGTTTCTAATCAGCTGACCTTAAGATAATCCTGGGTTATCCAGGTGAGCCCAATTTAATGACAAGAGCCCTTAACTAGGGAGAAGAGCAACAGACTGACAGCCACACACTCCAAACGGGGTGAGAAGACTCACTATTCACTCAGCCGGGCTTCCAGGCCTGCCCAAGTTGTCTAAGATGGTGGAGGGAGCATGAGAAGGGGCTTGCTTGGGGTCCAGCTGGCCAAGAGGGACAGATGGGGTCTCCTAGGTGTGGTTTGATGACCCCAGCCCTGCTGGCCCCAAGGAGAGGATACCCCAGCTCTTCTAGTCAGCATGCCCAGACTTGGAGCAGGGTCAGGGTGGGGAGATATGGGCAAGACTTCAAAGTGGCCAGCCAGGAACACCAGATTGAGACAGGCTCATCACACGTGTGCCGAGTGGGCAGTGGCAACTGTGGCTTTGCCACCCTCTCTCTGCAGCTGGCCAGTCACGGCAGGAACATGGGAGCTGGTTGTGGAGCACATGGTGTTTGGGGTGGGGACCTGTATTCTCTGTCTCTCGTGTTGCTTTCTAGGCTTCTCTGCCCGTATGGTGCTCTTTGCCTTAGGTTCTGTTTTGGAAGATGCTTACCCTAGATCCTTCTAGATATTTGCCTGCTATTTTACTTCTCTATTCTTTTATTTTCAACTTTTCTCTCTTTTTTGAAATAGTTTGTGTGCTTTGGTAAACAAGTTACTATAGATCTTGGTTTTTATATCAAGATCCTCCGTCTTTTTATTGGAAAGTTGAGCATATTAATTGTAATCATAATTATATTATAATTGTAATATTTATGCTATTTTGTTTCATGTTTTCTATTTACTCTATTCTCCCTGTGTTTCTATTTTCACTGAAATAATAGACTTTGAGTATATTGGGCTAAACCTTAAACACATGTTTTTAAATAGAGTGCTTATTTATTCCTATTGCTCTCTTGGATGTGTTGATATTTGTACATGTCCATAAAGTACACATCTCTCACACCCTCCTCTTTCCCTGCGACACTCCTGTGCCCTCCTCTTTCCCTATATCAAATATCTGTATTGTGGAGAATTTTAGTTTGGGGTTGTTACAAATACGTTTTTTATCCTTTCAATCTAAATTCTTCCTACCTTCACCAGGCTATCTGGGTCACTTCTGCATCCCCAGCCTTTGCACATTCCAGGATTTCTTGGTGTTCTTCCTCAAGTACTTTCTCCAAAGCACTCGCACTGCAGGTCTGTAACATGTCAGCACTCCGGAGCATTGTGGATGGAAAACATACTCGCTTGGCTGGTTGGCCTAGATGTGAAATTCTAGGTTTAAAGTGTTGGAAGAAAAGGACTTACCGTCATTTTCCTTCTGCCATCACTCATGAGAACTCTAACAACCACCTGGTTCTTGGTCATCTGGGAGTGCTGAGGTGCAATGTGGCCCCTAAAGATTCACACATGAAGACTTGCTTCCTCCTGTAGTATTAAGTGTTAAGAAAAGACTTAATCGGACTATGGGATTGAAAAGTAGAGCCTTCGCATGGTCAGGATGGGACCCCCACATGTCTCCTGGAAGCTTTGTGAGAAGACACAGAGCAGAGCTGTGCCAACACAGATGCCAGTGAGCTCTCTCCGTGTGATGCCCTGACAACCTCAGGACCAGCAAGAAGACCCCCTCCAGACACAGCCTCTTAGCCAGGGACCTCCAACACCAGGAGCTAAATATACCTCTGTTCTCTTAAATTACCCAGGTTTGGGGATGTCCATTATTAGCAACACAGCGACTACAACAGGGAGAACCTGCCCTCCCTCTGGGAGCTTGCAGAATGTTCTCTTTGTCTTTGTCTTTGTTGCACGTGCCGTGAAGCATCCAGGAGCCAGTGCTCAATCCTGATCTGGTGCTCTCCTTGCAGTCTCAGTCAGAGGGCTCATGCCTTCTGGATGAACCAAAAAATGTATTTCTACTGTTTCAGTAAATGTTTCATCTATGTTGATTTCTCTCCTAGCTTTTCCCATCTGTTCTGCCTCCCTCTGATTCCCAATGCTCTGATCTTCTCCTGGACCAGTGCCTTCCTGTCTGTGGCCTATCCATTTGCTCTTCAGCTAGGGCATTTTTATGGCTATTAGTTATGGTGGCTTCTTTCTTTCCTTCCTTCTTTCTTTCTTTCTTTCTTTTTTTTTTTTACATGTATTACATTTCTTTTCCCAGCAGGAATACCATGCATTTCAGTCAAGACAAAGATATTACTATCCACATCATCATCAAATAGCTTTGCATCATTTTTTCCAGATTGCTATCATTATTTTTTTAAACATTCAATCACTACATATCATTTGGCTTGTAAGAAGAATTTACCCAACCTGTACAGTTGAGACAGTACAGTTGAGAATACTATACACGTCATCATCAACAGGTAATAAACTATTTCTGTGTTCCACTAATGTCATGCCTCTCTGTTTGTTCTCTTGCAATCCTTCTCTACACTCTTTCTGTCTCCTGCCCCATTCCACACTGTCTTCAGCATCCATAACTATTTTCACTGCTTTTATGCCCTCCAATATTTCTATCTCTACCATAAAGTGCGGATAGTCGGTATGTATTAAGTGGATACATACAATATCTTTCTTTCATAGCCTGGCTTGCTACACTCAGCAACATATTCTCCATATTCAACCACTTTCTATTAAATGCCAGGGTCTTGTTGTTTTTTATGACTGTATTCCATAGAGTATATGTGCCACACTTTTTCCATCCATGCATCTGTTTGTGGACATTTGGGTTGGTTCCATGTCTTAGTGACCATGAATAATACTGCAATAAATATTGATATCCAAGTGCTTTTCCAACTGAGCATTCTCCTGTCCTTTGGGTAGATAACCAGAAGTGAGATTGCTGAATCAAATGGTAGTTCTATTTGTAGATCTTTGAGGAACCTCCAGATTGTTCTCCACAGTGGCTTAACCAGTTTACATTTCCACCAACAGCGTAGGAGAGTTCCTCTTTCACCACATCCCCGCTAATATTTTTGTATTATTAATCTTCGCTATTCTGGTAGGGGTTAGGTGATATCTCATTGTGATTTTAATCTGCATGTCCCTTATGTTGAGGGATGTTGATCATTTCCTCATATGCTTTTTGCTGTTTGTATCTCTTTCTTAGAGAGATTTTCGTTCAGCTCATTTTCCCATCTTTTAATTGGGTTAATCATTTTTTTTCCAAGTAAGCTACTTGAGTTCCCCATGTATTCTGGTTATCAAACCCTTGTCTGAGGCATAGTTTACAAAAATATTCTCCCATTCTGAGGGCTGTCGATTCACACTAATTACTGTGTCCTTTGCTGTGCAGAAACTTCTTAGTCTGATATAGTCTCACTTGTCTATTTTAGGGATTATTGCCCGTGCTTTGGGAGTCTTATTTAAGATGTCTTTGGCTATCACAGTGTCTCCCAGAGTTTCCCCAGTATTTTTCACCAGTAGTTTCATAGTTTGAGGTCTTAGGTTCAGAATGCTGATCCATTTTGAGTTGATTTTTGTTAATGGGGAAAGATAGGGATTCAGTTTCATCTTTCTGCAGGTAGATGCCCAGTTTTTCCAGCACCATTTCTAAAGAGGCTTTCCTTTTCCCAGTGGATAGACTGGTATCCTTTGCCAAATATCAGTTGGCTGTAAGCTTTGGGGTTTATTTCTGGAGTCTCTATTCTATTCCATTGGTCCACCTGTCTGTTTTTGTCAGTGGCTTCTTTTCGTGCTGTCTTGTTCTTGTTTCATACTGTTAAAAGCCTGCCCGAAGTTTCTTAAGTGTATTTTTTTTTCATATCAGTAAGACCTCCAGACACCCAGGAAGTGGGTCTCACTGGGGAGTTACCAATCCAGCCCATTTCACAAATCAGAGCTGCAACCATGAGCCCACAGGCCTCTCTCAGGTCAGTCAGGCACAGCCAGAGTGGCCTCTGGGCTCCTGCCATGTTTCTGCTCAGGTACAGGATCAGCTCCATTGTGAGTGTGCCAGGAGCAGGTCCACCTGGAGGTGCAAGACCACCCACCACGAGCCTGCTGCACACCATCTCTCACACGCCCCAGAGGGACCGTTTCTGCCCCAGGCCTGGCCTTTCCAGGACACACACCTGGCTTCCCAGACTCAGTTTCAAGAACATGTGATATAAGCTGTCGCCAGCGTCCAGCCTCTCTGGTGGGCGTTTCTGAGCTTTAGGAAGCATTCACTCTTCTGCTGGAGAAAAATCCCAGCTGACAGGATGACAGGTCATTCCTGGCAGTAACTTTCCGTGGCAGTAGAAGGATCAGGGACGTGTGCAGCAGAGGATGGCCTGGGAGGTAACAGGGTGGCTCCATAAGGATTTGGGTGCAGTTATCTACCCTCAGATGAAATAATTGTATGCACACTGTGGCGATGACATTGTTCCAATTTCTGGAACTCTCTAAGATTTTCCGGAGTAAATCTCGCTGCCCTTTGAGCAGCTCTCAATGGCAGCTGAGGAGCGGATGTGCCTCCTGGTGGGCACCTGTGCGACTCTGCCCCTGAAATTAACCGAGGACAGCAGAGCAGACTCCTTGGCAATCACAGTAGGAGCGGATGCTCTGGCGTGCCTGAGCCAGAAGGAGGTCTCCACACCCACCAGGTCCTGCTCTTACAGGCTTTTCACTGAGGCTTATCGGAGCAGTCTGGTCTCACTAAAACCATGTTAATGACATTCGTCACTCAGAGGATGCTTTGCCTCTGAGTGGTTGCTTCCTGCAAGTTTCCCGAAATGCTTGCTTTGTGCTGGCTGTGGGCAGCTGCTCTCCACATGCTGGTGCAGAGGGAATGCCCGTAGGTCCCTCATGAGTCGTGTCCATGAGGAACGTCGCGCCCAAGGCTCTCTGGGAGGTGGTCACTGGCTATTGAGCTACCTCGGCTGGCGGAGGCCAGGGAGAGGCAGGTCCTCACAACCAGACGGACTGGCCCATAGAAGGTGCTAAGCGCACAGAGGCTGGGCCGGGGAGGGAGAGACAGGCCACAGGCTCCAGGGGATTTCTGCTGTCCCGAACTTGGGAGCTACCTGGAATAAGAATCACACCTGAGCTCCACCCCTGCACAGCTTGGAGGACCCAGGCCACTCATGCACCCAGGGCTTTTTTGCCAGTTCCTTCCCTAGACAGAGGCCATCGGCCTTACAGGGAGGAAGACACCTCTGGGGTCACCACTTTAGCCCCAGTACTCATCATAACCAAGCTACAGTCGCTCCATCCCCACGCCCCTCTGCACCGGGGGTAGGCTAATGCTAACAAGCTGAGCATGTTCCACTGATGGGTGGGAGTGGCTGGGAGTCCCAGGCCACTCTCCTTTATCCACTAGGACCACCATCCACTTACTGCCAAGCCTCTTGGGCGAGGAGAGCATGAACTTGGCTGAAGTTGAACACTCAGCTAGAGGCAGGTCACGACTTTGGTTCATGGTGAGCTTGATCCAGGTGTGGATCCCTACAGCTACTGTCAAGAAAAGACGCAGAGCCAGCCTGCGCCATGGTGGTTAAGATGACTGGTTCCCGCATGGCCAACCACACAGTTCAAGTCCCAGACCTGGTAACTTGAAAAACACTCCAGGCACATGTGTGTGGCTATGCCCAAAATCCCGAGAGGAATACAGAGAAGGGATTATAGCATGGCCATCTCTCCTGAAGGGGGCGTCTATCTCTACAAGTGTTCCTGCCCTATAGCGAATAAATTTAAAAAACAAAAACAAAAACACGGTTCTCAGGGGGGCCTGTCACGGGTCCTTCGGGACTCTGTCAGGAGTACGTTGGCTATCTCACCAGCACCATCCTCAGATGACTCAGTCACAGGGCAGGGTCCAGCTCCCACCTGCATCCCACCCCACCTCTGGTCCTGCATCCCCCACCAACCAAACCTGACCATGATTCAGAAACAACAACACAAGCACAGAATCCCAAGGGAAAGAGCAGGGAGAGTGGGAGAGAGAAAGTTGGTTTTACCTCTCAGAGTTCTGGGAGCCAGAAAAGAGGCACAGGGTGTCGAGGGCCTCAGCTCAGAGAGCAAGTCACTGGCCTTTGGAGGTCTTGGAGCCACTAGAGAGGCCTTGGTGAGCCCACCATGGATGATCACCCAGACAGAAACGCAAATGGCTGAGAGGCAGCTTCACTCACCAAGGAGAGGGTGCAGGGCCGCAGAGCTGGTGCTGGCGTCCAGTTCAGGGCGGAAACGTCGCTGCTGCTCTAATTGTAGAGGTCTAAGGACCAGCAGGGAGAGAAACCTGCCCTGAGCTCCCACCTGGCACCTGGCGTCCCAGGCCACCTGCTGAGTGAGACTGTCTCCCCCAGGTGCAAGGGTGGCTCCTCTGTGGTCAGGGATTCCACCCATACCAGGTCCATCTGGCCTGTCGGTCTGCCTGTCCACATCTACCCTGCTGTGTGAACCAGCTGGGCTTTATTACATCTTTTGACCAGGGTAATATCCTATACAATTCTCCTTTTTAAGAACATTCCATTATTCTTCGCTCATTTTCTTTACAAACTTTGATAAGCTTATTTGTTCTAAGTTGGAATTTTTTTAACTATTTATTTATTTAATCCAATTTGTTATTATTTTTTTAATTTGACCAGAAAAAGAAAGAGAAAGGAAGAAAGCAAGCTACCAGTTCCGGGACTCAAACCACAGTCGACTATATGGGAATCCAGTGCCTTTAACCACCATGCCACCTGCCAGTCCCTGTTCTAAGTTGGAATTTCTAATGGAATTGTACTAGGTTTATGAATTAACTAGGGAGAACTGACATCTTTATAATGAATCTATATTGGACTGATGAGAAATGTATACCTGTTGGAATATTCACTTTGCAAGCTAAGTGACATATGTGGTTGAATGTATAAAAGAAACTGAAATTAAAAATATATATTAAAAAAAAGAACATAATGTCTCTTTTCTCTCATTCCCTGTTCTTTCTTATTGCTTTCTATCCTTGTCTTACATGATTTTAGCACTTTTTTTTTCAGGTTGCTTTTGCACATTTCTTGTTAATGTTATTCCTAGATATTTCTTCCTTTTTGTTGCTGTGATAAATGGGTCTTTTCTTCCATCTTACCCTCTAACTGGTTGCCGTTTACCTGAAGCCTATACACATCTGTGTACAAGTCTATGCCTCACCACCTTGCTCCCTTTATCATCTGTGGTTGTTTTCCAGATGATCCTCATGGATTTACCTGGTACGGGCCGCACTGTTGGTGGTTCGGGGCAGACCTCCAGACCCAGCTCTGCCTGTCACCAACTGGCTGTGTGGGCTTGGACAGGCTTTCCCACTCATGCCTCAATTTCCCCATAAAAAAAGCAGTGACATTATAAAGCTTACCTGGTAGGATTTTGTTCATTTGTCTGTTTGTTTCCTCAATGACAGAGAGAGAGACATGCACCCTCAACAGAGTCTCATGGAACACTCTTCCCCCACTTTCCAGTCAACCAGGCTGTTCACAGACAACCATGAGCACCTGGTCTGTACAGGTCCACCTGGGAAACAAGCCCCAGTCCCACTCAGCTCCAGGATCACGGGACACCTGCCATGCTGTCGCCACGGCTGGGCCCTTGTGGAATTTGTATGAGGACCAAGTGGATTACATGTAAATCACTTAAAACAAGGACTGACCCATAGTAAATATGTATTTATATATTCGTATTGTATATTTATGTATTTGCATATATATATATATATATATATATATATGTATATATATATATATAAAATGATGTATAGTTATAACTCCTGCTCCTGGTACTGTGTTTCAGTTTTCTATCTCTAACTTACTTCTCCTTGCTGATTCCATTGACTAGAACCCCCATACTCAGTCATGGTGGTCCTCACCTATGGGGAACACTTCTCCCACCCCCACCACCTCCCCTGCAAATGGGAAGCTGCCTTTGCAGCTTAGATCTGGCACATACACTAAGAAAGCATCAACTCGGTCCTGGGTCGTTCGTGTTTTTTTCTCATTAGAAGCTCTTTGCATTTTTTAGCATCTATAGAAATAACCATGTGCTATCTCCTTAGATCTGGTAATATCATGAGTTACGCTATTAGAGTTCCTCATGATGGAAAACCTTTATGATGACTTCGTTACAATGTGCTCTCCTTTCTATTTTAATATACTGCCTGGCTCTGTTCTCCAGTATTTATGCAGGATTTTTGCAGATATTCGTAAGTGGGGTTGCTCTGTCATTTCTTCACTGTTCAGCCTTTGGTTGGGAATCACTGCGATACTTTCTTCTGAAGGAGCAGCTGGAAGGTGCCCCTTTCTGCAGCCCGGGGAGTCCAACCACACCAATGCTCTGTGCCCTGGGAAGTCCTGCTTCAATGTTCCTGTGAACAAGGAATGGTACCATTCCAGAATCCAGGCTGGGCGTCCCCACTGACAGCGGTGGTCTTCAATTCAGTGAGGAACGTCTCAGCCCCCACTTCCCTGGCATCCACATCTCAGCAGATACACATGTGAGAGAGGTAAAGGAGGCTGTTTACAGGAGTTTGTTTAAAGGAGGTTGTTTAAAGTATTTTCCGATAGGTAATTATGATTTGCAGAAGAAAACAAATCTTTCAAGCTGCACACTGGAAAGGCCAATAAGAGTTTATATTTTCATGGTTTAAGAGTCACTGGTGAAATGGAAATAACACGTTGGTCTTTCAGTGACATTTAAAATTGAGAAAGAAAACCACCCAAAATTCACAGGAGCCAAAGAAGGTGAATCCAAGCGGGCTGGGAGGCCACCCCAATCAGAGCTGCAGCCCCTGCCCCTTGCCTGTGAGCCCCAGGTTTTCACTCTGTGAGTCCAGATGGCTCCAGGCCTCTCCCTGTGTTGGGGGTCTGGCCCCTGCTGCCCTCTGTGCTCCACCCTCATCCCCTCTGCCCAGTGCACCCAGATCGTGCCAGTTCGGCCCTTGCAATAAAGTCCACACAAGGACAGCAGCAAGTTTGCAGCAAAACCATCTTTATCGCTTCAGTTTCTAGAACTTTCCAAACAGATGTTGACCCTGTTAACAAGGAACACTTCCACCCAGCTTGGAAGGAGTGATTAGGAAATGCTATTGAATTAGTTTGGCTTAAAAACTGAGATTTAACTTCAGTCCCAGAGGTTTTAAAATGTGTCTAGAATTATTTTTCCCATAGCATTTAAAAAATATACTTTCTATTACAAGTTTTCAAATATACAGAAAATTTGAAAACTGGGAGAAATCCATGTGCTCGCCACACCACAGTTGCTGCTCCCCTCCGCCTCTCTCTCCTTCTGTACCTTTTCCTTCTGACTCTGTCTCTCTACTTGAAAGGAACGTGCAGGCATCTTGACATTGCTCTCACAGCAGCCTCACGGTAAAGAGATGGGGTGCCTCGAAGGGAAGGGGTGTGAACTGAGAAAGGGTAGACAGAGCAAAGCAGGGGTCGGACAGACTGGGTGCCTCTGATGGAGATCGCCCAGGCCTCGAGCCGTTCTGTGCTCATCCTTTCATAGGGGAGGGAAAGCTGTGAGCTTTCTAAATTGACTGCCGCTGTGGAGTATCTAAACAAGCCTCTCCTGACCTTCTCTGGCTAACACTCAGCTTTCTTCTCGCTGTGAAGCCTGGCGGGTTGTCTCTGTTAGAGCTTTCGCTTGCCCTGCAGTGATAGCGCAGCCTATAGCTACCTTAAGGCCTCCCTGCAGCTCTCCCCTGTGCGTCAGTGTGACGCTTCTGGTCTCCCAAGAAGGCCGACGTTCCCTTAGGCACGCAGTACCCACCACAGCTAAGAAATGTACAGCCTTGTAGAGTTAGGGTCTCTGCAACTTTCCCGAGCGTGCCAAGGACGTGACGCGGAGCTTTACTTTTCCGAAGTGGGGTCCACTCTACGTTCATACATCAGATTTTTGAAATGTCTTTTTAGTTTACTTTGGGCTAGAACAACTCTCCCAACTTTCCCATCCAACTTGTTAATCTTTAGGCTGTAAGCTGCAAAATCCACTCCTCACAAGGTGCAGTTCTGCGAGTTTGCACAAATGCACGGCTCTCCATGTGAAAGCAGCTCTGCCACCCACAAAACCCCTCTGCTGCTTTGTAATCCGACTGTCCCTGCGAGGCCACCTGACCACCAGTCTGTCCTCTATCTCTATACTTCTGCCTTTTCCAGAAATTCATAAATGGAATCATCATGTGTAGCCTCCTAGAACTGGTTTCTTCACTCAGTAGTACCTTTGCGATTCACCCAAGTGATCATTTATCAACAGTCGGTCCCATGGTGTGTGCGCTCCATGGTTAGTTCAAACATCAATCCATTAATGGCATTTGAATTGTTCCAGTTTGGGGTGATACAATTAAAGTTGCCAGGAATATCTGCATACAGGCTGGGGGTATACATATGCTTTTATTTCTTTAGGATAAATGACCGGGGGTATCATATCCAGTGTAGTTGGTATGTGTTTAATTTTTATTTTTAGAGAGAGATTTTTGCCATAGTGCACATGTGCTTCCTGGAGAGACAGAAAAAGTGTGAAATCACCCTCCAGAGGCGTATGGCCATGCCACAATCCTTTCTCCTCCATTCTCCTCTCAGGATTTTGGGTACGTACCCACACACATCCACCATGAGTTTCAAGCCTCCAGGTCTGGAACTTGAACTGCAGTCAACCATATGGGAGTCCAGTGCCTCAACCACTATGCCACCTGCTGGTCCCCTGCATTTAATCTTTTAAGTAACACCAGGAGGCCGGAGAGCAGGAAGCTGGAGTACGGAGGACCGCAGGCCCAGGCTATGGTGGCTGGGTGGGAGCCACTGCAAGTCTGGTCTTGCTCCGAGTGGGTGGACCCCTTGACTAGGGAACCTCCTCCCTCTCAGCCATGGGTGGGGCCAGCTCTGAGTACCAGAGAAAGCACAGACACCACCGCAGCAGCACAGGACTTTTGGAGTCCCCAAGGTGTCCTCTCCCTGTGTCCAGCACTATTTTGGCCCCTGGTGTGCAGTTCCCGCAGCGTTCCAGAAGGCCCGCCCTAGCGTGTGTTTCCGATCGGTTCACGTGAACACGGAATGCTGCAGTCGCTCCCAGGACCACGTGTCCTCTTCTTACACGGAGCTTTCCGATGCCCCCTGTGTTTCTATTTGTGCCCTGGGGACTGCTCAAAATGAGACTCGGCTAGCAGTAACTGTGGTTCTGGCTTGCCAACGCTCCTTCACATTTGAGTTGTCTGAAAACTTGGAGAAAATGCTCAGCCCCTTTCAGCTCCAGTAACTCACAAAGGGAGTTTGTGAACTGAGACAGAGGTGGGACTCCCCAGCCCCGCCCCAGCCCCAGCCCCAGCCCCAGGGTCTTTCTAGTTTTCAAATAAATAAAGCCTAACATGCATGATTGAGGCTGGAGAGATGCCGCCTCCCAGCAAGACAAAATACCATTTATACGAATAACTGAAGTAAAAGGATGACTTGGAGAGAGGTCAGAGCACAGCAGGAGGCCGGGCCTGGCCCCAGCAGGGCAGGGTGGTGGTGCCATAGGGTGTGATTTTTCAGTGGCCACGATGTGACTCTCCATACAGACGCCGTGCAGCAGGTAAGTGAGAAAGCAACAGGGCACACCTCAGCACAGCGATCTTACTCTAGTGCGATCATTTTTCTTTGTTCCGAATACAGCAGTGGGTGCACAATGAAGTACAAATGTAAGTGAAACGTGCGGTTTTGTGTGATTGTGAATGTTCGTGCTGAATACTAACCGACTGCGGCACGAGACAAAAACTGAGGAAGGGGGTTCCCTCCTTCTGAGCCTCACACAGACTGGGGAAAGGGATTCCCCGCACTGGAGAACTGGTCACAAGTTCAAGTGGTCATTGAACAGACGTCATTAAGTGAGCAGTGGCCATTCACGTTATGCAACAAAGTCTGTGGAAACTCCACACGCTCCGTGGGGCTGAGGACTTGAGGTCAGAGGTCGCAGCTCTGAGCTCTGCTTGAGCTGTTTTGGGGGCTTTGCAGATGGCGACTCCTGGCTCCCCCAGGCCTAGGGCAGAGTTCTTGTGTCAGCCAATGACCATCAGTTGCAAGTTCAACAGGGAGACCAGGAAAGAGAGCTGAGGACACCCTGATGTCACTGCATCCTGTAGCTGACGGGCCTGTGCATGTGTTTTAAGTGACGTACTTCCTGGAGGGATCAGAGAGGGAGCATCTGAGCCACTGGTCCCCGAGGGGCGGGGCGAGTACACCACACACCCCCCAAGCTGTGATCACAGCCTCGCTGCCACACACAGATCCAGTGATAAAGGAGAAAACTTCAGCGTCCGGGTCTGAAGCACAACCCCCAACCATCGTGCTGAGCATGGAAAGCCCAGAAACCTTACAGGGAAGAACAGGGGTGTGGGCTCTGAGTATGGGCACAGGCTATGCACACTGGGGCTTAGTCCAGCCAGGTCACTAACTAAAGCTTGGGAGCAGAGGAACAGAGCCAGCACCCAGAGTTACATCAGGCATGTGTGTCCTGCTGCTCTGAGGCGGAAGCCCAGTGGCACAGTGGACATTATGTCTGACAAGGACTCCTCCCGGTTCCTGGATAGCGCCTACCACTGTGTCCTCGCATGGCAGAGGAACGAGGGATCTCCCTGGGGACTCCCCCACAGGGACACTGGTCCCATTCATGAGGATGCAGACAGTAGCTCCTAGGGTGGGGATTTATAGGGAGAGGATAATCCCAAATGGGCTGAAATGCTTATGAGCACAGATGACCATGAAATATTTTTATGGCAGTGAAAAAAATGGAAACCAGGGGACTTTGAGTTTTATTGAAAGAGACAAGCTCCCAACAGGAAGGAGTCCTGAAAGAGGGTTGCTGACTTGGGTCTCTCCCAAGTGGGTTTTATCTAGCAGTCTGAGCATGGGCGGCCTCTCTGATCAGGACGTGGGCTTCAGAAAAGAGTTACACAGTAGTCTGGGTGATTCCTTGCCCCATTCTTTGTGGGGCTGGCAAGTACATCCATCTGTAGTTCTAGTTAGAATGAAGTTAGTGAATAGAAACAGTTGCCCTGAGCTATAGTTATTTTGAGCCTTGTGGCAGCTGGCTCTTTGTATGCTAAAGCTTAGCTAGTGTGACTCCACCTTAGGCCTGCTACCTATGTCCTGACTACCTGTTTAATATTCCTATCCCATCTCCCCGTGAGCAATAAAATTGTCTATTTGGCCGAGGAAATGTCTAAGCAATGTGTTGAAGGTGAAACCTGGCTCCTCTCTACTGCTTATAGTAAAATACAGGAGGATAGAGAGAAATCAAACCATTAAACAAAAGGAATCAGAATTCAAGGATTTAGGGAATTCTCAGCTTATCCATATTACAAGAAATAAAAACAAAACAGAAGAAAACAAGGTGTGTTCTGGAGAGAACATCAATGGACAATCACTCCCTAAGAAGATTCCGTGATATCAACCAGCCATCTCAGGAGAAACCAGATAGGATTACTCTAGCAGAGACTGCCAGTGTGAACCAAGGGAAGCGAGACCCGGCTGGGGTAAAGCCAAGGGTCAGACTTCCGGATTCTTCAGGACAGGACAATAGCGCCATCTAGCCGCAAGCATGATTTATCCTATAAGAAAAGGAAAGAGTGACCATAGAGAGAATTCAGAAACCGTCAGGACTGCTGTACCACCTGAGGCCTAGGGGGCAAGGCTGTTTCCATCTCAGGGTCAGGGAGTGCCTCCTTAGATGCCACCCTGCGAAGAGTCGTTGGGGCTGGCCACCGCACAGAGCCGAGAGCACAGGCCAGCTGCTTAGGGCCAAGAGTGATGTTGCTTCTCCAGTGGTCCAAAGAGCTCAGCATCAGGCCTAAAAGGATTATTCTCAAGCCTTAAAATATCATGGATTTGCCTTGTTAGGTTCTGAACTTTCTTAAGACCTGTCATTCCTTTACACTTCCCTATTTCTCCCTTTGGAATGGGCAGGTATATCCCTGCCTGTCCCACCACTGTGTTTTGGAAGCACATGACTGCCAGGCTCAGAGGTGCAGCTGGAGGGGAAGGCGCCTCAGGATGGATCTACTTGAAGTCTCGCCCATACCTGAGGCTGATGATCGTAGATGAAACTTGGGATTTGGAACTGAGACTGGAACAGTTTTAGACTTGGAAGCAGTTGGTACGGGGTAAATGCACTTTGCAGGTAAAAAGGACTTGAGGTGGGGGGAGAGGATGAGATGTTATGGACTGAATCTTGTCTCCTTCAGAGTCATACACTTGAGCCCTAACTCCCCTATAGGGTGTGGTTGACCAGCACGATTTCTTAAGTCCAACAGCTTCTCAGCCCTCCATCCCTCCAGTCCTGCTGTGGCTGCCAAGTAATGCTCCTTTCTCAACCCAGCTGGCCAGTTTAGATGGATTCTGGAGGCTCAGGGCAAACCTGCTCCTGCCCCAGGTCAAGCCCTCTCTAAATTCCTTTAAAAAGCCCCAGCTTGCTTTGGGGTAGGGTTCAGGGAGGCGGAGGTAAAGCAAGGCTGGCAACTACCCTGTGATAAACCCCGGCCATTTGACTGCGGTGGTCCTTCTTGATCTCGAGCTCAGACTCGTCAGTCCCACTCTCAAACACACCACGCTCACTGCCTCCCCTGGAGCAAACTCAGTTCTGCAAGGCCTGCTATGGAGTACTATTTTCACTGAACTGTTTCCATGTTTAGACACACAAATGTTTGTGGCTGCATTGCAGCTGCCTGCAGGGTCTAGTACAGTAATGCGCTGTACAGGTCTGTGGCCCAGGAGCAACCGGCTGTGCCGTGTAGCTGGGGGTGTGGGGACTGTGCCGTCTGGATTTGTGTAAGTACACTCCAGTGGGCTCACACGAGGCCTGTAGAAGAACTGAGAAAATCATAAAAACTACCATTAAAATTGTAGTAGTGATGGTTTCAGTTAAGAATTACAAGGAAGTCACTCCACAGTGCATTACCCAGAACACGCCCCGATCGGTAAGCAATGCATGCCTGTGTGTGTTTATGTACACTCACATACGTTAGCAGGACACTGGCAACCTTTGGATGTATGCGTAGTGAGGCAGCGTGTGAGTCCGTGTTAATGTTCTGACTGTAGTTGCACTGTGGCTAAGTAGGCGCACACCTCGTTTCCTGGAAACACAAAGAAGTCTGCCTCAGCCACACGGGCTGGGGCACCAACGGTACCCAGAGTGCCTTCCTGCAGAAGGTCTTGCCTTGGTAGCCCCTGCCCCCGTCAGCTGTGGCCACGGCTCCTCGAAGGGTAGAGGTCAATTCCCTAAAGCAGTGTGCAGGTGTGAGCCATTGACAGCAGGCTACTACGGCCACTCTCTGCTGCCACCTAGCAACGTGTCAGGGCACCAGCCAGGTGGCAGGAAAAAGCAACCTGAGAATTGGAAATGTAGGTGCAAATATGATTGATTTTGTATCTGTACGATCCCAAAAATCAATGGAAAAACTATGAAAATGAAATAATGGAAGAAAAATTAATAGCTTTTCATATAAATGATAATATTTAAAGGATGAAATAGAAGAGATCATCCCATTTATGACAGTAAAATAAAATAACATAGAGTAGAATAAACAAAAATAGTGATCTCTGGAGACATGAACTCAAGAACCGTGCAAGTCGTACGAGGAAAACCACATGCGTGCCCCAGAGGGCTGCTCCACTGTGTGAGGCGGGTCCCCACTCTGCACGAGCTTCTCACTGGAGGGCTTGGGCCTGGAGCTCCAGCCCAGGTAAGTCCTGGCTCTGAGTGTCCTCGGGGCTCTGCCACCTCTGTCTGCTCTGGCTTCATGTCTATAACAGACAGCAGAGGGGCCATGGCCGGGTGTGACAAGACCATCACGCTCAGACACTGAGGAAGCTGCTGCCTGCAGTCACCCTCTGGCCTCAGAGAGGAGGGACAGGGTGTGCCCGGTCTCTTCTTCCTCTTTGCCTTAGAGCCAGCTGCTCCTGAGAGTCGCATTCTGCCTGGCCTCGCCCCATCTTCCGAAACCTTGGGCACTGTCCACAATGCAGCACAGGCTTCCCAGGAGAGGCAGGCTGGCCCCCACCTGCTGGCCCTGCACTCTCTGGGGGTCATGAAGCCGGACAGGAGGGTGGGGGCAGGTCCTGGCCACCCAACCCTTCCCACCATGGCCTTGAGGCATCACAGGCTTCTTAGAGCCTCAGTTTCCTCGTCCACAAAACAGAAAGAGGAAGTGATGGTTCCCGCTTCATGGCCTTCTCAGGGAGTCAGGGAGGTGCCAGGCTGGGCTGCCACCGTAGGTTCTGACAGGTGCCCGCCTTTCTATAAAGTCTGCGTTTGGGGATTTTTTAATACATAAGGACTTTTTTCTTTAAGGTTATTCACTCATTTTCTCACACGGCAATCCTCCCCCGAGCCTTCCCAGCCAGTTAGGATCACAGGCTTATGTACTCCAGGGTACTCAGATTGACCCAGGAACCGACTCCTGACCTCCCACCTGGCTCCAGCATCTCAGGCTGGCGGGCTACTGCCATGGCACCCTGGCCGGGCTACCTGCTGTCTTTGATGAAAACAAACAGCTCACAGAGGCCCTAAGACCCCTCCCTAGGCGGTGGCCCTGGTTCTGGGGCTAGCAGGCCCCTAGGTGGGCTCCTCTGATGTTTCAGGAGCTCACAGCCTCAGCAGGGCGTGCCTGCAGCCTACTATCACAGGGGGCAGTGGCCAGAGGTGTCCACGTGGCCAGCATGGGCCTTGAGTTCAGGTTGAGACCAAGAGCCCAGGTCCACCCCAGGGGCAGTAGCCCAGACTCGTAGCCCCAGGTTGGAAGCTCCTGGAGGGACGGATGAGGAGGGCTGAGGCTGCACCATCCTAAGGCTGCTGACCCTGCCCCATGGGCTTCACAGTCACACCAAGGCCAGCCTGCGAGACTGGGCAGGGGTGAGGTCACAGGTCGGCTGTCTCCAGTGGAATCCTCGCTGGCCTCAATGTCTCCAGGACAGGAGGATCAGGTACCCATGGTTAGTCGGGAGGCCTGGGGCAGGGATGTGGATCTGGACTGTCCCTCCCCTGACCCATCCAATGCGACAGCCCCTCTGGGGCAGCAGAGGGTGCTCCGGGCTTCGCTGCCCATTGGGAAGCCTGGCCCTGTTGCTGCTCCAGCCTGAGTTCCAGCCTCTGGCTGTGTGGAGCTGGGCAGGTGTGCAGCAAGGTCAGGGGGTGACTGGCTGGAGCAAAACAAAGATGGAAATGGGGCTTTGTGCACCCCCACCCAGCCCAGCCCAGCCAACTGCCATCAGCCAGCCGCCCCCACTGTCTCTCTGTGCCATTCTGACCACCCGCCCTATGCCTTCCCAGCCTCTGTCCTCGCCAGGCAGACTTGGCTTGCCCATCTTGGACCCCAGCAGGGGAGGCTCCAAGGTCTGGGTTAAGTCTTGTGTGTATCTACATCCCTAGGGCCCAGGGTCCCACAGTCAGGCTGCCCACTCACTCACTCTCGCCATTTTCAAAGACTGCTACCCTGCTGTGTCCACCCCAGCCCTCCCTGTTGCTGCAGGGCCAGCGTGGGACCCTGAAGACCCCTGGGTATCAGTGGCTGCTTGCCCTGCTCCTGCCCTCCTGGGCTCCCTGGTTGGGGGACACAGGCATCTCTCTCTCTCCCTCTTGAATAGCCATCATGTGTGTGCCAGGACCTGTAAGCCCCCCAGGTCCTCATGCTGAACCCCGAAGGTCTTGGCCTCCCTGGGCAGGAGCATCAACCTCCAGGCTCAGAGGCTTAGGAGGGGGCCCCTCTCCGCCCTCCATCCACTGACACCCCTGGGACTCCAAACCCAGTGTCTTCCTCCTTGCCTGTGCCACTTTCAGGGAGACCCCAGAGCTTCAATGGTGCATTTCAAAAAGAATTCCACACTGTGGGAGCTTGAGGGGCAAGGACAAGGCCTTTTTCCCAAAGAGCTGAGTTCTCGCCTCATGCTGTCTGTGTCCGATTGACAGCTGGCAGTGGGGCAGCCTCGGGAGAGTCCTGCGAAGTGGTCATCAGAACACATATTTGCCCGGTGCTTGTTGCCTCTACCCTGCAGGACAGTACCAGAGCGTGTCTGCAGTCCCAGGGGACTTGGGAACACAGCGGTCGGGTCGTCCTCCTTGATGCTGTTACTGCTCCACTACAAACGGGCACTCACACAGCTGGACTCACTTGGCAATTTGAGGAAAAAACGAAACTTCCATGAGGCGTGGCCCTGGCTCTAAGTCACACTGACAGCTGGGACCCTGTCCCACCTGCCCCCAATGTCCCCACGCTTAGCCTGGGTTGCAGCAGGACCAGCAGCTTCTCTGAGTCGTGGTGTGCTCAGGCAGAGACAGACGGTCTGAGTGGCCCCCTGCAGATGCCGTCGTCCTATGTGGAAACCCTCTGGAACTCTGATGACCTGGGACTGAGGTCCTCTGTGCTTGGCTCCCCACAGAGTGAGAAGGGCCCTGTCTTCTCCCCAGGGCCAGCAGGGACGTGCTGGTCTGAGAGGGGTCCCCATCCCTCCTCCCTATGACTCAGCCTCTTAGAGCCACTGAGGCTGGATGTGACAGGGTGGATGGCAACCACACTCCCTGTCAACAGCTGTGGGCATCTGCTCCATGAGCGCAGTGTGGATTCCAGGCAAGTGACTGTGGATCAGGCCCTAGAACCCTCAGCCCCCGTTCAAGCAGTTGCAGGGACTGGCAACATGGAGAAAACCCTGTAGGAACCCTGCCCCCCCATCCCTTCCTAGCTGAGGACAGGAACATGACGTCTAAATGTGGGGCCAGCTTAGGGGCTCTCATCCTCCGTGGTACCACTTAGAGAGGGGGAGCTCCAAGGGTCTCCAGGGAGGGTGGAGGGGGTGCAAGAGTGGGGTGAGCACTGAGGCAGGAAGGAGTGTAGCCCCAGCCCTCCCAAGCTTCCTACACCCACCTGAGGGGCCCCCAGGGTCCTGCTGAACGCCCCGCCCCTAGGCCTATGGCTTACAGGAAATGACTTTTGTCCACAGGAATGCTCTGGCCCCTCTCTGGCCCCAACCTTATCGGGTAGGCTCTTGGGGCCCAGCTAGTGGCCAGCAGGGACCCTGACGCTGTCACTTCCTGGGAAGCTCTCCCCAAACCCCAGCCTCCCCACCCCCAGGGACCGCCTCCTGCTGGCTCTCAATCCCACCTAAATCTGCACTTAGCTGGAAGGAAGAGAGCCAGGCGTCTCCCACAGGCTCAGACAGCTATTAGGGAAATAGACGGCCAGATGTTCTGCGTTTTCCATAGAATCCAGCCAGTCTGCGCTAACAGGATTAACCCATTCAGGTCTGCTGCCTTCCAGCTGCAGCCCTGTGCTGGCAGGAAGAGGAGGGGCGACTGGGTGGCCCTGGCGGGTATGAAGCAGTGAAGGCCCCTGCCCGGCGCAGGGCCAAGTCCAGCGGGTACCTGCTGCTCACACAAGGCCCACTGGCCCTGTCACATCTCCCAGCACCAAGTGTCCTGGAAGGTCTCAGCCAGGAATGCCAGGAGCTCAGCCGCCCTCAGCCTGTCCTCCAGGAGTCCTCATGCCCTCCCCACCCCACCTCTTAGGGCAAAAGAACAGCTTCCCTTTACAAAGGTGAATGGGGGACCCTCCCCAAAGAGTGGAGCTGCCAAAGACTCTGGGAACTACCAGCTGACTCTAAGGTGAGACGACCAGGCCAGGCCAGGCCAGTCCTAAGCCCAGTGATGAGCCCTCCAGGCCTGCCCCTGCCCCTGAGAAACCCCTCCCTCTGCTGCAGCCTCTGGTCTCTGAAGCAGCTCCCCCTCCCCCACCATGCTCATGCATGTTGGCTTTTAAAAAGTCCCTTCAACGTTAGTTCTCACATTCCTGCCACTCTGCCAGGGCCATGTGATATCTGGGGGAAGGTTCCACAAGTGGTAACCGATGTGCTCAAGGAGCTGGAGGGTCTAGAGCCAAGATTTCCAGAGGAATTTGCCAGCAGCCTTGCAGCCCCTCCCCCCTCCCTCCAAGGAGTGAGACACTTTCTGGAGAAATCTTCAAACCCTTCTGAGGAGCTCCCCTTTAATGCTGGCAAAGGGCTCTCCATCCAGGCCCAGCTCACATGGGGCCTTAGAGTTCCCAAGACTCCTCCAAGGTGGGGCCACTTGCAGTGACTCTAGAGGGTCCTGAGCCACACCCAGCCTGAGAGAGCCTCAGGTTTCCTGCCCAGGTGTGGGGGTAAGATGCAGCATCCTCTAGACGCAACCTTTATTTTTCCTTTTGTTGGCATCTCTTTCAAATGCTGGCAGCACTCACAGCCAGAGCTTCCATGTCTGAGTCTCACCGGGAAACAAAAGCCTCAGCTTTTGGGTAACAGAGCTGAAATACATGTGGCCCAAGCATGTGGCCTGGGAGGGAGCCAGCCGCCCGAGGGCTTCTGGGCTTTCAGGGAAGTGGGCGCCATGCAAGCCTGCAGGCACAGCTAAAAACAATCCCACGATGAGGTGAGAGTCTAGGGTCCCAGAGACTCCCCTGGAGCAGCAGGGGCTCCCCCTCCAACCCCATGCAACATCCTTTGCAGGTGCTGGCCACAGCCCCATGCTTGCCACAGCTCGTGGACCATGTATTGAGGACCAGCACCCGTAACTGAGCCTTCGGAGCCTCATCGCTGACTGCTGCAAACACGTGTATATTGGTGTATGTTTGCAAATGAGTCTGAAGAATGCCTTGCTGGCAGTGAATTGTGTGTAAATTGAACACATATTGCACATTGCTCTCCCGCCTGCGGGGGGACAGACTAGGCTCCCGTCCCTGTGCCCTGAGCTGGCCTCTGTGCCTCCCCAGTGCACTGGCCACATGTGCTTTTCCTCTGTGGCCTCTCCTGGTGTCTGTCCCTGTGGCTGAGGGTGCAGCTCCTTGTAGCCCGAGACCAGGTGGGCCCCTGTGCACTTCCAAGACCCAGAGCTGGACAAGCCTGCTGGCTTCCCACCTGCTCTGGAACCTCCACGTGGGTCCAACCTCGGTTCTTTCCCTCAAGCTACAGGAATGCTGCAGTGGGCAAATTGAGGCTGGGGGTCAGAACCGCCCTGAGCAGGTGCCCAGCGCATGAGTTGCACCCAGCCCCAGGCAGAACTCTGCCAGGAGCCAGGCTGCGCGGCCACAGGAGGGAGAGTCGCCATCCATGTCAGGGGCTGGGAAGGAGTCCAGAGCAGCGCCCAGTGCTCAGGGCTTGTGCCCGGCGAGGGTCAGCCGTGTGCCTGGCTGGTAGCTGGGCCAACTTAATGTCCACATGGTGATGCTGCCATGGAAACCATGTGTGTAGCTGTGGAAAACATTATTTTCCCTGATGAATCATACTCTAAGTTGGGAAAACTCACTCCCTAGTTGGACAGGGAAAAGAAGTCAGAAAGGACTGAGTTGGCCAGATGCTGGCAGGTCTAGGGCTTCGAGGGCGGCTTTCCTCCCCCATACCCCAGGAGGGAGCCAGACATCCGGAAACACTCCCAGTCAGCCTACAAAGCAGGCTCTGCAGCCCCACCCTGCGCCCTGCACCCTCTGGGCTCAGTGCCTGCCCCTGCATAAGCGACAGTCGCTACACTGTCCCTGCAGGCCTGTTGCCTTCCTGTGGAAAGAGATGCTTCTGAGATGGAAAATCCTCCCCCGCCCCCCACCATGGTCTTGCCATAAGGGTGGAGGACAGACTCACTGTCTAGAGCAAATTCCAGGCTTGTCCCTTATCAGAGCAGAAGGGACCCTGGGGGCACTCAGCGACTGCTCAGGAGTCTGGGAGGGTCAGTACTACCTGGGCCCTGCATATGGCAGCGTCCTGCGTGTGCAGGGCCAGGGTGGGCTCCTGAGGTCCGCCCACAGCCAGTCCTGACACCTGGATGCCATCCTCTGGGTTCTGTCGACACTAGCTGTGAGCAGCCTCCACAGCCTCCTTGTCTAGCAAATTCTAGAGACTGTGGGCGACGGTCCACCCATATCCAAGGTATCCTGGGAGAGCAAGGAGGTAACTGCTCAGAGCTCAGGGTCAGACACCCAAGCCTTTCTCCAGGGTCACCACGTGACTGTGGGCCAACTAGCCTGCCTTCGTCTCCTCACCTGGACAATTAGCATCAACCCAATACATGCAGGCTGGACCCCTTTGTGCCAACGGGTGTTTGCAACTATAAATGCAGGTAAAACTGGAAACTCCTGACCACACACCCAGAACCAGTGAGTAAGGACTTTCTTCCCAAGGGGTCTCCTTTGGGGCCCTTTTCTGGCCCTGCCAAACCATCCTTACCCACACCCATCACTTTAAAGCAGAGAAGGTTCACTGCAGGGTCTTGCTAGCCAGGGTTCACGTTCTTGGTGAAGAGCAGAGAATGCAGAGCGTGGCCAGATAGGGACTCCAGGGCACTGGCTATGTGCCCGCGTGGTTGGCAGCCTGGGCACAGCCCCCAAATTCTTAGTGTGTCGTGAAGTGTCATGTGAGTGCACCCTGCTGCGCTCCCTCCCTCCTGTGCACAGGGCACGCAGCCCAGGGGACAAGCAGGAACCCAGGGACTAAGCACGTGGACAGGACAGGGAAGACCCCAGGAGTCCCCGTGCATTTGCAGAGTGGTCTGCTCTAAGGCCCTGTTACCTGGCAGGTGTCCCCGCTGCCCTGGGACTGAGCCCAGACTCGTGGCACTTCACTCCCTGTGACATCTCTCGCCACCTGGAGACAAGGGAGCCCCTTCTCTGTGCTGGGGTCCATACCTCCTCCCCGCACTGGTTGCTCCCACCATCCTCCCTTTAACCTGGCCAGGCCATCCATGAGCCCAGCACTCAGAAAGAGAAGAGGGTGGGGTCTGGGAGGTAGGGAGAGGCGTTCTTAGAAGAGGAAAAGGTCTGCGCTGCCAGAAAGGGGGCGCTGCTGCTCCACAGAAGGAGGAGGGGGAGCGGCGGCCCACCCATCCACCCTCCCATCCTGGCCGCCTGCCTGCAGGGTGGGGGAGCCATTAGCGTGGACAGAGGCAGTTTCCGTTGGGACATTTTTTCCTTCCAGCCTCCGCCTACCCGTGGTTTTAAACCCGACACCAGTCCTGGGTCATTTCTCTTTCCCGCGCTTACTTTTGGAGGGGAGAAACCTCACTATCTGCCAGGCTGTCCCCAGGGCAGAGCCAGGCAGGCACCCCTCCCAGCCCCGATGCCTGGCTGCCCACCCATGCTTTCGCCTGCTCCTGCCCTCCCCACCTGGACACACTGACCCCACCATGGTTCCAGGGTTGGACAGAATGGGGGCGGGGGACCAGATTGGCTCTAGGATCCATGAGGGATTGGCTGCTATGGGTGCCTGAGAAAGAACCCCATGTCTTACAGAGGCAGCTGTGGGCTTGCTGCCCTGCCTCCTTCTCTATAGGACATTCACCCCACACACACACGCAGAGGGCCGCAGGGCCCCATCACCCACCAGACACCGTCATTCCCAAACCTCTGTGAAGGGCTCCCAGGCAGATGGCAGCTCTGTTCTCAGACCCAGCCTGGCCCTGGCAGCTGTGCAGCACACAGGGGTCTTCTGGGAGAATGCCGACTCTACACTGGCCTGGACTTGGGGAGGCGGTGAACACCAGGATGGAGACAACCTTGACAGCCCCAGGAGAGTCTTAGAGTCTCTGGGGGAGGGGGGATAGGAGTATTCTCTCTCTCACTGTCATCACAGGAAAGACCCCTGACGACGTGCATAAACCAATATGTAGCAGGGGTTCTCAACTCTGTGGAATATTTACAGCAGAAATAACCAAATGCTTTAGCTCTGGTTACTCCTGGGTAGTGAAACTAGATGTTTTGCTACTTTTGTACATTTGCTATGAGACATCACTGCCAAGCTCCCATGAGGCAGAAGGCACCTCTGGGTATCACCCTTTGGTGAGCACTTCCTCCAACTTCCCACCCTCCTGGGTCAAGGTCCCAAGCCTGCCATAGAGAAGGATGAACGTGGGTGAAATGGGGCATGAGGGCATGAGCTCAAGGTGCTGCCAGACTGAAGAGCATTGGTGTTGGTGTGTCATGCCATCCTTGCCATCACTACCACATCCTCGGTGGAGTGGTCACACCATGACACCAGTTTGCCAAAAGAGTTGCTGGTGCTCTATTAAACTGTTGCATGAAAACACCTCTGCAGAGCAAGAAAAGCACTTTGTCCTCTGCAAATCTGTCCCTGGTGACAGAGGAGCCTGCACTTCTTTCCTCTTGATAGATGATGTATCAGTTACCACCTGCTGCATAACAAGTCAGTCCAATCTCCATGACTCAACACATACACACTTAGCATTCCCAAGAGACAGAAACAACACGGTCAATCAGGGCCTCTGCTACAAGGAAGCTCACTGCTCTTAGCATTTACACAGCATATTCCTGGTTCTATCTCACACCTGTAAGAACATGAGAGCGGCCATGCTGCAGAGAAAACAGCACAGACTTGGGAAGGCCACGTGGACAAGTGATTGAGCCTTGCACAGGGGATCAGAATCTCCATCGCAGCCTGGAAGCTGGTACCATAGCATCCAACAGGCAGTACCAGGCCCAGGGCCTAAGGCCAGAGCTGATATGAGGTTGGTGGCAGGAGAATGTGCCCAGACCTTAGGTTCCAGATTCTGAAAAGTAGGGTGTGTGTGTGTGTGTGTGTGTGTGTGTGTGTGTGTAGTGTGAAGGGATTGGGGGGCAATGTGTAATAGAATTAAGTATGACTTTTGAAGTTTTTCTCAAAAGGTTTGTTAAATATGGTCATAGATTTTTATGTACATTTTTTGTATGTTTTTAAATTATAAAACATTTAGTCTGATATTGAGAAAGTGTCAACAGCTCCAGCTGCAGAGGTCTTTGGGAACCTTCCCTGGGGCAGGAGTGGGTCTGGCACCCGTGGAGCTAACAGGGGTTAACCCTCACTCTACACACACACACACACACACACACACACATACACAGACGTGTGGATGACTTTATTTTCCCCAGTAAAATTCGAAATATTTGCTGCAAATATGTATTTCACCAAACTGTAAAGAAATATTTACATGAAAAGCAACTCGGAAATCCAAAAAAGCAATGTGGATCTGAAACATTTCACAACTGGTGTGGGCATTTGCAGAAAACGTTGGTGGGCGACGGGGCAAACTCGGCCGATCAGTTCCACAGAAAGATGTTTCAATTAAAAACAGCCATAAATGGGCTTTCAGTTGCACATTCTTTGTCAGACATTTTATTTAAACTCAACTACAGTTTCAGTCTACTTAACCCGAGAACTGCATTCACCATGAGCAAATAAATGTCTCTACAACCTGGTGAGAAAGTAGAACTCTTCTTTAGCTGGGTGGTGAGCTTGGGCTCAAACCCGCTGAAGAGCAGAGCAACTGTTCCACAGCTGGTCTGGAGGGCGAAGCCCCCAAATAGACGAGCTGTGACTCAGGGGCTGCACCCGCCCTGCAGGCCAGCTCCTCCCCTCCCGCTTGCCCGCCCCTCCGCTCCCTCCTCCCAGCCTGGGCTGTAATTCCGGACAGAGCAGAAGAAATCTCTCCTCTCTCCAGCCTTCGCCCACCCTGACCGGTCCTCGTTAATGGTGACAGGCAGACCAGCAACATGAGGTTAGCCCACACGCTGCTGCCCCTGCTGCTGCAGGCCTTCTGGGCCTGGGCACAGGACGACCCTGCGGCCTCAAGGGTCATGGCCTTTCAAGGTAAGTGGGCTTTGGCCTGGCTGCATGCCTGCCCCCTGCTCCTGGGAGCCGTGGGCTCTGATGACCCGGAGCTGGACTGTCCCCTCCTTTGAGGTGAGAGCTTCAGAGCGGGGCCGTGCAAGGAATTCCCTGTTCTGGGCAGCAGAATTATCTGACTGTCCCCAGAAAGGCCTCTGGGCTTGAGCCACCTTGAGTGTCCCTTTCTGGGTGGGGGGGTGTCAGGCCGGGCATCTCGGGAGAGGCTCCTGGGGGAGGGAGCTGGCCCACATTATCTGCTTGAGTTTTCAGTCTCTGTGGAGGCCATTGCAAGCCGAGGACTATTCCTCCTTGGTCCATCAGGTCCCTAGCAGGGCAGCAGGACAGAGCGTTCTCCCTGTCCTCAGGGCATGTTCCCTGTCTCAGGGCACGTTCCCTGAGCTCAGAGTGCATTCCCTGTCCTCCCATACCTGACTCTAAGACTCAGCTGGGGTGTGAAAGCCACTTGAGAACTTAGCAAGGAAACAGCTCATCCCGGGGATCCCTGCCCTGTAGAGGGTGTTTGTGGGAGCCCTTCTGCCCCAGGAAGCAGTCACTCCCGGACACATTTGGGGACCCCTCCCACTTTTACCCCCCATTATTGGAGGTCAGGACTGCCACTGCAGCCTTCTTGCCTCTCCGGGTGGGGGAGCCCTGTGGGCCCAGCACTGGGCAGGAGGGATGGACGGGGCCCTCGGTGCTCAGCTCCAGGCCTTCTGACCCTGTCTTGGATTCAGACTGCCCCGTGGACCTGTTCTTCGTGCTGGACACCTCAGAGAGCGTAGCCCTGAGGCTGCAGCCCTATGGGGCCCTAGTGGACAAGGTCAAGGACTTCACCAAGCGCTTCATCGACAACCTGAGGGACAGGTAGGGCATTGGCCTGGCCCTGCTTCCCTCTTGTGTTTCTGTATGCCGGTGGGGGAGGGGCAGGTGGAGTCTGGCCTCAGTCTCCCCTCTGAGTCTTCTCATGTGCCCTGGGCACCCAGCACCCCCTCGTCCCCATGGCTCATTGCCCAGATTAAGACTGGGATGGAGATAGAATCTCTAGGCGGCACCTGGTTAATTGGGAGGGCCAGCACCAAGATGTAGAGGTCCCAGAACCCCAAACAGACTCTCAGCTCCCTTGAGTAAACTAAGGGGGTCTGGGTGCTGGCCTCAGGCTGTAGTTCTCCCAGGGCCTGGAGGGGCCACTCACTAACTAACTGGATCTCTCCACTCACCCACTCCACTCCTCCCACCACCCATGTGGGTGATCAGAGTCTCTGTGACCCTGGGCCAGCCTTGGATCTGGATTTGGGTGTGGCACAAGGGGAGCCTGGGCCATGGGCATGGCCAAGGGCAGGACATAAACTGTGGGGACAGGACCATGAAGGTCACAAAGAACCCACTCCTGGACAGGCCCACAGCTACAAGGATCAGAGGTGGGGCCTCCCAGGCTCAGCCAGCGCAGCCCCCACCCCACTGTGGCCCGGACCCTGCCGACTGGCTGAGCTGAGACCCAAGCCTCCTGCCTGCCCACCAAAAAGGTCTATGGGGCCAGAGTGGATCCTCCCACCCCTGGAGCACCCCATGCAGGAGCTTAGGGACCAGGAACCCAAACTTAGCAGGGACAGCCTAATGTGTGAGGACTGTACCTGGGCAGAGGTACTACAGCAGCCACATGGCCTGGCATCAGCCCCTGCGTTCAGGCTCCCTGGGCCTCAGTTTCCCCCCTGTGCTACTGGCGTACTGCAGTGGTCACCCCATCTGCTGGCTGGACAGGTGGGGCAGCCAAGCAAACCCTAAGAGCCCCCCAAGCCCAGGAGCACCAAAAACAGAGGGGAGGCCCCCAGGCCCATCAAGAACGTCCTCCCCTCTTCCCCCCCCCCCCACTGCCAACTGCCAGAGTCTGTCCCCCCACAGTTGCTCTTGTGAGGCCGCAAGAGACCCAGGGCACGTCTGGCTGAGGCTGGCCTTGCCACTAGCCTGCAGGCAGGGACTACCACCTCAGGCCACAGGGAGTCCATTGTGGGGCCCTCCTCTCGGGGGCGTGGAGGCTGGCAGTCTGTCCATCTGGGGGGGCCTCCTGTCCTATGGCACAGCGGGGAACACACGCCCCAGGCTGTGCCAGCGTGTGAGGCCCCACTCACTCCACCCCACCCCTGCCACAGGTACTACCGCTGTGACCGTAACCTGGTGTGGAACGCGGGCGCCCTGCACTACAGCGACGAGGTGGAGATCATCCGCGGGCTCACGCGCATGCCCAGTGGCCGCGATGACCTCAAGAGCAGCATAGACGCAGTCAAGTACTTTGGCAAGGGCACCTACACGGACTGCGCCATCAAGAAGGGGCTGGAGGAGCTGCTCATCGGGTGAGAGACCACAGCTGAGCACAGTCCCGTCTCAAGGTCCCCCACAGGCCCTGCCACAGACCTCCCTAGCCTGCTGTGTGGCTACGAACCCACCCAGTGCCCGTGCACGTCGTGGGCTGTCCATGCTGGTGACCACGCCCAGCCTGACAGTGGCCACTCCCACCTACATCCCTCCCACTGCTGGGGCCAAGAGGACCCAGAGAGCTGCCAATCTCTCCCAGTTACACCTCACACTTTGGCCAGACAGGACTCCTGCAGCCAGAGACAGAGACAAAGATAGAAGTCAGGACAAGACACGCACAGAGAGAGACAGAGAGAAACCAAGAAAGAAAGAGGCCAACTCTGTAGGGTGGTGGTTATGGTGGCTGGATCCCACATGGCCAACTGCAGTTCGAGTTCCAGACCCAGTGCCTTGAAAAACACTCTAAGTGATGTGCTCCTATGCCCAAAAGGAGGGAAAGCTGGAGAAATACTGCAATGTGACCATTCCCCATGGCAGGGGGTGGAGGGTACTTTCACTACCACCACCCCCATCTCTCTCTCTGGCAAGCACATGTGCCTTCTAGCACACAAAAAAATAATAACAACAATAATTAAGTTTTAAAAAGAGAAACACAGAAAGACAGAGAAATAGGAGCAGATCTACAGAGAGCAAGAGAGAAGAGAGATAGAAAGACACAAAGACACCGAGAAAAAAAAGTTAGGTTTTTTTTGTTGTTGTTTTTAAGAGATTTTTACTATAGAATGTGGGCACACACCGAAGAGAAAGTGAGATATCACCTCCGTGAGAAGATGGCTGTGCCACAATCTCTTCTCCTTCATTCTCTTGGGATCTTGGGCACACACGCGCACACACACGCCCTGCAGGAGTTTTAAGCCGCTGGGTCCAAAACTTGAATTGCACTCAGCTAAGTGGTGGTCCAGCAATGTAACCACTATGCCATCTGCTGGTCCCTTTTTGTTGTTGTTGAGAGATTTTTTTTTCTTTTTGGAGAGATTTTTTATTGCTATAGGGCGTGTGCACTCGCCACAAAGACAGAGAGAGACAGAGAGACAGAAAGCGAGAAATCACCCCCCAGGGGGGATGCCCATGCCACAATCCCTTCTCCTCCATTCTCCTCTCGGGATCTTGGGCTCGCACACACACGCGCCCGGCATGAGTTTTAGCTGCCAGGTCCGGGACTCGAACCACGGTCGACTATGTGGGAGTCCAGCGACATAGCCATTACGCTAATTGCTGGTCCCGAGAGATTTTTGCTATAGGGTGCATGCACTTGCCAGAGAGACAGAAAGCCGGAAATCAACCCCCATTTGGGATGGTCTCACCACAATCCCTTCTCCTCCATTCTCCTTTTGGGATTTTGGGTACACACATATGCACCCAGCGTGAATTTTAAGTCACCAGGTCCAGAACTTGAACCATGATTAACTACAAGAGAGTCCAGTGACGTAGCCATTATGCCATCTGCTGGTCCCAAAATATAGTTTTATTGCAGAGAAGCAGTGCTTATTTCATTCACACTAAATCTCAGCAAAATTAAAATAAAAATAAATGACTATTTCATTTTACTTTTCAAATGGTCTGTGTAGACTGAGGAGTTTCTTCTTAGATGGCCCCATTCTCTCCCTGCAATGGCCCAGGCTAGAGGCCAAGTCCACAGGAGGAGAACCAGGCCTCCCCACTCCTGTGCTCCCTCCCAAGGTGGCCCCCAGCAAACAGTGCACCAAAGGCCAGGTGGGTGGGCATGAGGTGGCCCTTCCATCACCCAGTGTCTCCCAGCCCTGGCAGAGGCTGCCCAGTGAGGCGGCACCAGGAGCCACCTTTCCTTCTGCTGGTGGTCTTGGAGGAGCACATCCTGCCTGTGTGAGAAGGGCCCAGCACCTTCCCAAGGCTCCACTCTTTGGGTCCATCTCGCGGCAAAGCTGACGAGGAAGGAGCCGTGGCCTCACCTCTCAGCTCTGGGGTGGGGCTCAGAGCCACACAGGGTCATTCTCCAGTGTCCTGGACCCAAGCATTTATTCAAGGGGCGCCCTCAGCCCCCAGGGCACCTCAGACAGCCCTGCAGCTGTACCCTTGCCCACTGTGCTGATCCTATTCCTGGGGAGCATCCCCACTCTGCATTTCAGGGGGGCTTGCCTTGCAGGTCACCCTGTTATTGCCTTATCACTCACGTCCTGCAAAAGCCCGTGGTGCCCTCAGTTTAATCAGCTACTTGGTGAAAAGGGCCAAGAAGCTCAGTTGAACAATGCCTCCCACGTCAGCATCCTCAGGGCCTTTGGGGTTGTCACACCTGGGTCACATGTGTATGCGGACCTGGTCTTTCCCCTGGGAGTGTGCACATTATCTAAAGTCGTATTTAGAGAAATGTGATCCCCTTTGGAAAGACTGCTCTCAGGATGCGGCAGCAGAAAGCACCTGCCAGAGCTGGGCTGTGTGCTCCCTTGGGTTCAGCCCCTCCCTCCTGCCCCGGGCTCTCTCGCTCCACGGCTCCAAGGCCTCACACCATCTGCCTGCTAGGGGCTCCCACCTGAAGGAGAACAAGTACCTGATTGTGGTCACCGACGGGCACCCCCTGGAGGGCTACAAGGAGCCATGTGGGGGCCTGGAGGATGCAGTGAACGAGGCCAAGCACCTGGGCATCAAGGTCTTCTCTGTGGCTATCACGCCAGACCACCTGGTAAGAGCTCCCCACGCCCCCACATCCCAGAACAGCCCCAAGCACAGAGCCGGGACTCCTGCAAAGGGGATTGGCCGTCTCCACCCATCAGGGCAGGTGGAGCGTCAGTTTCCAGCTCTCCCTCTAGGTGGCCTTTGTTTGTGGACTTGGCAACCCCTTCCGCTGAGGAACCCCACCCCCCGACCCCAGTCCTTTGGTCCTGTATGGGGGTCACCAGGGTGCCCAGAAAGAGATGAGAGAGCAGTCCGGGCTCATCCTATCACATGGTACCCACCCAGGAACAGCGTCTGAGCATCATCGCCTCGGACCACACCTACCGCCGCAACTTCACAGCAGCCGACTGGGGCCAGAGTCGCGACGCGGCGGAGACCATCAGCCAGACCATCGACACCATCATTGACATGATCGTGAGCTCCTCCCAGGGCTGCCATGCTGTGTGGGGAGGCCAGAGGCCCTAGACAGAAAGTAATTCCACTTCCATTTCATTTTCCAGAAAAATAATGTGGAACAAGTGGTAAGCATCCCTCACCATCCACCATCCCCTGCCCTGCCCTTGCCCCTGCCCCTGCCCCTGCCCCTGCCCCTGCCCCTGCCCAATACACCCCAGGCCCTCCCACCCTCCAAGCTCTGCATCCCTGCCTGTCCCAGCATGGTCCAGTGTCTGTGGCGTATCTCAGTGTGTGCACGTGTGTCCAGGGTGGGTCCAGGGTGTGTCCCTGGAGTGTCCTGGGCACACCGCCAGCTCTCTGACCTGTCTTCCATTCCCTCCCCTGACAGTGCTGTTCCTTCGAGTGCCAGGTGAGTGCCCACTGCCCTGTTCCTGTCCCCTTCCCTGTCCCATGGCACCTGTCTGGGGCTGAGCTGACAGTCCCTGCATCCCCTGTGTCTTGCAGCCTGCCAGAGGACCTCCAGGACCCCCAGGTGACCCTGGCTATGAGGTGAGTAGGCACACTCATGTCCCAGACCCCAAGGTGTTGGGGTCTCCAATGGGACCTGAGCCTGAGCACCCCATGTGCCCTGCACTGGGCCAGGCCTGGCACTACCAAGGGTCCCTTGCTGAGCAGATGCTCTGGGTCCATGCAGGGTGGTGGGCATGGACTGGCCCCAGGGCCCCTCCTCGGTCCTTTGAGAAGTGAGCATCTCACCTCCTTGCCCTACTCCTGGGAAAGGCCTTCTGGTAGGGGTGGGGCATGAGGGATCCCAGGCCAGGTGTGTCACACAGGATGACCTTGAAAATTAAAATTGGTTGCCAGTATTCACAACGTGGGTGATGGCTCACCAACGTCCAGATTCCTGCTTTCCATCAGCTCTCCTCAGCTCCATCGGCCACTGCCCTCAAGTCACATGCATCCAGGAGCGGAGCAGCAGCACTGACACTCCTGGGTTGGGCCTACTCTGCTGGCCCGGGCCTGCTGCCAGAGCAGCTCTGAGGCTTGTGCCCAGCAGAGAGTACCTGGCACTCCCAGGCCCTGAGACAGACCACGAGTGGTGGGGAACAGAGCTGAAATGAACTTCAAATCAGGGCTCCTTTCACCGCTTTTGGAAATAAGCAGGAACAATCCTCTAACATTGTCTGTTTGATGTTTCAGGGAGAACGAGGAAAGCCGGGGCTCCCAGGAGAGAAGGGGGAAGCCGGAGACCCTGTGAGTGCCTGGCTATAGGGACACCTGGGGCCGGGAGGCTGGGCCAGGAGTCTGCCCTCCAGAGCATCTAACTGTCCCCTCTTCTGTTCCAGGGAAGACCTGGGGACCTTGGGCCAATGGGGTACCAGGGGATGAAGGTATGTCTCTCTCTTCTTTTCCTGGGCTCCCCAGGCGGTGCCTCCTGCTTGGCAGTAACCATATCTTCTCTTCCCATCTGTGCGGAGTGTAGGGAGAAAAAGGGAGCCGCGGGGAGAAGGTGAGTGAAGTCAACTTTGGAATTCACTTGTCCTGAGGTCAGCAGGGCTAGGGGTCCTGCCAGAGGCCATGGAGACACGCACAAAGCCCGGCCTGTTCCCTGATCCTGTCCTGGTTCCTACAACTCTGCAGTCACTCAGGGAGCCCTGCCATTGGGCTGACAGGCCGCTGTGGGCCTGAGCCAGGCTGTGCCACCCTGACCCCTCGCCCTGGTCTACACAGCAGAGCTAAGAGGGTGGGGACTGCTGCTGGGCCCAGGCAAGGGCACCCCTCACTCTCCCTTTCTGCCTCCATAGGGCTCCAGAGGACCGAAGGGCTACAAGGTGAGTGTGTGCTGTCAGGGGTGAGGGAGTTCTGCCTGGGCCGCACTGTCTGACCTGGGCCTGGGCCATTCTTTTGTCTTCGCATCTCGCAGGGCGAGAAGGGCAAGCGTGGCATCGACGGTGTAGACGGCATGAAGGTACCCCAGAGGGCAGGAGGGCTGGGGGCTGGAACAAGGGGCAGGAGAAGGGGAGATTTTTGTTGGGGGAAGGGCAGGGCAGGCAACTCTGGGCAGTGTGAAGTCAGGAGACATTTTCTGTGGGTATTTCCTGCCAAACTCCAGTCCCAGTGGGCCCCAAGCCACCCAGTTAGGCTCAGAGCATCTGCCAGGGCAGGGCTGCCCTGGGAGGCCATGGGTGAGCCAGGGCCCAAAGATCTGACAGCTGATGGCCTCGGTGGCCTGCCTGACTATCCTGACCATGTCCTTTCTTCCTCCTTCCAGGGGGAAGCGGGGTACCCAGGCCTGCCTGGATGCAAGGGCTCACCTGGATCTGATGTGAGTCACTCTTCTCACCACTATCTTAAGACTGAATTTTCAGGACAGTAACTCAGCCCAAGTCCTGCCTGTAATATCCTAAGTCTCCACCGCTGCCCATGTACAGGCTGTTCAGCTACCATCTGTGTGCGGCCTGAGGGCCGCTGTGCAAGGCTCGTGGTTGCCTCTGCCATCTCTGATGGTCTCCTCCATCTCCCTTCCAGGGCATTCAAGGACCCCCTGGCCCTAAAGGAGATCCTGGCGCCTTCGGATTGAAAGGAGAGAAGGTGAGACCGTGGTCCTTAACTAGTCACCCTCGGTGGGGAGGTTGATAGCCATGTGGTGGGCAGGGAAAGGGCAGCATGGAAGGCCCAATGACAAAGGGCAGTGTGCATGGCCATCCCGGTCTCTGTGCTCATGTGGAAATCAAAACACGAGAATAAACAGCGGTGCTGGGGGCGGGAGTGGTAGTCGCATGCGCAGGAGTGATGGTTCACAAGTCTGATTTAAAGCTGAGCTTTCTGTAGCTGGTGTCTTGGGGGGTTCTTACGGACATAGGAAGTGCAGGAAAGGTGGAGTTCCAACTGCACCCCAAGTGTGGTCCAAGGAGGATTTCCTGGAATCAGCAGAGGTTTCAAATCTCAACTTCAAGTTCATGATGAGCTGCAAAGGCCTGGATTCCAGCCACCATCTCACCCTGCAAAACCAAGCCTCACTGATGGGAATGGGCATCATCGCTCAGGTTGAGTGGCATCTGGCTAGATCCAGGGTCACCAGGTGGAAGTGTCAAGGCAGTTGTGTGCTAGGCTGCAGATGGATTGGGGCAGCTCGGAGGCTCACATGGTGCTGGTCAGGGACAGTGGCATGGGGCTCCTGTTCTGGAGGGAGCCTCTGTGACCTTCTAATCTTCCTCAGGGAGAACCTGGAGCCAATGGAGAGGCTGGGAGACCAGGGAACACAGGGCCCCCTGGAGATGAGGTGAGAATGCACACAGCCCCAGGGGGCAGAGCAGGGTCCTAGGCCCTGTGCGGGGTCAAGGACATGGACAGACGATTCTACCCCTGTCCCTCAGGGTGAACCTGGAGAGCCTGGACCCCCAGGGGAAAAGGGAGAAGCTGGCGATGAGGTGAGCACCACAGGTCTCTGCCCGTCCCGAGCTGAGCGCAGGTCTGCAGGTCTGTACATAAACTCATACCTGTGTTCTTCTTCATCCCAGGGGAACGCAGGGCCGGACGGTGCCCCCGGAGAAAGGGTGAGTGAGGCAGTGGTGCCCTCCCCATGTGCCCAGATGCTGATCTGACCCAAGCTGGTCCTGGTGACTCTGACAGACCTGGGCTCCTCCCTGAGCCATGTGGGTGCCTCGCCCGCAGTTCCAAGAAGTGGAAGAAAGCCAAACTGTGCCTCCTGAGGGTGTCTTTCAGCCACACTTGGGATCTTCCTGAGGTCCCTGGGGCAAGTGGGACCTGAGGAACAAGGAGACTCCAGTCCTGGGTGTCCTGCGGGGGTCAGGATGGTCCCCCTTTTCACTGTGGGGTGTGAATCCCAGCAGGCAGCAGCTTGACCTCTCCACCCTCTCCACTCAGGGCGGGTCTGGAGAGCGAGGACAGCGGGGAACCCCTGGCGTGCGGGGCCCGAGAGGAGACCCGGTGAGTCCTCTTTCCAGGTAGGAGTGGGCAGACTCTAGGCCAAGGCCCAGGCCATCAGAATCACAGGACACACACACAGTGTCCCTTAGTCCTGGACTTTGGCTGACCTCCTCCCTCACCTCTTATTTTCCCAAGACCCTCTAGGTTGCCTGGGTCCCCAGTCATACCAGGGGGCTGAGAGCCTGAGGGAGGTGGCCCTGGGCCAGGTGAGAGGAGCGAAGGCCAGTGCAGAGGGAGGGAATGAACTCTGTCTCCCCTCTCCTCACTGAGGACCTGCCCTGTATGGGGGAGGCACTAGCCAGAACTGTCTGGTGTCCTTTACGACCCCTCGGACTGTGCCCTGCATTGACAGCAGTTTCCACGGAAGCCTCCCTTTCCCCCCCTTCCCTTCCCATTTTCCACCTGCCCCTTCCCATTTCCCCCTGTCCTTCCTGTGTCCCCTGCCCTTTGGCCTTTCCTACCTACCTGTTCCTTCCCCGTTCCCACCTGGCCCATCCCGTTCCCCTGCCCTTCTTCCTTCCTCTGCTCTTCCTGTTCCCGTTCCCTTGCCCACCCCTCCCTTTCTGTTTCTCATTAGCCTTTCCTGATTGCCCACCCCTTCCTGCTGCTGCTTCTTCCAGTTGCCTCCCTGTCCCTTCCCATGTCCTGCCTGTCCCTCTCGTTGTCCACCTGTCCCTTCCACGCAGGCTCCCTTGAGCTGCAGGGTGGCCTGTGTGACGCAGCTTACTGAACTGGTGTCCTGGTCGTCGTGGTCTCAGGCTCCTCTGAATGCCTGCGGCTCTCCCAACAACCCCATACGCACTTTCGCAGACAGAGCTAGGGTTCTTCATTGGGAAAGTTCTTCACTTTAAAATTTGAAGTGTGTGGACCCGCAAGGGTGGTTGGTTGGGCTGTCTGGGCTGTAAGAACCGCACAGCAGATGCTGCAGCTCTGGGCTTCTGAAGCCTAAGAACCAGGGTGCGTAGACTCGCCCCATTATGAACCTCATCAAAAAAAAAAAAAAGGAAGTGCATGCAAAAACAGGCTCCAGGGCCACAGGAGGAGCTGCTGCCTTCTCATCATGGCCACTTGAAAATGGCCAGTCATTCAATGGCCATGCTTGGGGCCATCATCCTAGTCAAGACATGGCCGGGCTGGAAGAGGGAAGAGTGGGTACTCCTCTCGGTTCTGAGCCCCCCATACCTGGCACCCTCACCCACTGACTGCCTTACCTCTGGCTCCCCTGGACAGCTGCTCCCTGAGGAGCTTGGAGCCTGACCTTTGCACTCACCAGCTTGTTTCTCCCCAGGGTGAAGCTGGACCACAGGGTGACCAGGGAAGAGAAGGCCCCGTTGGCATTCCTGGAGACCCGGTAGGTAGCCTGGCTTTCTTGGTTGGGGGCATCCACGATTCTGCAGCTTACACTCAGCTCACACTCAGCTCAGTCAGCCAAATAATCCACTTTGGTGTTAGACAAAGAAATGCCATAGGGGCCACCTGTTGGGTGTCTCTCCGTGTCCCACTGAGGACAGCTCCTGCAGGAGTGTGCCCCCACAGACAAGGTGTATCCCCTGGCCAATGTCAGCTGCGAGAGACCAGGAGCAGCCTGGGCCAGGCTCACTGTGGACTGGTGGCCCCCCATGCTCCACCGTTCAACCACAGCAGCCAGGGTACAGAGATGAAGGAACAGATGCCACACTGTACCCAGAGCACTGATCCTCTGGGTGGGAGGGTGTGTCCCAGCCTGTAAACCAGAGGAGGGCAGGGGCTGGGAGAGACCTGGCGGGAAACTCAGGAGTAGGTGGGACTGGCCCACAGTCGTAGGGTACCCTGGGAGGGTAAAGGGAGGTGCCCAGGGTGTAGGTGCCCTTAAGCTGCAGAATAGCTTGGGAGGGCAGGAAAGGGAGCCCCCATTAGGATTCCATGTGAAGGAGCCCAGGTGGGGATCCATGGATGGGGAACCCCTGATGGGGAAGCCCCAGGTAGGAAGGCCCCAGGTAGGCACCAGGTAGAGAGCACCTGGCTTGGGGCCCTGGCTAGGGATGAGCATCTCACACTGGAGATGAGACATTTGAGCCCCTAGAAGACAGCAGGGCCCAGGACTCAGTTAACACGTGTGCTGACCACTGCTGACTGCCCAGGCAAGAGACAACAGGCGAGCCTCTTACCTCTGCCATCAGTTGGACAGCCCCCTCTGTCTTCACCTGCCTCTGTCTCTCAGACTCCTCCGACTTCTGGCTCCAGTGCGGCCTTCACCCTCCAAGAACACCCCCAGATCCTTTTAGCCTGAGCACACTCAGGGCTTGCTCAGGCCCCTTGGACTTCCTGGCTGCTTCTGTGATGACCCTTAGCAGGCGCCCACACTCCCTCTCTTGCTTAACCTCTCAGCATACCCCAAGAACCCAGTGTGTGGGGGTGTGGGTCTCTCACTTGATCTCTTGGCTTTACCACCACCCTGCCACTCACACGTCTGTTGGGTGAAGTACTCTGGGAGGGTGGAGCAGGTGGTGGAGGTGGGACCTCTGTGCTGGGCTGGGAGCCCAGTGGGCAGGAGGAGGGAGGGGCAACCTCAGAGGACGGGAGCTGTAGGCAGGGCCCAGGCAGCCAAGGAGCCAGTGGGTAGGACCAGGACCTCTGGTGGGGTGTGGCACATGGCTTTGAGCTTTGTGTGTGTGTGTGTGTGCAATTTTTCTCATGGAGAGAAATTTGGAATTGGAGCTTAAAAAAAGAACTTAAGAATTAGAAAGCAGCAGCAACAACAGGGCAGAGAGATTTTACAGATTCCCTGATGGAGCAGGGAAGATGATTGGGGGTTCATTCCAGGTCAAGCTGGAAAGGGACTGCAGTTCCTGAGGTAAATATGGACCCAGTTTGAGGCTACAGATACCAGTTCAATGGAAACTTCTCACACATAATTTAAGTCAGAATCACTGGAAGCCATATCAAAAGAGCACTGTTCCGGGGCCTGGTGGCCACATGTGAGCTATCTGTCCACCATCCATCCATCATATCTATCTCTCCATCTCCACTAACCCACCAACCCATTCATTCATTCATCTTTCTTCTATCCACCCACCCATCAGCCATCTATCCATCCACTCACCCACCAACCCACTTAATCAACTATCCCCTCATTCATCCAGCCACCACCCATCTTTCTGTCAATCGACCCATTCATCCATCCATCCACCCATCATCTATCTATCCAGCCTCCACTAATCCACCCACCCATTCATTCATTCATCTGTCCTCTCACTCACCCATCCATTTATCATCCATATATCCATCCACTCACCCATCCATTTAAACACTCTTCCTTCATTCATCCAGACACCCATCTACCCACCACCCACCCATTTATCCATCCACTATCCATCCATCAGTCCATCTATTACCTATCCACCAATCTATCCACCCACCCACCCATCCATTAATTCATTCGTCCATCCATCCACCCATCCATTTATCCACCCACCTATCCATCCATCATCTATCTCTTATCACTCTAACATCTACCACTCATCCATCTATCCATTCACTCATTCATCCACCCACCCATTTAGTCACTCACTTATCCACCCATTCATCCATCCATCCATTCATACATACATACATCCATGCACTCATCCATCATGTGTTTCTATTGATCCAACATCTATCATCCATCCTTCTAACCATCCATCCACCTGGTCACTCATTCATCATCCATTCATCCATTCATATTGAAATACATCCATTCATCTTGAAATACTTCCAAGGCTATATCCCAAAGGTAATTTCATAGCAGTAGAATTTTTTTTTTTTTTGAGAGGTTTTCACTATAGGGCACGTGCGCTCCCCAGACAGACAGAGAGAGACATAGAGACAGAAAGCGAGAAATCACCCCCCAGGGGGGATGGTCACGCCGCAATCCCTTCTCCTCCATTCTCCTCTTGGGATCTTGGGCACGCATGCACACGCGCCCGGTGTGAGTTTTAAGCCACCGGGTCCGGGACGCGAACTGCGGTCGACTACGTGGGAGTCCAGCAACATAGCCATTACACTAATTGCTGGTTCCCAGCAGTAGAATTTTTTTGAGGAAAGGTCTAAAAACTCTGCCAGGTGGTGCTTGCCCTGGTGGGGTCTCTGGGGTAGCTCACAAGAGCCTGAGTAGGGTCTCCACATGGTTATGGCTTCCCTGGGGCCAGTATGACCAAGAGGGTCTCCACCTACCTGGTGTGGGAACCCCAAGTGATTCTGAGGTCCCCAGAGTAGGAAAAGGAGGGACAAGTGGTCTCTGCATGGATACCTGAAGAGACTCCAAGAGGCCACACCCCAGATTCCAGCCAGTGCACACGGAGGCACCTGGAAGGCTCCAGTACATGTTCCCAGACCCTGGAGACCTCAGGGTGGGCCTGGAACCCCTGTGCTGATGGGATCAGAGTTCACATGGAGAAGAAGGTGCTTTGGCCAGGGAGGTCCAGGCCTCAGGGTCGGTGAGCCTAGGGTGTGATGGACCATGTCCATGTCTTTGCAGGGTGAGGCTGGCCCCATTGGACCTAAAGGATACCGAGGTGATGAAGGCCCCCCAGGCATCGAGGTGAGTGTCATCCACTCTGCCTTCCAACTGTCCAGGAAGGGCTGGCCCTGGATGTTCCCATCCCTTCAATCCCTCTGAGGCTTGTCCTGGCCCTGCAGTGTCCCATTCCACATTCTCCCTGCCCTGGTTCCCTGAAGGGCATCATGTCCCCATCCCTGCCCTGCTTATGGCCTGAATGTCATCCCTCCCTCTCTTTAGGGCCCCAGAGGATCCCCCGGACCCGTCGGGCCCCCTGGAGACCCAGGGCTGATGGGCGAAAGGGTAAGTTTGTGTCAGACCCTGGGGAGACAGCCTTTGGGGAAGAGCTGGCCATGAGGTCTGGCCATTGTACAGGGAATGTCACGGTCAACCTAGCCAACACCTGGGCCAGCCCCTGCTACTCTGAGCCACATGCTCAGGGATGGTCGTGGGCCATAGGAGTTGGAGTGGGGAGTGGGGGAGAGCAGAGGGCTGCCTTCCAGGCTCACCAGTGAGACCATGCAGGGCAAAGCATGCCTGGACCTGGCTGTCCCCAGAGCAAACAGGTCTGGATGCCCCACAGTGACCATAACTGCTTACTCCCCCAGGGTGAAGATGGACCCCCTGGAAATGGTACTGACGGCTTCCCCGGCTTCCCTGTAAGCTCCCTCTACCCATCTGAGGCACTGCAGCACCCCGTGGTCCACTGGTCCACATGGTCCATTGGTCAGAGGGCAGGTTGGGCCAGGAACTGGATGACAAGGATTCTGCCAGCCCCGGGTCCTTCCACCTGCAATCATTAGCGGCCTCTCCTCTTGCATCAGAACTGCAGTAACCACCCCTTTTCCACCCGCAGGGATACCCCGGCAACAGGGGCCCTCCTGGCATAAACGTAAGTGCATTCTCCTCCCTCTGCCCAGCTCCAGGTGTATGCACACACATCCACACACTCACACTCGTGCACACTCACATGTGCAAGCACACATGCAGTTACACCATACACTCATTCACGGGTACAAACATACAATGAACACATGCACTCACACATGCTAACACACGTGCACCCTCACACCTGTGCAAATACAACTACATGTATGTGAATGCTCTTGCACCCTTGCAGACATGTGCAGACATGTGCAAACATGTGCACACATTCACACACATGCACTCTTGGGCTACGCCACTGTGGTAACACAGACACTTAGGTCCCAGATTCTGGCTCACTCCCAGCTCTAGTGGTGGCTCCAGTGGAAGCCCAGGCTTATGGCCACAACCTGGTCAGACTGCAGTGGGATCTGTGGGCGCCCCCATGGCCCTAGTCACCTGGACCGGCCCCCAGAAACACTGAATTCTTCCTAAACCTCAGAAAATGCAGGTAACTTGTCCTTGATGAAGCTGACTTAGGTAGGAAATATGGAAGAAAATGAGCAGGCAGCCTGGATGCCCCTCCTGGGCAAGAGCAGACCCAGCAAGGCACCTGTGCCCCAGGGGCCACAGACAGCCTGGACCCATCCCTTTCCACTCCATCAGCTCAGCAAAATGCTCAGTGGTGGGTGCCTCCCTCTAGTGTGGAGGCCAAGGGTCCTCCTCACAGCCCTGGGGACATTTCGAGCTACATCCACACTCCCCTTCCATGTGGGACCCTCCACAATCCCACTAACCCACCCACTCTCTGTCTCAGGGCACAAAAGGCTACCCTGGCCTCAAGGGGGATGAAGGTGAAGCTGGGGACCCTGGAGAGGACGTAAGTGCATATTGGACAGGTGGTAACAGCCAGCTGAGTTGGGGGGCCATGGCCTGGGCAAGCTGGAGGGGAGGCTGGAGACTCTTCTGGACAGAGGCCTGAGCACCCAGGCTGACTGAGACACATGCCGGACAACCTGGCTGGCGCATGACTGCCTGTTGACACCTGCTGTTTCCTTCCAGAACAATGACCTCTCACCCCGCGGAGCAAAGGGAGCCAAGGGTTACCGAGGCCCTGAAGGCCCCCAGGTGGGTCGGCATGGCTGGGAGCACAGGTCAAAGGCAGGAGGCACCAGGCCCTAAGACTTCAAACAGATGGGGTGGGGCCTCAGGTGGGATCGGCATCATTGCATTTTCGGGGATCCTGGGGATGGGCCTGTTACTAGATGGATCATGAGCTCAGGGACTTTGCCAAGATCCCACTCCTCAAGACTGTCACCTTGGACCAGAGGTGGTCCTGGCGTCTGCAGAGCCCTTCGTGCCTTGGTGGCTACTCACAGGAAGGTGGGGGAGGCGGGAGCCATGAAGTGGGAGGTGGGCTCGGAGTGGCTTGCTGAGGGGCACAGAGGACAGAGCTCCTTCCAGGCATGCAGCTCAGGAAGGCTCAGTGGGCACCACACCCTCAGAGCCTTCCCCATTGTTTCTCCACCAGGGACCCCCAGGACACATGGGACCTCCGGGACCAGATGTAAGTGGTGTCTGTGGCTGAGCTCTGGGAACCAGCTGCTCAGCCATGGATGCCAAGGGGACCCATCTGAGCGAGCCCCTAGCAACACTGTCCTAGATGGGGGCTGAGAAGTGGAGCCTGGCACCCCAGACCGTGGGCACACAGGACAGCACATGGTGCCCACAGCAGGTGCCCATGGCCTGGGATTGGGGGTCTCGCAGGAAGGCCAGGCACACCCCAGGAAGCAGGAACTCCCTGCCCTGACCCAGCCTGGCCTGTCTCCAGGGGAGGTCCTGGGAGGACTCAGCCTGGCTGGGAGGGGCCAACTGTCCCTGTTAATGCCTGTGTCTCTCCCCTAGGAATGCGAGATCTTGGATATCATCATGAAAATGTGCTGTGAGTGTCATCCTTGTCCTCGGAGTAATTAGGAAGAGCAGGGTCCACTGACACAGGGCCCACCCTTCTGCTCCCAGAAGGATCTCCTTAAGCATGGGTGTGGGTGTGGGTCATAGGAGCAGGGTGGAGGTCACAGGAGCAGGGGGCTCCGCCACAAGGACAGGGGCCATCATCTCTTCTGTGGCATGTGCCTCCCTATAGGAAGGTGAGGGTGGCCCGGGGGCCGGGCCGCACCCGCACCTGTGGGCTGCACAGTGATTCCCTTTCTCCTCTGTCCCTCAGCTTGCTGTGGTGAGTCGTTCCCCCATGGATGCCGCAGAGCAGCAACTGGCCCACACCACCTGCTGCCCACTACCAGGAAATGCTCTCTTGGGCCTGCAGGGGGCTGGAATGCTGGGCCATGCCCCTGTCAACCAAATAGCTAGTGACAGGCAGTGAGGACAGAAGCCAAACCCTTCAACCTGATCTGTCCACTGTCCCCAAGCCATGTGTCCCCCCACAAAAGATCCTTGGGGATGGGGGAACATCGTAGACTGAGCTGGGTGGGACCCACTGTGTGTGGTGCACCGCAGCAGAGAGGCCAGGAGGGGAAAGGTCCTGGGGCCCAGGTTGAGCCCGCACACACCATCTGCAGAGTGCAAGTGCGGCCCCATCGACATCCTGTTCGTGCTGGACAGCTCTGAGAGCATCGGGCTGCAGAACTTCGAGATCGCTAAGGACTTCATCATCAAGGTCATCGACCGTCTGAGCAGGGATGAGCTGGTCAAGGTGAGGTCAGGCAAAGCCACCTCCTTGGTGCCACCACCCATGGCCCCTTGAGACTGCCCAGAGACACTGAAGGGTTGCTGCTTATTCAGGGATGTGGTCAGAGGCTCAAGTTCTACAGGTGATTCCAGGACTCATCCATCGTGGATGGTCCCAGGAGGGATGTATGGGACCTGCATGGACCAAGGGGAGGGCAAGTGGGGTCCTGGAGCTGTGCGGGGCAGACGGCAGGCTGTGGGCTCCATCTGACCTGGCCGTGGCCTCCAGTTTGAGCCAGGGCAGTCGCATGCAGGCGTGGTGCAGTACAGCCACAACCAGATGCAGGAGCACGTGGACCTGAGGAACCCCAACATCAGGAACATGCAGGAGCTCAAGGAGTGAGTGCCCATGGCACCGGGGCATGCAGTGGCTCCCAGGTCTCCCAGGCCCTGACCCTAGATGGTCTCCACTCCAGCCCTGACTTTGACCCAACTACCCCTGTTGTCTAGGGCCATCAAGAAGCTGCAGTGGATGGCTGGGGGAACGTTCACAGGGGAGGCCCTGCAGTACACCCGGGACCGGTTGCTGCCACCTACCCAGAACAACCGCATTGCCCTAGTCATCACTGACGGGCGCTCAGACACCCAGCGGGACACAACCCCACTCACCGTGCTCTGCGGCCCTGATGTCCAGGTGGGTGGTTCCTCACTGCACCCTATCCACCCCAGGCACTCCGAGCTGGCAAGGCTTTCTCCCCAAAGTTTGCCAACACTGTCCTGGCCTTTCCAGGTGGTCTCTGTGGGCATCAAGGATGTGTTTGGGTTTGCTGCGCACTCCGACCAGATCCACGAAATCTCCTGCCAAGGCCCATCCTTCCAAGGTCGGCCAGGCATTTCGCTGGTCAAAGACAACTTCGCAGAGCTGCTGGACGATGGCTTCCTGAAGAATATTACCGCACAGATCTGCATAGGTGGGTGCTAGGAGGCAGGGGATGGGGGTCAGGCCTTCATGAACCAAGAAGTGACATGAGACCTGTCTAAAACAGTTGGTTACGCGCTCAGCTCACATGTCCTCATGGGAACCAGACACCCCGCCAGGAAGTTGACATCCTTTCTCCAGAAGTCACCCCACAGTCTCAACTTGAAAGATGCTGTGAATGGCCCCTCCCCCAAAACTGAGCTCCCTTGTAGCCCTACGTGGGCCTACACAGCCACCACCCCCACCCCACCCCGGCCTCTGTCCCGGGCCTGAGCACTTCTGCAGGGCGAGCCTGGCTCAGACACCCACCTCAGCGGGCCCATGTACCCTCATGTCCATCAGCAGCCAGAGAGCAGCTGGGGGAAGATAGGGCTTCCCCACCCCACCTGCATGCAAACCAAACTTAATCCTCCTTGAGCCTCAGTTTCTCCATTCTCAGAAAGGGCCAAGGTTCCTCCCATCTTTCACTGGGTTGGTGTGAGGACCAGAGCCTAGTGCCTGGGGGCATCTCACTCTTAAGGAAGGGCCACACCCTGCTGGTGTGAAGGGTTCAGCTGTGCATGTGGCTAGCTGAGGTTGCAGATTCTCCTGGTGGGGTACTGGAATAGCAGTCAGTCCCTGCAATCACTGGGCTCATGCCATGAGTGCTTTTCTCTTTTACAGACAAGAAGTGTCCCGATTACACCTGTCCAAGTAAGTGCCCAGGGGAGGGAAGGCTTCTGGGGCTGGGAGAGGTGGCTCATGGCTCCTGGGTCACGGAGGTGGGTCCGTGGAGTCACTAGCTGGTGGTTGAGCCCTGCTAGTCCTATGCCACTCTGGGGCTGGGCTGGGTTCTCTGGGGCTCAGGCTTCGCGGGCAGCCCGCCGAGGCCATGTCGTGGGAAGCCACACAGTAATGCTGCCCCCCCCCCCCCACAGTTACAGTCTCCTCCCCAACTGACATCACCATCCTCCTTGATGGCTCAGCCAGTGTGGGCAGCCACAACTTTGACATCACCAAGCGCTTTGCCAAGCGCCTAGCTGAGCGCTTCCTCACAGCGAGCAGGACCGACCCATCCCATGATGTCCAGGTGGCCGTGGTGGAATACAGTGGCACTGGCCAGCAGAGGCCGGCGCAGGGAGCGCTGCAGTTCCTGCAGAACTACACAGTGCTGGCCAGCACCATTGATGGCTTGGACTTCTTCAATGATGCCACCGACGTCATTGACGCCCTGGGCTATGTGACCCGCTTCTACCGTGGGGCCTCGCCAGGTGCTGCCAAGAAGAAAGTACTGCTCTTCTCCGATGGCAACTCACAGGGCGCCACGGCGGCAGCCATTGAGAAAGCAGTGCAGGAGGCACAGCGCGCAGGCATCGAGGTCTTCATGGTGGTGGTGGGCACCCAGGTGAATGAGCCCCACATCCGTGTCCTGGTCACCGGCAAGACAGCTGAGTACGATGTGGTCTATGGCGAGAGCCATCTGTTCCGAGTGCCCAGCTACCAGGCCCTGCTTCAGGGCGTGCTGTACCAGACCGTGTCCAGAAAGGTGGCGCAGGGCTAGCCTGGCTGCACACGCCCACCACAAGACCAACCCAGCCACACCGGACCCATCATCAGAACAGACAGCAAAATGTGACCTGCATTTTTTTGACCAGCCCAGTTAGCCAGATTCTCTTTAAGGAGAATCTTGAGAAGCCACAATGCGATGCTGTGAGCTCTGCAGGGTCCCCGCCAGTTCATCCAGCCTTCCTCTCATGCTGCATCTTCCCCAGCTCCTCGGTGTGCGGCCAGCCCATTCACCGCAGAACACCTCTCTTTCTCCCGTCCTCTCCTCCCCGTGATCCCGTAGCTTGCTTTTCTCGCTAATCCTAAGAGCCCTTCTCTGACATTTTATCTACACTTAAAATCAAAGCAAAGTCTACAAGTTAGTTCACAGGAAGTGTTGGACTACATGTTGTTTTTTTATAAAGGTAAGGCCAACAGGATTTTTAAACATAAATCTTGATGAATCAATTCTTTATAAGAGTCTCATCAGGAACCAATCCTGGACCTAGGTTCCGAGACCCTCAGGGGCCTAACAGCTCAGGGTGAGCAGAAACTGGGTGTTACTGACACAGGTTGACCAACATCTTCAAAGAACAGTAGACAACAGTTGACGCATCGCCCTCCTATTCATCAGACCCCAAGAGTGAAGGTGCTATCCCAGCCAAGGGACCCCTCCTCCACACTCACACAGAGACCTGGGCCTAGACTGGACACCCAGGTCACCTCGTGGCACAAAGCCATGTGTTCTGAGGCTCTTGTCCTCAGAATGGTGATTTTTTATACATCGTACTAAGATCCTCTTCATATGTTCGTTATAGTTTTACTCCTTCCTGAGTTTTTTTTAACCATGTCTATTAAGGACTTTTCCAAATAAAGCTCTCACCCTTCTCTCTGTGGCTGTCTTTCTGAGGAGCTGATTCTGCACACCTTGGATAGGCATTGGGCACCCACACGCCCTGTGTCTTGGAGGGAGACATCAGGGACAGGGTGCCTGTGTTGGACAGGGAAGGTCTGGGTAGGACCCTGACAGAATCAGGAGCTACAGAATCAGGACCACCTGAGAGCTCATGGACTGGACAGGTCAGATCCAGCAAGATTGAAACTCAAAGGGGAACCAGCAGATGGCGTAATGGCTAGGTCACTGAACTCCCATGTAGTCGACTGAGGTTCAAGTCCTGGACCTTCCAGCTTAAAACTCATGCTGGGCACATGTGCGTGCATGCCCAGAATCCCAAAATGGAAATGGAGGAGAAGGGATTGCAGCATGGCCATCTCCCGGGGAGGTGATTTCTCTCTTTCTATCTCTCTGTCTCTCCAGCTAGCCCACAAGCCCTATAGCAAAAATCTCTCTTAAAAAACAAAAACAAAAAAACCTCAAAGGGGCCAGAGTGAGGCCTTGTATTCTGGTGCTAAGATAAATAAATAATAAACAAACAAACAAACACGCGTTCTGGGAGAGGAATCAGGATCCTGTGAGCAGATGCCCTGGGAAGTCAGTTCGGTGCAGGCAGTAGTACGGCAGCCCACCAGCAAGGCCAAGCTTCAGCCCATCTTCAAGAGCTGGCCCCTGGCCTCCAGAGGACTGCACAGGGCAGTGAAGGTAAAAGGAAGAAACCCAAAGCCATTAGAATTCAGGAATCATGAGTGTCCAGTTGCCTCTCGCAGGCCTATTAGGGAAGAAGAAAGGATACAGGATCCACATAGGCTAGAAGGCCCCCGGGAACAGTGGGACACAGTAAAGGGTGCAGGACAGTGCAAGTTAAGCCACAATGAACTGCCTGTACGTGCCCTCCTGGATGGCTGAAATGAGACTGATGACACCAACGAGCAGGAGGATTGGAGCAACCAGAACCCTCAGGTGTTGTTGGTGGGACGACCACAGCAGAATCCCTCCAGCAGTTTCTAAAATCCAAGTGATTCCCTCACTCACTACTGATCACCTGCCAAGAGCAATGAAAAACTAAACACATGTCCACAGATTCCTTCTGGAATGTTCTTGGCAACTTTATTTACAAGGATCAAAAATTGTTTGTAACCCCAACAACCATCAGCAGGAGACAGGCAAACTGACCACTAGGCAGCAACAAGGAGTGAGCAACAGACGAGCCACGTGGACGAGTATTGGTGCCAGGTGCCTGCTCACAGGGTGCTGAGAGTTAGGTGGTTACCTCTAGTGGGGAATGGCTGGACAGGAATGGGGTCCTCCCGGAAGTGGGTGATGAGAGTGCACACTTCAAGATTCCTGAGCTGCACACATGAACTCATACCTCTCCTTGTATGAACACTTGATCTAAAAAAAAAAAAAAAAAAAAAAAAAAAAACCAGGAAGAACCACTGCCACTGCTCTTCCATCTAACACCGTAGACCTGTGCCTCCCAGCACGTCGCGCAGCCTCCAGGGCAGCAGCCCTGGGAGCTCCCCTCCCCTGTGCTCTGTGAGTGCAGCCACTCTCACCCCTTTCCTAGGAAGAGCGTACTATTCTGTCACTCACACGGAGATGGCCCTGCACCCCACCTCTATATGGCTCCCTCTCTTGGGCATGGACATGAGGGGCTAACACTCCTAGCATTGAGTTACATAAGGCAGCTATAGTCAAGGTCTCTTTATTATTATTATTTTATATTACATTTAATCACATATGTCTTTACAGTGTATAACATTTCTTTTTCCAGCATGATTACCATGCCTATCAGTCAAGATAAAGACATAACTATCCACATGATCATCAGGAAATAGATTTCCTTTTTTTTTTAGATAATTATTTATTTTTATTCTTCATTATTTTTTTCTCTTTAAATTTATTTATTTTTTACATTAATTCACTATACATCATTACAGCATACAAATGAATTTTCCATCCAAAATACACTGTGTATTGGCCCAATCAAGCACATCAACATACATGTTTTCAGCAAATAATTTTCCAATTCTTATGTCTTGTATACTTTATTTTTTGTTTTGCCATCCTTGATTCCTTATCCCTCACCCTCTGCCATGTCCCACCCTCCTCCCACATTGTCTCTGGTATCCATGGTTGCTTTCTATGCCTTCCCCCCTCCCCTATTTAATTGATTTGCTAATGAACTTAGTTAGTCTAAATATATCTAATAGCTAGCACAGCTGATATATACCTATACATGAACCCAAGTCTGACTTTAGGCATAAATCCCAGTGAGTACAATGAACATATTATAAAGTAGTACCCAGCTGGGGCTATATAGCTTACTGCAGTCATCAAATATGCATTTTTTAAAATTGATACGAACAGTTTTACCATTTTTTTTTCTCCTGTAACTTTTTTTTTAATTACTTAACACTCATTCCCTGAGCATCATCACAACATACTAAATGTGGTTTCCCATCTAGAATAAACTGCATAGTGGCTTAATCAAGCATGTTATCATCAATAATATTCCATTTCTACTTTCATAAATATGTATACATATATATATATATATGTTTTTTACCCCATGTTTGACCCTCTGCCCTTTCCCACTCTCTTATTACACTATCTCTGCTATATACAGTTGTCTTCCATTCCTTTTTCTCCAACATTTCGTTGACCACACAATATCATAAGTAATCTAACTACTTTCAGAAGGTAATTTCAAGAAGAGTAGTTTTGAACTGGTAATGATATTTCCTTGAAACTTAAAGCCTAGAAACAGGTTAGTATTCTGTTCAAATAGTAGGTACATGCACCTATCAACAGCTCAAGACAGGACAAAAATCCTTTAAAACTGGAAAACAAAGCTTAGGAGAAAAGCAGCAATAATTTAGTCAAGTCACAGAATGTTGTTTCATCGGTTCAGTCTCATGTACTTAATCTTTCTTCTGTTAAGTTTCGATCTTCCAGATTGAATTCTCGGGTATAATATTCATCTCCAAACATTGTCCCTACAATTAAGTTGCCCATTTTCTTAGTTTTTGAACTCTTATTTCTGTGTGTCTGCATTTAATTTTACTGACATAGCACTCCCTTAAGAGCTTCTTGGAGATCTGGTCTGGTGCTGGTAAATTCCTTCAGGTTTTGTTTATCTGGGAAAGTTCATGTCTTTTCTTCCCAAATGAACGATAACCTTGCTGGGTACAGAATTCTCGGTTGAAATTGCTTTTCCCTTAATACTTTGAATATATTCTCCCATTCTCTCCTCGCTCGCATTGTTTCCAATGAGAGGTCTGCCGTTAGTCTGATGGGATACCCTTTGTAGGTAACTTGCCTTTTTTCTCTTGCCAGTCTTAGTATCTTGTCTTTGTCTGTGGTTTTGGTCAATCTGGCTATAATGTGTCTTGGAGAAGATCTTCTTGGGTTGATTCTATTTGGGGTCCTCTGTATTTCTTGGGACTGAATCTTTGAGTGCCTCTCCAGGTTTGGAAAGTTTTCTTGCAGGATTTCATGGAATAGATTATCAAGGCCCTTATGAGTCTCTTCACCCTCTGGGATGCCTATTATCCGGATGTTTGAATGTTTAATTGTATCTAGTACTTCTCGCATATTATTCTCAAATTTTTGTGCCATTTTCTCAGTCTTCATGGTGGATTTTTCTAGGCCAGCCATTTTCTCTTCTACATTAGAGATTCTATTTTCTGTATGATCTAGTCTGCTTTTAATACTTTCAAGGGAGATTTTGACTTCTTGTATTATAGCCTTCATCTCTAACAGTTCCATCTGATTCTTTTGTAAAGTGTGAAATTCCTCTTTTAGATCTTGCATGAATTTCCTCACCTCCTGGAACTCTTCAACTCCTTTCTTCTTCCTCTTCAGCAATTCCTTGTCTCTCTTCTCTTCCATCTCTGTTAGCTTTGCCATTATGAATGTTCTAAATTCTTTATCAGACATTTCCATGATTTCCATTCAACTGTGTGTGGATGAAGAGGAGTTATCCGTTTCCCTTGTGGAAGAGGCATTTTCCTGCTTCCCCATATTTCTTGTGGTCCTGCAGCGATTTCTAGTCATCTAGTGGATGGTCGGTTTCTTCCCAAACTTGGAAGTTCAATCTGAGGGTCGAGGAGTGTGCAGAAAAGGAAGCAGAGAGAGGGAAACAATACCAACAACAGCAAAAAAAAAAAAAAAAAAAAACAGACAAGAAACATAGAAAAAGAAGAGAAAGACTTTTAAATAAATCTAAAAAAGAAAAATTAATATTCAAAAAACTTCAATAAAACTCAAAAATTAGAAAACTGCGTGGCATGCTTGCGTGCCGTGCGAAATGGCTAGATCGCAGGAGCCATGGAGCTGTCTGTCTCTTGAAGAAGGGCTGTTCTGGGAGAAGGAGAGGGGATTATTAACAAGATAAAAGGTCTAGGAGGGAGGGGCCAAAGGGCCCTGTAAAACGCCTCACCTTAAAAAATTCTAAAAAGCAAAAAATTTAAAAAAAAAAAAAAAGAGAGAAAGAGAGAGAGAGAAAGAGAGGACAGAGACAGAGGTAGAGAGAGATAAAGACTGATAGAGAGACAGGAGACTTGAAAGGGGTCTTCCTACCACGCGGGTTTTGTATGCTGGAGTCCCAGTTAGCAGTGGGACATCTTCCTTTCTCTCAAAATGGCTAGATCGCAGGAGGCATGGAGCTGTCTGTCTCTTGAAGAAGGGCTGTTCATGCGGGTTTTGTATGCTGGAGGCCCAGTTAGCAGTGGGACATCTTCCTTTCTCCCAAAATGACTAGATTGCAGGAGGCATGGAGCTGTCTGTCTATTCTTCATTATTTTTTAAGCATTCAATTGTTATACATCATTTGGCTTGTAAAGAGAATTTATCTAACATGAAATACTCCTCAGACCAGTCCAGTTGAGAACACTATACATGTTATCATCAATAGGTAGTAAACCATCTCCGTGTCCCACTAATGTCATACTTCTCTATTTGTTCTCCTGCTTTCCTTCTCCATATGCTTCCCTTCTTCCCCATTCCTCTTTTTTTTGGGGGGGGGGGGGGAGAGGTTTTTGCTATAGGGCACGTGCGCTCGCAGACAGACAGAGAGACAGAGAGACAGAGAGACAGAAAGCAAGAAATCACCCCCCCCCCCCAGGGAGGATGGCCACGCCACAATCCCTTTTTCCCCATTCTCCTCTCGGGATCTTGGGCACGCACACACACGCACCCGGCGTGAGTTTTAAGCCACCAGGTTCGGGACGCGGACCACAGTCGACTACATGGGAGTCTAGTGACATAGCCATTACGCTAACTGCTGGTCCCCCCTTCCCCATTCCTTACTGTCTTTAGTGTCCGTAAATATTTTCATTTCTTTTATGTCCACCAATATTTCAATCTATACCATAGAGTGCAGATAGTCCATATATGTTAAGTGGATACATACAATATTTTTCTTTCATAGCCTGGCTTGCTTCACTCAACATTAAATCTTCCATATTTGACCACTTTCTATCAAATGCCAGGGTCTTGTTTTTTATGGCTGAGTAGTATTCCATAGAGTATATGTGCCATGCTTTTCAATCACTCATCTGTTTGTGGACATTTGGGTTGGTTCCATGTCTTAACAATCATGAACAATGCTCAAATAAACATTGATGTGCAAGCGCTTTTCCAACTGAACATTCTCCTGTCCTTTGGGTAGATACCCAGAAGTGGGATTGCCACATCAAATGGTAGTTCTATTTGTAGATCTTTGAGGAACCTCCATATTGTATTCCAGAGTGGTTGGACCAATTTACATTCCCACTAACAGTGTAGGAGAGTTCCCCCTTCACCACAACCCTCTAACACTTATCACTTTTTGTATTTTTAATCTTCACCATTATGACAGGGGTTAGGTAGTATTTCATTGTGGTTTTAATCTGCATTTCCCTTATGTTGAGGGATGTTTAGCATATGCTTTCCTCATATGCTTTCTGGCTGTTTGAATGTCTTCCTTAGAGAAGTTTTTGTTCAGCTCATTTTCCCATCTTTTAATTGGGTTAATCATTTTTTTTTAAGCCACTTGAGTTTCCTGTGTATTCTGGTTATCAGTCCCTTATCTGAGGCACAGTTTACAAAAATGTTCTCTCATTCTGAGTGTTGTCAATTCACACTAATTACTGTGTTCTTTTCTGTGCAGAAACTTCTTAACCTGATATAGTCCCACTTGTCTATTTTAGGGATTATTGCCATGCTTTGGGGATATTATTTAAGAAGTCTTTGTCTACTCCAATGTCTTCCGGAGTTTCCTCAGTGTGTTCCACTAGTAGTTTTATAGTTTGAGGTCTTAGGTTCAGATCTTTGATCCATTTCTAGTTGATTTTCATTAATGGGGAAAGATGGGGATTCAGTTTCATCTTTCTGCAGGTAGATACTCAGTTTTTTCAGCACCATTTGCTAAAAGAGGTTTCCCTTTACCCACTGGATTGACTGGAGTCCTCTGCCAACAATCAGTTGGCGTAAGTTTTGGAGTTTATCTCTGGGGTCTATATTCTATTCCATTGGTCCACCTGTCTGTTTTTTGGTCAATACCATGCTGTTTTGATAAACACAACATTATAATATATTTTGACATCAGGGAGTGAGATACCGCCCATTCCACTCTTCTTGTACAGGACTGCTTTGGCAATACAAGGCAATTTGAATGTCTTTTATATTATTCTCTTCTTATTGCATTGGCTGAGACTTCCAGCACTATATTGAAAAGAAGTTCAGAAAGTAGGCAGCCTTGTCTAGTACCAGTTTTTAGTAGAAAAGCTTTAGCTTTCCCTCATTAAGTATAATGTTAGCCATAGGTTTTACATATATGGTTTTTATTGTATTGAGAAATGACCTTTCTATACCAATATTGCTGAGAGTCTTAATCATGAAAGGATGTTATATTTTATCAAATGCTTTCTCTGCATCAATTGAAATGATTATACAGCTTTTATCTTTCTTTCTGTTATATTTATGGTGTATTATATTTATGATCTTGCATATGTTGAGCCACTCTTGCATCCCTGGAATAAAGCCTACCCGGTCATGATGAATAATCTTTTTTTATATGTTGTTGGATGTGATTTCCAAGTATCTGGCTGGGAATTTTTACATCTATATTCATCAGAGATATTTGTCTGTAGTTTTCCTTGTCATGTGTTTATGTGTTTTGGCAATGAGGATGATGGAATTCATAAAATGAATTTGGAAGGTTTCCTTCCTTTTTGATCTTTAGAAATAATTTGAGTAGGATATGGGTTACCTCTTCCTTAAAAGTTTTGTAGAATTCAGAAGTAAAGCCATTCAGACCTGGGCTTTTCTTTGTCAGGAGCTTATTTATTACTGATTCAATCTCATGGCTTGCTAAGGGTCTGTTCAGGTTTTCTATGTCCTCCTGATTCAATCTTGGTAGATTATATGCTTCCAGGAATTTGTCCATCTCCTCCATGTTCTCTTGTTTGTTGGTGTATAGTCACTCATAGTATCCTTTAATGATGTTTTGTATTTCTATTGGGTCTGTTGTAATGTTGCCTGTTTCATCACATATTTGATTTATCTGGTTTCTTTCTTTCTTCTTCTAGTCTAGCTAATGGTGTGTCAATCTTGTTAATCTTTTCAAAGAACCAGCTTTTGCTTTCATTTATTTTCTGTATAGTTCACTTATTTTCTGTTTGATTTATTTCTGCTCAAATCTTTATGATCTCTTTTTGCCTGGTATTTTTTTGTTGTTCTTTTCCCAATTCCCTGAGGCATGATGTTAGGTTGTCTATTTGCCACCTTTCCATCTTTTTCTTATGTGCACTAATTGCTATGAATTTCCCCCTTATGACTGCTTTTGCTGTGTCCCATAGGTTATGGAAACTTGTGTACTTATTATCATTTTTTTCCATAAATTTTTTTATTTCAGACTTAATTTATTCAGTAGTTAAGAACTAATTCAGAAATAGGTTGTTTAGTTTTTATGTGTTTGTGTATTTTTGAGGATTTTTCTTGAAATTACTATCCGGTTAATTCCATCATGGTCAGAGAAGATGCTGGATATAGTTTCTATGCCTTTGAATCTGTAAAGGCTTAATTTGTGCCCTATTATGTGGTCAGTCTTTGAGAAAGTTTCATGTGGGTATGGAAAAAAATGTCTATTTTGTGGTCTTAAGGTGGAAAGTTCTATAGGTGTCTGTCAAGCCCATTTGATTTATAGTATCATTTAGGTCCTCTATCTCTCTGCTTATTTTTTGTCTTTTTTCCATGTGAAGGATAATATTGCTGGGTATAGTATTCTTGGTTGAAATTGTTTTTCATTTAACACTGTGACTATATTTCCCAAGTCTTTCCTTTCTTACATTGTTTCTTTTTTAATTTTTAATTTTTTTACATTTTTCCCACAAACATTTACTTTACATATAAAAAAATTTTGCTCCTACTTCATAGTTCTTGGCAGTTAATAAACGACTTTCAAAATTTCAACAAACTGAACTTTAGAAATAAGTTTCAAAATACTTGCTATAATTTTTTCTTTGTGACTCTATTATTTTCTTTGTGACTCTTAAACATTTGTGAGGAAATATATACATGTCAACTACTCAAACTGTTGAAAAACACACTCAGAACACAATACATACATGAACCATCCCAACTCAACTCTGCCTACCAAGTATTCTGTAGTTAACCATCTGCTAGCAAAGATCAGTCTCTTTTTCTTCCTTCAAGGTCTTCCTCAGGGTAATCCTCTGGTTGTGGCTGCTCTTTTGCAATCTCTACTGATTATAATGCTAGATTGGAAAAGTCCAGGTTATTTTATGGTACAGATTCTTTTACATATTGCCAGTATTGTTTCTGATGAGAGGTCTGATGTTAGCTTGATGGAATAACCTTTGTAAGTAACTTGACATTTCCCTCTTGCCAATTTTAGTGTCTTACCTTTGTCTGTGGTTTTGACCAATCTGGCTATGATGTGCCTTAGAGAAGATCTTCTTGGGTTGATTCTATTTGGGGTCTTATGTATTTTTTGGGTCTGGATATTTGAATGCCTTTCTAGGTTTTAAAAGTTTTTTTCCAGGATTTCATGGAATAAATTATCAATGCCCTTATTATTTTCTTCCTCTTCTGGGATACAAATTATCTGGATGTTTGGGCACTTGAAGATATCTAGTATTTCTCATATTTTATCCTTATTTTTCTTGGTTGTTTTCTCAGTCTTTTTGGTAATTTTTTCTAGGTCAGAGTTTTTATCTTCTACACTCAAGATTCGATCTTCTGAGTGATCTAAACTACTTTTAATACTTTCAAGAAAGGTTTTAATTTCCTGTATCACATTCTTCATCTCTAACAATTCCATTTGATTCTTTTTTATGATGTCTATGTTTTCTTTTTAGTCATGAAAGAATTTCCTCACCTCCTGGAGCTCGTTGTCTCTTTTCTCTTATATCTCATTTAGTTTGGTCACTACAAATATTCTGAATTGTTCATCTGACATTTCCATGAGTTCCCTTGTGTTGTCTGTGGTTGATGAGGAATTGATATTTTCCCTTAGGGGAAAGACATTTTGTTGGTTGCTCATATTTCTTGCGCCTCTGCAATGGTTCCTAGTCATCTGGTGATCTATACATTCCTTCCTAAATTGTTCAAGGTATCTCTGAGCATTCGAAGGTGTGCAGGAGTAGGCAATTGGCAATCTCTCTTATGCTCTACCCCCCTGTTGCTCACCAGAACCTTTTACTGTTGCCACTGGTCCTGGTTGACTCAACAGGAGGACTAGACAATGGTTTCTAGTTTCTAGAGAATGGTCGCATCTGAAACTGAGCCACTGAGCTTCAACTCAGTAACAAAGAAGAGATCGCGCCACATTAAAAAACACCAAAGTCCTGAGAGTCCAAAGGTGACTGGGGGAGAGAATGATCCTTGGGTCCCAGCTGTTAAGCCCTCCAGTCACAGGTGGCCTGCTGTCTGGTAAGGCCCTTCACTGGAACAGGTGTCCAAATGGGGCGGGAAGGAGTGCAAGTTCATCTCAAAGTCCCAAACAACAAACCTGATAGTCCAAGGGTGATTCAAGGTCTCTTATCTGTCAGCTTTGAGTTAATCAAATAGACGATAATTAGACCAGTCAAACCTATTCAGATAGATGAGCCCTTGGGAGATGTCAGAGGATCTTTCCTGCTGGCCTAAAAGAAGCAAGCAACTTCTCAGAAACTCCCTGTGGAGGGGACAATGTGGCAAGAACCTGAGGATGCCAGCAACAAAAAAAGACCTCCTCCCTCCAGTGGAGAGGAACTTAATTCTACCAACAACCAGTGAATCTGGACCCCAGGTGAGTAAGCAATCCCTTGATTTCAGCATAAGACCACGAGTAGAGGCTCTGACTAGCCATGCCTCACACTTCTGACCTACAGAAGTGATAGATGGTTTGGGGGATTTTTATTGTATAGTTTTTATTTACTTATGCCATGAGTGAGAGAGAAAAACAGACAGACAGAGAGAAAGATAAGTGCCCTCAACAGCAGGGTCTTCACACCACAGTCTGCCTCCAGCCTCAGCCTGCCTTGATCACGAGCACTTGTGTGCCCATCGTGTACAGAGAGGGCCCAGGACATGAACCCAGAGCCCTCTCATGTGCAGAAGATTGAATTATTGCTGTGCCACACTTGGCTCTACACTGGTGTTGGTTTAAGGTGCTAAGTTGGTGGAAATTCTCATAGTGGTTATTTTAGTCAGAAACAATTCACCTTGTCTGTATTTTCTACCCCATAATCCTGTAAACTCTGTCCCTCCCTTAGTTCAGGAGCTGAACCACTAGCCCAGGATGGGTGCGCCTTTGCTTTTTATGGGAAGTCAGGACCTTCCCCTCCAAAGGCCTCCGATTGAGGATTTGCATCCACCCCCTACTCCCACCCCCAGAGCCCTGAGCCCACCTAAGCAGGATCAGCCAGCATTCTCTTTGAGCCTCAGCATCCTCTCACCAACTTCCATCCTCCCCTTTACAGTTTGGACCATCCCCAGTGGAGAGGAGCAGGATAGATGGCAGAGCAATGAAGTCTGTGTCTACTCCCCCTACCACCATCCACCCCACCATGCCCAGAGCCCTAAGCACTGCCAGTAGACCTTGCTGAGTATAGTTCAGGCTTCCTGCCCCTGACTGTTAGGACTAGCCACCTTGCTCTTTGTAAAATGCTGCATCAATTTCTCACACTTCCACCATGTCATCTGCAAACCAGAGCTCCTTGGAGATCCACCCAAGGCTCTGCCCATCCTTTTTAGGTGCATTTTCCTTCTTCCCCATGCCTTTTGTGATAGGAGTCAGGACCTTAAGGTTCTCAGAAGAAGCCATCTCCTTTGGGTCCTGGCCAATTCTTTCCCCATCAGACTCACTGGGCTCCTCAGACTACTAGCCTGCCTCTGGTGTCTGCGCTAAGGATAGATCCAAAGCATAACTATCCAATGCCTCTGACTACACGTCAGCCTGAAATAGGATTCCCAGAGAAGGACTGTCAGGTCCAACAACCCACGCCTCTCACAGGGTCAGGTGACACAGTGGGCTGAGGGTCTGTGTCCTCTAAACTTCATAAGTTGAGGCTCCAACACTCAAAGTGACTATATTTGAAGATAGGACCTCTAAGGAGGCAATTGGGGTCATGGTGGGGGAGCCTGATCCAGTAAGATTGGTGCCTTACTGGACACAGCTTGCTTTGTTCCCATTCTCTCACTCTGTCACTCTCTCTACATTGCTCTCGCCTCTCCTCCTCTCTCCATTTCTCTCTCGCTCCCACTCTCTCTTCCCTATGTGAAGACACAGCAGGAAAGTCCCAAACTCTGACCCTGTGGACACCCTGACTTAACTTCCAGCCTCTGCAATGTGAGAGAATAAATATCTGCGGTTTAAATTATGCCTGTAGAATCCTGTTCTGGCAGCAGAGCCAGCCAGGACGGACACACATTGTCACCCTCCCCAGTAGCTTCTCACACTCTCTTGTGTGTCAGATACAGACCTCACAGTCACACACCCATGGAGTCCGGTTGCTGCTTCTGCCATGGTCAGAGCAGAGGGCTGCTTTCCTGCCTTCTTTCCACCTCTGTATCCACTTCCTCCTGCTCCTTCATGCTTCAGTGACTCTGGAGCATACATTTTGCCCATCTAGAAAATTCACATGTGTCTTGGCATGTGGGGAGGGGACACGCAACCCGTGAGAGCAGCATTGCATTGTGGGAATGTGGGAAGGGGCTGAAGTCCTGCTTGGAAGAGTCTTAACTGGCCATCCTTGTGGCTCCTTTTTCTTGTTGAAATTCACCTGATGCCAGGTACCACAGTGGCCACTGTGGTCCACTAGCAGAGCTCAGAGGACGGGACCATGAGGTCTGGGTGCCTCCTTCTCTGACACTTTCTGAACCTGGGTGAGGGTGTTTGCAAGCATGGGGGCTGAGGCCCAGTCTCCTCCTCCATGTTGGGACTCCCAGCTGTCAGTGTCCCCAGTCAGCCCACTCCAGTCTGAGATCAGCAGGGTGGTGGGTTAATGTGAAGGGGCTGCACTGAGTTCACACCCCTGCCCCCAGGCTGGGGATAAATGGGGAGCCATGTCCCAGCCCCTGGTACACAGCAGTACCTACTCAGTGTTCTTGACATCTTCAGTATTCCAGGCAGGCTCCACATGACCTATGTTAACAGGTCAGAGAAACATCTCTCTCTGAGGACCCTACAGAGAACTGGTGGTCACAGTCCCACCCCAGTCACCCCAGTCTCTGACAGGCAAGAGCTGGCAAAATCTACACTCTGAGGAGGAGGTAAAACTTCTCCTGCAAAGTCCCCGCCATGATTCATGCCTGTTTGCCCAGTGCAGACCCTCTTCCCATGCAGGACCCCTGCCCCGCAAGCTTCACTGCTGCCTGCCTCCAGGAAGGGTGGGCAGGCACTGGCCCAGCCACAGCTATATGTCACTACATGAGCCACATTGGCCACATTGGCTCCCCTCTTGGGAGGGTGGCCAGCTCCTCCTATAACTAGGCCAGGCCTGTGGACCAAGGAGAAGCCGTGGAGATATCACCTTCTCATCCTGCAGTCAGATGTGGCAGGTAGATGGAGGGCAGGGGTTCCAGAGGGGCTGTCCCAGGTCACAGTGGCCCTCATGAGAGGAAGGCAGGAGGGGGAGTCAGCTTGGAGGAAGGAGGAAGGGCCAGGAGCCCAGGCATGCAGGCGGCATCTAGAAGCTGGAATAGGCAGGAAGCAGACCCCTCCTCCACCCTGAGCCCAGGAGGCAGAGCCCCACCAACCCCTTTGGAACTCTGACCTCAAGTGCCTGAGACCAGATGGGTGTCAGTTTACGCCACCACCTTGCCAATGCAAAGCAGCAGCCACGCACAAGCAGGAGACAAACCACACCTGGCTGAGATGGGCTTGACCATGGCCTGGCCTCCCAAGGCAGCCAGGATGAGAAGGCCCTTGACGTCCTCTTCCTATGACACCCATAGAAACCCAATGGGCCCAGAGTGCACCTATAGCCTGGCACCTGAGGCCAACGGATAAGGAATCAGCATGTGTTCAGAAATGAAGTTGAGTCGTTTTTCCTCCTAGAATCCTGCATGTAGATTCTATTGCTCTGCCGTCTAAACACTTAGGACTCTTCAACGAACACTCAGAGGCCTGCCCTGGCCCAGCCTCTTGTCTTATCACCTGGCTTCTCCAGGAAAGGGAGGACATAACCCTGGCTCCTGTGAATTGAGCCCCTCGCTGACATACTGTTATGTGTCTGATGTAGGCGGGCACGGCCAAGTCTGAGGCCCTGCCTAGATGACCGATCCTCATGGTGACCCTGGAGCCCTGTCTGGACCCACAGCCCTCTCCTCTGCCTGAGCCCATGGGAGGCCCCCAGGGTCAGTGAGGATGGCAAATGAACCTTAGAGCCAGAGGGAAGCTGGGCTGTATGGTTTCCAGAGAAATCACTGGCCTGGCTGTCATGGTTTCCAAATAAGCCACTGATTGAAGACATCAGCATCTGGTCTAAGAGGAGACACAGCTGCAACTCGGCCAGGAGGAGCTAACTCTGGGAGCAAGTCTCCTAAGTAACTGACTTTCTCAGAGGATGCTTTTCCGGGCAAGGAGAGGTGTGAGGAATGGGGGTAGGGGGTGGGGGTGGGGTGGGAGGTAGAAATGACACCAACTGCCTATGGCACCCCAGGCCTCATGCTGTCAGACCCCACACTCCCCAAGATCCCATGCTTCCCCAGGCCCCATGACCCTCCCTGTGACCCATACCTCCACACCCCTCAGGCCCCACAGGTCACTGACTCTACACACCACCAGGATCCATTCTCCACCCACGCCCCATAAAACCTCCTGGGCTTCAGCCCTCTGGACCCCAACTCCAAACCTCTCATGACCCCTAAACCCCATACCCTGTACTATCCCAGGCCCCAGCCCCAGGCCCTCTGAACACTCACTCTCATTCTCAATGATCAACTCAAATGCCCTCTCCCCCTCAGTTTGCCTAGTCTCTTGTCTTTTTCTCTCATCATTTTCATGTTCATTTATGGAAATTTTTCAACTTACACTGAGAAGGGAGAAGAGCCCAATGAACAGCCTATGCTCTTCTCCCAAGTTAACCTCTGCTATCATTTGCCATACTTGTTTTAGTGATTTTATTGCCAAAATATTTTAGAGTGAGTCATGAACATGATGACATTTTACACATCAGTCTTGAATATTTTTCTGTAAAAACCAAGGATTGCTTTCTACATAAGCATAATATGACTGCACCTAATCAGATTAGAAATTAGTCCTAAACATCATCTAATGCCCAAGTCATATTTAAATTCCCATGATTTCCTAAAATTATTCTTTCAGTGCTTTTTTCCTTCCTATATTATGAAGTTTGATACTTCCTTTCATTTCTTCTTGTTTTATTTCACCCTAAACGTGGAGTTAGAACTACCGTGTTCTAAGATACTTTTTCTTCCCTTGAGGATTATGTTATTGAGAAGGTGCAGTTAAAGTTACTTTTCTTCAGATTTTTTTCAAAGTCAGAAAATCTTGTCTTTTTAATTTAATTTCATTGTTTGAGTATATTAAACATTGACATGATTCAAAAAATCAAAGATTAAAGGTGACCTAGAGAGGCCAACTTCCCAGTCTGTCCTTTTAACCCTCTCCCCTCTGCTCCCTGCTGGTTCCTACTCAGTTTCCAGTGAATTCTTTCAGTGCTTCTCTTTGTGACACCTTTCTTGTTATTACAGTATTCACAGACATGTACCTCATTTTTCGCTTACTGACATATATGCTGGAAGTCCCTGCATGTCACTTTTTGCTCCTTTTTGAGTTGGGCTTCATGTTGTGGATCTCCCATCTTTCCAAGCAGCAATTCACAGTGAGACGTCTGGGTGGCTTTCACCCCCAAGGCAGAAGGAGCCCCATTAGCTTGTGTCATCCCACTTTGGCACAGGCTCATCCTCAAAATAGATGAAAGGAAGTATGTCTATTACCCTATCGGAACTGCCACTCCCCTTCATGGGCTGCGCTGTCTTGCATGATGGCCAACTACATTAAACCAGTTGCCACACCATAGCCTTCAGAGTAAGTTGTCAGAATTCTGGGTCTTCTCCAGCCTGGTGGTGTCCTGAGCTGGCTCCCATCTCCTTTGCCATCCCAGGGGTGCAGGGCACTCACTTGTGCACCGAAGCCAGCATACATTGGTTTTTCTGAGAAAGGCTGACTCATGGCTCACATTCATTGTTGTTATTCTTGGTCATTCCTTCAGTTCTGAAAATTTTACATAGTAAGTATGTTAACTCATTGTTCTTGCTTCAAACATATCATCTATCTTTTGATTTTGCTTCTTTTGGAGGAGGTAGAGTGCTTAGGGATGTTTTGTGTTTCAACCATTTCCTCTTTGATACAGAATCTTTTTTTCCTTATTTGAAAATTATTATTGTTATTATTATTTTATATTTTATTTCATTTTTTAATACATTCAATCATGTTATTTAGCTTACAAAGCGAATATTCCAACATGTGTACATTTCTCCCTCGTCCAGTTGATAATACTATAAAATTATCTTCAACAGATAATACCGCATTTCTTTGTCCCATTAATGCTTTGCCTCTCTATTTTTCTTCTAAATGTCCTTTTTCAGACTCTACTCTTTCACCCACACTATATCTGGTATTCACAACTATTTACTGTGTTTCTCTATCCTTTAGTCAATCATTTTCAGTCATAGAGTACAGACACTCAGTATATATTAAGTGGGGACATGCAGTGTCTCTCCTTCATAACCTGGCTTGCTTCATTCAGCAGTAAATCTTCCATGTTCATCCACTTTCTGTCAAAAGCCAGGGTCTTGTTGTTTTTTATGGCTGAGTAGTATTTCATAGAGTATACGCACCACAGTTTTTCAATTCATTCATCTGTTCGTGGGCATTTGGGTTGATTCCATCTCTTAGCAATTGTGAATAATGCCGCAATACACATCGGTGTGCAAACACTTTTCCAGTTAAAAATTCTTCTGTCTTTTGGGTAGATACCAAGGAGTGGGATTGCTGGATCATATGGTAGTTCTATTTGTAGATTTTTGAGGAATCTCCAAATTGTTCTCCACAGTGGCTGGACCAATTTACATTCCTACCAGCAGTGTAAAAGAGTTAAGGATATTTAGAAAGGATTTCCACACTCAGGTTATAAAGCAATTCACATTTTCTTCTAATTCTTGCATGATATCATGTTGTGTATTTAGATCTCTAATCTATTTGGATTATCCTATAGTGTACAGTATGATGTGAGGACCCAATTTTACTTTTCCAGTGGTTACCCAAATCACCAGGTAGCATCTTCTAAAAAGGCCATCTGCTCCCCAGTCTGAGAGACTGCCTTTGTCATACTTAAACTACACATATGTAAGTGGATCTGCTTGGGGGTCTTCCAGTGTGTTCCATTATCAGTCTATTTAGGCACCAGTACCACTCTCTGATTCATGGACACTTCACAGTGTTTTTAACATCTGCTTGTGATAGCCCAATGCCCCCACCATTGCTAATTTATTTCAGGACTTTGCAGACTCTTCTTTTTTGAACTATAAAATAAATGTGTCTAGGCCCTAGACAGGAGGAGAAGGAGAACCCACTGGTATTTGTAGTTACAAATTAATTTGAGGAGACTTGACATGTTCATGATATTGAATCTTCTGTCTAAGAACATTGATTTTTTGCCTGTTCATCTTCATCTGCTTCAGTGTCTTTCAGGTTAAAGTTTTCATCAAATAGATTTTGCCTATTTCTTGTTTATTGCAGACTATTCTATCTACTTCTATCTACTTTTTACTAGTATTTGGTCATTGTTTCTGGGGGAGTACTGACTTCTCTGAGCTAATTTTGTATCCTGCGACCTGGAGAATTCTGCCATTGTGTAGTAGTTTCCCAATCTCTTGCCTTGATTTGACCAGAGCCACAGTTTGCACTATACTTTTCCCTCCAGTTCCCACACCTGTGTGTGGGTCTGGGTGTGTGCACGTCTGTGTGTACAGGTGTGTAGCTGCATTTGATGGTGCCACCAATAGAATATTAAATGGTTGGAAGGACAATAATGGGCAGGCTGGTACCGTTTCTGACTTGAGTGGGAATGTCAGAAGTGTACCTCATGGAGACACTGTTTTTCCTATTTGTCTATAAAATTGAGGGAATGAATCTTCCTTTACATTTGTGAAGATGATCGTACGATTTTCTTCTTGGTTTCCTATGAAGCCTGGTGACTTGGGGGTGAGAGTGCAGGGAGCAGCTCTCACTGTTCTGTACGAATGTGTCTGCTGAGACTGCCCATGTTCTTGTACCTACTCAGGGCGAGCCTCCCAAATCAGCTTTCCGTCAGGTTTTCCAGTGTGTCGGCCTCAAGTTAGAGGAATAGTTTAAGATTTGGTTTCCTGTATCTGAACCACTTCTCTTTTTAGGATTTTCATTCTGCATGTTTATGGTTTTGCTTTTTTTTCCTGGAGTAGTTTAGCTAGTGATTTACCTGTTTTGTTCTTTGTTTTAAGGATCTTTTTATTTATTAATTATACTAGTTGTTTTGTACTGTATTGGTTGTTTTGTATTGTTTTTCTGACTCTAATTTCTGACTTTGTGGTTATTAGTAGCTGCTTTCAGTTTGCTTAATTGTTCTTACTTTAAATTTTTGAGTTAGGCAACTAATTCATTCACTTTACTTATATATATGGCACTTATCTCTTTGCACACTGCTGAAGTCTCATCTGCAATATTTTTATCATCATCATTTCCTAGAAATTCTGGAATTGGCTTGCATTTACCCTTTGACATCAGAAATTTCCGTAAAGTTTTAAAATATACAGGCAAAAGAACACTTAAATTTTTTTCGCTTTGATTTCTGGTTTTATTTTGTTGTTTACATTACTTCCACCACCCGATATTGAGCTTTATTTGCAACTGAATCTATCATCGATTTTCATGACTATTCTTCGTGTACCAGAAAGGTGCATTTTCTATGTTAAGAGCCAAGATCCACCCTGCTATACTGCCACATTCTCATTCATTTTTGTCCCCTTCTTCTGTCCTGAATAGACAGATATTTACTAAATATCCTAATATCAGGATTTCTTTCTGTTTCTCCTATTATCTCCTATAGTTTTCTGCTCGACAGTTGTTGCTGTGTCATTAGGTCCATACATAGTCATTCCCGTAATACTTACAGAGTAGCTCACACTCTCATGTCCTTCTTCCTCTCATTTAACGTCTGAACCCAAATCCATCCTGTACAATATTCAGCTCATGATCCTTGTGTCATTTTACTTAAATCAACTTTAATGAGATGTAACTTACACACAGTAAAGCAAGTCCATGAAAGCGCACGGTTGGATACATTTTGACAAACATGCTCTTGCGAAACACTCACTACAATCCAGGACGCTTGCATTTGCATCCCTCCCAGAAGGTCCCACACTTTCCCAGGGTCCTCCCACATCATGAGTGGCCACTGATTTCTTTTGGACACTGTAGATTAGATTTGTCAGTTCTAAGAGCTGCATCTTAGATGAATCACACAGTATATACTCCTGTGTCTGGTTTCTTTCACATAACGGTGTTTTTAGGCTCTTTTGTGCCGTCACGTATATCAGGCATCTTCCTCTTTCGGCTCAGAGTTTTCCATTATACGGGTGTGCCACATCTATGATCCATGCCACGCCAATATTTTCATTTTACTTGGATAAATATGTAAGAGAGGGATTACTGGATTGTATGGTATCTGTTTAACTTTTTTCCCCACTTTTTTATGATAATTTTGTATTTATTTACCTATTTTACATTTAATCACTTTGTATCACTACAATATACCAAATTAATTTTCTTATTCTGAATACACAGTATATTGATTCAAAGATATTACCATATGTATTATCATCAACAGATCATTTTCCATTTTCTCCTCCCTTAAGTGCTTTGCTTCTTTCTTTTTCCCCTTGATTCTCTCCCTCTTGCCCGTCTCCATTTCCTACCCTCCTCCCACACTGTCTCTAGTATTCACAGTTGCTTTTTAGGAAACTATTTTTCACAATGTTTGTGCTATTTTATATTTCCATCAGATGTAAGTAACAGTTATATCTTGTTCCATCCTGTTCACACTCAGAATTGCCAGCCTTATTAATTTTAACCATTCTGGTAGGCATGTAGTAGTATCTTATTATGGTTCTAATTTTCCTTTCCCTAGTGACTAACAAGATTGAGTACTTATTGCATTTATTGATAGGCCATTCCACTGAGAAGTATCTCTTGAAATCTTTTGCCCAATTTACAGAATTGTGCAATTGGTTTTTTTTTTTCTTTTTTTTTTTCTTTTTTATTTTGAGAGGTTTTAGCTACAGGGCACATGCACTTGCCAGACAAACAGAGAGAGACAGAGAGACAGAAAGTGAGAAATCACCCCCCCAGGGGGGATGGCCACGCCGCAATCCCTTCTCCTCCATTCTCCTCTTGGGATCTTGGGCATGCATGCACACGCACCCGGCGTGAGTTTAAGCCACCGGGTCCAGGACTCAAACCGCGGTCGACTACGTGGGAGTCCAGTGACATAGCCATTACGCTAACTGCTGGCCCCTAGGATTGTGCAATTGTTAAGATTATTAAGTTGCATGAGTTCAAGACCAGAGAGTGCATGCACTCACCAGAGAGAGGCAGAGAGAGAGAGAGGGAGAGAGTGCAAGCACACCTCAAGGAGGCATCATCACACTGCAATCACTTTTTCTCCATTTCTGCATCCTGTCAGAATTTGGGGCATGTGTGCACACATTCCCTGTGTGTTTCCTTTTTAAAATTTTTTTTTATTATAATAATTATTTTTAAAACACACCCAATCACTATACATCATGCCCTGCATGTTTCTAAAGCTTGTGGGACTGATATTTGAACCATGGTCAGCATGGGAGGTCTGGCTTTTTTAACCACTGGATTACAGGCCTGGCCCTGAATGAGTTATTTTAATAAACTAAATATTAGTCCTGTGTTAGACATATTTTGCACCTATTTTCTTCCACACTGTGGCTCAAGTGTCTTCTTTTGGCATGCAGATTTCAGTTTCGATGATGTCTGATATTTCTTTTTTTATCTTATGGTTATTTGAGTGTGTGTTCTAGAAAATCTTTGCCCAACTCCAAGTCATGTAATATTCTCTCCTCACATCTACATCAGCATTTACACTTAGGCCTGTGATCCACCTTGGCTTGTGTGATGGGGTGTGTTACATACGTTTCCATGTGGAGGGCCACAATCGAGGGCAGGCCATCTATCCACACATCTGCCCACCCACTCCCCAGAGATTCTTGCCTGGCCCCTGAAATACATGAGACCCAAAGAAGACCAGCATCTAAAAGGTATAAAGGAAGCAAGGAGGTGAGTTGGGGGGAGGGGGGAAGAAAAGTCTTCTTAATGACAGTGCAGGAAAAACCAAATACTCATAAGGAAAAAAAATAACAGACTTACAGATACCAGAAGCCTCCTTGATAGGATGCTGTGTGGATATGACATCGCCATTGGAGAATTCTTACCCATAATATATGTTATAAACTCACAACTGAAATCTAATCATGATGAAATATAATCAAACCCAAATTGAGGGACATTCTACAAGATGATGGGTTTGCATTTTAAGAGTCACAGTCACAAAACACAGACAAAGGCTGAGAAACTGCTTCAGATTAAAGAAGACACATGACAATGAAACATAACGTGTGATCCGGATTGGATGGTGTGAAAGGAAAAAGGCTTTCAAGCACATTGTTAGGGCAATCATGGAAACTTTATGGTCTGTGAGATAAAGGATGGCATTGTATCAAGGTTAAACTATTTTGATCACTGTACCTTGGGTATATAAGAAATATTCTTAATAAACACATACTGAAGTATTTAGAGATAAAAATAATACTGATTATACGCAGTAATGAGATTAGCTTTTGTTTAAAAGTTTTAATAAACAAGTCTGGCAAATGTACTAATGGCCACATCATTAAAATGTTCTCAACAAAGGTTCCATCTGGTATAAATTTACCAGTACAGTTTAAGGAAGGAGAATTCAATTAAGGAAGGAGAATAGGGTGTGTGAAATAAACTCCTAACAAACACATCGCTAACATACTTTGGTGTGTATTTCTATAGCACTTCAATGTCTATTGTTTTCTGACTATTTAGAGTAACCCAGAATATTCCAGCAAAAGGAGGTAATGCTAAGGACTAAGTTTCTCTTGGAGGAAAAAAAAAAAAATGATAGCTGTCACTAAACTGCCCCCACCCCAGAAAGACTGTAAAATTGAGGACTGATAGTGCAAAGACATATCCATTTCACCACACACTCATAACTAGGAGCATGGTAACAAGTACCCTGAGGACACATACATTCACGTTATTGAACAAATACTTAAGATCGAATGAGTGGGTCATAAAGTAGATAGGGTGATAAGGTTAACTTTTTTCTTTGTTTTTTTTTTTTTTTTTCCAGAGGTTTTAGCCATATTGAGAGTGTGCTCCCCAGAGAGAGACAGGGACAATGAGAGGGAAGGTGAGAAATCACTCCCCAGTGGGGATGGCCATGCTGCAATCCCTTCTCCTCCATTCTCCTCTTGGGATCTTGGACAAACACACATGCGCCCAGCATGATTTTCCAATTTTAGTGTATGTGCTGCCAAAGCGAGCACACACCCGGCATGATTTTCAAGCTACCACACCCAGGGCTCAAAAAGCAGTTGGCCACATGGGAGGTCAGCAGCGTAACCTCTATTCCATCTGCTGGCCCCAAGGTTAACTTTCTAAGAAACTGCCAAACTGTCTCCTAATGTTTCTGCATCTTCACTTCCACCACAGTGTAGGAGAGTTCCAGTAGTTTCACATCCCATCAATTCTCCAAATAACCAGTCCTAAATTTTAGCCATTCTAATAGTTGTGTCGTTTTAATTTGTATTTTCCCACTGATTTATGATGCTGAGGGTCTTTTATGTGCTTATTTTTTAATCTATACTTCTTTATCGGTGAAGTGTCTCTTTAAATCATTTCCCCATGTCTTAAAATTGGGTTGTTAGCTTTTGTATTACTGAGTTTAAGAGTTCCTTAAGTATTCTGGAAAAAAACATTATTTATCAGATGTATGGTTTGAATTTTTTTTTTTCCCCAATCTGTGGGTCTTGTTTTCATTCTCTTAACAATGTCTTTTAAAGAGCACAAGTTTTTAATTTAGATGAAGCTCATCTCATTTTTTTTTAATGGACCATGCTTTTGGTATCATGCCCAATTTTTTGCCTAGCCCAATATTTTCTTCTGCAAGTTTTATAGTTTTAGGTTTGAAATGATCCATTTTGAGTTAATGATTGTATATGGATAAAAGTACTATGATGAATCCACATAAATATTATGTAGAAGTTGTATTAGGTATTAGAAGTAATCTGGAGGTGATTCAAAGTAGACAGTAGGATGTGTGTAGGTTACATGCAAACACTGCACTATTTTGTACAAGGAACTTGAGCATCTATAGATTCTGTTATGTGCAGGGGACATTAGGGCTAGTCCTGCACAGAAATCACACAGCCACTGTTATCTCTCCACCTATTTAGGTCTTATTTACTTAGGAATATTTCATAATTTTCAGTGTACAGGTCTTGCACAACTTTTTACAGATTTATACCCCAAGCATATCATATTTTGATGCTATTATTCTAATGGTAATTTAAATTTTCAAGCTTATAATTATTTGTTTGTAGTATATAGTCATATAATTGAGTTTTTGCATATTGCTCTTGTACCCTGCAACACTGCTAACCTTATTCATTCTAGCTACTTTTTTTAAAAAAAGATTCTACTGGATTTTCTATGTAGATAATCATTTTACTTTCTATTATTCCAACTTAGACGACTTACTTCTTTTCCTGCCTTCTTACACTGTCTAGAATCTCTAAAACAATGCAAATAGAAGTAGTCAAAACGGACATCCCTGCCATGATCATAGCGGAAAACACTCAGTGTTTCTCATTAAGTATCCAGTTAGCTACAGATTGTTCAGAGATGTCAGTTTGTTCAGTTAGCTTACATTTTTAAAATAAATAACAGACAATAGAGTTTATCAAATGTCTTTTCTTCACCTTTGAAACAATTGCACATTTTTTCTTTTTTAATTTGTTAATGTGGTGAGTTTTATCAGTTGATTATCAAAAGTTACACCGACTTTTTAATGTTTTATGTGTTTGATTTTTAATTGTCTTGTCTTGAGATAACTCTAGATTTACATGCAGTTGTAAGAAATAATACAGGAAGGTTCTGCATACTGTTTATCCCATTTCTCCCTAATAGCAACATTTTGCAAAGCTACAGTACATCCTGACACAACCAGGATATCTCCCATATGAACTCCCTCCTGAACCACTGGCATCTACTATTTTGTTCTTCATCTCTATAATTGTATCATTCAAAAATCTTTTATAAGTGGAATTATTTAGTATGTGATCTTTGGGGATTATTTTTTCACTCAGCATAATTCTCTGAAGATTTATCCAAGTTGATGCATGTAATAGTATCTCACTTTTTATTGCTGATTTGTATTTCATGCTCTGTATGTAGCATAGTTTGTTTAATCGTTCACTTATTGAAAGAATCTGGGTTGTTTCTAGTTTTTTCTTATTACACATAAAGCTGCTGCAAACATTTGTGTGTAAGTTCTGTATGAGCATAAATCCTCATTTCCCCATAATAAATGCCCAGTAGTATAATTATTGGGTTAAATGGTAGGTATGTGTTTAATTTATATATATATATACATATATACACATATATATACATATATATATATATATATATATACACACACACATATATATATATATATATATATATATATATATGAAAAACTTCAAAATTATTTTCCAGAGTGGTGGTTCTGTTTTACATTCCCTCCTGCATTGTATTAGTGGTCCAGTTTCTCTGCATCCTTGCCAACATTTGGCACTAACAGTAACCTTTATTTGAATCATTCTGATAAATAAGTAATGATACCTTAAAGTTTTAATCTGAAAATTTGATAATGATAGTGACTATCTTTTCATATGATTATTGCCATTGATATATCCTTTTTGGTGAAAATGTCTCTTCATGTATTTTTTCCAGTTCCTAAATTGTTTGATTTTTCTTTTTCCCCTCTTGAGCTTTGAGAGATCTTTACGTATTCTTTTTTTTTTTTTTTTGCTTCTAGATATTTATTTTAATTACTCTGAAATGACATAATTTAGTACCAAATGTTTAACAAGCACCCATTATAACTGCTAACTATGAAATCAGCATTACTTGTAGCTGACTGGCTATTAAAAAAAAAAAAAAAAAAAAAAAAAAAAAAAAAAAAAAAAAAACTTCATTTTTTTCTTTTGACAAAAGAGTAGAAATCCCAAAGAATAAGGGAGCGATTATGAATTAAAGGTCTTATTTACTAATCTAGCACCATAATTCCAGTCTCAGAACTTCCCAAGCAGCTGGAAAGAGAATAGAAAGAGGTGAAGATGTTGGAAGTAGAAGGATAGTTCTTAACTGTGGCCCCATTTTTGTTTTGAGGCAATACAGGGTCTAGCAAAGAAGGAAATCATTGAGACTGGAGGTGAAAACACAAGCGTTTGGTTTGAATGGTAAAGAAGGCCCTCAAGAGTAGTAGATTCAGTGTATCCAGAAGGCAGCGCTGGAGTCGGCCTCATGAACTAGGGGGTTTCTTCTTGGCATCCAAGTCCTTCTTAATTTCTTCAAGCTTTTTAGCCAGGTTTGGTATGTCATAGTTCTGAGCCAGATACATTCCCACCACGTGCCCAAAGTAAATCCAAGCAGGAACTGGAGCATGATGTCAGCGAGGAGGGCGCGAAGGCTGGCAGCAGCTCCGCGGGCGGTGGGAGCCCGATCTTTAGGTATTCTAAACAATAGCCTTTTGTCAGATTAGCAATTTGCACATTTTTGTACGGTCCTGTGGCCTATCTTTTCATCCTTTTAAGAGTGTCTCTCTGGGGCCAGTAGGTGGCATGGTGGTTAAGGTGCTGGACTCTTACATGGCCAACCACGGACTGAGTTCCAAACCTGGTGGCTTAAAAATAATGCTAGGTGCACATGCGTGTGCCCAAAATCCTGAGAGGAAAATGGAGAAGGGATTATGGTGTGGTCATCCCACCCCCCCCACCCCCCCCCCCCCCATGGAGCTATTTCTCACTTTCCCTCTCTCTGTTTCTGTCTCTCTCCAGCAAGCATATGCACCCTTTGGGGAAAAAAATCTTTTAAAAAAACAAGTAAATTTTTTTAAATTAAAAAAAGAAAAAGTCACACTGGATGTGTGTGCTTGCATGCCCAAAATTTCAGGGGGAAAATGGAAAAGAAGGGATTGCAGTGTGGCCATCCACCCAGCGGTGATTTCTTACTTTCCCTCTCTCTGTCTCTGTTTGTCTCTGTCTCTGTCTGTCTCCAGCAAGTGCCAAGTTTTCAGTTTTGATGAAGTTCAGTGTATAAATTTTACTTCTTAGATATTATGCTTTTAGTGTTAAGTATAAATTATTTGCTTAATGCTAGATTCTGGAATGTTTCTATTTTTCTAAAAATTTGATACTTTGACATTTTTCATTTAGTCCCACAATCCATTTTGAATTAATTTTGCATAAGTTGTGACTTAGGTCAAGATTTATTTTACTTTGTTTTATTTTTGCTTATAGATGTCCAACTATGCCATTTGTTGAAAAGGAGATCTTTCCTCCATTGAGTTGCTTTTACACCACTGTGAAAAAATACCTTTTGTTTCTGCTCTGTCTTGTTCCTCTTCTTCTGTGACCTTAATAATATGTCAGATTTTTTATTATAGTCCCATAGGCTTTTTTTCTTTTCTTTTCTTTCTCCATAGCCTATTTTACCTCTATCATTCAAATTGGGCAATTTCTATTGTTTTATCTTTCAGTTCACTGATTCCTCATCTACTGGCTTTTAATTTGGTTATGCTAGTTTTCAGTTCTAAAATTTCCATTTGGGTCTTCTTTATTTTTTTATTACTTAGTTTTTATTTCATAATCATAAACTTAACTTCACAATTCAGCTAGATTTGGAAGGGAATAAGGAAAATATGGAACCCAAAGAACTGCAGCGAGAGCACAAGTTACAGGACATAGTGAGCAGACGGGGTGGAGGAGAGCTCTCCTGAGCTACAGAGGGAATGGTCTGGTTAAGAGAGAACAAGTCAAATTCATCAGAGTTGTCCACAGTCAGCAATGGTGGCCTTCTTGCTGGTCTTGCCATTCTTGGACCCAAAGTGCTCCATGGCTTCCATGATATGCATGCCCTCTTTCACCTTGCCAAAGGCCACATGTTTGCCATCCAACCAGTCTTGGTAGTGCAGATGAAAACGTGAGAACCGTTTGTGTTGGGTCCAGCATTTGCCGTGGACGAGATGCCAGGACCTGCATATTTCAGGATGAAGTTTTCATCATCGAATTTCTCACCACAGATGGACTGGCCACCAGTACCATTATGGCGTGTGAAGTGGCCACCCTGGCACATAAACCCTGGAATAATTCTGTGAAAGCAGGAACCTTTATAACCAAATCCTTTCTCTCCAGTGCTCAAAACATGAAAGTTTTCTGCTGTCTTTGGAACTTTGTCTGCAAACAGCTGGAAGGAGACATGGCCCAAGGGCTCACCATCAACAGCAATGTCGAAAAACACAGTGGGGTTGACCATGGTTGAGGGCAAGAGACTCAGGCAGCGGTGTCTGTAAAGCGACCTACTTTATGTCTTTTATTTATTGAATGAGATTTTGTATTCAACTTTTTTGCTGAGGCTTTTTATTTTTTCATTTGCTTCAAGCGTGTTTTTAATGACCTCTTTAGGCATTTTTACCATGGCTGTTTTAAGTACTTTGTTCCATAACTCAAATATCCCTGTCATCTCAGTATTGGCAATTTTTCTTTTTGTCTCTTTTATTCCGTTGAGATCTTCATAGCTCTTAGTATAATTAGTCTTTTTTTTTTATTGAGAACTGGACATTTTTGTATTATGAGACTCTGGTTCTCATTTAAACCTTCTGTTTTAGTTGGCTTTCTTTAATAATGCTCTGACTGGAGTAAGGGAGATGCCACCTTGTTACTGCCAGGTGGAGGGAGAAATCTGGTTTCCCCGCTATGGCCTCCGTTGATACCCAAGCAGAGAGAGGCTTCTGTTACTTCCTAGAAGATGATGGCATTTCCAGCTGCCAATGTGGTCTCCTATTACCACGCTGGAGGTGCCTTCCTTACTGTTGAGTCATGGTAGAAGTCCTAATTTCTCACTAGGCCTCATCTGACACCACCCCTGTGGAGAGGGGAGGTATACTTCATCACCGCTGGGTATAGGTAGAAGTTCAGGCTTTTGGTGGTCTCCATTGGGCGGGAGATGGTCATGCCTCATTAACTGGTAAAGATAAAAATCTCGGCTCTCTTTTTGGCATTCTGTGACATTACTCTCATTAGGGTGAAAATCCAGGCTACTCCACTAGATCTTTGCTTGCAGGGATGGAAGTGGGGCCATAGGTTTTGTTTGTTTGTTTGGTTTGGTTTGGTTTTAATTTACATTTAATCATATGTCTTTACAGTGTGCAACATTTATTTTCCAGTGCAAATGCCATGCATGTCAGTCAAGACAAAGATATTACTCTATACCTTATCATCAGCAAATAGTTTCTCATTTTTTTGTCAATTAAGCGTACTTTTGGGTTTTTTTTCTTCCTCTTTCCCCTCTCTCCCTTCCATACTAAACCTTTTATTGAGTCACAAAATATCTTAAACTAAAAATATGGACAAAGCTAGAATCTAGTGACAACTGCACTATAATTCTCTTTTGAAACATTTTTTTCTCTCCATTCACCATTTTACTAAAGAGAAGTATAAACTAACTTATCTTCAAAAAATTAGGTTAATCTCAATTTGGTCTGTTATTTGCACAAAGCCCCATAAGAATTCAATTTCTGATGCAAGGCAACAGATACTATTGTATTACTGAATTTATGCAAATAACCATTCTGTCACAAAATAAGAATGCCCACAAATTTTTCTAATTGCAAAGGGGTCAGGAAGGGAATAAAATTTATGTTTCAATTTTAAAAAATTAACAAATTGTTGAACCTATCAACAACTCACAAGAGAACCAAAATCCTTAAATCTGAAAGACAAAGCATAGAAGAAAATCAGTAATGGTTTAGACAAAAGTCATAGAATTCTATTTCACCAGTTCAGTCTCATGTAATCTCTCTTTTGTTGAATTTGCAGTGTTACTGTGGTCTGATCTTTCTGTTTAAATCCTGGAAGTTAACATTCAATATTATTATTGATAGTTCCGAATTAGTCCCTACTATTAAGTTGGCCTTTTTCTTGGTCATTTTTGTTCTCTTATTTCTGTCTTTAGTTTTCCTGGTATAGCACTCCCTTCAGAACTTCTTGGAAAGCTGTTCTACTGTTGGTAAATTCTTTCAGGTTTTGTTTATCTGAGAATGTTTTTATCTTTTCTTCCCATATGAAAGATAATCTTGCTGGGTATAGTATTCTTGGTTGAAATTGTTTTTCACTTAACATTTTGAATATATATTTTCCATTTTTTCCTTGCTTGCATTGTTTCTGACAAGAGGTTGGTGCAATGTTAGCCTGATGGGATATCCTTTTAAAGTAACTTGACATTTCTCTCTTGACAATTTTAGTATCTGTCTCTGCCTTTGGTTTTGGTCAATCTGGCTAAGATGTGCCTTGGAGAAGATCTTCTTGGGTTAATTCTATGTGGGGTCATTTGTATTTCTTGGGTCTGGATATTTGAATGCATCTCTAAGTTTGGAAAGTTTTCTTCCAGAATTTCATGGAATAGATTATCAATACCCTAATTAGTTTCTTCACCTTCTGGGATATTGATTATCTGGATATCTGGGGGTTTAATGATATCTAGTATTACTCATATATTATTCTCATTTTTGGTGAATTTTTCTAGATCAGAAGTGGGTATTTTCCTCTGGTAATCTGAAATTAAAATCTGCTTAATTACTTTACTTTCTTTGTTCACGTATCATACCCTATATTGGTCTGCCTGGGCTGTCATAACAAAATACCACAGACTAGGTGACTTAAACACAGAAATTTGTTTTTTTAACAGTTCTAGAGACTGGAAGTTTAAGATCAAGGTGCCATCATGGGCAGTTTCTGGTGAGTCTCTCTTCCTGGCTTTTAAACATCTACCTTCTTGAAGTGTTTTCACATGGTAGAGAGAAAGCAAAGAAGTAGTGATGGGGAGCGTATGGTGAAGGAGATCTGGTGTCTCTTTTTAAAAGGACACTACTCCTATCATATAGGGCCCCATCCTTATAGCCTCATTTAACCTTAACTATTCCAAATACAGCTAGGCTGGTTGTTAGAGTTTCAACATATTAATTTGGAGAAGAGGACACAAACATTCATTGTATAACACATCCTAACACTCTTTTGCTAGACATAGCATATATATAGACACTACTGAACAGCTTCAAAAAATCAGCACTTTCTCTTCATCACAATGTTCCTCCCCTAACCTACTGATTCTTCCTGGTTTAATTAATTCTCATTTTTAGTTTTCTGATTGGGTCTTTTTGTAATTTTTTCTTTACTTTCCCGATTTAGAAATGATCTATGCATTACTACTATAAAATCTCAGTATTCTAACGTACTCACACTCCTTTTCCCAAACTTTCTGACTTGTTTTGTCAACTTCACTTCATCAAGATTTATGCCATTTTCTTCTGAAACCTTTTATCTCATGATTGTTGAGACTTGGCTTTCTACACTGTGAAATCCATGCTCATCTCATTCTGAAGTCTCCTTGTGTATGCCTTGCTTAGTTCTTGTTAGACGTCTTCCTTTTTCTGACACAGTTCCAGTGAAGCATCTTGACATTCTTCCTGTCTTGCTGGGACCCTTTGAGGGACTGAGCTCTCCTGAAGGGGAGGATAAAGCTAGGCTGTGGGGGCCTGGCAGGTGGCGTGGTGGGTAAGGCGCTTAACTCCCACACGGCCAACCGAGATTGTAGTCCTGGACCTAGAGACTTGCTTTCTCATTCTCTCTCTCTCTCTCTCGTCAAACTGGAGAATAACAATAAATAAAATTAAGTTTAAAAAAATGGCATCACTGTCTTAAAAAAAAAAAAAAATCTCGACTGTGTGCCCTGCTTGGGGCAGGCCTGCTCTAGCTTTTGCTCAGATTCTGTTGCATAAGAATCCACTCTTTCCTGCTCAGAGTACCTCTGGCCTGTGGCAGGACAATCTCAAGTTTCAGGTATCCCTCTCCCCTAACCCCAGGCTTGACAGTCTTTTTTGATTTTTTACCAGTTTCATTTCTTTCTAGCAATTAGTGCCTTCCTTATTTTTCTCTCAAATTAGAAGAGGAAAACAGCTCACAGCAGACAGCTGAGAACCACCTGGACACCAATGAGTCCCTTGGTGTTTATACCGTGCCAGCTCTCCTGTCCTGATGTCCCAGAATGTCTCATCTATCTTCTCTTTGGCCACATTTCTGTCTGTTGCTATTGATAAGCCACTCTGGTTGTTCAGTTCCCAGTCTTCCCCTCATCTGACCACCTCAACCCCAATCCATGAAAAATCACCATCACTCTGGTGGGGATGAGAGGACAGAGAGGATGAGAAAGACTCCACTTTCTTTGAACTTTCCATCTTCTTCCCTAAGAATCTGATCCCCCTCTCCTTCACCCGTCTCCAGTTGGCTGGACAGAAAGAGTTTCCCCCAGGGCCCTGACTTCTGTTCTCTCCCATTGCAGCTTCCAGGGAAGGTGGAGGCAGGGATTGCTTTGCTGCAAGAAGCTGATCTCCACTCCTTTCAACAGTGAAGCTGTTGCTGTTATTTGGCTTTGTTTGTTCAAACTCCTTTGTTGTTCAGATCCTTGGGTTTGAGGGTACTAAGGCTGAGATCCAGCTTTACCCAACACTGAAAACCAAAAGTCACTGACAATTCTTCAAAAGAATGGAGTGGCTGCTAAGGTCCCTAGCTTAGGGAAGAGGAAACCAGAGAACTGGGAGAGGTAACGTGACTTCCTCCAAGCCTTCAGAAAGTGATTAATGGAACTACAGCAAGGGAACATTTTCCTCCTTGACCTGTACTTTTACTTCTCCAGTAGGGTAGGGACAGAACCAACATTTTCTGACCACAAATGGAGAGTTCCTTATTCACCAGGAGGCGTCTCAGTGGAAAAAGCTCTCACTTTTTGGGTAAGATTTCCAAGACAAGTACTAAGCCAGAAGACAAAAGGTTGGCTCCCTCCCCCCAACACAAGCAAGGCAGCAATGCTTCAGAAAGGGAGGAGAAGGAGTGAGTATGCACTGTAATATAGAAGGAAGAGTTTAAAACCACCAGGGGAAATATGGAAGAGAAGAGAAAATGCTGAATTTGAGGAGAGGCACATCACTGGAGTCCAGGCACATTGCAGTGTTTTATGGCATGACTCCTCTCCTCCACGCCCCATGCTGCACGCTGGAACGGTCTGTGTAGCTCACTAAAAACTTCTGAAGGGTATTAAGATACAAGAAGTCCTATACCCAGGTGAATGTAGCAACACAGCATTGGCGACAGACCCTAGTGCTAGGACGTGGAGGTCAGGAGAGTAAAAGACTTCATAAGTAGCAGAAATCTCAAGGAGAACTCTAGACTTCCACATGGCTGGAGTCAAAGTCAATTGGTATCTGGATTGCTGAAGAAACAGCAAGACTTGAACCCAGACTCATCAACCTCCAGACTTTGGCCCTTGATTGCTGTGCCAGAGGCAGGTTGGTGCTGAGGGTAAGTGAATACGCTTCCAAGATGACCTGCTTAGACTCAGCTCTCAGCTGTCAGTGTCTGATGGATCTTCTCTACTGTGAGAAGATACGAGCGCCCACAGCAGAGTGCTGTCCTGAAGGTGAGAGTGATCTCTGTAAAGCACCTAGACCAGTGCCTGGGCTGAAGTAAGTAGATGGGAAGCGTTTAACTACAATCTGTAACCTGGGTGAAAGTGCTTATCCCATGTGAGATGAAGTGAAGGGGATTAAAACCATGTCTCGTGCTCCAGAGCACCCAATGCAGACCTTCTGTGGTCCAGCATCCGCAGGTCAGAGTTCCACTACTCTTGCCTTCATGTTGCTTTTCTATGGGTTCTGCCTTGTGCTCTGCACATTCATTCACCTTTGCTAGTTAGAGTTAATGAGGTTTCCCTTTAGGCTGGAGTCTGATCTCCACTTCACCCAGCTGGTTCCCAAATGTTGCAGGGGAGGCTGTTGAGCAGCTGCGATAGTGCTGATGGACCAGCGGTGATGGCTGAGCTGAGGATAGCAAGGTCTGGACTGTTCCAAGAGCCTGTGGAAACAATCTTGGCAGAAAATTTCAACCACACAATGGACTTGTCATGAATCCGGCTGAACCTGATTCATGAATCAATCACTAGCGGGGTGCATACCCCAAGCACAAACCAGGAGAGCAGATGGAGCCAGGCCTACGCTCCACTTGCTCTATCTCCTCAGGGTGGGCTCCCAGAGCTGAGATTCTCTGTGTGCTTCACCCAGACACCTTTGGAGGAAGGCAGCATGAACTCTTTTTTTAATTTCTTCTGAGAAATTTTTATTTAATTCTATTTGTTATCCATTATACTGGATTTTTTTTAAATTTGTTTTACCAGAGAGAAAAAGAGAGGGAAAGTGAGAAAGCAAGCCACCAGATCTGGGACTAAAACTGCCAATGCCTTAACCACCATGCCATCTGCCGGCCCCAGGGCAGCATGAACTCTTAAAAATTCAGATGCCAAGCCCATCCTGGACCAGTGACTCCAATGTTGGAAAGAACCAGGTTTTGTTTTGTTTTGTTTTGTTTTAAGGTTTTGTCATAGGGTACCTGAACTTGCCAGAGAGAGACAGAGACAGTAAGAGGAAAAGTGAGAAATCACCCCCCCAGGAGATGACCACACTGCAATCTTTTCTCTTCCTGGGATTTTGGGTTCACAAGCACATGTGCCCTGTGTGATTTTCAAGCCACCAGGTCCAAAACTTCAACTGCGGTTGGCGTTTAGGAAGTCTGACACCTTAACCACCATACAACCTGCTGGCCCCAAACCAGAGGTTTTAATAAGAAGCCTGCAGACTTCGGCCCCCCAGTGCCCAAAAGCTACACAGGGACAACACATCACGGAGCACAGACCCCCAAGGCTGCTGACAGACACAGACAATCACACCTACTGCCTGTCTTCTTCCCAGAATCAGGGTCCTGGCCTCCACCCATGGTCAGGAGCCTCACCCACACAGGCCAGGCAGGCTGCAGTTTCAGCTCCCTCCACTCCTGGGCCCCTGCTTGGGTCCTGTTGGGCAGCCTCCCAGGTCTCAGCAGACCACATGACCACCACTGGGACTTGCCAGTCAGGAGCAAAGCCCTTCCTAGCATTCCTAGAGCCTTGGCCTGGGTCTCACTGGCCTGAGTGGCATCATATACCCGCTCCTGTCTCTCTCAGACCCTGAGTGTGCAGGGCAGTCACCAGAAGGCAAGGGGTCTGGTGGGGTCTGAGTCAGACTCAATGGGGCCACTCTGGCCTTGCTTTAAAGGTCAGCTACAGCAAGTCAAGGTTCAGCCAAGGCTGGCTGCCCCTGTCTGGTCTCTCAGTCTCCAAACAGGGAACTGTCAGAAAGGTGAAGGGGCTGGCTCTCCCCACCTGGCTACTGTTCCTGAGCAAGGCACCACATGCAGGCTTTGCTGAGGCCTCTCTCGCCTGGGCCTGTCCACAGTGGGTTAGGCTGGGGACAGGCTGTGATAGCATGCCATCTGGAAAGATGAAGAAACTGAGGGGCAGGGCAGGACTTGAACTCAGGCTGCCTGGCTCCAAAGCCTGTGGTACTGATATCTCTACCCACAGTGCTCTAGCATGCTGATGTTGCTGCTTGGGGACAGCGTAACTTACCATCTCTCACATGCCCAGCAACTTCCCCCTCACTGGGACTGTTAGTGGTGAACGTCATGATCGCAATATTATGTCCACAATAGTATAAGCTGACTCTGGTCTAAGTGCTCTGATTTCACCATCTTATAAAATGACTCCTATTATTTTCCATATTTTGCAACGACATGGCTAATGAATTGAGGAGCCTATATTTGAATCCAGGGTGGCTGAACTCGGAGCCCTTATCCACTCACCATGCCGCCCTCCCACAGCCTAGAGTGTCATTTATCTATGGTCATGTCAAGTCTTTCTTAGCCAGCCAGTGTTTGGACAGACTCAGGCTCTCAATATCAGGAACTTTAAAAAGGAAAGAGTCTACCCACTTCTAAATGTAAGAGACTTTCCTAATGTGAGCTGAAAAAGGGAAACCCCAGTGAGAAAAGCTTCTAATTTCCTTCTCAGCAGCAGAGACCAGAGCAGTATGGTCCAAGGACTGTGACTACAAGGAGTCTCCAAGAGGACTTCTAAGCTGTGTAACTTTCTCTGGTTGGTTTCTGTTGTCATTGATCTATTTTGCTGTAGTGACAAGCATTAAAAAAAAATTAATGCTTTGTTTAAAGACAGCCAAGATGAGAAAACCAGGAAGATGTATCCCATCCATGAGGATGTCCAAAAAAGGGGAGGATTCTAGGAAAGAACATTTCAAGGAAACTATGAAAACACAGTTTAAGAGGTAGCCCTGGGATTAGCAAGGCCACATGTTTCCATGACTTTCTGGTTCCAGGTGGCTGTGTCACACAAACTGAGGCAGTACAATGGTAGACAGGTGGCTTGTGGGGCTGCAAAGGGCTGAGCATGACAATGTTTGCTCCTTTAAGCTTTATATTTTAGAGCCCAGTGCCACTAGACCAGAAATATTTGCATATATTTCTCAAAAGTGTGGGTGAAGGGCATCCAATGCAACAGTGCTTTAGAATAAAAGTAGAAACCAAGATAATATGGGAAATTGTCAAATAAGTTCTAGCACATTCATGCTGAAGAATATCATGAAGCCAAGAAAAAGAATGAGAGCACATCAGCGAAGTATAAAGTAAAAGCTTAGGAGGCACTACCACACGCCCAACAGAACGGCAAAAATCTAAAAAGTTGAAAAAATTTTAACTGGAGATATCATAACTTGTATGTGTGTGTGTGTGTGGGGGGGGTTCTGAAGGTTAAACTAAAGAGGAACAATCCATCCATAGTGCTAGAAATCAAAATAACCATTATCTCTGGGGGAGAGAGTGAATATTCTCTCATGATGAAAATGTTCAATATTTTGATGTGAGGGATAGTCATACAGTATAAATTTGTTGAGCTGTACAATTAAGAATTGGGCATTTTGCTGTATGTAAATATTCCTGAAAAAAAAAGGAATGCAAGAGAGGTTAATAACAGTTAACTTTTATGTTATTTTTGTGCTTTTAGTATATTACTGAATTGCAAACAATGGAAAGGCACTATTACTTTTTCAAGTAAAAGTAGTATTTTAAATAAGGTAAACCCACTCTGTGTTCAAAGGAAAACCGTGCATAACATTTAGTGACTGGAAAAATGTAAACAGCAAAATGCCAAGTAAATGAGGTCTCCGCTTCAGATTAGGATGAAAAAGACCTTTGTTTTCATGAGAACAACAAGAAAAACCCAGACAGCATAAAAATTATACTTTTCTACAAGACTAAAAAGAGAAAAAGACAAAAAGAAGCCTTGAGAACTAAGTTCCAGAAGGAAACAAGTGTGTGTGAGACATAACAGCTCTCAGCTCTCCCCGAGGTCTGAGCAGAGCTGGCCTGTTGTGAATACAGAAATTCTGTGGAACAAAGAGCCACAGCTGGACTTTGTATGATAGTCCAGCTGATGGAATAAATTAGAACCTGGAAAAGCCACAAAGGCAAAGATAGAACAGTTAACTTAGGGGGCCAGCAGGTGGCGTGGAGGTTAAGACACTGGATCCCACATGGCTGACCACACAGTTCAAGTCCTGGATTCCATGACTTGAGAATCACGCCAGGCATTGTGGTGTGGCCATTCCTCTTTGGTGAGTGATTTCTCACTTTCTCTCTCCCTTTCTCTCTTTTACACGCACACACATAAACACACATGCCCTTTAGCAAAAAAAAAAAAAAAAAAAAAAAACTCGACCTGAACAGCTCTCCTCCTTCACCTGAACTCAGAAGTAGAGAAAGGGTGGCTAGTTAGAAAGTCTACCCTGCTTCTTTGTGGTGCATGGATTCCACATCCCTGCCTGAGTTGAAACTGTAACCCCTTCCCTGGCCAAACATTGGCAAGGTCAAAAATTCTATCTAGACTCACTCTGTGGTCTAATAGTTAAGGAACCAGATACCACATAGTTAACCATGCAGTGTGATTCCTGGCCCTAGCAACTTGAAAAATATGCCAGGTGCGTGTGTATGCATGCCCCAAATCCCAACAGAATGGAGAAATGAAACAGAAGGAATTGTGGCATGATTATACTCCATTGGAGAATGTTTTATCTCCCTCACTCTGTCTCTCTGGTGAGTGCACAGGCCATCTGGCAATTTATAACATAAATAAATAAAACATGCAAATTAGCAGAAAAATATAGCTTGTGCTTCAGAGAAAATGCAAGTTTTACAAGGAGATCATTAGATTATTCAGTAATTGGGTTAAGAAAAGATTAAACCAATGAGTTCAAATGTGGGTGAACAAGTAAAGTATTTCATAAAATGAATGAAATATGGAATAAAAGAACTTAAAAAATAGATCATGTAAAAAGGAGGGGGGAATCAATGGATGGGTTTAAACTGGATAATTCTGAAGGATCTTTGAACTTGAAGAAAGGTCAATGGAAATTTTCCAAATTGGAAAACAGAGGAAAAACATTTCGGCAACGTGAACAGAATGTCTGTAAAATGTGGGATCATATTAAGTAGTCTCAAATACAAGCACTTTGAGTCCAAGAATAAGAGAAGAAAACAAAAGGAAGGAAAAAGAAGTGCCAAAATTATTCACATCTGATAGAATATTATCAACCCAAGACATGAATAAATTTGAAGCAAGATGAATACAAAGAAAACAACATCTAACCATACCATAACTGCAGAAAGTCAAATAGAGTATAAAAAATCTTAAAAAGCTATCCACGAAAAAATACGCATTGCCTAGAGAGAACAGTGACTTTCGTTTTAATGATGGCTAGTTTCTCATTGGAAAATTGGGGACAGAAGGCAATGGAGCAAAATGTTTAAACTTCTGAGAGAGAAAAAAAAAATATTTGAATTTTTGACCAAGGTTTCTATGATTCTTACAACTCAGCAATTTAAAAACTTTCATTGATAAAGGACTTGAATAGATATTTCTCTGAAGACTGTATATAAATGGCTAGAAAATGGAAAAGCTTGCTCAACATTGTTAGCCATAGGGAAATGCAAGTCAAAACCACAATGAGATGCTACGTTACATCTTAGGACGGCTATAATAAAAAGGCAGACATTAACAAGTGTTAGCAAGGAGGCGGAGAAACTGGAGCCATCATGCACTATTGTGGGGATATAAAATGGTGTGACCACTTTGAAAAGCAGTTTTGCAGTTCTTCAAATTGTTAAACATAGAATTACTATACGATCCAGTAACTTTGCACCTAGGCATAGACTCTAGAGAACTGAAAACACATGTCCAACAAAAGCTTGTGCGTGGATGTTTATAGCAGCTTTATTAATAATAGTTTAAAAGTGGGAATAACCCAAATACTCATAAAGTAATGAGTAGGTCAGTAAAAGATAGTCTATCCATATCCTGTTGTATACAGGATATTTTTCAGCCATAAAAGGAATGAAATACTGATTTTTGCTACAACATAGATAAGCCAAGTCAATAAAACCAGTCACAAAAGATCCTTACATGATTCCGATTACATGACATGTCCAAAATAAGCTATTTCACCAAAATAAAATATATTAGGCTTACTAGGAAGGATGGAGCATGGAAGATAGATGCTAATGGATATGAAGAAATGTTCTAATAATAAAAAAGGATGATGGTTGCACAACTTTATGAATACACTAAAAAACACTGAATTGTCTACCTTTTTTTTAGAGAGAGATTTTTGCTATAGGACACGTGTGCTCACCAGAGAGACAGAGAGACAGACAGAAAGCAAGAAATCGCCATCCGGGGAAATGGCTATGCTGCAATCCTTTCTCCTCCATTCTCCTCTCAAGATTTTGGTTACACATGAACATGCACCAGGCGTGAGTCTTAAGCCGCTGGGTCCAGGACTCAAACTGTGGTCCACTACGTGGAAATCCAGTGTTGTAACCATTATGCCATCTGCTGGTCCCCTGAATTGTCTACTTTTGTTTTGTTTTATTTTGTTTGGAGAAGTTTTTTGCTAAAGGGCACGTGCGCTCGCCAGAAAGACAAAGACAGACAGAGAAACAGAAAGTGAGAAATCACTCCCCAGGGTGATAGCCATGCTGCAATCCCTTCTCCTCTATTCTCCTCTCGGAATCTTGGGCACGCATGCACACACGCTCAGCATGAGTTTAAGCCACCAGGCCTGGGACTTGAATCGCAGTCGACTACATCGGAGTCCAGCGACATAGCCACTATGGCTATTGCTGGTCCCCTGAATTGTCTACTTTAAAAAGGTGGGTTTGGGATCCAGCAGGTGGAATACTGGTTAAGGTGCTGGACTCCCACATGGCTGATTGCAGTTCAGGTCCCAGATCTGGCAGCTTGAAACTCATGCCAGGTACATATGTATGTGTGTCCAAAATTCCAGGAGGAGTATGGAGGAGAAGATATTACAGCATGACCATCCCTCTAGGGAGTGATTTCTCACTTTCCCTCTCACTGTCTCTCTGGTGACTACACATGCCCTACGGCAAAAACCTTAGGAAATAAAGGTGGTTTTTATGGCTGTGAATTATGTATCAATAAAGCTGTTACTAAAAAATGAAATGGTAGAATATTATGAACAACTTTATGTCAATAAATCGAACAGCCTAGATGAAAGGGACCCAATATTGGTGGCATAGTCAGTGATGTACTGAACTGCAGTGCTGGACGCCACATTGATGACGGTAGGTCTCGATCCCTTACCTGAAACACGCCAGGCTTGCTAGTGCATGCCCAAGATCTTGATGAGCTGGAGGGCTGAAAGAAGGGGATCGCTGTGTGACCAGACTCTGTTGAATGTGCCTCTCTTTCTCTCCTCTCTCTCGTACATGCACTGCTATCATGAATAAAAGAAATAAACCTTTTTTTAAGAGTGCGGTTTTTGCTATATAGCACATGCACTTGCCAGAGAGACAGAAAGAGACAGAGACAGAAAATGGGGAATCATCTCCCAAGGGGAGGGCCATGCCGCAATCCCTTTTCCTCTATTCTCCTCTCAGGATTTTGGACACACAAACACACACGCGCCTGGCATGAGTTTTAAGCCGCCAGGTCTGGGACTCGAACTGTGGTGTACTATATGGGAGTCCAGCGACATAACCATTATGCCATCTGTTGGTCCCAAGAAATTAACTTTTTAAAAATTATACATGAAATTAATAAAAACCTTGGAGGACAGACTTTACCAAAACTGGCCAAAGAATAAGTAGAAAATCTGAAATAAATTTCATACTTACGAATCTTCAAAAAAAGAGCAGTTTCAGATAGCCTCACCAGTAAATTGGATCAAATATTTAAGGGATAAGTAATACTTATTATTCATAAACTCTTTCAGAAAAAAAAATAAAGAGAAAATGCAACCCAAATCATTCTATGAGGCCATTAGGAAAATGCAAGTAAAAACCAAAATTTTTTTTTTTTAGAGGTTTTTGCTATAGGGTGCATGCGCTTGCCAGAAAAACAGAGACAGAAAGTGAGAAATCATTCCCTGGGAGATGGCCACACCACAATCCCTTCTCCTCCATTCTCCTCTAGGGATCGTGAGCATGCACGCACACATGCCCGGCAAGAGTATAAGCCACTGGGTCCAGAACTCAAACCACGGTGGACTGCATGGGAGTCCAGAGACATAGCCATTACACCAACTGCTGGTCCCCCAAAATCTTACAAAACTACAAACCAATATCCCTCATGAGCATAAGTGAAAAACATTAACGAAAATATTAGCAAATCCAACAACTTTGGATTATAAAAAGGACAATTTATCAGGACAATGTGATATTTATTCCACAAATGTAATTTAAAAATCAAAAATGTTTTTACCACATTAATACATTACAGGCCAAAATTCATTAGCTCATCTAAATAAGTTCATTAAAAATCTTGAGACAATATTCAACACCCATTTGTGATTAAAAACAACTATTACAACACAGGGAATATAAAGTAACTTCTTTATAACTTATAGATAACATCATACCGAATATCTTCAATCTAAGATTGAGAACATGGCAAGGATATTGACTTGTACTACTTCTATATAATGTTATACCAGAGTTCTTAGCTAAATGCAACAAGGCAAGAAAAATAAAAATTATAAAGATAGGAAAGAAAGTTTTAAATGTCTTTGTTCATAGAGGACAAAATGGTTTGTGTAGAAAATCCTAAGTATCAACAACAATAAATACTAGTTCAGGCAAATGGATTGAAAAAGTGTGGCATATATACACTACAGAATATTACTCAGCCATAAAAAACAATGAGACCCTAGCATCTGATAGAAAGTGAATGAATATGGAAGACAGATTTACTGCTAAGTGAAGCAAGCCAGACTATGAAAGAGAGACATTGTATGTTCCCACTCAGTATATACTGAATATCTGTACACTATGGCAGAAACTGAAATATTGGGCAGTATAAAAACATGGAGAGGCCAGCAGGTGACATAGTGGTTAAGGTGGTGAACTCCCACATGGCCAACCATGGTTTGAGTCCCGGACCTTTTGGTTGCTTTCTTACTTTCCTCCTCTCTCTCTCTCATTCTCTCTCATTAAATTAATAATAGTAATAATAATAAATATAATTTTAAAAATTCTTTAAAAAAATCAAAATAAAAGCATGGAGAACATCTGTGGGTACCAGAGACAGGGTGGGAAGAAGGTGGAAAATGGTGGAGAGTGAAAAGGAGGGAATCAAGGAAAAAAGAAAGAAGAAAAACATCTAAGAAATATAAAATAGAAAATTATCTATTGACAATAATATGTATGGTAATATCTTGGATTGAGTCAATATATACAGTGTATTCTGGATAGGAAAATTCATTATGTATTCTGTAATGATATACAATGATTGTAAAATAAATAAATAAATAAAAATATTAGAGCTAATAAGCAAATTAAGCAAGGTTACAGGATGCAAATTAAACAAAGTCACAGTACACAAAGTATACAATAATTAAATGATATTTTTAACACTAGCGACAAATAATTAGAAAATAAAATCACTTAAAGGAAAAAATCATTAATAGTATTGAAATAAAACAATACTTAGGATTAAATTTAATGAAAGTTCTGCTCACAGAAAACTACAAACCTTGCTGAGAAAAATTCAAGAAGACCTAAATAATTGAAAATACATACCATGTTCATGATTGGGAACATAAATACTATTATAATGTCAGTTCTACCCAAATTGATATATAGATTCAACACAATTTCACTCAAAATCCCAACCAATTTATTAAAAACAGAATGTAACAATTAGAATCTAAAGTTTACATGGAAATGCCAAATGTCTAGTTGCCATTAGGAGAGAAAAAAAAGACAAATCTAGAGATTTTTACACCACCCAATTTCAAGACTTAATAAAGCTCTAGAAATTATGAGAGCATAGTATTGCTATAAAGGCAGATATATAGATTAGTGGAACAGAATGTATATCAAAACAGACTGGCATTTATATAGTTCATTTCTTTTCAGCCAAGCCACCAAAGCAATTCAAGGGGGGAAGGAAAGAAAGTCTTTCTAACAAACTGATCTTAGCTCAGCTGATTATTTATTAGAATATAAATCTTAATGTCCTGTCTCACATCATCGTAAAAGTTCATTCAAGATGTGTCAAAAACAGAGCAATAATACACTAAAATTATAAAATCTTTATAACTTTTGCACTGATGGAATACACAGAAAGCAGTAATCACAAAAAATACAAATTTAACTTCATCAAGATTACAAACTTTTGGGGCCAGCAGTTAGCGTAATGGCTATGTCGCTGGACTCTCATGTAGTCGACTACGGTTCGAGTCCCGGACCCGTTGGCTTACATTCACGCCGGGCGCGTGTGCGTGTGTGCCCAAAATCCTGAGAGGAGAATGGAGGAGAAGGGATTGCAGCATGGCCATCCCCCCTGGGGAGTGATTTCTTGCTTTCTGCCTCTCTGTCTCTCTCTGTCTTTCCAGTGCGTGCATGCACCCTATAGCAAAACCTTCTAAAAAAAAAAAAAGTTATCTGAATACAAAGGTATTCAATAATCACACAAATAGGCGATCAATATCATTAGTCATCAGAAATATGCCAAGTAACACCTCAGTCAGATACTATTTTGTACCAACTGTGAGGTTAAAGTGTAAAAGACTGATAACACCAAATGTTGATGGGGTCATGTAAAGCTGCCCAGGGAAATCACAATACCATGCAATGCACAAGGTTTGCGATCAATAAATTCTGTGTTCTTTTGTTCCCTTTAAATAAGGTATTTTATACAAATTCTACTTTGTTTTTTCCCTCCTGTCATGAATTTGCAAATTCAGCCCTAAATATGTAGTGTTTGGCATGTAGCCTTCGGACCAGATGTGACCCCAGTGAGGTTATCACAGAGCTCAGGGGAACATTTTCAAAGCATGATCCAGGATCTGGCATCTCTTTATATGCAACTTTCATTTCAGGGGAATCTGCTGGAGGGTGGACGGTCTGGCCTGCCAGAACTTTCATAAGAAGAGATTTGGTCTCTTCCTTTGCTCTGAGTCACATGCTTTCCTCAAGGTCAAGCTCTGTTGGCCTCCAGCTCGGCTGGGCAGCAGGATCAGCAATACATATACAAAGAAATGACAAGTTTGATGTGGCATCTGAGACCCATACAGCCAAAGCCCTCGGCCATCACTCTGGGGGTGAGTTAATCAGTGGTCCTTCAGAGCCTTGGATGCACATGCTTTGTTCTGAAATAAATCAATTCAAAATGTGCCTAAAATCTACTGTGTATTGCCCTGCTCTTAACCAGTAATGGAGGAAACAGCATTAATCGTGGAAGAGATCAAAATCCACTAGCGACTGCCACTCTCCCCAGGGCTAGAGCAGCACCAACCCCAATAACATCAAGTCCCAGAGCTGAGGCATGTTCTTCAGTACTGGCTCTGGGGTTTCTGGGGAACAGTGCTGGGAAGCTCTGGAATGAAATCACAAAGTAAGCCAAGGACTTGGGATCTGGCTTCTTCCTTCCGTAAATCTCTTCCAGTCACAGAAAAATAAAGGAAGAAGCCAAAAACAGCAGCCCAAACCACTTGGTGGTGCTGGCCCGGGTCTAACATATCTCCTGCCCACTGAGGTCTGCAAATGCCGGAGCACAAGGGAAGAGTAAATCTCTCTCCCCACCTCTAGCCTTTTCTTACCCCCTGGCAATGTGGCATCTGCATGGCTCCAGTTCATCTCGTGTCACCAGCCTCAACTGCCTGCTCCACAGACTTGTACCAAGCATCTGCCATGCATCTACGATGTGCCCAAACATCTTCATGTGCACTATAAGGAAGATGGTGATATCTTCATTCACAAAGGAGGAAAGTACAGCTCGAAGATATTGGGCAATTTGTTCAAGACCACACAGCTGGCAGTGACAACATGGATTCAGACCAGGCGTGCCCAGCTCCAAAGTCTGCTCTCTTTCAAATGAACATGCCATGCTCCATGACACTAAATTAACCAACAAGGAGTTAAGAAAAAAATAAATAAATAAAAGAATCAATGCGCCTGAGGACAGAAACACAGAAGAGCACTTAGTGGGGTGTCAGAGACCTGGGTTGTTGTTTCAGCTCTTATGCTAACCTTCTGTGTGATTTCAAGGGATTATTCCCTTCCCTTGCCTCAGGTATAACTCCAATTTTTTAAAGTTTAGTCATTTACCTCTTCCATAAGCAAGAGAGAGAGAGAACCCTCAACAAGGTTCTGACGCCACAATGACTCCACAACCTACCCCCAGCCTTTAGCAAGCCCTGAATAATGGGCGAGCACATGCCCTGGGAGGACTCCAGACTTGAACCAGGAACCTTCCATTGTGAGATTGCCTCACAGAGCATTGTGTTTTACTGCTGCACCACCATTTGGTCCCAAAGAAGAGTTTTTTTTGTTTGTTTTTTTTTTTTAGGTTTTTGCTATAGGATGTGTGCACTCATCAGAGAGAGAGAGAGAGACAGAAAAAGAGAGGGAAAGTGAGAAAATACCCCACAGGGAAGATGGCCATGCTGCAATCCCTTCTGCATTATCCTCTTGAGGTTTTGGGCACACATACACACACACTGGGCCGTGTTTCTCAAGTCACTGGGTCCAAGACTCTGACCATCTCAGTTGGCCTTGTGTGCCTTTGATTCCTTAACCACCACCAATGCTGATCCCAGAGTCCAAATTTTAAACAAAGAAAATAATGTCTGTCCCTCATCACCACGGCCACCATCACTGACACATTAGAGTATAATTACAGAGCTGCTGGGATAAAGACAGAGTACCCTAATGGAGCATTTAGACTAACAGATTTCTCATCAAGATGAATAGAATCAAGAAAACAAAGGAGAAATAGTACCATTAATTTTACCCAGCTAAGATTTTCAATAGTGAGGGTATAATAAAAAAAAAAATTGAGGGTCCAGCAGTTAACGTAATGGCTATGTGGCTGGACTCCCATGTAGTCAACTGCGGTTCGAGTCCCAGACCCGGTGGTTTAAAACTCACGCTGGGTGCGTGTGATTGCGTGCCCAAGATCCTGAGAGGAGAATGGAGGAGAAATGACTGCGGCATGGCCAGCCCCCTTGGGGGGTGATTTCTCGCTTTCTGTCTCTCTGTCTCTCTCTGTCTGGCGAGCGCACATACCCTATAGCAAAAAGAAACCTCCCCCCCAAAAAAAATTGAGTGTAGAAGTGTGAAATAAAATAATGAATTGTTCAGTTTTCAAGTAGAATTTAGAAAAAAAAAATAGAGAGCGTCCAGGACAATCTTTCCAGGCAGCAAAGAGCTCTCAAAGCAGTAGCCTCAGGAAAAAGATAAAGCCTAGGGCACCATGAGGAAACATTGTCCCAGGGTAAAGATGGAGCCAAAGATAAGGCTGCAAAACTCTTATTAAGATCTTGATAGCTTAGAAGTCAGATCCTGCTATATCAAAAAATGAAAACTTTGTTAATTTAAAGAGTAAACAGAAGGCAGAAATTTGATGGGTCCTGAAAAAGGTATTAATTAAAATATAAAGGAAAGAGATAAAAAATGTTCTTGGAAGCTGAAAGAAAAATAATTCTTTTATTGGGAGTGGAAGTCTGGCAACACTGAGGTAATGTGGAAATGTTCCCAGTGAACTAATAATCTAGCTAAGGAGATTTCTAGACAGGAGGTGTTAAAGGTACTGCCTGAATTCTTCTAGATGCCTATGATACTCTTCAAGAGAAAAGAGATGAAATCAGTTTGTAAGTAAGATTTAGAGGTATTATAGAGACATAGTCCTATCTCCCAGAACATGATTCTCAAAATAAAATAGAGCTTATGGATAAAGATAAGTCTAGGTCACTACTCAGATATGGTCTCAGAGTAAAGATGAATCCAAGGATGTGACTATAAAATCCCTAGGTAAGACCTCTGCTGTGGTCTGAATATGTCCCCCAAAATTCAAGAGTTGGAAACTTGATCCCTAGTGTGGTGGTATTGGGACATAGGGCTTTTAGTGTGTTTTCTGTTGCTTAATAACTTACCAACTGAATCTGGATAACTTATACAGAATGAAAGTTTATTTAGCTTAAAGTTTTGAAGGTCTAAGGCCAAGAGTGGGCATCTGGTCCTCACCAAGTCTTTCTGATGGGAACTCTCTGCACAGTCCAGAGGAACTGCAGGTCCTCACACAGCAAAAAGCTTGTGTGCATGTCTCTGTCTATGTCTCTATCTCATTTCCTCTTATACACCCACCAGAATTCATTCAGGGGCCCCTTCCCTGATGAACTGATTGATCTAATCCTGATGTCCCAAAGATCCCACCTCTCAACATCATATTCTAATTAAGTTTTCATCCTCTTAACTCCTTCACAACCAAATTTCAGCACCTGAATTTTGGAGGAACACATTCAAACCACAGTAGGACTTTTGGGAGGAGTTCATGTCACCAACTCATGACTGGGCGAACGCTATTATAAAAAGGCTGTGGGCGTGGGCTAGCTCTCTTCCTGCTTGTCTGCCATGGGAGGACACACTGTTCCTCCCCTTTTGCCCTTGCACCCTTCACCACGTGAGGAAGTAGCAAAGGCCGTCACCAGAGCCCAGCATCATGATCTTGGACTTCCCAGCCTTAGACTGTGGAAAACACGTGTCTGTTCTTCATCCATTACGGTCTGTGGTATTTTCTTACAGCAGTACAAAGGACTAAGACAGCCTCACAAATATTCAAAATAGTGCTCAAAGACCATTTCAAATGAATAAGGATCTTATTCATTCTTTTTCTTTCTTTTTTTTTTTTTTTTTGAGAGTTTTCTGCTATAGGGCGCATGCACTCGCCAGAAATACAGAGAGAGACAGAGAGATAGAAAGCGAAAAATCACCCCCCAGGGGGGATGGCTATGCTGCAATCCCTTCTCCTCCATTCTCCTCTCGGGATCTTGGGCACGCACACACACGCACCCGGCATGAGTTTAAGCCACTGGGTCCGGGACAAGAACCGCGGTTGGCTACATGGGAGTCCAACGACATAGCCATTACGCTAACTGCTGGTCCCTTATTCATTCTTATTAAAGATCTTTTTTAAGGACCTTCCAGACCATCTATGTTAACCAACTAAGAATCAAAGAGTTTTAGAGGCACTGTCCCACATAGCCTCACAGGGGATATAAGGTCAAGAAGGATCTTTCTCAGGTGTGGGTATTTCCGAATGCAGTTCATATACTGGATTGTTGGAAAAGTCATGATGTATTTTTGCATAGAAAAAAAAATCATGACTTTTCCAATGACCCAATAAATCAAACTCCACAATGTTTTTAAAGGATTTCTATCAGCTTGGTCTCGAGGGAACAGAGAGAGTACAAAAGTTACAAGAGATCTTTCAGTCCCTAAAGTTCCACAGAAAGGAAATAGACCAAAAATCTTGGTTGCAAACAGTCATTTCTGAGGAAGGATGACTCAAAGGATCGAACAGGAGCTCAGAAAACAAAGCTAAGAGATCAGGACAGTCTCTCACATGAAGTAAGGGGATCACTAACCAAGGAACCCGGATTACATGCCTGACTGGATTTCAAAAGTGCCACAAGCCAGTCATCACTGTGAGCCTTCCGTTTCCTCCTTTCTGAACCAGGACTATCTGTTGCGATGAGCTCAGCCCTGTCCTACCACTGCATGTGGCGAGTATAGATGGAGAACAGCTTATCTCTTCTTTCTATAAGTCTGAAGAACAAGAAAAACTATACTTGAGGAACTAAACCTACAGACTCTTTTTTTTTTTTTAGAAAAGCAGTTTTAACTTTAATAAATCAAAGAAATGCTAAAGAACTTTGCTTAAAACTTAAAGCCAAGAAATAGGTTAGGATTCCGTTCAAATAGAAGGTACATGAATCTATCGACAGATCAAAACAGGACAAAAATCCTTAAAACTGGAAAACAAAGCCTAGAAGAAATTCAGCAATGTTTTAGTCAAAAGTCATAAAATGCTATTTCACCAGTTCAGTCTCAAGTACTTAATCTATCTTCTGTTGTGGTTCAGTCTTCCCAATTAAATTCTGGAATATAATATTCAACTCCAGATTTGTCCCTATGATTAAGTTGGCCATTTTCTTAGTTTTTGAACTCTTATTTCTGTGTGTCTATATTTAATTTTCCTGGTATAGCACTTCTTGGAGATCTGGTCTGGTGCTGGTAAATTCTTTCAGGTTTTGTTTATCTGAGAATATTCTTGTCTTTTCTTCCCATATGAAGGATAATCTTGCCAGGTACAGTATTTTTGGTTGAAATTGCTTTTCCCTAAACACTTTGAATATATTTTCCCATTCTTTCCTCACTCACATTGTTTCTGATGAGAGGTCTGCTGTTAGCCTGATGGGATATCTTTTGTAGGTAACTTGCCATTTTTCTCTTGCCCATCTTAGTATCTCATCTTTGTCTGTGGTTTTAGTCAATCTGGCTATAATGTGTCTTGGAGAAGATCTTCTTGGGTTGGTCCTATTTGGGGTCCTTTGTATTTCTTGGGACTAAATCTTTGAGTGCTTCTCTAGGCTTGGAAAGTTTTCTTAAAGGATTTCATGGAAAAGACTATCAATCCCCTTATGAGTCTCTTTGTCTTCTGGAATATCAATTATATGGATGTTTGGATGTTTGATGGTATCTAATATTTCTTGTATGGTATTCTCATTTTGGTGGGCAATTTTCTCAGTCTTTGTAGTGGATTTTTCTAGGCCAGCAATTTTCTCTTCTATGTCTGTGATTCGATTTTCTGTATGATCTAGTCTGCTTTTAATACTTTCAAGGGAAATTTTGACTTTCTATATTATAGCCTTCATCTCTAACAGGTCCATTTGATTCTTTATTAAAGTGTGTAATTTCTCTTTTAGATCTTGCAAGAATTTTCTCACCTCCTGGAACTTGTCAGCTTCTTTCTCTTGCCTCTTCCGCTGTTTGTTGTCTCTCTTCTCTTTCATCTCTGTTAGCTTCATCATTATGAACATTGTAAAAAATTTTTTGAGAGATTTTTGCTGTAAGGCGCATGCACTCGCCAGAAAGACAGAGAGAGAGAGAGACAGAAAGCGAGAAATCACCCCCCAAGGGGGTTGGCCACACTGCAATCCCTTCCCCTCCATTCTCCTCTCGGGATCTTGGGCACGCACGCACATGCGCCCAGCATGAGTTCAAGCCACCGGGTCCGGAATTCAAACCGTGGTCGGCTACATGGGAGTTCAGCGACTTAGCCATTATGCTAACCGCTGGTCCCAATATTCTAAATTCTTTATCAGACATTTCCCTGATTTCTATTGAATTGTCTGTGGATGAAGAGAAGTTATTCTTTTCTCTTGGAGGAGAGGCATTTTCTTGCTTTCCCATATTTCTTGTGGCCTTGCAGTGATTTCTAGTCATCTGATGGATGATGTGTTTCTTCCTAATTCTTGAAGTTCAATCTGAGCGTTCAGGAGTGTGCAGAAGGAGGTGATCTGGAATCTCTTTGCCGTTCCATTTTTATCCCTTTGTGCAGCAGATTCAGCAGCTATTGAGGAATATGTTAACCCTAATAGTATTTGGATGTTTGGCTATGGTTTCCTTAGATCCGTCTAGAAACACAGAGAATAGAGATTGAGGAGCAGAGTGATGAGATTAAAGAAAACGGAAAGGAAATATATAGAGAGAGAGAAAGAAAAAAGAAACAGAAAGAAAAAAAAGAAAAAAATTTATTTTTTTAAAAAGAGGCAAAAAATAAAAAACCACATGGCATGCGAGCAAGCTGTACAAAATCACTAGTTCTCAGGAGCCTTGGAAGAGTCTTCTTCTGAAGGCCTGCCCATTGCCTCTCCTCAACAGGAAGGGGGAAGGGGATTATTAGCAAGATAAAGGAGGGGCTGAAAGTCAAGAGAATACTTTACCTTAAAAAAATTTTTAAAGGAAAAATTACAAAAAATGAGAAGACAAAGGCAGAGAGACAGAGACAGAGACAGAGAAGGTTAGAAGGATTCCCTACCACTCGAGATTGGGAACTGGAGGCTGAATTATCAGTAGAAATCTTCATTTCTCTTTTTTCCCTGAAATCACTAGTTCTCAGGAGCCACAGAGAGTCTTCTTCTGGAGGCCTGCCCCTTGCCTGTAACTTGCAGATTGTTATTCACACTTAATTAGAGATAAGATCCTAACAGATTTTTTTAATTACCAGAGGGCATGTGCTCCTGCCACTGAGACATAGGAAACAGAGAGAGAGAAAACAGAGAGATACAAAGCAACAACACCGCCACCACCCCCATAGACGTGGTCACACTGCAATCCCGTCTCCATTTCTCCATCCTGTTGAGATTAGGGGCACACAAACATACACACACACACACACACACACACACACGTCTAACATGTTTTTAGCCACCAAGGTTAAGACTTAACACCACAGTCAGCTATATGGGATCCAGGTTCCCTGACCACTAGGCCGTAAGGCCAGTCCAACTTTGAGCATGAGACCAAAACCATAACAGGAAGCAGCTATTTTGGTAAGTCTTGAAAGATGAGTATATTTCACTTGGGGGAGGAATGTAAGTAGCATTTGTCTAGTTTTAAATCATGGAAGCAAATTCTTTGACATTTCTCCCATCAGAGGAGGCAGCTGTGGTCCTTCCTCCTGAGTTGGAATGAGCTTGTGACCCCTCCACTAAGAGGACAGTGGGAATGGACCCCTGGGGCCCCCACAGTTGACCATGAGAGGCCACATGCAGCTTTGCCTTGTATAGGGGATCCAGCCAAGAGCTCCAGCTGCAACCATCCTTTGAGTCACTCCAGATACTACATGTGTAAGTGAAGAAGATTTCAGGTATTTCAGCCCTTGGTTTTTCAAGTCTTTCCAACAGAAACCCCAGACAACCTGGGGCAGAAACAAGACATGCAGTGTACTGTCTGATTTCCTCATCTGCAGAATCTAGGAGCACAGCACAGTAATTGTTTATGCTACTGCATTGTTTATTAAGCAGCATTAGAAAAAAAAAAGAACAGAAACTGAGAAAGCTTGCCACCCAAAGGTCCTCACTAAAAAGAGTACTGAAGAATATACTGTAGCCAAAAGGAAAATGAATCCAGAGAAGTGCAATCTGGGTTACAAAGAAAAATGGTCAAATTGTAGCATCTATAATAAATTTATGTTTTAAAAGTTTAATCTTTTTAAAATATAAATAAAGTTAAACAGAAGCGGCACTGGCCCTGCTCCTGGTCATCACCATGAGACATGGAGCTCACCTCTTTCCATTCATGGCACTCCACCTACACTACCTTTATTTATGCTATTGCTTTTGCTTGTTTGGTTTTGGGCTTTTGGGGGGGTTTGTTTGTTTGTTTGTTTTTGGTTTTGTTTTTGTTTTGCTATAGGGTGCATGTGCTCACCAGAGAGAGACAGAAAGGGAAAGAGAGAGGGAAAGAAAGCACCCCTCACACACATCGGGAGAATAACCACACTGTAATCCCTTCTCCACTCTCGTCTCAGAAAGTAAGACAAACATGCACAGGCACCTGCCATGTTTTTAAAGCCACTGGGTCTGGGACTTGAACCACACAATCAGTCACATGGGATACAGCCACCTTAATTCCCACACCACCTGACTGGCCCAACACCAGGTTTAAATACAAGTTGGCACTGCTGTAGTTAGTGTTGTGGTGTCTGGACTGACCCAGATGTTGCTGGCACAGTGAACAGCAGGGGAGGCAGCACTGGGGTGGAGGGACTGGTGCTACCACTTGGGAAAATGAAGCTGAGGACGCACACTCACAGCCCAGCTAGCCCACCCTGCAGTGTGCATCCACAGAAATGGCAAGTGCTAGAAGGTCCACAGCACTATTCAGATGAGGAGCAAACTGGAATCCTCCCAAATGCCCATTCTGGAGGGTAAACAACTGGTGGCAATCCATATTGTCACAAAGAATGGGCTGCAAAGCCACAGCTGTGGTTTGGATAGTGGTTTGTACCCCAGAGGTCCATGTTTTGGAAGCTTGTTCCCCAGTGTAATGACTTCGGGAGGGACTGAGACTTTTCAGGGCCAGAGCCTCATGGGAGGCACCACCCAGCTGGTTGAAGTATAGGAGGAATAACACAGGAAGGAAGAGTCTATTCATGTCTCTTTGCAGGGAGGCTGCCCTCCCCTCTGCTTCTGCCAGCCATGTTATGGTGTAGCACCATAACTTGCTATGCCAGCCTAGTTGGCCTCAGGCTTTTAGACTTACCAGCCATCAGAATCATGAGTCAAATAAACATCTATTCTTTTTCATTTTTATTTATTTTTAAAGAATTATTTAATTTCATTCATTCATTTATTTATTTTTAATTTGAAAGAGAGAGACAGAGAGAGAGAGAGAGAGGAAGTTAGAAAGCAAGCCACCAGATCTGAGACTGGAACCGTGGTCAGCCAGGAGAGTCCAGCACCTTAACCACCAGGGCACCTGCTGGTCCTGACTTTTTTTTTCTTTTTGCCACAGGGCATGTGTGCTTACTGGAGAGAGATAAAGAGAGAGAGGGTAAAAAGTGAGAAATTACCCTCCGGGGAGATAGCCACACTGCAATCCCTTCTCCTCTATTCTCATCTTAGGATTTGGGGCATGCGTACATATGTGCCCAGCATGTTTTTCAAGCCACCAGGTTGGGACTTGAATTGCATAGTCAGCCAGTCAGCCATGTGGGATCCAGCATCTTAACCACCATGCCATCTGCTGGCCCAAACCTCTATTCTTTATAAACACCCAGATTCGGGTATTTCTGTTTAGCAACGCAGTAACAACAGACAACCACATAAGAAGATGCGGATCTTGCTAATGCCATGATGACAAAGGTTCGTTTGTAGCAAGTTCATGGTACAACCTGAGCTGTTAGAAATCAGCTCTGCAGCTGCCTGGGAGGAGTATGGACCACTTCCCTGGGTGCTACTTCCTCCCCGCCCTGGTGCCCTGATGCACCAGCACTCACTCTCTGCTGTACACACCTTACTGCTGGGCATTACTTCCGTATGCAGTGTCTAAACTGTCCCTGGTCAACGTATAGTTCAGCAGTCACAGCAGCGGAGGCTAATCTCAGAGTGAACTTGGGGGTGCCAGGACCCCTGCCCTGTGAGTTTTCTCAGCTTCTGCTGAGTTAACTCACCTGTCAATCAATAAGGCATCTACTACTTCTTTAAGGGTGTGTGTGTGTGTTTTCCAGTTTACTTATTTCTTCCATGAAACACAGATGGGCGTGCCCCCTAAACAGAATCTCCATGCCTCATCCACCCCAACTCTCAGCCAGCCAAGCAGGGCCATGGGCACACCTGGCATGTTTAGGGAGGTCCCTGGACACAAACCAAGAACCTAACACAGGTGGGTACAGTTGCGTTACTACTGTGCCACCACTTGGCCTCAAGGCAGACACTGTTTTAATCCCTGTTTTAGAGAGGAGGAAACAGAGACATGCAGAAGTCAAGCAGCCTTCAGGATGGTGCCACAGACAGGGTGTTAACCCTGAGCCTCACTGTTACAGGCTGTGCCATGTGACCAAGGGGAAGGCAGAGCCAGGTGGCACTTCCTGAAGATGTGCTGAGGCAAGAGAGATGGTGGTGAAAAGATGGTCCACAGGGTCCAGGCAGGGCAGCTACTACGGGCGTGTTTTAAACCCCACAAAACAGAAAAATGGCCAAGCATGTGCAGAGCCAGGCTGACGTCACCTCTCTACTCCCGTTCTGTAACTGCCCTGTTGATACAAGTCTCAGGCACCTTCTGCAGTATGGGGTGTTGGATTTGAATTGACAGAAGGGCTGCAGAGACTTGCTCATGCCATTGCATCCAGTGGTCTGGGGACCCACCCTACCCAGGTTCCCTGAGAAGCCCAAGCTGGGTGGCTTGCATTGCCCTAGCGCTGGGGCAGAGGGAGAGAGAACACACTAATCACATGGTCTGTGTTCACTCTCCAGCACTGGCCCAGCCCCAGGTTTCTGAAGGCACGTGGCAGTGTACCAGCCACACCACCCAGCACAGCTCTGCTCCTGTCTTCTGCTGCCGGTCAGGACCAACACCAGTGACCTAAGCACTCAGACCCTCAGAGCTGGGCCCAGTCCACACCCCTCCTGTCTCTTTAGACACCCTGCCTGGCTAGCCTACTAGGGCGGCCAGCCTACTCTGGGCCTGGATACTGCTCTCCCCTGGGGTAGGGCTCACCCCTCCCCTGCTCAAGAAGTCTGGCCATGTGCCCAGGGCACTGCGAACCATCTGCGCTCTGTAGCATGTCAGCCACTCTAAACAAACATCCCAATGAGAACACATCTGGAGGAGGATGTCCTCTGAGAGGAGCAAGGAAATGGCCCTGGAGTGGGGGCGCCAGGGGGTGGAGCAGAAGGGGGCCCCATCCTCCGCTTAGTGGGGAGAGCCTCTGGGCCAGATGCTTTAGCACATGGGCCCAAGGTCCTCTGTGGCCGTTATACTTGCAGGGAGGCTTAAGGTGAAATATGGCCCCCAACCCCCGGCCTCCCTGTTCTCACTGGGCCTCCCCTGACCTGGCATAGTCAAGCTGGGATTCCCAGCTGGGAGGTCCCATCCTGAGCCTAGTCCAGATGGAGTGTCAGGGTGATGAGAACCATTTAGTTGACCTAAGGCCCAGATTAGCTTGAGTGAGCTCCTGGGACCTTCCCTGCCTGGGACCGGTTTCCTGGGAACTACAGTCCTTTAGCAGACTGGGACATCTCTTCCCCTAGAGTGCCAGCATTCTGTTCCCACAGTCTCCCTTGTGGGCTTCCTAGTGTGAGGAGCTGCACAACGTGTCCCCCAGGCAGTTGGCGGGCATGTGCACAGTCTCATCAGCTCTTTTCCTGGCAGAGTGGAAATTCCTTCCCAAAGCCACACAGCTACATCTTAGGTGCCTTTGTAGAAATGCCGGGCCCAGGGAAGACCTCAAGTTCAAGGTGAGAGCCTGAGGCAGGGCTTCCCAGAAGACAGAAGAAAATGCTGAGGTCCTCTGAGTAGGATTTCCAGCATGACCTGAATAGGGGCCTCCGACTGGGCATAGTGCAATAGGAGCGAGAAGCAAGGGTGAGAGTGCTGGTGTGACTCCAAGCCCACCACTTTCTCAAACTTCACCACAGCTGGGGGCCCGGAGCTGTTTTTGTGCCCTCCATAGAGATGAGGCACAGAGCAGCAGCCACACAGCAGGTGAGAGGCTGGCTGGCCTCTTCCCCTGGTCCTGCTCTTTGCCCCTCACCATGATGTTTCACAAGGGCAGATGTGGAGGTCCTGGATGCAAGAAGGCCTTCTAGGTGGGAGTCCATGGATGTCAGGGGAGGGCACTGCCCTTGGAGGGCACCTCCAAGTCTAAAGCCTGTGTTCTTTCTCCACCAGTCACAGCCCTCCTGTGTCTCCGGGTATCTCCAAGGCCTAGAGGGTCATTGGAAGGCTCTTAAGGCCAGGACAACCCAGCACATAGCTGTGTTCCTTGTGAGTCTGATAACCTCACACAGGACCTGCTCAGCTGTGATTCCCAACACCAACGGCCCCACCAAGAAGGCCATTCTCGCTGCAGGCCAATGCCTTCTGGCCCTGTACCTGCTGCCTTTGTGGTCCTCTGCCCATTGACACACACAGGCACACCTGTGTGCTCACATAAGCACACACTTGCACACACAAGTACATGCTCGCACATGCAGGCACACCCACACACTCATCCACCCATACACAGCTGATGTAGCACACTACATGCTAAGGCCTCCTCACCCCCAGGGACACACTCCAGCTGCCCCATGGAGCTGAGGAGGAAGCACACCAAGAGCATGTGTGTCCACCTGGGAGATGGGAAATACAGTCCCCTACATGGGGTGGCAGCCAGAGACCAACCACTGTGCTGGGAACCCATATTTAAGTTCTGCCTCCCTTGGGGGTGCCCCACCTCCCCAGCAGCACTTCTCTCAGGAGGCAAGAGCAGAAGCAGCATGCCCAGCCATCGCTTTGATAACTCTCCTTGTTTCTCTTCTCTGTTTTGATAGCATGTTAATCTCCTGGCTAGTGAAAATGAAGATCAGAAGTATTTTGATCTACACAAAGTACCGTGGAATGCAAAATGAGGTCCTTGTCCTCTCCCCAGCATGGCCGGCTGGGCCCAGGTAGAGCCTGGGCAGCAGCTGGAGCTCCTCCATGGATCTGAAACCTCACAAATACCTACTCTGACCTGAACACCACCCATGTGTTCCTTTGGACATCCATCTTTGCAAACTGAAGGCCAAATGAGCAGATGGCCAAGGGTAGCTTCCTCCTACCAGATGCCCTTCTTCCAGTGCTCACTTCACTCCTTCATTTTTTAAAAAAATTCTGCCTGAGAGCACATGCACTCTTGAGAGAGAGACAGAGAGAATGATAATGCACCCTCCGTGGGGCGTGGTAACTCTGTAATCCTTCTCTCCATCTCTCCCTCCTTTTGGTATTTTGGGCATGTACACAAACATGCCAGGGTGTTTTTCAAGCCACCAGTGCAGGGACTCGAACCACACAGCTGGCCATGTAGGATCCAGCTGTCTTAATCACCAGGCATGGGCTGGTTCATGCTCCTTCATTTTTAAATAGCAATATTGACCATTGAAATGAAAGTTTATAGTATCTTGATACAGAAAAAGCAACTTATAGACAGATATCTAAGAGGATTTCTTTTTATATTTTCTTCTTTACTCATAATAGATCACATGTTCATGCACATAAGGAGAGAGAAAAAGGAGTACCCTCCACAGGGTCTGGTCATGTCATGACCCCTCCCTCTAGTCCTCTAGCCCAAGGGATCTTATCTAGTTGCACATGTACCTGGTGTGTTTCAGCTGACCAGGCCAGGAACAAGAATCATAGTTGCTATGTGGGATCCAGCTTATCTTGAGCAGCATTTTACTGCTGCACCATGAAGCTGATCCTCTCTCTCTCTCTCTCTCTCTCTCTCTTTTAAGAATTCTTTTATTTAACTTTTTATTTGTTTGTTTGTTTGTTTTAATTTGACCAGAGAAGGACAGAAGGAGAGAGAGAAAGAGGGAAAGTGAGAAAGCAAGCCGCCAGGTCCAGGACTCGAACCGCGGTAGGCCATGTGGGAGTCCAGTGCCCCACCTGCCAGCCCCATCTCTTTTTTTAAAATAACATATCAATGTGTAGATTTCTGCATGCATAGAAAATATCATGGAAAGATAAACAGCCACATATCCAAAGTGAATATGGGTGTGTACCTATAGCACATTGGTTACGCACTGTGTAGAGAGAGCTGTCTCCCACATGGCCAACCATACTTTGACTCCTAGCCCCAGTGGCTTGAAAAAACATACCAGGAGCATGTGTCCCTGTGCCCAGGATCCTAAAGTATGGAGAAATGGAGGAAAAATTACTGTGAATGATCAGAATCCATTGTGGGGTGCTTTCATCCCATCTCTATCTCTGATGCACATATGCACCTTCTAGCAAAATACATACATGTATACATACATACATGTGGACATGTGGAGTGGGTGGTGGGTGGTCTTATGGATGATTTATAAGGTATTTTTTATATTTCTTTATGGACTATTCCACATTTTCTCAGGAAACATGTATGACTTTTTTTATTTTTCTTCTTTTTTTTTTTTGGAGAGGTTTTCGCTATAGGGCGCGTGTGCTTGCCAGACAGACAGAGAGAGACAGAGAGACAGAAAGCGAGAAATTACCCCCCAGGGGGGATGGCCACGACGCAATCCCTTCTCCTCCATTCTCCTCTCAGGATCTTGGGCATGCACGCACATGCCAGGCGTGAGTTTAAGCCACCGGGTCCGGGACGCAAACCGCGGTTGACTACATGGGAGTCCAGCGACATAGCCATTACACTAACTGCTGGTTCCTATTTTTCTTCTTTCTTTAACCAAAAATACAATAGTTTTTTTATTCAGATATAATTCACATATCATAAAATTCACCTTTTTTAAAAGAATTTAGTTAGTTAGTTGCACTTGTTATTATTTTTTCATTTGACCAGAGAGAGACAGAGAGAGATAAAAAAGGAAAGCAAAAAAACATACTGCCAGGTCCAGGACTCAAACCACAGTCAGTCATGTGGTAATCCAATTCCTTTAACCATTACACTGCTTGTCAGTCCTCAAATTCACCTTTATTTTTTAGAGAGGGTTTTCTCTCTATGGTGGGTGCACTCGCCAGAAAGACAGAGAGAGACAGAGAGACAGAAAGCGAGAAAGCACCCCCCAAAGGGGATGGCCATGCCGCAATTTCTTCTCCTCCATTCTCCTCTCGGGATCTTGGGCACGCACGCATATGCGCCCGGCGTGAGTTTCAAGCCACCGGGTCCGGGACACAAACCGCAGTCGACTATGTGGGAGTCCAGCGACATAGCCATTATGCTAACTGCTGGTCCCCAAATTCACCTTTTTAAAGTGTACCATTCAGTGGTTTCTGCCATATTCACAAATATGTGCACTATCACCATTATCTAATTCCAACACATTTCATCACTTCAAAATGGAATCTATACCCATTAGCAGTCTTCCCTCATCAACCTTTCCCTAGTACCTGATAACTAGTAACCAACTTTCTGTTTTTGTAGATTTGCCTATTCTAGATATTTCAATATGTGGGATCAGATAATATGTGGCTTTTTGTGACTGGCTTAATTTACTTAGTGTAATGTTTTCATGGTTTGTCTATTATGTAGCACATAGTGATACCTCATTCCTTGTTATGGCTGAGTAATATTCCATTCTGTGGACATACCACACTTCATTTATCCATTCATCAACTGTAAGCACCTGGGCTGTTCCCACTTTTTAGCTAATGTGAGTTATTGCTATGCATTTGTGTACAAGTTTTTGTGTGGAGATTGTTTTCACTTTTCTTGGGTATGAACCTGGGAGTTAATTTATGGGTCTTTTTATTCTAGCCACCTTAGTGAGTGTGAAGTGGTATCTCTCTGCAGTTTTTATTTACATTTCACTAATAACTAATAATGTCAAGTAATTTTTTAAAAGAATTATTTTATTTAATTTTATTTATTATTATTATCATTATTGTTTTCCAGTTTGATCAGAGAGAGACAGAGAGAGAGAGAGAGGAAGCAAGAAAGCAAGCCACTAGGTCCGAGACTTGAACCGTGGTCAGCCAAGTCCAGCGCCTTTAACCACCATGCCACTTGCCAGTCCCAGTGTTAAGTAATTTTTATTGTGCTTAGTAGCTATATTTTTTTTTTGGAGAAATATCTAATTGTCCACTATGTAACTGGGTCATTTGTCTTCTGTAATTGAATCAAAGAATTCTTTACAATTCCTGGATATTTATCTCTTATCAAATATGTGATTTGCAAATGTTTTCTCCCATTCTGTGGGTTGTGTTTTAATTTTCTTAATGTGTCCTTTAAAATGCAAAAAATGCTTAAATTACTGATATTTTTCTTTTTGTAGCTTGTGTTTTTGGTTCATATCTAAGAAACTATCACCTAATCCATGTTCATGAAGATTGATTCTGTTGGGAACCAGCAGTTAGCGTAATGGCTATGTCGCTGGACTCCCACGTAGTCGACCGCGGTTTGCGTCTCGGACCCGGTGGCTTAAAACTCACGCCGGGCGCGTGTGCGTGCGTGCCCAAGATCCCGAGAGGAGAATGGAGGAGAAGGGATTGCGGCGTGACCATCCCCCCTGGGGGGTGATTTCTCGCTTTCTGTCTCTATGTCTCTCTCTGTCTGTCTGGCGAGCGCACGCGCTCTATAGCGAAAAACCTCTCCCCCCCCAAAAAAAAAAAAAAAGATTGATTCTGTGTTTGTTCTAAAAGACCTATAGTTTTAGCTCTTACAGTTAGATCTTTAATCCATTTTTTAAGTTAATGTCTGTAAATGATGTAGGTGGGGATACAACCTCATGCTTTTGCATGTGACTATCCAGATGACCCAGCACCATTTTTATTTTTATTTCTTTAGTTTAGTTTAGTTTAGTTTTCTGAACAGTGTGTGTGTTTCCAGAGAAAGACAGAGAAGAGAAGACAAGTGATAAATCACACACGCACACATACACCAAGAGGGGATGACCATGCTGTAATCCCTTCTCCTCCATTTTCCTCTCTAAATTTTGGGCATGCATGCTCACTGGGTCCAGCACTTGAACCACAAAGACAGCCATGTGGTGTCCAGCTGACTTAACCTCCACGCCACCTGCTAGCCCAACCTACCACAGTTTATTGAAGTCTTTTTATTCCGTTGATTAGTTGGCACCCTTGTTGAAAATCAGTTAACTGTAAATTTAAAGGTTTATTTCTGCACTCTCTATTATATTCCATGTTCAAGTCAGCACCACATTGTCTTGATTACTATCACTTTGTAATAGCCTTGAATTTGGGAAATATGAGTCCTCCAAATTGATTCTTATTTTTCAAGATTGTTTTGACAATCAATTTTTATGTAAATTTTTGGGTCAGCTTGTCAATTTCCTCACAAAAACCAGATGAGATTTTGGTAGGGATAGTGATGTGTCTGTAGATTAGTTTGAAGAGTATCACCAGCTTAACAATATTAAAGTCTTTCAATCCATGCACATAGGATATCTCTCCATTACTTGGGTCTTCTTTAATTTCTTTCAACAATGCTTTGTAATTTTCAGTGAATAAGACATGCACTTCCTCTGTTAAATTTATTCCTGAGTATTTTATTCTCTTTGATTCTATTATAAATGCAATTATTTTCTTGTTTTCATGTCTTATTGTTTATTGCTAGTGGGTATATATATAGTTGATTTTTTTTTTTTTGGAGAGGTTTTTGCTGTAGGGCGCGTGCACTCACCAGACAGACAGAGAGAGATAGAGAGACAGAAAGTGAGAAATCACCCCTCAGGGGGGATGGCCACACCGCAATCCCTTCTCCTCCATGCTCTTCTCAGGATTTTGGGCACGCACGCACACGCACCCGGTGTGAGTTTTAAGCCACCGGGTCCGAGACGCGAACCACAGTCATCTACATGGGAGTCCAGCAACATAGCCATTACGCTAACTACTGGTCCCTACAGCTGATTTTTTATATATTGCTCTTGTAAGCTGAAACCTTGGTAAACTTTCTTGTTAATTCTTTTTTGTTGTTGCTATTTTTTTGTTTTGCTATAGCACATATGCATTCACCAAAGAGAGGGACAGAGAGAGAGAGAGAAGGTGAGAAATCACTCCCCATGGGAGATGGTCACACTGCCATCCCTTCTCCTTTCTTTTCCTCCTGGGATTCTGGGCACGAACTCACACATATCCAGCTCAATTTTCAAGCTGTCTGGTCCAGGACTTGACCATACAGTTGGCCATGTGGGATCCAGCCACCCCAACCTCCACACCACCTACTGGCCCAATTCATTTATTAATTATAACAGTATTTTATAGATTCTTTAGAAATTTCTGTAGGGGGCTAGATGATGATGCAGTATTCACACAACTGTCTGCAAAGCTGACCAACATGAGAAGGTTCTGGGTTTGTGTCTGGAGACCTCACGAAATGCACCAGGCATGTGTGTTTCCATGATCTGGGACTTGCTAGGATGTATAATGTCATGAAGACCCAGAAGAAGTGCCCTCTGTGTATGTGTCTGTCTGTGTCTCTTGTGCTCTCTCACTCATGGCAGAGAAAAAGAAAACTCCTTTTTAAAAAAGAATTTCCTGTATACAAGATCGTGTCATTTACAAATATAGAGCACTTACTTATTTTGTATGTATTCACAGAAACTCACTTCAAATATGATATAGGCATTTTGGAAGTAGAAGAATAGAAAAAATATATATCATGTAAACATTAGTCAGAGGAAACAGGCAATATTAATGTCAGATGAAGTACAAAGAAAACTTTAAATTCTTAATTTCAAAGCTTACTACAAATGATAGAAAAAGACTATATGTAATGATAGAAAGGTCAATCTATCAAGGAAACATCACAATCCTAAATGTGCATACAACTTAGCCATAAAATATGAGAAGAAAAAACAGAAAGAAAAAATCCACAGTTGTAGTGGATATTGCAATACCCCTATATTAGTTCCTATCATAAGAAATTACCTCTAACAAATTGCCATACATTTAATGACTTAAAGCCACTCCAATCCATTATCCAATGGGCTTCACTGGACTAAGGTATCAGCAGTGCTGGTTCTTCCTGGACATTCTATGGGAGAATTTCTCTTTCCAGCTTCTAGAGGCAGTACTCCTTGGACCATGCCCTCCTCCTCCATCTTCAGAGCCAGCATTATCACACCTTCAAATCCTTCTCACTCTGATCTTTCTGCCTTCCTTCTCCACTTATAAAGGACCTTGTGATAACTATGTCTTAAAGTTGAAGATGAAATAATACCACTAATCAGTTCGTCTTAAGATTCAGTGATTGGGGCCAGTAGGTACATGGAGGTTAAGATAGCTGCATTCCACATGGCCAACTACATGGTTTGAGTCATAGACCCGGTGGCTTGAAAAACACACTGGACACATGTGCATGCATGTCCGAGATCCTGAGAGGAGAATAAAGAGGAAGGGACTGTGTTATAACCATACCCCTCCAGGGGGTGATTTCTCACTTTCCTTCTCTGTCTTTCTGTCTTTCTCCAGCAAGCACATGGGTCCTATAGCAAAACACGAAAAAAAAATTTAAAAAAAAAAAAATTTAAATAAGAAGATGGGGGAGATTGTTCTTGATTATCCACATGGACCAAATGCAATCACAGGGGCCTTAAAATGGAAGAGGGAGGAAGATGAGATCAGAGTAATGCAAATTGGGAGAGACTCAATCTACTACCATTGGCTTTGAAGATAGCAGAGGGACCAGCAGTTAGTGTAATGGCTATGTCGCTGGACTCCCATGTAGTCAACCGCGGTTCGAGTCCAGGACCCGGTGGCTTAAAACTCATGCCGGGCACGTGTGCGTGCATGCCCAAAATCCCGAGAGGAGAATAGAGGAGAAGGGATTGCAGTGTGGCCATCCCCCCTGGGGGGTGATTTCTCGCTTTCTGTCTCTCTGTCTCTCTCTGTCTGTCTGGCGAGCGCACGCGTCCTATAGCAAAAACCTCTCAAAAAAAAAAAAGATAGCAGAGTGCTGCAAGTCCAGGGACTGTGGAAAGTTTCCAAATGATGAAAAAGGTTAGGACATGAACACTACCTTGGAGCCTAATAAGGGGCAGCCCTGTGGCGATCTTGATTTTAGCCCAGCAAGAACTGCGTTGGACTTCGGCAGAGATGTAAAATAATAAATGTGTGTTGTCTTAGCATGTACATTCACTTTTCCAAGACTCACAAGCATCTAAAAAGTGCTGTAAAATCATGAGTTAATAGGAAAATGTAAATTTACAACACAGTGAAATACCACTAAACACCCACCAAAATGATTAAAATTAATCAGCCATCAATACCAAGTGTTGAAAGCATGTACTGGGGAGGGGAGGGGGGAATGTATTCATTCACCTTGGAAAACTGCTTTCCAGTGTCTACTGAAATCAAACCCCACCTCAGTTGTGACCCTACATACCTGGCCTCAGGTATTTATGCGAAGAGGGGGATGCTTACGTCCACTTAAGGACTCATACAAGTGTTCGCAGCAACATTAATCAAAACAGCTGAAAACTGCCTAAATGCCCAGCAGCAGTAAACAGGTAACCAGTGTAGTCTTAGGATGGAGGACTGCCGAGCAAAGCAGGAGGTAGACATTAGAAGTCTACTGAGCAAAGCAGGAGGTAGACTTTAGAAGCTCATGCGGCACACCGGAAGACTAAGAATACTATGTTAAACGCAGGGACCCAGACACCGAAGAGCATGCGCTGTGTGATTCCGTTTATGCGAGGTCCTGAGGTGGTAAAACCTAACCTGGGGAACAGTCATGGGGCTATACGCACAAGATTCCTATCAGAAATGAGATCTCAATTAAAAATAGGCACAAACATCCACAAAAAAAGTTCTCTGTCTTGGAATCTAATAACTCTTTTTCAGAATATTTACCAATGAGTTAGTCTGAAATGTAAATATTTACTCCAGTTTTAGAAGCCATGGAAACACTCGACATTACAAGAACGCTCAGCTTGGTAAACTCAGCAGCTGTCTGGAAGAGAGCCCTCAACCTCCCCAGCTCCCTGCTGAAGGCAGACAAGGCGTTCAGGAAGCTGAAGCACTGGGTCCCTGAATGGTAACCACACGTGCGTGCCTAGTGAACAATACTGGAGCCAGCAGCACCCCACCCCCCCTCCTGCCACTGGAGGAGAGATGGAGGGACTCCAGCTGTCCTATTTCTGCTCATTCCTGAGTGGTAGCAGGCCCTTCCTGGCCCAGGAGGAGGACACAGATCTGGGCCTAGACCTTGACCCTTCCTGGAAGTTCTGCTATGCTTGTTCTCAAAATTCCACCCTGACTTGGAAAACCAGAACATTTGACAAGGAAAAATATGCAATTCAGAGGAGAAAAGGCCTCTTCCAAAACAAAACCCTGGGACAATTGCTTACTTATACCTGTGGAAAGACTTCACCCTCAGTCTCACATGGTACACAAAGAGCGAGCACACACCTAAACGTAAATGTGATAGTTAAGGCAGCTGCATACTATATGGCCAACTGAGTGGTTTGAGTCCCGGATCCAGAAGCTTGAAAAACATGCCGGGCATATGTGCATGCATGCCCAAAATTCCTGAGAGAAGAATGGAAGAAAAGGGATTGTGTCATGACCATCCCTCCCAAGGGGTGCTTTTTCATTTTCCTATCTGTCTCCCTCTCTGTGTGTCTCTCTGGCTCTATATAAAATTTAAAATAATAATAATAATAACTGTACCTATTTTTTTTTTTGGAGAGGTTTTTGCTATAGGGCATGTGTGCTCACCAGACAGACAGAGAGAGACAGAGGGACAGAAAGCGAGAAATCACCCCCCAGGGGGGATAGCCATGCCGCAATCCCTTCTCCTCCATTCTCCTCTCGGGATCTTGGGCACACACGCACATGCGCCCGGCGTGAGTTTTAAGCCACCGGGTCTGGGACTCGAACTGCAGTCGACTATATGGGAGTCCAGCGACATAGCCATTACGCTAACTGCTAGTCCAAACTGTACCTAATTTTTTAAAAAATGTCGCAGAAAATCTTTGTGACTTCATGTTGGGTGATGAGTCTTGGTAACAATATCAAAAGTATAATAGATAAAAGAAAGAACTAGTAAATCGGACATCATCAAGATTAAAAACTTTGTTCCCTGAAAGATACTGTTAAGGGAACAAAAAGACAAGTCATAGACTGGAAGAAAATGATTGCAAATCTCACATCTGACAAAGAACACATTCAGAATATAAAAGGAACTCTTAAAACTCAACAACAAGAAAATAAGCAACTCAATTTTTTAAAATGAGCATCCATGGCTGGCCTCATGGCCTAGTGGTTAAGGGAGCCAGATACCATATGACTGATTACAGTTCAAATCCTAGCCCCGGCGACTCAAAACTATGCCAGGTACTTGTATGCAAATGCCCCAAATCGCAACATGATGAAGAAATGAAGGGGAAAGGATTGTTGTGTAACCCCCTTTGTCTCTCTCTCTCTCTCTTGTGAGTGCATACACTCTCAGGCAGTGAATAAAAAGAAAAGATAAAATGAGCAATCCGAAATATTCATCATCAGAGAATACATACAGATGGCAGATAAGCACAGGAAGAGATGTCCAATATCTTTAATCATTAAGGAGATGCAAATTAAAATCACATGAGATCTCACTACATACCTCTTAGAATAACTTAAAAATTTTCCCTCACAGGGTACATGCACTCATTGGAGAGAGACAGAGAGGGAAAGTGATAAATCACTCCCCAAGAAGGATGCCCATTTCACAATCCCTTCTCCATTCTCCTCTCTGGATTTTGGGCATGTGTGCCCAGTGTAAATGTCAAACCATTGGGCCCAGGACTCAAACCGTGGTCGCCATGTGGGAATCGAGCATGTTAACTGCCATGCCACCTGCTAGCTCCCCCCCAAAAAAATGTTAATAAACCTCTAACAATATCAAGTGCTGAGAAGGGTGCAGAGCATCAGGAACACTCCTACATGACTGGTAGGGTGAAGTTGGGACTGCCCAACAGTTTGGCAGTTTGTTGTAGAACTAATCACATATCAACCATATGGTCCAGCAATCCTAGAGAAATAAAAACTTCTGTTCCTCACAAAAGCCCATACATGAATGTCAACAGCAGCACTACTAATAATCAACCAAAGTGCAAATCCAAACGTCTTGCCCCAGCTATTGGGTCATGGAAATTGCAGAGGTCAGATAAATGAGTTGCGAACACACCAACAGCAGGGTCTCCAAGCACCCGGCGGGGGGTGAGGTGGGGGAATCAGAATCAGAAGGTGGGGCTGCAGATCCCAGGGGCATGGGGCCAGGCCAGGGGATGCCTGGGCGGGGGCAGGGGGAGGGCAAAGCCTGGCTACACAGGGGCAGTGAGGGATCTGAGGTAGACTAAGGGTAGTGGGATTATGCAGCTAAGGGTAGTGGGATTATGCAGCTTTCCACATTTATTACTGTATAAAAATTTTTTAAATGTTTTTAATCAAATAAGAAAAGAAATTCCAAAGAAACCCAGGTGTTCTCCCTGCAGAGCCTAGCTGCACAGTGATTGTCCCCTCAGGACTAGCACTTCATTTGCAGTGCTGGCCCCTGTCGGGGCATCGTAGGTGTTTTGAACACAATCTTACGCAGAAAGCCTGTGAGGATTCTCCCAGCAGACTCCAGGAGGGACAGTGACTAACCTTGCTGGGACAGGCTTGCTGCACAGCTGTGACACAAGACACAAGCAGGAGCCTGCAGCCTGTCCCAGAAATAGGGCTTCAAGTTCACAGCAACCGATAAGCTCAGCAGACTGACTTGGATCAATTCACTTGTGTCAGTGTGCACTTTCCCTTGTTAAAAAAAGAAAAAGAAGCAAGAACAGAACATGAGGCCATGCAGTCAGGCAAGAACTCCTGGTCCCTTCCATCTGAGGCCCTGAACAGGGTTAAGTGGGTGGTCCTGGGCAGCAGAGGCCTCTTAGGTGCCATAGCCCTGCCTGCTCCCCAAAAGCCTTGCAGACTCCAACAGGACTGGCTAGCCCAAGGGCCAAGGTTGGAGGAGGGATGAACTCAGAGCCAGTGAGCAAAGACAGAGGGATATGGGGAAGGGGCGAGCCGGGCGAATGCAGCAGGCATTGTGTTCTGAGGCCATGGTGCTTCTGGCCAATGTATGATACACAAGGCAGTGGCTACAGGGGCTTCAGGGGGCTCTGCATGAGCTTCCATGTTCCTTTCTCAGGGGCAAAACCAGGGCTTAGGGTCATTTCCTGTCCCACAGGCCCTGGTGGTGACTGAGGGTTGGAGGTAGCAGGCAAGACTACAAGGAAAGGGACCAGGAGCCAGACTGGGATTTCTAACCCTCGCCACCATTCCTCCAGGATCTGAGCCACAGCCTGCTTGGTGCTAAACTGAAGGCATAGTCCCAGAAGGTATCAGTTTCCACAGAAAGACAGCTGAGCCAAGGAAGGGTCTCCTGGTCTGGATGTGGCTCCACATGGCTTCTGTCCACCACACCCGCCACAGCTCAGGCAGCTCCTCCTACACATTCAGCTGGGCCAAGTGAAAGCTGGGATATGTCAGATCTAAGATGGGGTATTTGAGGACTCTGCAACCCGGCAGAAGAGGCTGGCCTTGGAGACAGGACTGCAAGGGTGCTGAGCAGTAGAGAAACAAACAAAATGATCTGGACAAAGCAAGTAACGGAGAGGAGAGAAGCCAGATGATTAATGAACACTGCACAATGGCAAGCACAGACACGTGCCATTTAAAAGGAAAGCTACTTCTCTACCACCATGTTTTTGTTTTTCACTGTTGTTTTCTTTTAGGTTTGTTACCGAACTCAAATCAGGTTTGCTTGCCCAAGCGCTATAAAACCAAGCCATAGGCACATGGTGTGATGAAGGAAAGTACAGCTTTATTGCAAAACGCAAAGCAAGGAGAGTGGACAACTCATGCTGAAAAGACCCAGTCTCCTCGAGATGTTCTCCACATGCGTTTTTAAGGACAAAATTAGGGGCCGAGGTCCTAGGCGCACGATCAGTTCAGTGATTGGTTCAAGAGGGCGTAATCATCTCGTGGGCATTCTTGATTGGTGAGACCTTAGATAATCAAATTTCTCTTCACGTGTCTGGAGCCATTCAGCCTGGAGTCTTTGAGCTCACAACCAGCAGTTTCCAGCCTATAAAACATCCTACATATTGAAATAAAAAACTTATCTTTCCTCTAAGTGAGAGTTTTAGAGGTCAAATGGCCCTCACTCATGGTCCATGTTGGTCATTATCATAACCAAAAGTCTGAAGACTTCTTACTCTGGGCCATTACAATATAAATGGACTTTATATTTCAGGAACCCTAGGAAAATACATTAGGGGGTCCTTGCTCAGTTTCAGGTTTTGCCATAGGGCACATGCACTTGCCAGAGAGAGAGACAGAGAAGAAAAGTGAGAAATCACCCCACAGTGGGGGATGGCCACAGCGCAATCTCCCCTCCTCCATTCTCTTCTTGCGATTTTGGGCACACATGCACATGCATCCTGTGTGATTTTTAAGCAACTGGGTCCAAGACTCAAACCATGGTCAGTCATGTGGGAATCTAGCACCTTATCTACCATACCACCTGCTGGCCCTACTACCCACCAGTTTTAACATTGAATAAAAGCATCTCTTTGGAAATGTAGCAGCAAGGTTGTGATACGAAGCCAGTGTCCCTGAGGTGGCAGTTTGGTCAACATCAGTCACTGGAACTTTGTTTCCACAACTGAGATTGGCAGGCATCCAGTAAGTGGCTCAGGCTGGTTGTAAACAGACTCAGTGTCTCCCTGCATCCTGCCTACAGCCAGCATCCAAAGGAAACCACCTCTGGATGAGTCATACAGCCGTCATCCCAACCCACAGCTCCCTGATTGTCTGTGCTGCAGCCACACTCAGGGTCCCACCTATGATCTAGAATCTCCCAGAGCAGCTTTGCCCTTAAAGTCTTTACCTGACCGGGGGAGGGAGGGTCCTCCCTGAGTAGCCTTCCCTTCACCTCTGGCCCCCAGTGCCATGAGGTGACTCATCTCTCCTGTCCTCACACATACAGAACATGCCTACTCATGGCCAAGCAGACTCATTACAGAGCCTTAGTCCTCTAGTGCTAGGGAAGGTAGGCTGAGTCCAGGATGAAGGGGCCTGTAGAAAGTAAGTGGAAGAAATGTTGGCACTGGGGCCATATCTTCAAAACCTGACCTCATTGTATTCCCCATCCTCTTTCCCACCTGAAACCCACCATGGGCCACCATATCCCTTCCCAGGATGCCTGGAATTCTGGCCCCTGACAACCAGGCTGTCATTGAACTGTCTGCTTCATAATAAGTGAGACCTTCCAGCTCCTCTGGGACCAAAGCCTCCCTGGACCCCCTTCTACTGTCCCCAAATCATTGGCTCCGAGTCCTTCCTCCTCTCACATCCATCCCCCATTCCAACCCACCCACCCACCCCCCATTCTCAACAGGTCACAGAGTGTAAACTTCCCTTTTATGCTTAGAGTGGTCAAGAGGAAACTGACCAATGTGATGCCCACTGATTTCACCTATTTAAAATCCTCACAAATAAGCAGTGAGGAAAGGGGGCATTCTAGACTCAGACTCTTCAAGCCACTATGTGTGATCCCAGTATCCAGAGAACAACATGCCCACACACCGGAGGAACCAACAGCTGGTCCTACCTATTCCAGAGCATGCATCCAGACTCTGGAATTTTTGCTGCTGCCACCTACCTGGAAAATGCCACATAAAATATTATCCCTGTGGGGCTCCTGCACCTACCTAATGCAAACCTTAAATTCCTTCACATGTGGCTCTGTAGATAGGTCTGGTCTTAGGAGTTTCTCCCAGTATCACAGACAGAGACTAACCCTCCTATCCTTCTTTCTTCCCGGGTTCACAAAGCTGAGTGAATTCCAAACAAGAAAAAAACGCAAAATTTCACACTCAGAAACATTACAAACTTCTGAAAAGCAAAGGCCAAGAAAAATATCTTCACTGCAAACATAGAAAAACAATGTTTGCTTATCAAAGAACATAAAATCAGAATGGCTTCAGATTTCTCATTAGAAACTATGGGGGACAGATGGAAGTGGCATAGTTTTTAAGTGATAAAAGAAAGAAAGTGCCCAGGCAGACTTTTATACCTAGCAAAAATATCCTTCAGGAATAAAGGTGAAAGAAAGACATACCCAGTTGAAGAAAAACTAAGAATTTTCCCCTGGCAAATATCCCCTAGAAGAATGAAGAACCTGTTTAAAGAGTTTCTTCTGACAGAAAGAAAACCTGGAACATCAGGGCTGAAGGAAGAGTGACAAAAATGGTAAATATGGAAGAAATATAATGGACTCTCCTTATTTACTTCAGTTCTTTTTTTTTTTTTTTTTTTTTGGAGAGGTTTTTCGCTATAGGGTGCATGCGCTCGCCAGACAGACAGAGAGAGACATAGAGACAGAAAGCGAGAAATCACCTCCCCAGGGGGGATGGTCACACCGCAATCCCTTCTCCTCCATTCTCCTCTTGGGATCTTGGGCACGCACGCACATGCACCCGGCGTGAGTTTTAAGCCACCGGGTCTGGGACGCGAACCACAGTCAACTACGTGGGAGTCCAGCAACATAGCCATTATGCTAACTGCTGGTTCCCTTTACTTCAGTTCTCTAAAATATATTTAATGACGGAAAATAGTACTGTAATGTTATCTGATGAAGTTTTCGGCATATGTAGATGAATCGCATACAGTAAGACAACTACAGTATAAAGAATGGAAGTACAGAAAGCTACATGGTGGTGAGATTTCTACAAAATACTTGAAATGGTAGAATTCTGATTCTAAGTGTACCATGAAAGGATAAGTATGCATATTGCAGTCTCCAGAAAACTACTATTTCAAACTATACAGTCAACAACATAATAGGCAAATGAAAATAGAATACTAAATAATGTTCAAATAAAAAATGAAAGTAAAACATAACAGAGAAATTTTAAAAACAGAGGAAACAAGCAGAAAACGAATAATAAAATGGTAGGCTTCAATCCAAACATGTTAATAATAAAATTGAATATAATAGGTCTAAATTAAAATACAAAGATTATCATAATGAATTTTTTTATGACTTACTTATGTACTATCTTCAAGAAACACACTTTAAAGATAATAGTGTTAGGTCATTGTAAAAAGAATGGGAAAAGATATACCATAGCACAGATAAACCAAAAAAAACTAGAGTGCCAGTATTAGTATCAGTCAAAATAGTCTTAAAAGAAAAGAAATTGTCAGAAGTAAAGATGATAAAAGGGTCAACTGACAAAAAGGCATAACAATCTTAAGTGTGTATCAACTAGTAACACAGCTTCAAAATACATGAAGCAAAAGCCATGAAGACAAAACTGGATGGAGAAATAGCCAAATCCAGAATTATAGTTGAAGACGTTAACACTTCTCTCCCATAACAAATAAACAGAAAATCAGCAAGGATGTAAAACTAAATATCACCATGAACCAATTAGGTCTAACTAACATTTAAAAAACACTCCACTCAACCAGAATAGAACACAAATACTTTTCATGCGCACATGGAACTGTTACCAACGTAGGCAATTCCAGGGTCATTTAAAAATCTTAAAGTGAAAAGAAACATGCAAAGTATGTTCTCTGACCACAGTGGAATTTAACTAGTCATCATAATACACATAGCAGGAATATCTAGAAATGCTTAAAAGTTAAGCAACACACTTCTAAATCAGTCACTAAGAGAATACCTTGAGGTAATTTTTAAATAATTTTTAATTGAATGAGAGTAAAAATAATCAAAATCTATCATGTGCAGTTAAAGTAATATTTAGAGAGAAATTTATAACACTATATGTTTATGTTTTCATGAACATTTCAAAAGAAGAAAGATCTCAAAAGAATAATTCAAGCCTCCACCCAAGAAACTATTTTAAAAGAGCAAAATAAATCCTTAGCAAGTAAAAGAAGAAAATATAAGAGTAGCAATCAATGAAATAAAATGTGATATAGAAATTCAATAAAAACAAAAAGAGTTTATTTGAAATAATTAATAAAATCAGCAAAACTGAGCAAAAAAGATAGAAGACAATCGCCAATATCAACACTGAAAGAAGGAATAGCAAAATGCAAACTTTGAAGACATTAAAAGGAAAATAGAATACTACAAACAAGTCTACCACACAGCAATTCAACAACTTAGATGAAATGAACCAGTCCTCAAAAACTGCAAACTACCAAAGCTAATTCAAGATAAAATAGATAATCAAAATAGTTCTATAATTCTATAATTCTTTTTTAAAATGGAATTTTTAGTTAAAATACCAAGAGACTTCAACAAAAGGCATTGAAGTACAAATATATTTTCGTACAAAAATTTTTGAAATCTATGCAATGTTTATCATAATATGCATTTACCATGAACTTTTGAAGACCCCCCACTACCTTATACTTTCCACAAAAGAAATACCCTGGCCCAAGGGGTTTCACTTGTGAATTTTGCCAAACATTTAAAGAAGAAATAACCAATTATACCTAATATCTTCCAGAAAATGCAAGAGGGAACACAGTCCAAATGATTTCATGAGACCATCGTTATGCTGACACAAAACTAGACTAGAATACCACACACAAAAAAAGAAAACTACAGACTAATATTTCTCATGAACAAAGACACAAAAATCATCAACAAAATGTTAGCAAATGGGGCCAGCCCTATAGTGGTTAAGGGAAGCTGGATCCCACATGGCTATCAGTCAAATTCCAGCTCCAGGAGTTTGAAAAATACTCTGGACAGGGCCAGCTGGTGACATGGTGGTTGAGGTGCTGGATGGCCAATCACGATTTAAGTCCTGGACCTGGAGGTGTGCTTTCTCATTTTCGGCACAACCCCCCATCTCTCTGTCTCTTCTTTCTGTCTCTCTGGTGAGTGCATATACCCCATAGCAAATTAAAATAATAATGATGATAAATTAATTAATTAAATTAAAATAAGTAGTTCTTTTTAAAAAATGAAAAATACACTGGGCATGTGTGCATACATGCTCCAATTCCAAAAGGATGGAGAAATGCAGGAGAGACATTCAGGCTGACCATGCTCCATTAAGGGGTTCTCTTTCTCTCTCTCTCTTTTTCTCTTTGTCTCTCTAATGAATGCATATATCCTCCAGCCATTTTTTTTTTAAATCTAAATGTTAGCAAACTGATTATAGCAATATATAAAGAGAATAATAAACCAATTGAAGTTGGGTTTATTCTTGGACACAAATGTTCTCCAGCAGATGACTGGGTAAATAAATTATTGCACTTCCACACAAACCAGTACTACTCAGTAATAAAAGGAAACAAACCATTGATATATGAAAAAATGTGGATAGATTTCAAACTCATTATACTGAATGAAAACCCAAAAAGATTACATGCTAATTTACATGATATTCTTGAAATATCATGTAAAATTACACAAATAGGACAGATTCATAGCTGCCAGAGACTAGGGTTTGAAGCAAAGTGTGACCATAAAAGGAACAGCGTGTACAAGTTTCTTCGGAGGTAATGGGAAAGTACATCCTGACTATCGCCATGGTTGCACAAATCTACAAACTTCTGAACTATATGCCAAAAACATGAATGTAAAAATTGATGAAATCTGAAAAAGATCTGTAATTAACAGTTTGGTACCAACATCTAACTCTTGGTGTGTTTTTGTCTTTGATAATGTTACAAAATAGTACTGGGGAGACTGAGTAAGAGTACATACATGAGAACTCTGTTTCTATGTGAGATTTAAAATTATTTCGAAGTAAAATCTTTTAAAAAAGGAAAAATAATTAGAACAAATACTTTGCAGGAAAAAATCTATTGGCTTGCCAGAAAGTCATGATGTATTTTTCTATGCAAAAATGCATCATGACTTTTTCAATGACCCAATGCAAATGGCAGTGAATTTATGGAACAGTGCTCTCAACATCATTAATAGCCAGGGTAATGTGAATTAAAACTATGATTAGATACCACCACTCATCCACCAAAAAAAATGGTTTAAAGAAAATAACTGACAGTAACAAATGTCTGTGGAGAACATGGAGGAACTGAAACTCTCAGACACTGTTGATGGGAACATAAAATGGTAGAATTAATTCAGGAAACTGGTAGATTCTTAGAAAAGTTGAACATACATTTGCCATACAACCCCTTCATTCAGTTCCACATATTGACTCTCAAGAAATGAAAAGGCACCTCCTTATAAAGGCTCAAGCATTGGTGTTTACAGCAGCTTTTGTCAGAAAAGACCCAAAACAGGAGACAACCAACTCATTGCTGGAAATGTCCATCCACAAACTATGGTGCACACAAAGAAAGGAAAATGCACCAACTAAATCAATGTGTCTCAAGGTCTACACAGAAGCCAGGAGAGTGTATTGTCTTACTCCACCTGCATGAAAAATGAATCTGTAACTACAAAGTGCCAGTTGGTAATCTACAGGTGGGGATGATGTGTTGGAAAGGGTATGAGGGATCTTTCTGAGGTGATGGACATATTCTCTGTCTTGCTTATGCTAATGGTTGCACAGTCATAAATGCCTGAATTCATTATATTCTGTGCTTACAGTGGGCACATCTTGTGTGTCACTACCACAACTCAGAGATTGGTCCCTATGTTTGCTATGCACCCTGGGGATTTGCTCTGACTTCACAGTAAGGCTTTTGCTTCTCCGCCCAGTGGCCTGCCACTGCCCACTCTGTCCACTATCCCACCTTTGCTGAGTGATCCCTGTGTTCCCATCCACCTATCCCCATGCAGTCCAGCGCCAGGGATATGAGGGCAGTTGAGGCTCAGGAAAAAGCCATGAGGGAGGTCGACTGGGGCTTCTATTATAGAAAGGCTTCCTGACTTCCCAAGAAGAGGCACTTGCCAAGGACCTGAGCATCTTTCTCATTGCACTGAGAAGCCAGAGACTGCATCCAGAGCCTCCTTCCCAGGCCCAGCTGGCCCACCACACTAAACTGCCTTCCAAGCTTCCTTGAGTAACTTCCTTGGCCAAGACGGGAGAGTCTTGTGCAATCAACATCTGTGAGCTCAAACCCAGAGGATTTAAGCAATTATTGGGGGAGGGAGGCTCACAGAGGAGAAACAACTCAGAGGACCCAGTTTTCCCTCTCTTCCCTTTGTCCTGACATAGTTTGCAGCTATTCATCAGGGATTTTCAGGAGAAATCCGAAAGGGGGAATCCAAACGGGCATCTCACAGTTTGTTAGGAAGTATCCGTCTCTTCCAAGAACATTTCATCCAATCTTTTCTTCGCATGACTGCTCATTGCTTCCTCTCTGTGAGAGGAGATTTGTTTATCTTTTCCACTCTTCTTATAGATCTGTTACTCAGAGGGGTTCTGTTCTTACTTAAATATGTAGATGTTTTTCAGCCAGAAAGAAAAGTTTAATTCAAGATGAGTGCTTGGAGCTGATCTTTCTCTGGGAGGAAATGCTTGCTTGGCTCACAGATGTTCTTATCACAGTAGATGGATGAGCACGTTATTTTTTTCCTCTTTTCATTATTTATTTTTTTGTTTTTATTGCCTGAGGGTTCATGTGCTTGCCAGAGAGAAAAAGAGGAAGAAGGAAGAAAGCATCCTTCAATAGGGCATGGTCATGCCGCAATCCCTCCTCCTCTGCTTCTCCATTCTGTCAGGATCTTGGGCACACACACATGCCTGAAATGTCTTTCAAGCCCCAGAACCAGGATTCAAACCATGACTGGCCATGTCAAATACAGCTCCCTTAGCCACTAGGCTACAGGGCTGGCTCAATCTTGTTATTTTATTTATTTATTTATTTATTTATTTATTTATTTATTTATTTTATTATTATTATTTTTAAGTTTGCTATAGGGTACATGTGCTCACCAGAGAAAGACAGACAGAGAGAGAGAGAGAGAGAGAGAGAGAGAGAAAGGGAGAAAGCAAGCCACTAGGTGTTGGACTTGAACTATAGTCAGCCATGTGGGAGTCCAGTGCCTTAAACACCACGACACCTGCTGACTGCCCCCCTAGTCATGTTATTTACAAAAAGCAGATATGTTGGACTGGTCCAGTCAGCCTGGGAAGTCCCACCAAGAGATCAGGAGACCGGTCTGAGGGTTGACATTTCTTCCCCTGTTGGGTCAAGCTCCAACACCCCTCCAAGCCCTCCCCCTAAAACTTATCCACCACAACCTAACCCTTGGAACCTGGTCTCTTCATCCTTCAATGCTAGTGCTAATACATGCTGGCATCTGAGTCAGAGGAGGGCACTGAGGCCTGGCCCACTGAGCAGAACGCAGGCACATTGCCCTTACAGTGGGTGCTCTACCTCACAGCCAGTGAGCAGAAACAATAGGAGAAAATAGCTTCCTATCATCCCAGACTCACTCTGTCTGCAGCCAAGGCTCACTGGGGTCAGGAGGTGTCAGCTGAGAGAAGAAGGGCGAAAACACTGCTCCCTGGTCTGCAGGCAGCAGGCACTCACTACGAGTGGGAGACTGAGGGGGAACACAACAGATGACAGCTAGTGGATGCAACAGAGCTGGCAGTGAGGCCTGCGAGACAAGGTAGACATGGCAACAAGGGAGACATAAGCTAAAGTGGCACACCCAGAGGGTGGCAGAGAGTTCTGCAAGTTCTGAAGGAGGGCCGGGGTTGTTCAGAGAGTGGGACTCAGGCCAGAAGGTGAGTGACCTTACATGGTCACTCCTCAGGTGGCACACTGCTAGCCCCAGGGTCACATGATGGACAAAGCCTCTGGGTGAAGTAGGGTAGGCTCTCGGCCCAAAATTTCTGCCACACTAGAGTGGACAGGCCGCAAGGGCAGTGAGGATGATGGCCAAGTGGAGCCTGATAGCTGTGGAGGGAGTACAGGAGTGCAGGTCAGAGAGACCCTCCAGCAACCCTGACAGCTCCAAGCCAGGAAGAGCTCACCAAGCCCAACACAGCTCTAACCACATGGACACTGCAGGAAGGGCCAGCTCTGAGAAGCCCCTGGACATCCTCGCCTGTAGTTCTACTTCTGGCCAAAGACGGCGGCGACCAACTACCCTGAGACAGAAAGCGAGAAATCAACCCCCAGGGGAGATGGCCATGCTGCAATCCCTTCTCCTCCATTCTCTTCTTGGGATCTTGGGCATGCATGCACATGCGCCCAGCGTGAGTTTAAGCCACTGGGTCCGGGATTCAAACCACAGTCAGCTATATGGGAGTCCAGCAACATAGCCATTATGCTAACTGCTGGTCCCTAGGGACTTACAGAGGTTCTTGAGATGCTTCCAGGAGGTCTATGAAGCCAAACCTATCTTGATAATAAGACTAAACCGTTGTTATGTTTCTGGTCATGGTTTGTCCCCAAAAGTCTCACCTTGGGGGATTTGTTTTGGAAAAGTGGGGAGGCCTAGCAGGTGGTGATTGGATTATGGTGATTGCATCATGGAGGCAACACTCTCAAGAATAGATTAATGCTGTCACGGAGACCCGGTGAGTACTAGCTCTCATGAGAAGGGCTTGGTTCTTGTGAGAGCTGGTTATTAGAACCAGCTCACTCTCTGCGGGTACCCGCCATCCTCTGGGCTGCTGTCAGCCATGCTGTAGGCAGTCTGATGCCAGGCCCATGCCTTCCGGTCTTTCAGCCACCAGAATCGTGGGTCAATAAGCCCCTATTTATTACAAACCACCTGTTCTCCAGCATCCCTGTCAGTGATGCCATAAGGAGCTAGGATGAACGTTACTTGTTTTCATCTTCATTCTTTCACAAATGTACCAAGGACACATGGTCCTTTATTTATGGTTTCAGACACCACATTGCAACAAAACTTAAGAAATGACCTCTTAGGGGCCAACAGGTGGTGTGATGGTTAAGGATGCTGGACTTCCACATAGCCAACTGAGGTTCGAGTCCCGGACCCGGCAGCTTGCTTTCTCTTTCCCTTTCTCTCTCTCTTTCTCTCTCTCACTCTGTCCCTCTCTGATCAAATTTTAATAAATAAATAAATAAATAAATAAATAAATAAATAAATAAAGTTAAAATAATTCTTTAAAAAAAAAAAGAAGTGACCTATTATTTCAGTGCCATACTGAAGAGTATCACAGTTGTCTTAAGACTATTCAGAAACTCTTGCCTCTACTGTATCGTGTGATGCTTAATTTTCTTCACAGATTTTACCTAAAACAATTGCATCAGTTTGAAGGCAGAAGTGCATCTGCAAATTCAGCTGTCTCCTATTAAGCCAGACATTACAGAGCTTTGTTAAAGGTAAAGCAACACCACTCTTCTCACAATTCTTTGTGTTAGAAAATACTATATTTTTCATTAAAAACATATTAACGTGTAGTGGATTTATCATTGTACATTTCAAATGGATCGATAAGTAAACGTTTTCAGATTTTTGCTTTAATCTATGATACAATAAAAATTGACAAATATAATTTGCGCTCTTTGCATTTCACATAATCCATAAGAGTGCAATAGGGGGACCAGCAGTTAGCGTAATGGCTATGTCGCTGGACTCCCACGTAGTCGACCGTGGTTCGAGTCCCGGACCCGGCGGCTTAAACTCACGCCGGGCGCGTGTGCGTGCGTGCCCAAGATCCCGAGAGGAGAATGGAGGAGAAGGGATTGCGGCGTGGCCATCCCCCCTGGGGGGTGATTTCCTGCTTTCTATCTCTCTGTCTCTCTCTGTCTGTCTGGCGAGCGCACGCGCCCTATAGCAAAAACCTCTCCAAAAAAAAAAAAAAAAAGAGTGCAATAGGGCTGCGAGACCAGAAGGATGAGAACTGTTGCCTCACTGGCGTCCCAGGCATGGCAGGACATGAGACATCTATGTCAAGAATCCTAGAGTAGGAACCACAGAAACACAGCCCCAAGGCAAGAAGCTCCCAAGTCTTTCCATCATATTTTTCCAAAAGAAAATATCTGTCTTTCTCCTCCAAAGAGCAGCAATCCTGACTGTCACCAGGAACCCTCTCGTCCTGCACCAAGCCTTCCCTTCTGTCTCAGTCGCTTCTTCAGCCTCACAACCCCCTAGAAACAGTAATCTGTACATCGGGCAACAGAAACGAGACCACCGTGATGACGGTTTCATCAGCCTTGCAGGCCCAATGCTGTGGGTGGATTGTGTCCCCTCCAGTTCAAGGTTGAAGCCCTAACCTCAATGGACTATATTGGGAGACAGGCCCTTTCGAGATGATTAAGTGAGGTTATAGGGAGGGCCCCTGACCTCGTGGGGCTGTGGCCTTATAAAGAGAAAAGGAGACACTAGGGCACTCTCCCTCTTGCTCTCACTTGCTCTCACTCTCTTTCTCACTTGCATATGCACTCTCACATCCCCCCTCAATGTAAGGATGCAAGAAGGTAGCTGTCTGAAAATCAGGAAGAGAGCCCTTACAGAAACCAGCCCTGCCGACACCTTGATCATGGACTTCCGGCCTCCAGAATGTGAGAAGACAAGTGTCTGTTAAGGGTCGGTCTGTCACATCTTGTTCTAATGGAGTCCTCTGAGGCCCCTCCTAACCATCGTGAGGGCCTCACACGGCTAGTTTCTGCACAGCCATCACTGAACCCTCTCTTGTGCTTTACAAAACATGGCACATTTTAAGAACTTTTATAATCAATTTTTGAGATATAATTTACATAAAAGAAAGAGAGGTTTTTACTATAGGGCGCGTGCACTCACCAGAAAGACAGAGAGATAGAAGGTGAGAAATCACCCCCCAGGGGGGATGACTACACTGCAATCCCTTCTCCTCCATTCTCCTCTTGGGATCTTGGGCATACATGCACACGCGCCCGGCGTGAGTTTAAGCCACCAGGTCTGGTACTCGAACTGCGATCTACTACATGGGAGTTCAGCGATATAGCCATTACGCCAACTGCTGGTCCCCAGAGTGTATATTTTAAATATACGATCTGATGACTTTTTACAAAAGTTTATGCTCTAACCACAGCTAACTCCAGCTCTAGGACATGGCCACCACCCAGAGGCCCAGTGCCCCTGCAGTCTATGTCCCCACCCCTACCTCAGTCAGCAACTCATTTGTTCTGTCACGACAGGCTACTTGGCCTGTTCTAGAGTTTCACAGAAGTGGGATCATGCTGCATGTATTGCTCTGCTCTGGCTCTTTCCCCATCAGAAGGTTTCTGAGATTCCTCCATGTGGTCCGATGTATCATAGTTGGCCATTTTACAGCTGAGGAGTGTTCCGACATGTGCGTGAACCCCCTTTGTTTATCCATTCTCTTGTTGATGGACTTTGGGTTGTTTCCATTTTTGGACTATTATGACTATAGCTGCTATGAACAGCCTTGTATAAACCTTTGTGAAGAATCTGTTTACATTTGTCTGGAGGAATACGTGGGAGTGGAATAGCTGGGTCACCAGGTAGGAGTAAATTTAACTTTACACAAAATTGCCACACAGTTTTCCAAGTGGTTGTACATTTAAACTCCCACTTCCATGTGTTAGAGTTCCAGTTGCAGGGCCAGCAGGTGGAGTGGTGATTAGGGTGCTAAACTCCCACATGGCCAATTGTGGTTCAAGTCCTAGACCCAGTGGCTTGAGAGTCACACCAGGCACATGTGCACGTGTGCCCAAAATTCCAGGACAAGAGCAGGAGAAAGGATTGCAGTGTGGCTATCCCCTGGGGATGATTTCTCACTTTCCCTCTCCCTGTCATTTTGTCACTCTCCAGCAAGTGCACATGCCCTATAGCAAAAACCATAAAAACAAACAAACAAACAGATAAAAATTTCCCTTCCCACAAAACAAAAACTAACCAAAACAAACAAATGAATAAACAAATAAGCTCCAGTTACTTCATAATGTCACCATCAGTTTTTGTCAGTATTTTTAATTTTAGACATTCTAGCGGATGTGTCATTTTAATTTGCATTACACAGACAACACAGTACAACAGTAATGGTGATGCAGTGCAGCAGTGACACAATACTCTATAAGGATGATGCATATGGGAGGGGTCTGTTCACATCCACAGACCTCCCTGAACATGTTAAGCACATGTGTGCCCATGATCCTGGATGGGCTGAGGCTGAAGAGTGGACTTAACATCAAAACCCTGTCAGGGTGCTGTCTCTCTGTCTCCTCGTTCTCTTGCTGTCTCTCATTCATCAAAGAAAAGAATAAATAAACTTCTTAAAAATTGACTGTTTGATTAACTACTACACATTCGCTCTTGGCATCACACCAATACCATAGTCTTAATTATTGTAGCATTACAGTGAGTCTGAAATGGCTTAAGATATCCTGTTCTTTGTTGTATGATTATGTTGTCTATTCCAGGTCCTTTGAATTATGCACAGACTTTAGAATTAGCTTTTCAAGGTCTGTGGAAAAAAACATTGATTGGGATCATGTTAAATCAAAATATGAATTTGAGAAAAACTCTAAGCTTGACAATGTTGAATTCAGTTCATGGCTACGATCTGTTTCTCTACTTTGTGGGCCTTCTCTAATCTCAGCAGTGATTTGGGGTTGCAAGGTAGTGGTCTTGCACAGATTTCCTTAGACTCGCCCCTGAGTAGTGTGGACTCTTTGATGCTATTGTTAGTGGTGAGCTTTTGAATTTTTCATCTCCAGTCACCAGTGGCTGTACCACAGACATGCGGTAGGATGCATGTATGAGCGTGATGCTCTCAGAGAGCCTGGCATAGACGCCACAGGCCCACCCCGTCCCACATAGAAAGGCAGCATGGGGAGATAGGCTCAGAAGCCACAGGACTGGCACCAATACTAGCCCACGTCTTGATGTGGTCACACTTTTCCCTCAGCCACTGACCCCCCCCAGCCCAGAGATCAGGCTGTCCCCAGGGTTTGTCTCCCCCTCCTCCAAGGCCCCCTCTGGCAGGACTACAAAGGGACTCAACAGCTTCCTGGCCCACACAGCCCACATCTGGCCTAAACACACACATTCCTTTCTTCCTCTCTAGTGGAATCCAGTTTATCCCCTGCACGGCCACTGCCTTCTCTCAGCCCAGCACAGGCCCCTCCACTTTGCGCCAGCTCCTCCGGCCAAGCGTCCAGGCAACCCCATCAAGCAGGTCAGACTGAAGACACACGCAGCTCTCTGAAGAAATACCTCCCCAACCCCAGTGTTCTATGCCCGACCTCCCTGAGTGGGCTGGGGCAAGTGGGTGCGATGACCGACAGCGAATGTGTCCACTCCCGAGCACAAGCAGCTGCACTGCTGCTCCTGCCATGACCCAGAGCAAGTTGAAGGGGAGTGGGTTTCCCACTCCATGTGGTCATTTAGAGACTCGGGTTTCTTCCCATGATGGCTTTGCTCCAAGTGCTGCCTTGGGGGTCCTTTGGTGGAGCCTCTTTGTGGGGCTGGGAGTGAAAGGAAGGGGAAAGCATGGAGAATGGCACAGGAAGTGGCTTGTGGGTCAGGCCTGGATCAGTACCACATTCCATGCCAGAGCCCAGCTTCATGCTCCATCTAACAGGAGCCTAGGGAATGGAGCACTATGTGTCCATGAAGTGGGTGAATGCACCCTGGCCTGGTGTCGTTGCCCGGGGCTCCTCTGAGCCAACCTGCCCGAGGTCTCCTATCTGCACGGGCAGGGTGCACAGTAAGAGCACTCACAACCCCTCACCTCCGCTTTGCGTCTATGTGTCTTGATGTTTCGAGGTTCCTCAGTGACCTGAGGGGCAGAGGCGATGCTACAGCCCGCCACCCCAGGAATGAGCTCTAAGGCACCTCTCTAGGGTGTCTGGGGGCCACACTGAGCCACCCAAAGTCCCTTTGGAGCCCCCCATTTGCCTGACAGGCATCTAACTAGACATGCCTGGGAACCCTTGTCATTCCACTAGGAGTTGGATGTGTCTGTCCTGTAATTCTCAGCACCCCTTCTCTGACGAGTTTTTTTTTTTTGGAGAGGTTTTTCGCTATAGGGCGCGTGCGCTTGCCAGACAGACAGAAAGAGACATAGAGACAGAAAGCGAGAAATCACCCCCCAGGGGGGATGGTCACACCGCAATCCCTTCCCCTCCATTCTCCTCTCAGGATCTTGGGCACGCACGCACACGCGCCTGGCGTGAGTTTTAAGCCACTGGGTCCGGGACACAAACCATGGTCGACTACGTGGGGGTCCAGCGACATAGCCATTACGCTAACTGCTGGTTCCGAGAGTCTTTTCTTGTAACACAGGTTTGCAGTGCTCCATTCACGGGCACTGTACCGTGACACCATAGAATCTAAATGGAGTGTTGGGACCCATGGGAAATAAGCAAAAAGAAGGAAATGCCATTTTAATAATAAAAAGCTGAACTCATACAGAACTAAATGAAAACTTAAAAAAATAAATAAATAATTATGCCTCTTGCCTGTTCTTTGTTAAATTGACCAAATCTGTTGATGCTTGGTTGTCTTGTGGTGTGTACGAAAATGCCATGTGTAAGTCTGTGAAGAAACAGCTTCCCTTTGATTTTTACCAAGGTTACTCAGTCTTAACTTTGTCAAAGAAAGTGCTTTTCTGTTAACTTTCAATGGACTCTAAGTCAGACTTGAGATCTCCTTTTGCCAAATGAGCCCTCTAGCTCCGCCGTATCCCAGAAGACACTTTCTGAGCCATCGGGGTGAGTAATCTCCACCTGGGCTGTGTCTGTGGCGTTTCATTCTGTGCCTGGCTGTCCTGAGCCAGCTCCTGGACAAGAAGCTCCCTCCCCTCCCTTGACTGCTTAGTCATCTCCCAAGGCCTCTGGAAGTTGTCTGCAGCCCCTGCAGAGTGTTTCCATGTATGGTTAGAATTCAGTCACCCAGATGGGAAAGTTTAAGCAAGCAGAGCTTCTCCCAGAGCCTGGGGCCGATCGGCAGGGCTCAGTGCAGCTGAAGCTGGGCAGGCCGAATCCCACCCAACAGGGCTCCTTGGGAGCACAATCTGCACCGGGCCACAGATGTGTGCCACATGCGGAACATGTGCCTCACGCAAGTCGGTGCCTCTGTGCCGACTGGCACTGGCGTATTCATTGCTCAGTACTTCAGTGTCTGATGCTCCAATAGACTATGCATCTCAGTGGGCAGAAACCATCCATCCCACCTTGGGCATGAGGGGAGACCACGGAATGTGGGGTGCCCCCTATGCTGGCCACTTCCTCAATCTGTATGAATCCAGCCCAAGAGCGCACCCCAGATAGGGCTGGGGTAACCATGACATCCTGGACACCTGGAGGCCAATGAACAAGAATGATACGCTTGGGAACTGACCTCAGTCGGCACCATCGCCTTGGACTCTCCATGGCCCCTGCTCCTCCTGGGCCTTGCTCATGTGCAGGAATACAACCCCCATGTCTTTCCCCAAGGACCTCAGCCCTCAAGGACAGTTCAGCAGTGCCATCGAGCCCTCTTTTCCTCCAGGAGCCAGAGGGCACAGACAGGACAAGAGCTCACCCTCTACTACTCAAACCCGGGGGTCCCCACTGAAAAGAGCACCTTCCCAGTAAATCTCCCTTCTTCGGGCTTCTAGCCTAAGTGCAGTCACTTCAAAATCAGCTTCTCCCTTCACATTACATGAACAATTCAAGAAAAAATGTTTTCTGTATAGTCTATCAATTATGTCACCTACGCTGCAAGTTCCTCGAAAGCCAGAACTGTGCGTGGCCTTCCCCACAGTGGACGCCCAGCAGGGAGCAGCGTTGGGCGGCGGTGGGGGGGGGGGAAGGGGCAGCGACTCTGAAGTGTATGCTTTCACGCTTTATTCCACATCTCCCTTTGAGACATTTACTTCTGTGCCTAGAAAGAATGAGTTTCCCTTCCTAGAGAGAACAAAGCTTTCTCTCTTTGAACTGAGGGTGGGCCTCTCTGTCAGACCCAGGGAGAATGGCCCTGTCAACAGGGCCAGGCAGGATCTCTGTGCCTAAATGTGCTCAGGGCATGTGGATCCTCCCGTATGCTGGTTCTGGGGCTACCATGACTCGCCCCCGTGACGCAGCCCTGCAGTCATCCTCGGTGGACTTGGACATCATTGGTGTCAAGTACAATTTTTGGAAAGTTGAAAACACACCTCTCTGCAAGCAAAGGCTGAATACATGGCAAAGCTTCTCTCCAGCTCATTCCTGAGGCCTCCAGCATGGTGGCAGGGTCAGTTCAATGGCCTTAGAGGAGCAGAGGTGGTGAGGCCACCAGGAGAGACATTCCAAGATGAAGGTGCCAGATGGAGGCAAGTTGCTCTGTTCTACAGAGCGGAAAACTGAACTCTCAGAGTCATCTTCCCACTGAACAGAGATTATGTGTATCCTTCCCAGGAAGAGTTTGCAAGCCAGAACAAGCCGACAGTTGCCCCCTAGATAAATGACCATGCACCCCAGTGCACAGCCCTAACCATCCTCCGTGAGCAGGTTAAACAAGGCACCAGTGTGGCACTGAAAGGGCACAACACTCCCTTTCTACCTTATGTGCGAATTGTAAATAGCCAGAAAGTACCAGCTGGGTTGCCAGGACAGGGTGATCCCAAGCCCCCGCCCATAGTGTCTGTGTGGACAGGCTGTGTGTTCATATCCCTCTTTTTTTGTGTGTGCTTTTTCTCACACACAGCCAGCACCAAAGCTACGAATATTGTTGTCATTTATAGTATTTGGACCATACTCTTTTTTTGGGGGGGAGAGGTTTTTGCTATAGGGCACATGTGCTCGCCAGAAAGAGAGAGACAGAGAGACAGAAAGTGAGAAATCACCCACCCCCCAGGGGGGATGGTCACGCCGCAATCCCTTCTCCTTCATTCTCCTCTCGGGATCCTGGGCACTCACACACACGCACTTGGCATGAGTTTAAGCCACCGGGTCCGGGACTCGAACCACGGTCGACTACATGGGAGTCCAGCGACATAGCCATTATGCTAACTGCTGGTCCCCTGGAACATACTCTTAAATAGAGCATTTTATATTGCTAATTACAGGAAATGCTTAATGGGGCTTTCTTGAACACCAAGTTCTCCCATTCACCCTTAAGCCCAGCAAGTGCAGATGGAAATCACATATCAGGGCATGGTTACATAGAGCTGAAGTGCACCATCCTGGATGTTTCTTTTTTTTCTTTTTTTTTTTTTTTCTTTTCACTTTTTTTTTGGAGAGATTATTGCTATAGGGCGCATACACTCATCAGAAAGAGAGAGACAGAAAGCAAGAAACCACCTCACAGGGGGAATGGCCATGCCACAATCCCTTCTCCTCCATTCTCCTCTCGGGATCTTGGGCACGCACGCACACGCACCCGGCGTGAGTTTAAGCCACTGGGTCCGGGACTTGCACCGCAGTCGACTACATGGGAGTTCAGCAACATAGCCATTATGCTAACTGCTGGTCCCCATCCTGGATGTTTTTAAAGCTTAAAAGGCTCGCAGGGGTAAAGTATTCATTAAACAGTTGTAAGTCACGTTGAGAATTTATTTTCAGATGATTCTGCAAGAGGAAACAGTGAGAATGACCATTATCAAAACAAACAAAGGATGACAAGTGCTGTCAAAGACTCAGAGAAAAGGAAACTTTTGTGCACTGTGTTTGGGAATGTAAATTTGTACCATATTGTATCATTATGGAAAGCAGAAGAAAGGTTCCCCTACCTTAGATCAAGTAATCCCACTGCTGGGGATATATCCAAAGGGAATGAGATCAGTATGTTGAGGAGACCTCTGCACTTCCATATTCATTGCAGCACTGTTTACAATAGCCAAGATACAGAATCCGCCTAAGTGTCCCTCAACAATGACTGGACAAAGGAAGTGTGGCGTATGTACACAATGGACACATTATGTACACATTATTATTGTGTATGTTACATGTGTACACATTATCTAGTCATTATTAAAACAAACAATGAGAGGCCAGCAGGCAGTATGGTGGTTGAGATGCTGGGCTTCCACATGGCCTACTGCAGTTCTAGTCCTGAACCTGGTGGTTTGCTTTCTCATTTTCTCTCTTTCCCTCTCTTTGTCTCTCTCTGGTGAGTGCATATGCCCTATATCAAATTTTAAAATAATAATAATTAATAAAATTAGATCATCTTTTTTTTTCCTAGAGAGATTTTTGCTATAGGGCACGTGCGCTCGCCAGAAAGACAGAAAGTGAGAAATCACCCCCCCCAGGGGGTAGTCACACAGCAATCCCTTCTCCTCTATTCTCGTCTCAGGATTTTGGGGATGCACACACTTGTGCCCAGCATGAGTTTTAAGCCTCTGGGTCCAGGACTTGAACCGCAGTCAACTACATGGGAGTTCAGCGACCTAACCATTGCACCATCTGCTGGCCCCAATAAATAACTCTTTTAAAAAATGAAATCCTGGGAACCAGCAGTTAGCGTAATGGCTATGTCGCTGGACTCCCACGTAGTCGACCGCGGTTCTCATCCCGGACCCGGTGGCTTAAAACTCACGCCGGGCACGTGTGCGTGCGTGCCCAAGATCCCGAGAGGAGAATGGAGGAGAAGGGATTGTGGCGTGACCATCCCCCCTGGGGGGTGATTTCTCGCTTTCTGTCTCTATGTCTCTCTCTGTCTGTCTGGCGAGCGCACGCGCCCTATAGTAAAAACCTCTCCAAAAAAGAAAATGAAATCCTGTTATTTGAACAATAAATAAGCATGCAAGACCCCATGCGAAGTGAAATAAGCAAGCACAGAAAGACCAGTAGCACATGCTCTCACTCACTTGTGGAAGCTAAATGATTTGATCTCATAGAAGTAAAAAGTGGAATAGTGTTTGCCAAAGGCTGGAAGTGGGGAGGGGGAGAGAGAGGGAGATAATTGGGAAACAAAGACAGAATCACAGTTAGATGGGAGCAGTCATCTCTAGGGTTCTGTAGTACAAGCGGGTGGCCATAGTTAACAATAATTCACTGAACAAATCAAGAGAACTAGAGAACAAAATGTTGAATGTTCTCAACACAAAGTAGCAATTGATGTATGGGATGACAGCTGTACTAACCACCCTGTTCTGATTATACACATCTAATGCATGGGGGACAATAAACCACTCTGCACCCCAAAACTACATACAACTGTGCATGGACTTAAACGTAAAGCGCTGCTGTGAAGCACAGCACCCCAGCTCCAGCTCGCCTCATCCAGCCTTGCTTTCTCAATCAGGAGGTGACCACAAAGAAACAAGAGTGTCATGAGAATCCACTCTGCCAAAACTCACAGTGGAAAATGGGTCACAGGGTGACCACACTGAGTCATTCTGGATGGGGCACAGCCCTCCCCCAGCCCGGCTGCCTGGGTCCTCCGGGAATTTCCAGAAAGTCTCTGCTTCTGACTCAAGAAGAATGGGATGGCCTGGCCCAGTGGAAACCCTTAAGGAAACTGGTGCAACTTAATTCAGTAGGAAGTATTGTTTATCAAGCTTTCGTGGCTGTTTCCCAGACTCTCTACGTTGTCTCAAAAAGGCCAGCTTTGGAAGGTGTCAGGAAAGGCTTTCAGCAGGAGTTGTCTCTCGGTCTGGGATGGCAGCTGAGACTGGGCTAGACAGAGGTGTTGGAAATACGTCTAAGGTATAAGAGAAATCAGGGCGGTAGGAGCTCACTGCCATCCCTAGGGACGGACAGTACCCACTTCCTGCAGTGGTCCAGTGGGGCAGTAGGGCCAGAGAGTAGATCGTAAAAGAATTTATCAGAGACAGAGTGTGACCATGAATTAAGTTTATTTGAGCTCAGGCAAGAGTGCCTGAGAGAGACCTGGCAAGAATACCCAGGGTGGGCAAGATCTGACACATTCACAAGTTCATGCCTCAGAAGGGTCTCTCTCTCCCTCTCTCTCTCTCTCTCTCTCTTTCTTTCTCTTTTTGCTACAGTATGCATGTTTTCACCAAAGTGGGTGGGAAGAGGTAAGAAATCACCCCCCAGAGGATCTTAAGTACACACGCACATGTATCAGGTGTATTTTCCAAGTCGCAGGAGCCAGGACTAGAACCAAGCAGTCAGTCACATGGGACCCAGCTGCCTTAATCACCACACCACTTGCCTGGCCCTGGTGTGTCCTTTACAGTCCTGATCATACTGGGGTGGGGAGGCAGGTAAAAACAAACTCTGCAAGTTTGAGTCCAGGGGGGCGGCTGGTCATTTCTCAGAGATGTTGCGCTATCAGCTGCAGGCGATTGCTTGCCAGAGGTGGTGCAATATATCTGCTGTCAGATCCACTGTGGTTTTTTAAGGGCTAAATAATACTCCATTGGGTCTAGTCATTGTTGATGGACATTTGGGCTGATTCCGTACCTTGGCTATAGTAAATAGTGCTGCAACGAACATACTGATCTCAGTCCCTCTGGATATACCCTCAGCAGTGGGGACGGGCATATAGCCACTGCTGGTGTTGGGGGTCTGGAACGTCTGTTTCCCCTGTTGCATAAGCTTATCTCAGGGACTTTATCTTGGGTCTTTTCATTAACTTGAGCAAGTGTACTTATTTCCTTAGGTAAGGCTCATCTCGCACCCTCTTTTATCAACCCTAGCTTGCCTGTTTTCTTATGAACTCTCCACACTCCATACGAGGCAGGAAGCCAGCTCCCAGACCAGGCTGCATTGAAAGGAGAGCCTGCCTTATTCTCTGCACTGGATACGCGCACTCTCCTCCCTGCCTCAGTACCGTGCTGCTTCCAGCACAACCCCGAGCTCCAAGCTGAGCCTCGGAGCTGCACTTGGCAAGCTCTTCCTGAAATCACTGCCGGCTACCCGGCTACCCTTCGGTATAGACCCTGCCTTAGTGGTCCCGCCTTCCTGTGGCCCCTCTGTGGGCTATTGGAAGCCATCCTCTCCAAACAAGGCAGGAATGTCCCCACCCCCAGCTGCCATTATTCCCTCCCTGCAGACAGTGTGGGCTCTGGATCTGGTTTTCCAGAAGAATCAGTGTCTGTGGACTGCTCCCAAGTATAGAGTGAGGGGTGAAACGAGCTGCTCGATCTGCAGACCTGTGAGCACAACTGTATGGCGGCAGCACAGCCCCCGGGCAGGATGTCAGGAATGTGGTAAGCAGCCCAGTGTGTGGGCTCTTCTGATAGAGCCAGGGCAGAGCCCCTCCTACTGCAGTCCGCTCCGCACCCACCCCCTTCCAGGATGTCTGCAGGGAAGGAAAATGCAAGTTTGAAGAGAAGAGGACTAAGGGGTGACATTTCGGGAACATGAGTCACTCTCTGATCTGTGGAATCTATCATGAAGCTATGAGGAGAGTGCGCGAAGAGGCGACAGGAGCCCACACTTCAGAGCCAAACCCTGAAGACCCTGAAGACTTCTCCAGGAACCTTCTGGCTGCTTTATGGCATGCTGGACACAGCCTGAGGCCCTCCCCAGAGTGGCTGACACCACCCTCAGGTTCCCTCCTCAGCTGCAGGCCCATGCCGTGAGTTCCTCCTCAGCTATGAGCTCTGATGAAGCCCACAAAGGACACCAGCAGGGTCCAGCTTGAGGAAGGGAGCAGAGCCCCGCCCTTGCTACCTGCTGTACCTCACACCTGGAACACCCACCGCTGGCCTAGGGGCCCACATGCCTGCAGCCCCATCCTTCCACCACCTATACTAAAGAAGAGATCCCAGAGACCAGCAGATGTCATAATGGCTAGGTTGCTGGACTCCCATGTTGTTGACCATGGTTTGAGTCCCGGACCTAGAGGCTTAAACTCACACTGAGCGCATGTGCATGCATGCCCAAGATCCTGAGAAGAGAATGGAGGAGAAGGGATTGTGGTGTGGTCATCCCCTCTGGGAGGTGATTTCTTGTTTTCTGTCTCTCTCTGTCTTTGTGGTGAGTGCGTGTGCCCTATAGCAAAAACCTCTCCAAAAAAAAGAAAAAAGAAGGGACTTCAGGCTGGGCCCTTCACCTGCAGGGAAAGCCCAACCTCCTTACCTATAAAGACCAGAAAGCCAGGACCAGCCATTGATGTAATGGTTAAGTTGCTGGACTCCCAATTAATTGACTGCAGTTCAAATCCCAGACCCAGTGGCTTAAAACTCACGTTGGGCACATATGCATGCATGCTCAAAATCCCAAGAGGAGAATGGAAGAAAAGGGATTGTGATATGGCCATCTCCTCCAGGGAGGGTGGTGAATTTCTCACTTTCTGTCTCTCTGTGTCTCTCTGTCTCTCCAGCAAGCACATGTGCCCTATAGCAAAAATTCTCTAAAAAAGAAAAAAAAGGTCAGAAACCCAATGCCTATCTAGGTTGCCTACACCCAGAGAAGAAAACCCACCCCTGCCAGAGTTAGTCATGTGCTAGGAAAGCCTTGCTCCTCCCGGATTGGACAGTAGAGTCCCTGGGAAGGAAGTTCTGTCCCTGCCAAGGGTTACATAGGCAGGCCTGCAGCCCAGGCCCTCAGGGGAGTTCGGTTGGTACTATCACTAACTGTGGGAACCACAGTGGCCACTGAGGGGACCATGCCTGGAGTTGGTCCAGGGTGTACCCACCACCCCTGCGGCCTTCGCACAGCCAATCCTGCAGGATGCCCTAGGGAAGAGCCCGTAGCACACTGCTCACCGTGGCCCACGGTGGCAAGAAGCCAGCCTCCAGCACGGACGCAGGTCAGCATGACCGTCCATGTCATGGCAGGAACGAGGCTGCCTGACAGCACAAAGGAACCAAGGTAGCCAAGTAGGCGAGTCCAGGCCCAGAGGCCACCTAAGAAAAGCATCCAGCATCCAGGGGACAGGCACATCCATAGAGGACAACAGGTGAGGCATAGCAGCTGTGGCTACCGAGAGCCCACGGCCTTCTCAGGCGCTGACCCGCGTAGGCTGGCAGAAGAGGTGCCTCCCACCACAGCGACTGGTGCACCACACTGTGCTGCTTTAACCTGGTTATGATGGCTGGTTTTATTTGCATGACTTTTGCCTCATTTAAGGCAGAAGGAAGGAAGAGGGTGGGAGGCCTGAAAGAACTTCCCCAGGGTTCTGTCTAGGTAGGTTGGCTCTGGTGGTTGTACGAGAGCGATGGATATGCGCACCGCCAAGGCCCAGCTCGGGCACCCGCCACTTTACAATGAGGCAGAGCCAAGCCATGGCCTCTGAGGGCTGCACAGGGCCTGGCTGTGCAGGGGCAGGACCCTTTCCTCTGGCGCCTGTCCATACAGACTGACTTAGTCCCACACTGTACCCCAGGGCACACTGGCAGTGCCTGCACCTCCTCTGTGCTGAAAGATGCAGCTTCGCAAAGGGCCAGTGTTTGTCCTGGGTTGGATTAGGTCTCTCCGCTGGCCCCTTGCCTTGGCTCCCTGCCTTTTCTTTAGGTTTGCAGCCCTTCCTTTCCGGGTCCTGGTTCTTGATGTTTAATGTGTTAATAAGGATCCCACCCTCCTATTTATAACTACTTAGTAATACAGACCAGAGTCTGGCTGCAGTTGGGTGGTTTGATTCCATTCCTCCCTGACCCAGTGCTAACAGTCAGTGCAGTGTGTTCCTCCCGACCCTGGCAGAGTCACTCCCTGTGGTGGCACCACTCCTGGCCTCAAGACAGAGGGGCAGCCGCTTCCGCATGGAAAATCTGGCTTGTGCGTGCCCCTTGTGCTGCGTGTACGTGTGTGCACTTGGGTGTGGTGGGGTGGGCCGCCCACTAGAACAGAGCCCCGTCAGTGGAGCCCGGTGAGTGTTTCTCCTCTCTCCATGCACACAGACGCTCTGAAGTCAGTTTGGATTTTTGCGGAAACTTCATTTTTTATTTTTCCCTCTTGTTTCTTTGGTAACATCAAAAACAAACAACACAGCTGTGTCACCTGGCTCCCAGTTACATTTTCCAGCAGACACCTAGAGCTGGACACCAGCCGGTCCTGGATTCAGGAAGCCCAAGTAACTCCCACTCAATTCCATCCCCTACTCACTGGACGCCCTTCCCACCATAGAACTGGCTGGGTGAAGGCTTCTCCCCAGGCACCAAGGATACAGGCCATGGCTGCTTCCCTAGCAGAGAGGGGCTTCTGCCCAGAGCCTATGGACAGAAAGCACAGACGCACACACAGTGCTGCTTTCCTGTCCAGCTGGGAGTCTTTGACTCTAGAACTTCCAGAATAAAGTTGCTGAGAAGATATTGTACCTCGGGACCGAACTCCCACATAGTCGACCTCGGTTCGAGTCCCGGACCCGGTGGCTTAAACACGCTGGGCGCGTGTGCGTGCGTGCCCAAGATCCCGAGAGGAGAATGGAGAAGAAGGGATTGCGGCGTGACCATCCCCCCTGGGGGGTGATTTCTCGATTTCTATCTCTCAGTCTTTCTCTGTCTTTCTGGCAAGTGCACGCGCCCTATAGCAAAAACCTCTCAAAAAAAAAAAAAAAAAAAAAAGATATCGTACCTTCATCCCCACCTTCTCATTACAAATGCAGGGAGCTGAGGAGCACAGGGAAGACTACATAGTGAATTCAACACCAAGCAGAAAGCAGAGCCCAACTCCCGACTTCTTAATCAGAGACCAGGCAGCTGCTGCAGCCTGGGAGGCCCCACAGGACCAGGAACTGGTGACTTCGTCAATTCTGTTTTTGCTGACTTGTTCTATTTTTGTTCTCAACAAAGAACTCCATACTTCTTCTGAACTTTTTGAGTCCCAAACATTTCCAGAAACTATTCTAACACATATTAGCATATTGACCAAATTTCCCCTTTCACTCATTAATTCACCAAGTGGTTTTTCATCACGTGCTATGTTCCAGGAACTGTGAGGCCTGGGGTGGCAGTGGAGATGTCAGGGACAATGCGACCAGGTCTTGGCCCTCGAGGAATCTCCTAGTCGCTAACAGTCAGATGCACTGGCCGCCGAAATGTGCAGTGCAGTCCCAGAACAGAGTAGAAAGTGGAAAGTCACGCCCCTCTAGAGTCCTCTATAGCCTGAGAGTGTTACTTTGACCTCTCCGCAAGTGCAACTAAGTAATTATGTTATCTTAGTCCTACACCCAATGGAGATGAAATAGTAAACAATTAGAAAAGTCTACCAGTGTCCTCATGGCCTCATTGGTGCAGCCATTGCTCCCGGTGCACCTCTTGTGGCCTTGGCCTCGCGTTTGGCCTCCCTTACCTTTGTCAGATGGAACAATAGCAAAGACTGTTGCACCAGTGAATTGTTTTCAAACAATCCTGCCTATCGAGCACCTACCACATATTAGTGCGAGTACATAGAAGATCATTTGCACCACTTCACAGCTCATAGTAAAGTGTCGGGGAGAGTTTCAAGCAAAATTCAAAAGGCAGCTTCTAACTCTCCTGGCTCCTTTGTGCGTCTGGGCTAAAATGCTCCACTTCTGCACAAACAGTCCAGGCAAGAGGCCAGGGGAGAGGCTGGCTATGCTCCATGGTGCCAGCCCTGGGTGAACCATACGCAGATCGGACCCACTGGGGTTTCCTGGCTCCCTCCTCGCCCCCTGTGAGGAACCCAAGCCCAGGACACAGGACCGGAGGAGAGCCTACCAGGGCAGTCAGGGGACAGAGACACCCTAGACTGGCCTGTCTCTGCTGAGGGCTGTTGGCATTCAGGCCGCAACAGCAGCGTGGGGATGCCAGGACTTTCCTGGACTCGCAGCCCTTGCTGGCACAGATCCCCCCTGCCGTCCAGCACGCCCAGCTCCTGCCTCGTGGCTCTCCTCACTGCATGCCAGACCTTAAGCCGGACTCAGAGCTCAGGGTAAGCCCTGCTCCCTCCCTCTGGCCATGAAGGAATTGCCCTGGGAGCAAACTTCACCCCAGACCAGCCCATTTGGCCCCTGCATGACGGTAGCTGTATCCATTTGGACAGAGGCCTCTTCCACACACCCTAAATAAAGAAAATCCCCGAACTTAGCAAAAAATGTTGCTGTTCAAAAAAGAAAGACTAGAGGTGTCAATATGGGTCTTTCAGGAGGATTCCATGTGAGGAGACATCTTGGGGAAAAGCAGGGAGAAGGCAGAGCCAGTGCAGGGAAGGGGGTGTGGGAGTCTGGGACTGTACCTGTGTCTGAGAAGAGCTCAGCAGGAGGGAGGGCTCTCCAGCCTGTCTCACTCCTTCATGGAATCCTGTGTCACAGGGATAAACCTCCATTAGTGTCCCTATAGGGCTGGGAAATTAGGGGTGAAAGAGCTGGGGGGGAAGATCCCCTGCAAAATACAGCCTGCCAAGTATACAGCAGGGAAGCCAAGGCCTGGGCCTTCCTAAGCTCTCTGGACCTCCCTAGACCTCCCTAGACCTCTTCGGATCTTCATAAGCCTCCCTGGGCTTCCCTGAGGCCTCACTGAGCTTCCTTAGGCCTTCGTGAGCCTCCCTAGACCTCTTGGCCTTCATGTGCCTCCCAGGCCTCCCTGGGTGTCCCTGAGCTTCCCTGGGCCCCCCTGGGCCTCCTTGAACCTCTCTAGGCCTCTTTGAGCCTTTCTGGGCTTCTCTAATCTTCCCTGAACCTTGCTGGGCCTCCCTGGGCAGGCACATCATGTTCACCTGGCTCACTCATCTCATGCACTACTCAGAACCACTTCTCTGCTGAATCACAACTTCCAGCACCTTAAATTGGGACATCATTTGGAGATAAGCTTTTCAAGAGGGATTGAGGTGCAGTGAGGTCATGAGGTGAGCCCTAATCCAGTCTGACCCAGGTCCATACAGAGAGGAGAGTAGGACATAGACAACAACTTGAGGACACAGGGAGAGCTGCCATCTACAAACCAGCAGATGTTTCTGACCTGGAGCTCTTGGCTGATGCAGGTGGTGAGGTCACAGGAACGTCCCCACCACATAAGACAGCAGAGCCCTGAGACGCAGGGCTTACTAAGGCCCCACAGCCTGGAGGAACAGAACTGGCAGCTGGCCAGGCTGTCAGCGTCCTAGATGTTTCCTGTGCCCAAGCACCACTCTGTGCCTCTGTCCTTGCTCAGGATGCCAGCGTCCTTGGCCCCGACCATCTGACACAGGTCAGTGGGATGACCATGGCCAGAGTCACTGGCAGCTTTTTTCTGTTGCTGGCCTACCTCCTCCCCAACCCCCACCCCCACCCTCCTGACTCCAGCTAACACAGGCAGCAGAGAACGAGAACCACAGCTGGAGGCGCCGAGTAAGGACTTAGGACCTGCTGGTAGAGACCCCTCCTACTGCCCCCTGCCTCTGGGGAGAGGTCAGAAAACTCCTGACGATGGAGGTTAAGTAGCCATCATCCCCAGGGACCCAGAGGCCTGGCCAGCCACTAAGCTGAGTCACAGGAAAACAAGGAGCACATCGTCCCGACACCACTGCATCCTGGCACCACAGGAGGGTCTCTGGCCCACCAGTTGGCCCCCATGTGAGGCAGACCAAGCACCACTGTGGGACTCCAGATCCCAGTCAAGCCTTGCCTCCTGGAGCCCAGCTCACTCAGTGGTCCGGCATAGACCAGAGATCGGGGAATACACACTACTCTCAGACCCCAGCCCCCCACATGCTGCCTCTGTGCTGTTGCACGCGTAATTGGAAACAGACTTTTTGTATGACTCAGCGGAAGCCCTCCCCCATCCCAGCTCACACAGGCACGTCGCATTCCCTCCTTGGAGCTTTAACCAGGGGTTTTGCTTCCTGTGAGCCCCCAGCTCAGTCTGGCTCACACGTGTGGACCACACAGCTGATCTCAGAGTGTTCGGGAAGGGTCCACTCCCACGCACATCCACCTCGATTCTGAGGTGTCTCTTCCCTACCAAAAGTTCCTGGCTACACACATACTACACATACTTGTACATGTATGCACATTGCACATGTATGCACACACATGCATATACACATGCTGTGCATATATATACATGCATGTGTGGGTATGTGCATACCTATATGTGTGTCAGTGTGTGTGTGTGTATTTGAACCTGTGTACACATGTGTGCCTGGCATGTGTGGGTACCATATATACATATCCACGTATGTGCACCAACATGCTTGCACACAATCATGCATGCATATGCACACTAACAGCATGTCTCCATCAGCTCCCCATGGTCATCTGGGACACAGAATCATGGCACACTCTTGTGCCCCCTCAGGTTCCCAATACTACCCTGCGCCCTGGCCAGGGGCTGTGCTCTAAGGACTGTGGGGAAGAGCAGAGTCTGCGGTGGTCGAAAAGCAGCCCCGGCTCTGTGGGTGTCTGTGACCCTGCAAGGTAGTCACTGACTCCCTTGTGACTCCTCCTCTACCTGGAGAAGGGGCACAACATGCTGTCCTGCCACATGACTGCTGGCTTCCAACCCAGATGACCAGGGGATGGAGCCACACATCCCGTGAGCACCAGGCAATGGCCACTCGCCACGGCGATTCCTATAAATGACACTTTCCAGAACCCAGCAGTGACCATATTCTTTACTCAAGAAAATGTTCCAAGGGTATTTGGGTCCAGGTGGCTGTGTCACAGTAAACTCATCAGGATGGAACTGGGCCGTGTGTGGATAACCGTATAACGGTTACACATTCACGTTTTCCACAGGACAGGACTCCTGTGTCTGAACACTCAGTGCTTCCACATGGGCCCTCAGGCTCAGCACTCGAAGACCCCCAACCCCTCACGCCAAGTCCCCAGGTGCTTCTAGGGGCAGGAGCACTTCCCAGCCACAAAAGGTAGGCAATATCTATGTTGCTTTATACTATGTCTGTAGATGTACCCACATGTGTATCAGTAACTCCCACAGCCCCTTCTCACGCCTCAGACCTTGGGGCCACGCTCCTTCTGCCTTCACCCATCCAGACTTCCATTTGCCCAGAAGGGACTGGCCCCTGGCCTGGGAACCTGGCACAGGCCGGTTTTATCAGACCACAGGTCCATAGCCCCCGCAGGGCTTGTGGGGACCAAGTGACTCATCCACGATGACTGGATAAAATAGCAGACTTGGAGGCATTGCCATACTTTTTACCAAACCTCGCCCTCTGCATTCAGACACAGAATCCTGTGCTGTAGAAAGTGTGGGCTTGTGACCATTACAGTGGTTACTCACCCACAGCTCAAATTCCTTCCTGATACATTTGCTATGACACATTCACCTGGATCCAGCGCCCTCGGAATATTTTCTTTGAGTTATGAATATAGCTCCAAGCCCAGGTCCTGGAAAGTGTCATTAGCAAGAACCACTGTGACCAATTTAGCTGGCCTGGGGGAGGACTGGGGCTATACCACCCCCACAGAGGGGAGAGTGGCAGACTGCCAAGCTCCCCCCAGGCCCACAGAAGACCTCATCCCCAACCCTAGGGACCAAGGAAGAGAGCCCTGTTTTGGGGTCTCTGCTGGGAGCTGCTGGTCACCCCATCCCTGCTGCCACGAGTTCCTGGTGTCCCCCTCACTTTGTCTGGCACAACACAGCTGGCCCAGAGCCACATACATAGGGGTGACTGAACCAGTAAGTGGCAAAATGGGGTGAGCAGCATGGGAAAACCACCATCCAGGGTCTATTGGCCAAAGGGGAAAGAGGAGTCCAAGGACCCTTCTGCAAAGCCCTGTGTAGACAGCGGTGCCCCTGATCCCTCGAGAGCTAGAAGAGCAGGCCCACCCAGACTTCTAGGACTGACACAGTGAACTGGACCTGCACCATCATAGCCAACTGTTAAAGCTGACATTGACAACTCAGGATGTCCTTACAGGCACTCCCAAGGGGCCATGTGAGGGCAGCTCTGGATAGCAAGCCCTGGGAGAGAGTGGGAAGGCGGGAAGCAGCTACCCTGGGAGTCCCTGACTCTAAGGAGAAATCTATAGAGCTCTGTGGTATTTTAGGTAAACCAGACCCAGAAAATCCCACACCCAGGATTACCCTGATCCCCAGAGTCAAGCTCTCTTGAAGTCACTTCCAACTCACAGTCCCTTCCAGTTGCCTCCCATGGAACCATCCCACTCCCTAAATGTAGGTCTGTAAGATTCACCAAAGCTGCTCATGTGTTCTGGGTCTCAAGGCTGTTAATCCTCAGACCAGCTGGTTCTGCTTAGGGCTTGATTTGTCAGACAATTTAAACTTTTCTTCCTGCCAGAAAGTGGTTCCATCAAAGGGAAGTGATCTTTCTCTGTGGCCAGTGTTACTAAGAGTCTTTCGGAATCTCAGCCCATGGAGCAGGAAGGGGCCAGGAGGCAATGTGAGTGGGTGCAAACCAGGGCGAGGGCTGTGCAAACATCAAGAAAACCAGCATCCCATAAAACCTCAGCACAGCATCCTTCCCCTCAGTTTACAGAGGGGGTAGCAGAAGGCACTGACTAGGCATTGAGTTCTGGCCCCACAGTGGAGAGCAGGGTAGGGGACTTTCCTGCTCCTCAGGGTATAATTGGTTGTTCCTTCCCCAATGGCTCCTCAGGTCCCTTCCAAGCAATATTCCCAATTTCCAGAAATTATTTCATTTATGTTGCTTGGCTATATGAGATATGATCTGCTCACTAATGGCCTATTTTAAGCCAATATTTCTCCTCTTTGCTCCACATGGGATACTTGGGTGTGATTTCTGGGCTTGGCTGGGCATGGCATGCTTGTGCAATGCATTACTATTGTACCACCAAGCTAGCCCCAATTCCTAGTTTACTTACAGTACTTTCATAAACAAGTATTGCATTTTGTCAAATATATTTTCTGCATTTATTGAGGTAATCAGATGGTCCATCATCTTTATTCTGTTAATATAGTAAATTATATTGATTAAAAACATCTTAAGCCAAAACTGCATTTTGAGGATAAATCTTCTTGGTAATGGTTTAGTATCTTTATAAACTGGTAGCTTCAATATGTTAATGTTTTGATAAGGACTTTTGTATTTACACTCATGAGGGATGTTGGTTTATACTTTTCTTTTAATATTTTTGTCTGGTTTTGTTATCAGGGTAATAGTGGCCTTCTAAATGAATTTTGAAACGTGTCATCCTATATTCTGATAGAGAGTATACAGGATTGGTGTTATTTTTAAATGTTTTATAGAATTCTCCAGTGAAGCCTTCTCTGATATTTGTTTTACTTAAGTTGTCTAAATTTATGGGCATCAAATCGGTCATCATATTTCTTTATTGCCTCTTTAATGACTGTTAGATCTTTAGTGATGTACTTTCATTTCTGATGTTAATAATTTTTGACTTTTCTCTTTTTTTTTTTTTTATCTTATTTTATTTTTTTGAGAGGTTTTTCGCTATAGGGCGCGTGCGCTCGCCAGACAGACAGAGAGAGACACAGAGACAGAAAGCGAGAAATCACCCCCCAGGGGGGATGGTCACGCCACAATCCCTTCTCCTCCATTCTCCTCTTGGGATCTTGGGCACGCACGCACACGCGCCCGGCGTGAGTTGTAAGCCACCGGGTCCAAGACGCGAACCGCGGTCGACTACGTGGGAGTCCAGCGACATAGCCATTACGCTAACTGCTGGTTCCCTGACTTTTCTCTTTTTAAAAGTCAATGTAGCTAGAGTTTTATCAAATTCATTGACCTTTTGAGAGTCAGATTTTTGCTTTGTTGGTTTTCTCTATTGTTTATCTTTTTTTTTTTTTTTTTTAATTTTGATGTTGGTGTATCTTGGCCTGACTTCCCTGTGTGATTGGGCTTGGCTCTCTCTGAGATGATGACAAGTTTGAGGTCACCACTCAGTCCAGGGCAGTCTGTCTATGGCATTCAGTGATTTCGACAAGTCTATGATGATAGTAGTCAGGATGGTGGGCAGGATTCCAGGGATATACCTGTGGCCTAATGATGGTGCAGCTCTTCCTCTGTTAATGATATTTGAGTTGGGTGAACTGTTCAGGTGAGGAACTTCTCAGGGCATCAAGGAGGTTCCCCAGCTCACAGGATGGGTGCTAGCACCACTAGGTGCACATGCATGTTGGTTGGCATAACTGTGTAAATATATGTGTGTGTGTGTGTGTGTGTGTATACATATATATGTGTGTTTGTGTGTGTATATATGTGTATATATATATGCATACACACACACACACACATATATATACACATACATATTGGAAATAAGAATACTGTCTTTATGGGGTCAGCAGGTAGCATAGTGGTTACATCACTGGACTCCCAAATGGCTGACCGTGGTTCAAGTCCTGGACCTAGTGGCTGGAAAATCAGACTGGGTGGGACCAGACGCTGGCATAATGGCTATGTCGCTGGACTCCCATGAAGTTGACCACATTATAAGTCCCAGACCCAGGGTTTAAACTCATGCCAGGTGCATGTGCGTGCGTGCCCAGGATCCTGAGAGGAGAATGAAGGAGAAGAAATTGCAGTGTGGTCATCCCTCCTGAGGGATGATTTCTCACTTTCTGTCTCTCTGTCTCTCTCTGTCTCTCTGGTGAGAGCATGCGCCCTAAAGCAAAAACCTCTCAAAAAAAAAAAAAAAAATAGTCAAAAAAAAAAAAAAAAAAAAAAAAAAAAAAAAGAAAATCAGGCTGGGTGCATGTGAATCTGTGCCCAAGATCCTAGGAAAAGAATAAAGGAGAAGGGATTGTGGCATGGCTATCCCCCTGGGGAGTGATTTCTCACTTTTCCTCTCATTGTCTCTGTCTGTCTCTTTCTCTGGTGAGCGGATGTGCCCTATGACAAAAACCTCTAAAAAAAATACTGTCTTGGGACCAGCAGTTAGCGTAATGGCTATGTCGCTGGACTCCCACGTAGTCGACCGCGGTTCGAGTCCCGGACCCGGTGGCTTAAACTCACGCCGGGCGCGTGTGCGTGCGTGCCCAAGATCCCGAGAGGAGAATGGAGGAGAAGGGATTGCGGCGTGGCCATCCCCCCTGGGGGGGTGATTTCCTGCTTTCTATCTCTTTGTCTCTCTCTGTCTGTCTGGCGAGCGCACGCGCCCTATAGCAAAAACCTCTCAAAAAAAAAAAAACAAAAAACAAAAAAAACAAAAAACAACAACAAAAAAAAAATACTGTCTTTATTCACAGTTAATATGGTTATGTACTTATAAAATTATCTATTAAAAAGAGAAGTCTAGTAGAACCAATAAGTGAATTTTAAGCAAGACACAGAATTAATTATAGGGGCCAGCAGGTGGTGTGGTGGTTTAGGTACTGGACTCACTCCTACATGGCTGACCATAGTTTGAGTCCCAAATCCAGTGACTTGAAAATCGCACTGCGTTATGTGTGTAATCATGCCCAAAGTCCTGAGAGAAGAATGAAGAAGAGATTACAGTATGACTATTCACCCCCAGAAGGGCAATTTCTCACTTTCTGTCTCTCTCTCCAGTGAACTTGCATGCCCTATGGCAAAAACCTAATACACATACACACACACACACACTCACATACATATACACACACACATATAATATCTATGTCTATATATATAACGCATATCAATAGATAGATAAATAGATAGATAGAGTTATATATTACAAGGCAGGACTTGAGAAATGGTGGAGTAAGGACCTCTATAAATCTACTCCTTTTTAAAAGCAACTAAATCATTGGCAAAATTATCACAATCTACTTTTTTTAAAGGTCTCAAGATTATCCAAAGGATTACAACCTGAAGAGCACTTATTCAAGAAAAAAATACAGGACCTGACATATACCATATCATCAATGAACCTCAAAAACATTATGCAAAATAAAAGAATTCAGACATAAGGGACCACATATGAATATGATTCCATATGAAACATCCAGAAAAGGAAAATCTATAGACAAAGATTAGTGGTTTTCTGGGGTGTAGAAGAGAGAAGGGAGTTAACTGTAAATGAGCATGAGAAGTCTTATTGGGGTGATAAAAATGTACTAAAACTTATTTATATTGATGGTTATACCATTTGGAAAATTTACCAAAAATTATCAAACTGCACACTTTTACACTTGAACAAGGTAAATTTTGTGTCATGTAAAATCTATTTCAATAACCTCTCTTTTAAGAAAATTAAAAAGCTAAATATAGCCTTTATTAGTCTCTTAGTGCTACAGAGACAAGAGTGAGATTTCAAGACCCTCGAAAGAACAAGAGTGTTGGTAAACACCTGAGGTTCTTAGCTGGGTCCCTTAGAAAATTTATACTCTAGAAGTAAGAAACACTAATAATATACCAGACTTCATAAAGACATAAACCTAGATTTGGATAGCAATTTCTGGTTGGAAAAAAGTTATCTGTCCCATACTAACTACTCACCAAAATATTTGGTTGCTAGAAAAGTCATGATTTTTTTTCATGTATTTATATATAAAAATGTGTCTCTACTTTTCCAACGACCCATTAACATTAAATCCTATAAAAGGAAGATAACATTAAACAATCTCTACAATCATTCACACATAACATCCAACATTTAACCAAAATAACCAGGCAAGCCACAATATTGTGTTACATGGGAGAAAAACAAACAAGAGAAATAGACTCATGGGTGGTCCTGATTTCCAAGTTATCAGCTATAAACCTTGGAATAAATGTTATTAACAAGAAATTAGAAGATAAGAGGTACATACGAGAAATGTAATCTATATTGAAGATAAAATAGAAATTCTAAAAATAAAAAAATGCAATAACTAATATTAAGAGTTCATTGGGTAGGATTAAGTGCAGATTAGACATAGCAGAGGAGAGAATAAATTAGTTGGAAAATAGGTCAATAGAACATGGACAGATTGAAGAATGAATCAAAAACAGAAAATATAGAGGAATGTAAGACATATGTGAAACATGATAAAAGGTTCTAACATATGTGAAATTGGAGAACCAGAAAAAGAATAAATAAATAATGGGGCAGAGAGAATATTTAAAGAGATAATGGCCAATAAAAATTTAAGACCGATATATGTATCTTACTATAGATTCAAAAGAGAGACCTATCTACACATGCCAAACAGGATAAATACAAAGAACACCACACATGAGTACATCATAGTAAACTATTATAAACCTAAAGCTATGAGAAAATCTTGAAAGAAAAAGGGGAAAAAGGTACTCACACACACACACACACACACACACACACACACAGGGCCTGTGGGCTCACCAGAGAGACAGAGAGAGAAAGAAAGTGAGAAGTTACCTCCAAGGGGGGTGACCATGCCATGCATAATCCCTTCTCTTCCATTTTCTTCTCAGGATTTTTGGGCACACATGCACATGCACCAAGTGTGTTTTTCAAGCCTCCAGGTCTGAGACTCAAACCACAGAGTGACCCATGTTGAGTCCAAAGCCTTAGTTACTATGCCACCTGCTGGCCTAAAGCACATTATCTTAAAAGAAACAACATAAAGTCAGATTTTATTCACAAATCTGGAAGCCAGAAGACAATAAAATGTCCTCTTCTGCTTATCAAAAGAAAATAACTATTAACTTCGAATTCTTACCTAGAGAAATACCCTCAAAACTGGAAGTTAAATAAGTCATTAGACAAGTGAAAACTGAAAATAAATAAATAAATAAATAACAACTTTGATTGCCAACAGGCCCACACTAATTGGTATAATAAAGGGAATGACAGTAGGCTGTCTCAAAGATGGTCCCCAGGGAACCAGCAGTTAGTGTAATGGCTATGTCGCTGGACTCCCATGTAGTCGACCGCGGTTCGCGTCCCGGACGCAGTGGCTTAGAACTCACGCCGGGCGCGTGTGTGTGCGTGCCCAAGATCCCGAGAGGAGAATGGAGGAGAAGGGATTGCGGCATGACCATCCCCCCTGGGGGGTGATTTCTCGCTTTCTGTCTCTATGTCTCTGTCTGTCTGGCGAGCGCACGCTCCCTATAGCGAAAACCTCTTAAAAAAAAAAAAAAAAAAGAAAAGAAAGAAAGTGGTCCTGTGTACCAGGACCACTGTGTACCGGTGGTCCTGGTACACAGCACCTGTACAATCACCTCATTTGAGTGTGGGCTGAGACATATGTTAGAAATGATTCACTTCTGGAATCAGCAGATGATATAATAGTTACATCACTGGACTCCCACGTAGTCAACCATGGTTCGAGTCCCAGGCCTGGAGGCTTAAAATTCATACTGGGCACAGGTGCATGAGTACCCAAAATCCCAAGAGAAGAATAGAAGATTGCCATGTGGCCATTCCCCCTGGGGGGGGGTGATTTTTCTCTTTCTATCTCTACTTCTATCTCTCAGGCGAGCAAACATGCCCTATAGCGAAAAATCTCTTTTTAAAAAAAAAGAAAAAAGGAGGGATTCACTTCTAAAAATTAATTGTGGCAAAAGTGATGGGTGTCACTTCCAAGATTAACAAGAGTTGATTCACTTCTAACAAACAGAATATGCCAAAAGTGATTAATGTCACTTTCAATATTAACAAAAAGTTAATTCCTTGTTGGGCCTCTGCGTCCTTCTCTCCCTCTCTTTAACCAGCACTCTCTCTCTCTCTGAGTCTAACTCTGGAGAATCAAGCCTCCAGGTTGTGTGCTTAGAACAGTGGTGAGAAGCTGATGTCTCCAGCCAACAGGAGCTGAGGCTGTCACCACTGTATGAGTGAGCCTGGGAGTGATTCTCCCCCCACAGGCCTTACAGGAAGGGCTGACGGGGGAGGGGGAGACCTGCTTTTTACCCTGTATCTTGTCATGCCTTTTGAATTTTGCACAGTGAACAAGCACTGTCTGGTCAGAAATAAATAATCAGTTCAATGTCAACCACTAGTAAAATTCTAAATTGGTAAAAAATAAAAAGGCAGGGGACCAGCAGTTAGCGTAATGGCTATGTCGCTGGACTCCCACATAGTCGACCATGGTTCGCGTCCTGGACCCGATGGCTTAAACTCACGCTGGGCGTGTGTGCGTGCATGCCCAAGATCCCGAGAGGAGAATGGAGGAGAAGGGATTGTGGCATGGCCATCCCCCCGGGGGGTGATTTCTCGCTTTCTATCTCTCTATCTCTCTCTGTCTGTCTGGCGAGCGCACGTGCCCTATAGCAAAAACCTCTCGAAAAAATAATTTAAAAATAAATAAATAACTAAATAAAAAGGCAAATAAAAATAACTATAAACACACATCTGACAAAGAGGACACTCTGCAGGTATCTGCACTCCTCTCCTGCAGTAGATAGTGGGCCCAGGTCCTGCCCCAAGGTAGGAGGCTCCTAAGTCACCAGAGACTCCTATCCTTCTTTCTCCCTCAAGAGAGTTTGTGAGAGTGAAGAACATGGCATGGACATTTGCAACTCCATTATTTACCCATTGTTTTATCTTCAACTGCATAGCATGATCTTAAAGAACAGAGGCTATATCTATGTTCCAAACTCCTGAAATGGTCAGTTCCGCCCTGGAAAAATACTGATGGGGCTAAATGAAGATAATGAGAAATGGTGATAGCGGTGATGGAGATGGTGGGATAGATTAAAAATGGTCATAAAATTTGAACAGCTCTTCTCATCAAGAGATAGAATATATGTCTCCATCCCCTGAATCTTGTTTGGTCTTGTTACTTACTTTGACAAACATAATGTGGCAAAGTGATACAGTATAACTTCTGAGCCCAATTTGGAGCTTCTGCTCTCATTCTCTTAGAATCTGATACTGTATAAACAAGCAAGAGTTTGCATCTAGGGAGGCCATTTGGAATAGAACCAGGGCACCCTAGCCAATGGCCTGCCCTACAAGATCTATTAGTAAAGCCATCTCATATCCAACTCCTCTAAGCCTTCAGCTGACAGCACAGAAATGAGCTCAGATGAACTGCCCAGTTGAGCCCAGCCCAGTGTCAACCCACCAAAAAAGGAGCAAATAAACTGATTATTGTTTCAAGCCATTAGATGTTAAGGTCATTTGTTACAGAGAAATAGATAATGGTTCATATGGGAGTAAGATGGGAGTGGGATGAGAGTGAGGGTAAGGGTGATGATGAGGGAATGGGTAGCAATGGTAGGGGTGTTAGTGACAAGAGTGGGAGGTGGTGGTGGTGGTGGTGATGATGCTCATGGTGGAGTGATGATGGTAATGGTGATAACTGTAGAAGCAATGAAATAGTATGGAGTAGCAGTGGAGTTGAGGATTTTGGATCGCCTAAGTCATCATAGGAAAATTAACTTTGTTCAGTATGGTTTCCGTACATTTTGTCGCGTTCCAATTCTCAAAGATATTTTACCTTTAGGTAAAATGTACATGTACCTTTGAGAGTCCAGTGAAATCTATGGGCCCTTTTCCCAGGAAGATGCCCATAAATCCAGTTTTGCTCAGACTTTGGGAACCTGATGACCCTGCCTTCTGGCCTAGATCCTTGATGAAAAACCTTACTTCCTGGCATACTCACATCCCAAACAGCCAGGCCAGCCACTGGAGTGTTTGTCAGTATGTTTGCCAGCAGAGAATTGAGCTGCATGACGTTCAAGTGACCCCTTGAATTCAGTACAGCACAGCTGGTGAAGAGGGAGTTTTTAATGAGGTATAAATATTTTGAAGTATTTTGTTTCTTATTGTCCATAGTTTAGATATACTTAGGGAGTGGGGAGATAAAATACCACAATGGACCTGGATCTTCGTTCCTCCATCTCCCTGGCTGCCGTCCAGATCCATTAGGTCAAATGTGTGTGGGGAGTCCTGTAGATGCCTCTGGGGTGCTGCCACCTCGGGCTTATTTCACCTTCTGAGGAAGGACAATTGTGCCCCAGGCCAGACATTTAGGGAAAAATAAAGACCCTCAGCACCTCTGCCGTGGCACCTTTGCCTGTGTCCCTACCTCCTGCCACCTGCAGTCCTCACTCCCACCCACCACCAGGCCCAAACTCCTGGTGATGCTTTCCACTGGGAAGATAAGCCATTGTTTATGTCATGTTCTCCTAAAGGAAAAAGTGCAAGCGTCAGCAATCCAAGTATTCAGGAAGGCTGTCAAGAAGAAAGAGGCAGCTTTGGCATTAAAAATAAATAAATAAAACACCAACATTGAACATGCACACAGTGACTCAGACTGACACCTATGCAATTGCCTGGTGATGGCAGATCTGGCCATGTTTTTTCTTCCAAGTTGTCCCTGGGGAAAGTCAAGGACTTCTGGGGTGGGGACAGAGCATTCCTTCTATCTGTCCTCTACACAAGCAAGCAGAGGACTATGGATGCAGAGCCACCTTCCTAAATGTCTCTGTACTTCTGAGGCTATAAGTAGCACCCACCACCCCAGATGTTCCCACATGCCACCCTGAGCATGAGAGTGGCAGAGTGCTCTCCACATGAAGCCACTTATGGCCTCCCTTGACCTGGCAATATGTGGGTAGGAAAGGAAACTGCATCATTCCTTCCTCCCCATGCTGACCAGTGGGAACCTATGGCCCAGATACAGAAAGTTCTTCCCCAGTGACATGCAAATGTTTTATTTTAGTGAGTTAGTCTCCCAAGCATCAGCATGCACCTGTTGCTCATCTTTTTTTTTTTTTTCTTTCGGAGAGATTTTTGCTATAGGGCACGTGTGCTCGCCAGACAGAGACAGAAAGCGAGAAATCACCCCCCGGGGGATGGCCACGCCGCAGTCCCTTCTCCATTCTCCTCTCGGGATCTTGGGCACGCACGCACACACGCCCGGCGTGAGTTTAAGCCACCGGGTCCAGGACTCGAACTGTAGTTGACTATGTGGGAGTCCAGCAACATAGCCATTATGCTAACTGCTGGTCACCTCATCTTTATACCATCTCCCCACACTCAAAAGCTACAGAAAAGGTGAAGTCATGTGACTACGGTACCCAGCTTCCTGGAAGCAGATTGCCCACCATGTGGGGCCCTAGAAAAAACAGCAGCCAATCCCAGCAGGGCCCTTAGTGCATGGCACCCAGGAAGGCATGGTGCCTGCAGCCTAGGCTACAGCCCAGTCAGATCCCACTGAGGCCTTGACTCTGGGGCTCTATGGAGGCAGGGTTGCAATGTGCCCTATGGCCCTCTGCACTGAGCGTGCCAGGAAGACAGGCCATCATGGGTCTCCACTCTGAAAGTGGGGGTGCTGGGAGGTGATGAACAGGAAGTCATCCGAACCCACCTGCAATACCAGGACATCAGGATGAGGCCTGCCTTCGAGGATCTGACCCAACAGATGACTTTGTACACCCAAAGAACACCAAGGCCCAAAGGGCGGGCCCCTCCAGATCTGTCTCAATAAAGCCTATGTTGGTTTTCACAGAAAAACAGGGCTATAGCATGTGTGTATGCATGCCCAAAATCCTGAGAAGAGAATGGAGGAGAAGGGATTGCTGCGTAGCCAACCTCTCTGAGGGCGTGGAGTGGGGGTGATTTCTTGTTTTCTGTCTGCTTGTCTCTCTGGCAAATACAACACTCTATAGCAAAAAGATCTCTTTAAAAAAATAAATAAATAAATAAAAAGAGAAAGAAAAGGAAAAGGAGAAAGAAAAGAAAAAGAAAAAGAAAAACAGGGCTGTGGGATGAGTCGCACTCCACAGATCCCACCCAGAGAAGGTTGAAACCCTGTTTGAGCCTGGAGGACAGTCCTTAGGGTCTCAGGTCTCCCATTAATCCCGCATGCCTGCATTTTAGAGACTCGATGGCTTCATGAATCTGCTATCACAATGACACGGCGTCATACCAGGAAATGTGATTGGAGCTACACAGGAATGGGCTCGGATGGTCTGCAGTCACCCTCCAGCATCCATCAGTCTCTGCAAGGGTAGGCCAGAGAATTAAACAGACATGGTGGTCTACCACCCCTTCCTCCGTTAGGCCTTTGATGATGGTGCCCTCCTCCCAGAATGCAATGTGGCTGATCATTTATTACCTTGGCCATGGACAGGGCAGTTTCAAAGGTTTGCACTTGGACTTTCCCACAACAAGCTGTGTCTCCACACAGCCTGAAACCTGGTGTGTGGTCTTTCCAATTGCCAAGTGTGAACACTGCAAACGCACACTCAGGTAACAGGGAAATGATAGCTGGATGGTCTGTTGACTCCAAGGACCTACTGCAACTAGTGCTTCATCCAGGATTCCTTTCGTTACCTGAGCCCCTAAACCTTTTCTCTAACCTGGTGACACTTTCGTCTCCAAATATCAGTGCCTACTCAGACTTTGTGTCCAATTGTTCTCAAAATATCTCGATACTCTCTTTTTTTCCAGTGTCCAGTCACTGAGCACTTGGTTAGAAGACCCACAGTCCATATTTGTCATGGTGTGGCCTGGTCCTTTCTTCTGGTGACTCAACCACCTGTGTAATAACGGTTCCAGATTGGAAATTAGCTCAAGTCCAAGCGTGGAGTAGGGAGCTGTGATCTTTTACTGGAGTCCCTGCCCTCAGCCTCCTAATTCTCTCCACTACCACACGCCAGAGAACTTGAACATTGTATGATGTGAGCTATCACTTTCTCTATGCTTCTATGCACCCTCCAAGAAGTCAACTTGTCCTGTCACCTGATGACCTTGCCAGGGGATCAAATCCTATGTCCCAGGAAAATGCCTCCAAGTCAATCATTCCTGCCTCTCCATCCTTCTGTTCTGCCCCTTGGATGAGGCAAACCTAGGGGAGCTTCCCTGATTCCAGCAGATATGGGCCAAAAACCTCTTGCAGCTTCTCTTTCCTCCTGATCAGGCAGAGCAGGTCCCTGCCCAGGTCACACTGGACTTAACCCATAGTCACTGGCCTGGCAGAGGAGACAAGTGAGGTCACCTCCTTCTTGCCTTGGGGGAGGCCCCTACAATGTCTTCCCACATAGAGGAAGGACTGGTTTACCAGAAAAGGGGGGGTAGGGGTTGGGGGTGGGCCCCTCTGCAAGCTCTGGGAGTCAGGGGTCTACAGAGCAACATCCTTGGGGGCCACTCAAATGTCCCGGTCCATGTTTTGGGGTCTCAGGTTTCACCAACCAAGATCCTGACCGTCACATGGACCAGTCTTCACCAAGCATTCACACATGCTGGAGCAGGTGGTCCTCGGCATCACACGAGCCCTTCCACTGCAGCAGGCAGGATCTTCTTCCAGCTACCACAGAGGCCCTCTGGTTCTCACACTGAGCCCTTCCCTGAAGGCCAGCTGCTTCTGCCTGCTTTCATCCCTGTACAGGAGGTATAACCAACCAACTCCACTGTCTCCCTAACCTTTCAAACTCCTGAATTATCACATCTGCAAGACAAGGACATCTCCAAGGACAAGGTCACCCCTGTTGAAATCCTTAACAACTGGCTCTCAATCTTATACCAAAGGCTACACGTGCCCCACCCCCAACAAGCAGGATGGCGACTTCTTCATCTGCCAGTGAACAGTCACCTCACAGCCAGCTTCTCAAACCAAACCTGCACCACGTGTGCTAGCTGGAGTCCTCTGAGAAGCAGGTGTGGTTACAGGATTAGACACAATTGGACTGAACAGAAAATGCCTGGGAAGGGTGCAGGAGGGACCCAAGATAACAGGGAGGCTTGGACCACAGGTGAAACCTTGTCAAGCAGAGGGGAGAAGGGCTGGCGCGGGGAGCCTCGGGCTGCAGGGCCTTCCTAGACTGTCCTGGCCAGACTGATGGCGACATCTGAAGCCAAAGCAATTCCTTACAGTGTTTGGGTTTTGAGGGAATGAGGCCGTGCACTATCTCCCTAGATGGGAAGCCAAACACCTTGCCAGGGTGAGAGCTCAGGCTGAGGCCAGAGGATGTGCACGGCTATGGTCCACTGTACTTCTAGGGCAGTAGGCCTGTGCCTTTCATTTGTGGCCTCTATGCAGTTGCCACACTCAGGCACATTTAGACATGCACACACATACCACACACTCATGTGTACACTTGCACACCCATGCCCACTCATATACACATGCATGACACTCACTTACTCACTTGCATATTCACACCCCATCTCCTTAATGTGCCCTAGTTCCAGGCCCACCATCCACTGGATCAACCCCTGTAGCAGAGAGCAAGAGTGGCTGATGCTGCCAGGGCAGGGTGAACAGGAGAAGGTAGATGCACCCTGAGAGTAGGGTCTACATTGTGGTCCAGCCAGACCACTACCTGGCTGGATCTCTGGCAACAAGTTGCTGGTGGGATGGTCTTTGGTCAGATCAGTACCCAGAGTGCTCTGAGCTGGGTGGTAACCCTTCTCTCTCACACTGGAAAGTTGCTTCCTACCCTTGCCGTACTGATGGGGACACAAAGACACCTGTACAGATGCCTGCCCTAGACTACCTTACCATCCAGCCAGGAGACAGAACTGAGCAGACAGGCCTCAGGAGATCAAGGGAGAAAAGCCTTAAAGATGGGCAAGTATGCGCACAGGAAGGGTGCTTCCCAGGGCCCAGGTGACTAGGGACCCAGGGCTTTATTTCCTGGTGGAAGGGGTTACTCAGAGATGTATAAAATCTCATCTACAGCTAGAGCCTCACAGCAGCTGCTTGACCCCTGTTCAAGAATTGTCCTGGGGAGACCAGCAGTTGTTGTAATGGCTATGTCACTGGACTCCCATGTAGTCAACTGCAGTTCGAGTCCTGGACCCGGTGGCTAAAACTCACACTAGGCACGTGTGCATGCTTGCCCAAGATTCCGAGAGGAGAATGGAGGAGAAGGGATTGTGGTGTGGCCACCACCACCACCCCCCCAGGCAGGTGATATCTCACTTTCTGTGTCTCTGTCTCTATCTTTCTGGTGAGCGCATGTGTCCTATAGCAAAAAAAAACTCTAAAAAATAAAAAAAGAATTGTCCTGGGGCTGAGGTGAGCAGATGGTGCAATGGTTAAAGCATTGGACACCCACATGGTCAACTATAATTAGAGTCCCAGCCCAGTGACTTGAAATTCATTCTGTGTGCTTGCATGCCCAAAATCCCAGCATGGCCATCCTCGGGGAAGATGATTTCTTGCTTTCTAGCTCTTGGTCCCTCCCTCTGATCTCTAGCACCCTATACCAAAATCCCTGGAAAAAAAAAAAAAAGAATCACCCTGGGGCCAGCAGGTGGCCTAGTGGAACTCCTGGACTCCCACGTGCATGACCACAGTTCAAGTTCTGGACCTGGTGGCTTGACAATTATATGGGGTGCATGTGCAAGCCCCAAATCACAGAAAGATAATGGAGAAGGGATTGTGGTGTGGCCACCCCCGCCCCCAGGGTGATTTCTCACTTTCCCTCTCACTGCCTCCATTGTCTCTGTCTGGCACAACAGGCCCTATGGAAAAAATCTTAAAAAACAATGAAAGAAAAAAATAATTGCCTTGGGGACAGCAGGTGGCGAGGTGATTAAGGGTGCTGGATTCCCACATGGCCGACTGTGGTTTGAGTCCCGGACCTGGCAGCTTGCTTTCTCACTTTCCCTTTTTCCCTCTCTCTCTCTCATTCTGTTCCTCTCTGGTCAAATTAAAATAAATAAATAAAGTTAAATAAAATACTTTAAAAAAAAAAAAGAATTGCTTTGGCTACGCCTCCGGTCGTACAGTGCCCCACACGCCTGTGGGAAATCCTCTGCCCAGAGGCTGCATGTCCCAAGCCGGTGCTGGGAAGTAGGATCCGCCCTTGCGGGATCTCCACCCAGACTCAGCCTCTCCCAGAGTGGGCGAGGAGGAGGATGAGCGTGGGGGACACTGAGGGAGGGAGCTGTGAGGGGAAGACCCTGCACTAGCCCCAGAGGCAGCCTCTACACAAAGGCGATTTCCGTGCAGGGTGCAGTCCCTAACGCCCCAGGTCCCTCCCAGATCGCCCCAGAAATGAGGCAGGAGGCAGAGTCAGTCCTGAGAGGTGAAAGCCGAGCTGGGAGCAGCAGCCAGCTGGGGCCAGTGACAGAAGTGGGGACCCTAGTGGGGGAGGAGTACGGACTGGGGGCGGGGGGAGACAGGGCTGGGAGAGGTGATTTGACTCTGCTCAGGACGACTTCGCAGATCGGTGGCAGCCGCCTTCCCCTCACCCCTACGCAGTCTGGGGCTGGTCCTGCCCTCCCTGCCCCTCCCGGGTCCTCCCATCCCCTCGCCGACCCCGCCCGCTAGTCTGCAGGGCCGCAGCGCCTCCCGGTGGCGGCAGTCCTGGGCACAGCGACGGGCGGGGTGGGTGTATAAAGTGGGCGGCCCCTCCCGCGGTCCCCTCCCTCCTGCCCACTCGGCACCCGCTTCTCGGGCGGTCAGACCGGAGCCTGCTCGGGAAGTAACCAGCGCGGGCGCCCAAAGCCGGTCCCGGGATCAGGTAAGCGCCCCTGCCAGACCGCGAGGACCTCTGCCGTCGACTGGCCAGGCCGCGGAGTCGAACCGGCGCTGCGTGTGAGGCTGGCGGCTAGGAAACCGCCCGTCCGCTCGGTCCGCAAGTTCTGAGCCGGCTCCGTTCCTCCCTCGGTCATCGCGGGAAGGGCCCTACCAAGCCCGGGGACCTGGCTCTGCCGCTCTAACCGGCCCCCACTCCGGAGGGGCTGGGAATGGAGCCGGCGCCCGCCTAGCAGGCCCCGCGTCCATCTGCTTGGCCCACGCTCGTATCTGCAAAGGTCCGCGCCTTGGGTGCGCGCTGTTGCCCTCCAAGGGCCCGCTCCTTTGGCCCAGGGCGCCGGTGAGTTGGTGTGCACTAGGAGTTTGGCGCGGGCACAGCTAGGCTGGGCAGGGGCTTCTATGTCTGAGCTTGGTGCCAGAACCCTGCAGCTCTCCGGCCTACTGCCTGTACCCCACGGACGTCTCCCCGTTGTGGATACCACCCCGGCCATTGCCCCAAAGGCTCAGTATCTGTCGTCCATTTGGAGGTCGGGTTTCCTCTCTGGCCTGGAGGATGTTTGGGGAGTGTTGAGGGGCCTCAATCTGTCCCATTGGAAGAACCCTCCTCCCCTTGGACTTGGAACTGGGAGCAGGGTCTCCAGGAAGTCTGGTGACTTTCCCCAGGGCAAGAGAGGAAAGCAGTCCCCCTCCTTCTAGGATTGTGGGGCAGGAATGAGTACTGGGAGGGGAGCACAGGCCATACTCCCATTGCCCCCACACACACTGCAGAGAGCTCAGCCCGCCCCATTCTCCCTCCCTGGAGCATCCCCCAGCCCTTAGAGTATGCTCCAGATGACTGAAGGGCTCAGAAGATGAGGTAGGTGATGGTGCTTCCACCCACTGTCCTGCTGGGCTGGGCCCCCCACACCCCAGGGCTCCTCCAGAGCAGCAGGACCTCTGGACCTCTCTTCCCACAGAGGACGGGAAGACAGCCTAGGAGCAGAGCACCTGCCCTGTGGAGCCTCAGGTGGGCAGGGAAGCCCAGTGCCCACCTGTGCCCAGGCAAGAACCAGGCACCATCCTCGCTCACACTCAAGGGCCCCTGAAGAAAGTCTTAAGACCTTTAGAAGTCCCTTTTGTTTCCTCCAATATGGTAGCTCTAGCTCAGAGGCGGTCTCACATTTAACCAAAAACAAAAGCATTTGGGGTTTACGCTCACCTCCTTTCTCGAAGGCCTGGAGGCAAAATAGGCATTTGGGGCTCCCAGCAGGGAGGCAAATGATGGGACCAGCCAGTGTCCTGGGTCAGATGAGGAGGGGAGGACAGAGCGCAGGAGGGGCACAGCCATCCCCTTTGCAGGGCCTGCAGGTCTTGCTGGACTGTGGGTGGCCCTGGCCTCTCCAAAGCTGATGACAGTGGTGTGGGGGAGCCTTTGGAGACCTTGGTGAGGAGTAGGGGGACAGCTGTGGGCATCTGTGGTGGAAGAAGCAGGGAGGGCAACATCCAGGGGAGAGGCCAGGCTCGTGCCACTCAGCCACCTGGCCAAATGGATCTGGACCCTGTCATGCCCATGCATGCCCATGCTGGCAGGAGCACTCAGATTACATGGGCAGCTCTGTGTCATCGGGGCCACCAAAAGCGTCTCATGGGCCTCAGGAGCCATGGGCAGTAGGGGCTCTACAGCCAGCACCCTGAGGGAGTCTTCTTGGGGCCTCAGTAAAGGGTGTGACCAAGCCCACTCTCCATAAGCCTCCAGTCTCTCATCTATAGCCTGGCTGTCTGGAGGTCAAGCTCAAAAGCACCCACACTTCTTACCTAACTGGGTTGTTGAAGGACCCTAGACACATGGAATGTACGTAGACTACATTTACAGCCACAAATTTGCTTTATCAAGCAGCTCTTGTGATTGTTTTAACAAAAACACATACGATTTGATGCTCTCCGTTTAAATAGGGCCCCGCATTTGATAAGTTGGTCCCTTCTGTGGACTCTTTCTCACAATTATGCAAAGATGGGGTGGGGAACCCTGGTTGGGGGAATACCAGTGAACAAGCAGGGATACTGGGATACTGCTTAGTGACCAGGACCTGGGGTGCCTGACCCTGCCCTCCAGACATGTGCCGGGACTGGGCCATATTCAAGACAACAGATCCACAGGTTGTGGGAGCAGCCACCATTATCAATGTGTGTGACAGCAGCAGCCACCCCAGATAGTGCATCTGCCTTCTAGTGCCGGTTTGTGAATGCTGTAGTGAGCAGGTGGGGTGAGGTTCTCAACTCTGAGAGACCCCTGCTTCCAGAAGGACAGATTCTAAGTCCAAGGGTCTGAAAAATATTAAGGCTTTCAAAAGCCAGTTGTCAGATGCCAACTAGAGAAGTGGAGAAGGACCTTGGGTTCTCCCCTGGATAGGATCAGTGGACAGAATCAGTCTTTTTTCTTATTTGCCCATTTCATCGATGAAGAATGATACCTTGCTCTGGGATTGTTCTGCATATCTTTGGTTTTTATGCACCTGGCGTGAGTTTAAGCCAACATTATTTGATCACTGACCATTCGTAGTTTTATTGAGATTTGCCTATTGGTTTATTAACAGGTGTTCACTTTTTATGGATTTGTAAGAGATTTTTCTCCCTCAATGTCTTTTATTATGGTGAAAAACATGGCATAAAATTACTATCTCAAGCATTTTTAAGTGTGCAGTTCAGTGATATTAAATGCATTCTTGTTATGCAACCATCACCACTTTTCATGCCCATAATTCTTCATTTTGCAAACCTATTAAGTAAGAACTCCCCATTCCCCTTTCTCCTACTATAGAAATTACTGAAGGTAGCCACCATTCTACTTCCTGCCTCTATGAATTTGGATCCTCTAGGTGACTCATATAAGCGGGATCATATAATATTTGTCCCTTTGTGAGTGGCTTATTCACTTAACATAATGTCCTCAATCCATGTTTTAGAATTTCCTTCATTTTGGGGACCAGCAGTTGGCATAATGGCTATGTCGCTGGACTCCCATGTGGTCGACCGCGGTTCGAGTCCCAGACCCAGTGGCTTAAACTCACGCCAGGTGCATGTGGGTGTGTGCCCAAGATCCTGAGAGGAGAATGGAGAAGAGATTGTGGCATGGTCATCCCCCTGAGGGGTGATTTCTCGCTTTCTGTCTGTCTCTCTCTGTCTTTCTGACAAGCACATGCACCCTATAGCAAAAAACTCTCAAAAAAAAAAATTCCTTCCTTTTAAAGCTAAATGATATTCCATCATGTGTATATACCCAATTTTACTTATCCATTCATGTTACAAGACTCTTGGATTGCTTCCATATTTTAAACATCACGAATGATCCTTCTATGAATACAGATGTACAGATATCTTTTCAAGACTCTAGTTTCAGGGGTTTTTTTTAGTACATTTATACCCAGAAATGGATTTGCTGGACCATGTCAAAATTCTATTTTCAATTTTTTGAGGAACTACCTATTTTCCACAGAGCTGTACCCCTTTACATTTCTATCAACAGTGCAGAGGGTTCCAATTTCTCCATATCCTTGCTATCACTTCTTATTTTCTATTGTTTTTTATAGTAGCCATACTTATGGGTATGAAATGGTATCTCATTATAGTTTTGCATTTTCCTAATGATTCATGTTCAATATCTTTTCATATGATTATTGCTATTTGCATATCTTCTTCAAGGAAATGCTATGTCCATGTCTGAATCTGATTGTTTTAATGTTGGTGGGTTTCAGTGGTTCTTTATATAGTCTGGGTATTAACATTCTAGGTATTAATCCCTTTTTATAGATATGATCTGCACATATTTTCACCCATTCCATGGGTTGTATTTTTACTCTTTTATGGAGTCTTTTGCTGCACAAAATATTTTAATTTTCAATGAAATGAAATGAAATCCATTAAATTAATCATTTAATTTCCAATTAAATGAAATCCAATTTGTTGTTGTTGTTGTTGCCAGTACTGTTGGGGTCAGATCCAAGAAATCATGGCCAGATCCAGTGTCATTAAGTTATTTCCCCATGTTTTCTTCTAAGAGCTTTAAAGTTTTATGTTTTACATTTAGGTCATAGACTCATTTTGAAATCATTTAAAATATGATTTAGCTAAAGGTCTAATTTCATTCTTTTGCATTTAGATACCAGTTTTCCTAGCACCACTTGTCAAAAACTGTCTTTTTCCTTATGAATGTTCCAGGACTCATTGTTGAAAATTGTTTGCCCATACATGCCAGAGTTTATTTCTCAATTCTCTGTTCTATTTCATTGATATCTATGTCTGTCTTTATGCCAGTACTACACTACATTGATTATTGTACACCTTTGCAATAAGTTTCAAAATTAGGAAGCGTGAGTCTTCCAACTCTGTTCTTTTCTTTTCTTTTCAGTATTATTTTGGCTATTCATAGTCCCTTGAAATTAATTTTAGGATGGATTTTTTATTTCCAGGGATCAGGAAGGCAGCCCCAAGGCAGAGTAGTTAAAAAATCCAGACCTCACATAACCAACTGCAGTTTAAGTCCCAGACTCAGTAGCTGGAAAAACATGCTAGGCCCCTCTGCATATATGCCCAAAATCCCAACAGGATGAAAAAATTGAGGTGAGGGCATTATAGTGTGACCAGACCCCATTAGGAGATGCTTTCTCTCTCCCTTTCTGGTCTCCCTCTCCGTTTTGCTTTCCCTCTCCTTATGTCTCTGACTCTCTGTCTCTCTCTGGCAAGTGCATATTGTATTGACTTCTTAACAATATTAAGTCTTTCATATATAAACATGGTAGGCCTTTCCTTTTATTTGTTTTCTTTTTCTTTCTTTCTAGATTTTTCAATTGCCAGAGAGCTCATCTACTCACCAGAGAGAGAGTGTAAGAAAAAGAATCGCCCAATGGGACATAGTCACACTTTGATTCCCTTCTCCATTTCTCCATTTTGTCAGAATTTTAGGTACACACACACACACACACACACACACACACACATACACACACACTTCTGGCATGTTTTTCAAGTTGCCCTGGCCAGGATTTGAACCATGGTTAGCCATGTGGGATCCAGCTTCCTAGGCACAGGACTTATCTGTTGCACTACAACAGACTAACCCATTATTAATGTTTTCTTTAATATTTTTTTAGTGATGCTTCATAGTTTTTGCTGTATAAGTCTTTCACCTCCTTGATTAATTCCCAAGTATTCTGGTTTTTTTTTGATACTATAGTAAATGTAATAATTTTCCTCATTTCCTTTCAGGATCATTCATTTTTAGTATATATATGAGGATTGTCTTAGTGCATTACTGTATTGCTAACAGAAATACTCAAGCCTGGGACCAGCATTTAGCATAATGGCTATGTCGCTGGACTCCCATGTAGTCGACCGCGGTTCAAGTTTCATACTCAGTGGCTTAAACTCACGCCGGGCGCATGTGCGTATGTGCCCAAGATCCCGAGAAGAGAATGTAGGAGAAGGGATTGCGGCGTGGCCATGCCCCTTGGGGGGTGATTTCTCGCTTTCTATCTCTCTGTCTCTCTCTGTCTTTCTGGTGAGTGCATGCGCCCTATAACAAAAAAAAAAAAAAAAAGAAAAGAAAAGAAAGAAAGAAAATACTCAAGCCTGGTGAATTATAAGAGATAGGGTTTAATAAATAGGTCACAAGTCTGCTGACTGGAAAGTCCAATTGCATCATAAAATGTTGCAAAGCAGGACTTTTAGCAGACTATGGTCTGCAACGATAGGGCTTTCTCTGCCATTCTGGTTTTATTCCTCTCCTTATAGTCCTGCTATAGGTCAGTCATAGAAGTCCTGCCACTATGACAGTATCACGTTCAAAGGCCTAACCCATGAAGTTTTCACTCAATACTTATACAATGCAATCAATATAATCAAATCCCAACACATAAATTTCTTGGGCCACCCAGTCACCACCCACTAAGACCAAATTTCAAACCATGAGACTTTAGGGAAGTAACCATAATCCAAATCTTAATATGGGGCTTTCAAAGTTCTTGGAAAATTGAGTTAAAGTATGAGTTTATTTTGGTGCAAAAAAGTTTTAAACCATGCATAGTTTTCTCATAACATGCATTTTCCATGAACTTTTTGAAGATCCTCTCATATACATATGCAAATTATCTTTTTGTGTGTTGACTATGTAGCCTGCTAGTTTGCTGAACTTATTAGTTGTAACAGTGTTTTGTGAAATCTTTAAAGTTTTCTGCATATAAGATCTCATCAGCAAATAAAAATAATTTTACTTCTTCCTTTCAAGTTGTAATGCCTCCTATTTATTTCTCTTCCCTAATTGCACTGACAGTAGCTGCTAATACCTTGTTCCTTACCTTAGAGGAAAGGCTTTTAATCTTTCATCATTGCATATAAGGCTCACTGTGATTTTCATATAGTATAGATTTTATTATGTGAAGGTAATTTCCTTCTATTCCTAGTTTACTGATGTCTTTTTTTATCATGAAAGAGTGTAGAATATCAATTGATATTATTATATAGGGTTTTTTTCTCTTTCATTCTGTTAATATGGTGTACCACATTCATCAGTTTCATGTTTAACCATCTGTGCATTCCAGAAATACATTCCACTTATTCATGGTGTATAATCCTTTTACTTATGTTGCTGAATTTGCTTTGCTAGTATTTTGTTGAGGATTCTACATTAATGTTCATAATGGATATTGATTATTCTGTAATTTTCTCTTGTGCTGTGTGGTCTGGCTTTGGTATCAAATAATACTGGCCTCATGAATGAGTTAGGGAGTATTTTCTCATGTTCAATTTTTTTCTGGACATTTTGAGAAGAATAGGTGATAGTTCTTTAAATCTCTGGTTGAATTCATCAGTGAGGTGATCAGGCTTTCCTTTGCCTGGAGATTTTTTTATGTCTGATTCAATCTTCTTACTTGTTATAAGACTACATCAATTTTCTATTTCTTCATGGTTTAATCTTGGTAGGTTCTGTTTCTCAGAATTTGTCCATTTAATCTAGGTTATACAATCTGTCATTATATAACCACTTGTAATACTCTTTTGTAATCCTTTTTATATCTGTAGACTTGACATTAGTGTTGCCTTTTTTTATTTTTATTTAATAATTTGAGTCCTCTTTTTTCCTAGTCCATTTAGCCAAATGTTTGTCAATTCTGTTGATCTTTCAAAGAAAAAACTTTTGATATAATTTATTTTCTCTATTATTTTCTATTCTTTATTTCTGTTCTAATCTTTACTATTTCCCTTCTTCTACTAACTTTGGATTTAGTTTGTTCTTCTTTTTCTATTTCTTTAAGTAGTGAAGTTAGGTCATTGATTAGAAATCTTTCTTGCTTGGGACTGGCAGGTGGCATAGTGGTTAAGGCACCAAATTCCCACATGGCCAACCATGGTTCAGGTCTTGGACTTGGCAGCTCATTTTCTCACTTTCCCTCTCTCTCTCTGTTGCTCTGTGGTCAAATTGAAAAAACTAATGATGATAATGATTAATAAAATTAAATAATTATTTAAAAACAAAAAAGATCTTTCTTGCTTTGGGGAACAGCAGGTAGCATAATGGTTACATCACTGGACTCCCATGTTGGTGACCACAGTTTGCGTCCTAGAGCTGGTGATTTAAAACTCACACTGGTTGTATGTGCGTGCATGCTCAAAACCCCAGGAGGACAATGGAGGAGAAGGAATTGCAGCGTGGCCTTCCCCCGCTCCAGGGAGTAATTTCTCACTTTATGTGTCTCTGTCAAGCACACACACCCTATAGCAAAAATAGCTCTTAAAAAAAAAAAAAAAAAGAAAAGAAAAAAGAAAAGAAATCTTTCCTGCTTTTTAATGTAAACATTTATAGCTATAATTTTCCCTGTTTTTCATTTTTATTTCTCCACATATACAGGAGAAATTAGAAAGTCATTCCACATGTCCAGGGAAAGGTGGAAGTTCATGACAAATCTGATGAGAACTTAAATTAGGGGCCAGCAGGTGATGTGGTGGTTAAGGGCACTGGATTCCCACATGGTCAACCACGGTTCAAGTCCCGGACCTGGCGACTTGCTTTCTCATTTTCTCTCTCTCTTACTCTATCCCTCTCTGGTAAAATTAAATGAATAAATAAATAAACAAAGTTAAATAAAATAATTATTTTTTTAAAAAGAAGGACTTAAATTAATATATACCAACTGTCCACACTTTATGGTAGAAATAAAAAGATTAGAGGATATAGAAGCATGGAAAAATAGTTATAGATTCTGGAGACAGTGTGGGAAGAGGGTGGGAGAAGGGAGAGAGGGTGAGGAAAGGAATCATGGAGAAAAGAAAGAGAAGCAAGACGTTTATGGGACACAGAAATAGATGATTATCTGTTGACTATAACGTATGTAGTATCTTCAACTGGACTAGTATGAAGTGTATTCATGTTGGGTAAATTCACTTTAGAATCTGTAACAATGTATAGTGATAGAATGTTTAAAATAAATTAAAAGAAAAAAGAAAGAACTTAAATTTACACTTCAGGCTTTGCACAGATACATAAGGCAGACAATAAAATTAAACAAAAACCAGCAACCCTGAAAGTTCTGACTTTCAAAGTTGCCATACCATTGGATTCAAATGTTCAATTTTACGTGAAAAAAATCGTAAGGGAAAAAAAAACAACAGAAACTTTCTCTGAAAAAGAGACATCACCAAAGAATTTAAAACAATTCTTAATTATGTTGAAAGAACTAAAAGAAAATGTTCAGAACATTTTTTAAAATTATAAACAAAATGGAAATATCAATAAGGGAATAGGAAACAGAAGAAATAAAGAAAAAAATCTTGGAGCTAAAAAGTATAGTAACTAAAATGATAAATTCACTAGAGAATTAAAAGGCAGATTTGAGGAGGTGGAAGAAAGAACTAGCCCTTAAAGATAGGAACATGGAAATTATTTGAGTATGAGAAACAAAAATAAAAAGATTGAAGAAAGTGAACAGAGCCTAAGGGACCTATGGGACACCAGCAAGTAGACTAACATACGCATTACAGAAGTCCCATAAGAAGAGAGAATGAAAGATCAGAGAGACTATTTGAAGAAACAATGGCTGAAAACTTCCCAGATTTGATGAATAACATGAATATAAATATCCAAGAAGCTCAGTGCTCTCCAAGTAGGATAAATTTAAAGAGACCCACACTGAGACACATTATAATCAAACTATTAAAAGACAAAGAATTAAAAAAAAAAACAGCAAAAGAAAGTAACATTATTTACAAGGGATCCTAAATAAGATTATTAGCAGGTTTATCATAAGAAACTTTGACAACCAAAAGGCATCAGGCTGAAATATTCAAAGTGCTAAAATAAAAATAAACTGTCAGCCAAGAATGTAATATCCAGCAAATCTGTGCTTTAAAAGAAAGGGTGAAATTAAGGCATTTCCAAATAAATTAAAGCTGAGAGAGCTCATTACCAGTAGACCTGCCCTTCAAAAAATGCTAAGAAAAATAAAATAAAATAAAATAAAATAAAATAAAATAAAATAAAATGAAAAGAAATGCTAAAATGGGACCACCCAGTGGCATGGTGGTTAAAGCGCTGGATTCCACATGACCAACTATACAGTTTGAAGCCTGGAACTCGCAGCTTGAAAAACACACCAGGCACATGTGTGTGCACACCCAAAATTCAGGAGGAGAATGGAGGAGAAAGGACATGGCCATCTTCCCTAGAGGGTGTTTTCTTACTTTACCTTTCTCTGTCTCTCTCTCTGATGAGTGAGTGCACATGCCCAATGACAAAAATCTAAACAAACGAACAAAAGCTAAAAGGAGTCCTACAGAATGAATGTCAGTAACTCTAAGCTATATGAAGATATAAAAGTCTCAGTAAAGGTAAGTTCATGGGCAATTATGAAAGTTAATATTATTCTAACAATGATGTGTTACTCCACTTTTTGTTTTCTACGGGATTGTAGAGATTACTACTTTTCATTTCCAGAGGCTACATGTGCTCTCCAGAGAAGGGGAGGGGAGGAAGCAACCCCCCGCCCCATGAGGCATGGTCACACCTCAATACTTTCTCCTCCATTTCTGTACACACACACACACACACACACACACACAGCATGTTTTTTCAATCCATCAGGGCTGGGATTCAAACCATGCTTGGCCATGTGGGATCTGACTCCCTTGACGATTAGGCTACATGGCTGACCTGAGACTAATATTGTTTTAAAGAACTACTACTTGTCTAAAAGCTAATATTATTATAACTTTGGTTTGTAATTCCACAGTTTATATTATATATACTTAAGAGATTAATGCAAGGGAACCAGCAGTTAACGTAATGGCTATGTCGCTGGACTCCCATGTAGTCGACCGCGGTTCGCGTCCCAGACCCTGTGGCTTAAAATCCATGCCAGGCGCGTGTGTGTGCGTGCCCAGGATCCCGAGAGGAGAATGGAGGAGAAGGGATTGCAGCGTGACCATCCCCCCTGGGGGGTGATTTCTCGCTTTCTGTCTCTATGTCTCTCTCTGTCTGTCTGGTGAGCGCACGCGCTCTATAGTGAAAACCTCTCCCCCCCCCCAAAAAAAAAGAGAGAGATTAATGCAGTAAAATATTAGTTTATTATTTTGTACACACATTATATAAAGGTGTAATTTCATGGTATCAATAACTTAAAGGGGAGTTCCAGCAGCTCCAGGGAGTGGAGGAGCCGTAGGGTTTATCCGCTCAGCTCCGCAAAGGTTCTAGGCACGCTGTGGCCTCATCAGGCACCCAACACGCACCCTGTCCACAGCCAAGATGCCCAAGAGAAAGGTCAGCTCAGCCGAGGGGGCGACCAAGGAAGAGCCCAAGAGGAGATCGGAGAGGTTGACGGCTAAACCTCCTGCAAAAGTGGAGGCGGCAGGGAAGGATAAATCTTCAGACAAGAGAGTGCAAACAAAAGGGAAAAGGGGAGCAAAGGGGAAACAGGCTGAAGTGGCCAATGGAGACACTAAAGAAGATTTACCTGCAGAAAATGGAGAAACTAAAAATGAGGAGAGTGCACCCTCTGATGAAGCAGGCGAGAAAGAAGTCTGAGTAATGTCATATACCATGTCTTATCAATGGTCTTTGTCTCCCTTCTTGTACAATCCAGAGGAATATTTTTTAGCAACTATTTTGTAAATGCAAGTTTTTTAGTAGCTGTAGAAACATTTTTAAGAAGGAGAGAATCCCACCTCATCCCATTTTTTAAGTGTAAATGCTTTTTTTAAGAGGTGAAATCATTTACTGGTTGTTTATTTTTCAGTACAACAGAGAATAGTGGGATATTGACTTATAGGAGGCTTTGACTCTCTTGCGTGTCAGCTTAACATTCCATAGGTGGGGGCGGGTAGCAGTTTTTATATCCTAAATACAAAGCATACTAAATGGCAGTTAGGAGTCACAGTCATGCATTTAATGTGTCTTGAATATTTTAAATTACTTCTATTATGTTTTTTAGTAGTATTGTTTCCTAAAGAAAATCACTCTTTGATTGTTGCTCTCCCTGTCAGAATTGTGTGCACTCTGTAACATCTTTGGTAGTGGTAGTCCAGTTTTCCTAATAATTCTGTTAATGTGCTGTGAAAGATTGGAAATTTGAAGTATGTAGCCTGTATGATACTAAATTGTGATTTGGTGGGACATAACAGCTTTCAACTTCTGAAGACAGTGGTTCTTGATATTCTCTTAAGGAAAATTTGCCTACAAATTTGAAGATGGAATGTCACTGGAATAACTTAAAAAGAATCACTATACTTGGCTTTTTACATTTTTGGTACGTATGTTAAGAATTGGGTACAAATTGAAATGTCTGTACTGATCCTTGACACAACCAATACATCTCAATTACAAAAGAAAAAAAAAATAACTGAAAAGGATAAGGATAGAGCTGCTAAAAGAACAGAGCTTTTATATATTACTGAAATTAAACTGATAAAAAGTTAATTTAGAGGTAAATAATTTTACAATGTTAAATGTAATCCCCATGGTAACCAAAAAGAAAATAACTAAAGAATAATTGCAAAAGAAAATGAGAAAGATTTAAAAATTTCACTACAAAAAAAAAAAAAAAATCAACTGGGACCAGCAGTTAGCGTAATGGCTATGTCGCTGGACTCCCACGTAGTCGACCGCGGTTCGAGTCCTGGACCCGGCGGCTTAAACTCATGCCGGGTGCGTGTGCGTGCGTGCCCAAGATCCCAAGAGGAGAATGGAGGAGAAGGGATTGCGACGTGGCCATCCCCCCTGGGGGGTGATTTCTCGTTTTCTATCTCTCTGTCTCTCTCTGTCTGTCTGGCGAGCGCACGCGCCCTATAGCAAAAACCTCTCCAAAAAAAAAAAAAAAAAAAATCAACTGAATACAAAAGACAGTAATGCAGAAAATGAGAGACAAAAAACTACTATAGGATATAATAAAAATGAAAAATAAAAGAAATGAGATCCTCTTTATGAATAATTACCTTAAATGTAAATAGATTAAACTCACTAACTAAAAGATAGAGATTGGCAGAATTAACTTTCAGAAGCATAATCCAACTAGGGTCAACTGCATAGTGCAGCATTTAAGTTCTGTGCTCTGGAAGCCAGATCCCATGTGGTCAACTAAGGTTCAAATCTTGGTCGTGGTGACTTGAAAGAACAGCCAGGCATATGTATATGCATCCCCAAAATCCTGATGGAATGGGCGAATAGAGGACAGAGGATTGCAGTGTGACCATATCCCATTAAAGAGTGTTCTCTCTCTCTCCCTCTTCCTTTTTTTAAAGAATTATTTAATTCCATTTGTTATTATTATTATTATTATTATTTTTAATTTGACCAGAGAGGCACAGAGGGAGAGAAAGGGAAAGGGAGAAAGCCAGCCGCCAGGTCTGGGACTCCAGCTGCAGTAGGACATATGGGAATCCAGCACCCCCAGCCACCATGCCACCGGCTGGCCCCTCTCTCTACCTCTTTCTGACAAACATATGTGCCCTCTAACAATTAAAAAGAAAAAAAAAAAGGCAAAAACAAAAATGAGGGCCAGCATTTGGCAGCTTGAAAATCACACTAGGCACGTGTGTATGTGTGTCCAAAATCCCAAGAGAATGGAGGAGAAGGAATTGTGCCGTGGCCATCCACCCTGGAGGGTGATTTCTCACTTCCCTTCTCTCCCTGTCTCCTCCTCTCCTACAAGCACACATGCCCCATGACAAAATATTTTTTTTAAATATCTGGAGTGCGGTAGTAGGAGAGGTATCGGCAGGATCTGCTGCTGGGGCCTGGGACTGACCCGTGTGACTTTCCGTCCATGCTGAGCCCACTCAAGCTGCAGCCATGTCTGGGGATGAGATGATTTTTGACCTACTATGAACAAGAAGAAAAAGAAGAAGCCTTTTATGTTAGATGAGGAAAGGGATGCCCAGACAGAAGAAACCCAGCCCTCAGAAACAAAGGAAGGATAACCAGACCTGAGGACTAAGATGTGGAGGCCAATGAAGAGGACAGTAGAAAAGAAGATGCTTCTGATGATTTAGATGACTTGAATTTCTTTAATCAAAAGAAAAAGAAGGGAAAAAAAGATATTTGGTATTGATGAAGCTGAAGAAGGTAAAAGGATCTTAAGATGGACAGTGTTGTTCAAGAACCAGCAGAACCAGAGAATGACCTTGACATTATGCTTGGTAATAAAAAGAAGAAAAAGAAGAGTGTTAAGTTTCCAGATAAGGATGAAATACTAGAGAAAGACGAAGCTTTAGAAGATGAAGACAGCAAAAAAGATGATGCCATCTCATTCAGTAACCAGACAGGTCCTGCTTGGGCTGGCCCAGAAAGAGACTATGCATATGAAGAGCTGCTGAATTGAGTGTTTAACATCATGAGGGAAAAGAATCCAGATGCAGTTGCTAGAGGGAAAAGGAAGTTTGTCATGAAACCTCCACCAGTTGTCTGAGTAGGAACTAAGAAAACCTCTTTTGTCAACTTTACAGTTATCTGTGAACCCAAACATCTCCCTGCATTTTTATTGGCTGAATTGGGTACAAATAGACCTATAAATGGTAATAACCAACTAGTAATCAAAAGAAGATTCCAAAAGAAACTGTCTTGAGAAGATATGTCAAGTCAAACATGCCGATCACTGGACACAACCCTGCAGAAGGATACCCGACTCTCTTTCCTACAATGCGAAATTTGTCATTCTCAATGCTGTTGCCGGTATCAAAACCGGCTTCCAGGCTGTCACAGGCAAGCGAGCACAGCTCTGTGACAAAGCTAACTAATTTGCTAACCACCACTGATTTTGCAGTGTCTTGTGGAGATTTGGCAGGACAGGTTTACCATCAGAATAGATATACTATTGTGTTAAAACAAGATAGAAAAGCTGCCAAGTTCTTTGGCGAGTGGTTGACTGGTCAAAATCTTTGCAAACTGTTGACATACTCATTGCATACTTTAACAACTGTCAGAGAAACAGTGATATGGGGTAAGAAGGTGCTTTTTAAAACCATTCATAGACTTCCATAAAATGCAAGATAAAGTTATTATAACAGTGGAAAAGAAATCTGAAAAGGAAAACCCATAATCCAACTATATGTTCTCTACAAGAGACTCACTGTAGATCCAAAGATGTAAATAGGCTGGACATAAAAGAATAGAAAGGGATATTTTATTTTTATGTAAATAGTAACCAAAAGAGAGCAAGGGTATCTATACTTATGTATCAGACAGAATGTAGTTTAAATCAAAAAGGGTTACAAGAGACAAAGAAAGATATTATACATTAATAAAAGGTTCAATACACCAAAAGGATGAACAATTGTAATATTTATGCACCTGGGATCAGAAGATGGCATAATAGTTATGTCGCTGGACTCCCACATAGTCCAGCAGTTGACCGCAGTCCAGTCCAGCATTGACTGCAGTTTGAGTCCTAAACCTAGCAGTTTAGCATGCCCAAAATCCCAAGAGGAAATGGAGAAGGGATTGTGGCATGGCCATCTTCTCTCGGGGGTATTTCTTGCTTTCTGTCTCTCTGTCTCTCCGGCAAGCATACATGCCCTACAGCAAAAATCTCTCAAAAAAAAAAAAAAAAAAAACAGTTATGCACATAATAAGAGTATCACACACAATACCTTGCAAGTATAAAATCCTGATTACACATTGGGAAGACTGTTGTCAGTTGTTAGTCTGTTTCACTCTGCACATGTTGCTTTTATAATGTCCATAATGTGTGTGAGCTCAGTGTGAAGAGTGCAAACTTGAACTCATGCTGCCCAGGTGTGGACCCCAGCGGAGCTGAGCACCTTGAATAAGTAAGCTACACTGGGCAGCCTCATCCATAGAAGAGTGATGGTAATAGTACATCTGCCAAGGGTTGTCGTAAACATTAAATGAAGGGTTGTAGATAGTGGGTCGTCAGAAAAGTCATTACGTATTTTTGCATAGAAAAAATAGTATCTGGCATATAGTAATTATAGAAGACTTTTCATAATCATTTACCCCTTCAATTTTCTTCAAAGACTTCCTGGTTCATGTTTCGCACCCAGTTGTTTGCTTTTCCTGGAATTCATTTAGGTGCACCATGTGGGGACCAGCAGGTGGCATAATGGTTTTGTCACGGGACTCCCATGTAGTCCACCACGGTTTGAGTCCCAGACCCAGCAGCTTAAAACACACCACGTGCATGCATGCCCAAAATCCCAAGAGGAGACTGGAGAAAGGGACTGCGGCATGGCCATACCCCATGGGGGGTGATTTCTTGCTCTGTCTCTGTCTCTGGTGAGCGCACACGGCCTAGAGCAAAAATCTCTCTTAAAAAAAAAAAAATAGGTGCACAAAGGGTGGTAGGATTACCTTTATTTCTAGTCTTTATTTGTAAGCCCTTGTCCCAGTCCTCTCCCATCACTCTGAAACAGTGACCGTACATTTCTTGTATGTTGTTATGCCCATTTGTTGTGTGATCTGTCAGCCTGTTTCAGCATCAAGAAACAAAATTACTTAATTATTGTAAATTTATTGTATCATTTGCACTTGATAGTGCAAATATTCCCATCATTATTCAATTTTTAATGTTTCTTAAATACTCTTACTTATTCTTGCAAGTGAAATTAAGATTTGTTTTGCCAACTCCTACCAGAAAAATAAAATTTCTTGGAGATTTTAATTAAAATTATGTTTATTGTAGATTCAGTTAGGAATAGCTGATATTCTTAAATATCAGTTTAAGATTTTGGATGATTTTTTATCCAAAATCAAAATTTACCTCTTCAATATGTTCCTCAAAAAAATTTTGAGTTTTGGGGACCAGCAAAAACCTCTCCAAAAAAAAAAACTTTTGAGTTTTTTTCATAAGTCCTACACATTTTTATTAAGTATAACCCTTAAGTTTATGTTGTTTTTCTTGCTAGTGTAAATATTAGCTTTTTTATGACATTTTCCAATTTTTTTTTTTGAGGTGTTTTTGCTATAGGGCGCGTGCGCTCACCAGAAAGAGAGAGACAGAGAGACAAGAAAGCGAGAAATCACCCCCCAGGGAGGATGGCCACACCACAATCCCTTCTCCTCCATTCTCCTCTCGGGACCTTGGGCACACATGTACACATACCCAGCGTGAGTTTAAGCTACTGGATCCGGGACTTGAACTGTGGTCAACTGCGTGGGACATAGCCATAATGCCAACTGCTGGTCTCCCTTTCCCCACCCCCCGCCCCAATTGGTTGTTATTAGCACAAGAAAATCAATAGCTTTTTCTATAGATTTTTCTTATAACTAGGTCACTAAATTCTTTAATAAGGACAGTTTTGTATCCTTTTTTAACATTTATACTTTGTTCCTTTTTTTCATATTTTTGAAATAATTTTTTATTTATTAATTTTAATTCTTATTTGTACATTTAATCGCTATAGATTTTTTTAGATTATAAAGAGACTTTACCCAGCGTGACACACACTTGAGTCCAGCCCAGTTGAGAACATATGCATGACCTCATCAACAGATAATAAACCATATCCGCGTCCCACAAATGCCTTACTTCTCCATTTTTTTCCCCAAATTTCCTTTCCTACACTCTTTATACTGTTTCTTTTTCATTTCTTATTACATTGGTTTATAACACAGCACTGATTAGTACGGTGAGATCAGTACTCTTTGCTCTTTTTCTTTCTTTTTTTTTTTTTTTTTTTTTTTGTATTCTAACAGGCATTCTAATGCAAGAACTTTTAATCCAGGGATCCAGGAGCCTCCCTGAATGGATTCCCTGAATTCATGGATGTGATTTCTTTATGTGGTCTCTATGTATTTGTGTTAGGTGAAGTTGTCCAGATTGTTAAAGGGTTATATGACACACAAAGATAAGAAATACTATTTTAGTTTTCTGTGTAAAATATGGTGTTAGCTACTGGTTTGTAATTTATGTGCTTTGTAATGTTGGTTTTACTTCTCAATTTTTTGTGAGATTTTTCCCTTGTCTGTTTTTGTTTGGGTTTTATATTCTGCTTTTGATTTTCTTTGTTAGAAATGGATGTTTGGGGGACTCTATTAAAGTAATAGGATGATTTTCTCTTTTATGTTAAAGTGACTCACATCAATACACCTCATCGTGTTTGTTGCATCATTGTGTTATTAACTAATTTTATCTTAGTTCTGGTATAGTGGTTGTTAATATACCAGTGAGTTTTATTTTCTAATATTAGTTAAAATTTGGGGGCTGATAGGTGGTGTGGTGGTTAAGGCACATGGGCGACCACTGTTCAAGTCCTGGACCAGGCAACTTGCTTTCTCACTTCCTCTCTCTCTCTCTCTCTCTCTCTCTCTCTCACTCTCGCTCGGTCCCTCTTTTAACTATATTCAAAATGGAGTTTTGTCCATAGCATTACTTTTGGGAATTTCTTTTATCAAGTTTTGGTCTCAAATTATGCTGTGCTTAAAAATGTGGGGTTTTTGGTTTTGGGGGGTTTTTTTGGAGAGAGATTTTTTTCTATAGGGCCTATGTGCTTGCCAGAGAGAGACAGAGACATAGAAAACAAGAAATCATCCCCCAGGGGGTATAGCCACACCACAATCCCTTCTCCTCTAGTCTCCTCTCGGGATTTTGAACGCACTCACACTTGTGCCTGGCATGAGTTTTAAGCCATCAGGTCGAGGACTCGAACTTCAATCAACTACATAGGAGTCTGGTAACATAATCATTACGCCATCTGCTGGCCCCATGCCGTGTTTAAAAATGACTTGGAAAGAAGTTTATCTTTCTGTGTTCTGAAACAGGTTGAAGACTAGAGGAGTGCTTGTGCACAAAAGCATGAAAAAACTACCCCAAAGCTGCCTGGGCTAGAACCTTTTAGTAATGAATTAGATCTTCCCAGTGTTACCATTCCTTCCAGGGCAGAGTCTAGCTAGGTACTCACTTCATCTCAACAAGCTTTCCAAGACAAGGACCTTTCATATTAGGACCTTCCATTTACAGGGTTGTGCTTGAAAACAAACAAAAATTTGCCTCATTTATCAGATGTTATTTATTCATTCTTAAATTTGTGTGTATGTGTTTTATCCTTTTAATTTTTTTAAAGAATTGTTTATTTAATTTTATGTGTTATTATTGTTTATTTTGAATTTGCAGAGAGACGGGGGTGGGGGGTGCAGGGGAGGATGAGAAAGCAAGCTGCCAGTCCCCAAACGCAAACCAGGGTCAGCCAGGAGGGAGTCCAGGGTCTTAATCACCATGCCACCTGCTGGCCCCTATCTTTTTTATCCTTGACTAGACTTGTAAAAAAAATTTTTTGTTCTATTGGCCTTTTCCAAAGAAATAGCTCTTAGACATATTTATTATTATATTTTTAAATCAGTTAGCTTGTTTTTTAAATTATTTTCTTCATCCTGATTTCCTGAGATATAGTTTGTTAATTGTTTTCCCTAAGTTTCTTCAGCATCATGGCTAATTCATTTGTACTAATTTCTTATTTAATTTAAAGCATGCGTTGTTAAATAATTTCACAGAGCATAGTTTTGGCCCTTTCATCTTTGTTTTTATGTGTATCATTTTCATCGCCACCAGTCCTGTAAAGTTTTTTTTTTTTTTTTAATTTGCCAGAGAGCGTAAGAGAGAGAGAGAGGTGGGGGAGAAGGTGAGAAAGTATCCTCTGTCTCGGGGATGGTCACACTACAATTCCTTCTCCTCCATTCCTTCCTCCTTTGGGGATTTCGGGCACCCATACACGTATGCCCAGCATGTTTCTCAAACTACCGGGTCCAAGACTCAAACCACAATGTCAGCCATCTGAGATCCAGCCACCATAACCACCATGCCACTGACTGACCCAACCTATGTAGTTTTTACAGGAGACGGTTTGTAAATTTCTGTGTGCTTTGATTATTCCTGTGTCTCATTAGTGACTTCTTTTATATTATGGCTGAGAGAATTTAATCTACACAATGTTCAATTTTAAAAAGTTCATTAAAACTCTTTTTGACTTACTCTAGAATTAAATTTTGTAAAATTTTAAAAAGAATGTGTATTCTGCAGATTTCAGATATAGAGGTGTGTGTGTGTGTGTGTGTGCATGTATTATACACATTAATCAAATCCTTTATGTTTAATAAATATATATCCCTTCTCTTACTGCCAAAGTGTCACAAACCATGATATTTAGATCCTCATTTTTATTTTTTTATGTTCATGTGATATGGCAGTAAGTTTAAAAGTGAGTCAAAATTTTTAAGTAACTGCAGTTTGTACATTTTTTCCTTTGATTTTTCACATGTTGCTTTATATCATTTGTGTTATGAAATTTGGTACATAAAGATGTGTAACTAGGGGCCAGCAAGTGACCTAGTGGGTAAGGTGCTGAACTCCCACATGGTCAGCTGCAGTTCAAGTCCCAGACCCATGGGCTTGAAATTATGCTGGGTGCATGTGCACACATGCCCAAAATCTCAACAGGAGAATGGAGAAGGGACTGTGGTGTGGCTGTCTCCTCTGGGGGATGATTTCTCACTTTCCCTCTTTCTGTCTATCTCTCTCTCTCGCTCTGGAGCACACACATGCACCTTATGGCACACCCACAAAAAAGATTTATAACTAGAACACAGCCTTTATCTTTCTTTGCCCTTATCTCTGGACCCTTTGCCCTAAATTCTGCGTGCTTTCATACAATACTGCACCTCTCTTTCCATTCGTATCTACCCCATCTACCTCACTTTCTTGTACCATATGAGACATTGTACTTACAGTGTGACTCACGATTCTCACTGAGATGTGTTTCATATTTTGTCCCAATGTTTTGTCTTTACAGGAGAATTTAAGCCATTATCATTTATTGTCAAAATCAAACTATTAATATTTCTGGCATTTTACTTTATGCTTTCTGACTTCTTGTTCCTGCATTCCTATTTCTCAAGTTTGCTTTTTTATTAAATTTTATTCACTCCTCTGTTGTCTGCAGAAATCCCTTGTTATTTTAGGAATGGCACGTAAGCAGCATAGACATGAGCCCCTTTATGCCTGAGACTGTTATTCTTTTTTTTTTTTTGGAGAGGTGTGTTTTGCTATAGGGTGCGTGCGCTCGCCAGAAAAACAGAGAGAGACAGAGAGATAGAAAGCGAGAAATCACCCCCTAGGGGGGATGGCCACGCCACAATCCCTTCTCCTCCATTCTCCTCTCGGGATCTTGGGCACGCACGCACACGCGCCCAGCGTGAGTTTAAGCCACTGGGTCCAGGACTCAAACCGTGGTCGACTACGTGGGAGTCCAGCGACATAGCCATTACGCTAACTGCTGGTCCCGAGACTGTTATTCTTGAACATGAAAGAGGAATTGACTGGGTAGACCTCCTGGGTCATTTTATTTTCCTTTTAAAATTCTATCATTGTCTCTTTGTCTTCTGTGTACAATATTGTGAAGGAGAACTCTGTAACAAGTTGTATGAAAACTTTGTGACTTAAAACAATAAGCAGTTCTTTCACAATTTCTGGGGGTCAGGAATTCAGGAACCACTCAACTAGATGATTTGGCTCAGGGTCTCTCATGAGGTACTGTCAAGCAACTAGTGAGAAGTATAGTCATTTCGGTCGTTGGAGAGCTTGACTGGGGCTGAAGGATCTTGCTTTCATGGCTGTTGGCCGGAGGCCTCAGTTCCTCCCCACATAGGCTTCTCCAAAGGCTGCTTGAGTGTCTTCATGACATGGCAGCCCAAGAGAGAGCCTGGCAAGGGCCACAGTGTCTCCTAGTGTCCTTACCTGGACCGTCCCTGCCCAGGTTCCAGTGGTGGGGCCATCAACTCCTTGAACTCAGTATTTTGAACCAGGTCCTTGTACCCGGTTGCTGTCAGCCTGCTCTGGGAAGCTTATAGTCCACAAATAACCCAGGCCAGTGGCCACAGTGAGGCCAGCTCTGGGCTCATCATGACAGCCCCCTCAAGCCACTAGCCAGAGCTCAGGCCAAGCAATGGGACACACAGGGGTTGCCCAGGGGAGGAGATGTTTGCTCCAGGTACTTAGTCAGCTCTCCTGATAACCTGCTACACTGTCCAGACGACACTTGCAGAACCATTCTTCTGTCCTTATCAGTGTCCTGCTTAAATGGAGAGAAACCAAGCAGAAGGGAGAGTGACTTTCCCCATCGCAGGACTTGACATTGGGGGTTCCTGAGTGAAGCAGGAGACTTGCTCCTGCTCCTGCTTTGCCCTCCCTCCACCACTGCGCCCAGCCTCCAGAAGATAGGGAGGGGCCACAAACACCCAAAGCCCACCCAGAACAGAGCCCCACCCAGGGTGGGAGAGAGGGCACAACCCCCAGCCCAGGTGCTCAGGCGCTGCCTCCCCCAGGGGAAGCACCAGGAGGGGTGGCCGTGCAGTGTGGGAGCTCTGTCTGCAGCAGTACTTCTCCCTGCTGCAGGACCCCGGGTCACAGTGCCGCCAAGATGCTGCGGGGCCCTTGCTACATGCTCCTGCTCTGGGGGCTCCTGGGAGCAGCCAGCACCCAGCAGCAAGAGGTCATCTCGCCTGGCTTCTCCGAGAGAAACAGCAACTGCCCAGGTACCTGCGGGTGGGTTGGGAGCCAGGCAGGTGGCGGGATCTTGCCTCAGCCCTCCTGGCAGCCATGACACCATGTTCCCACAGAGAAGACCGACTGCCCCGTCTACGTGTACTTCGTGCTGGACACCTCGGAGAGTGTGACCATGCAGTCGCCCATCGACATCCTGCTGTACCACATGCAGCAGTTTGTGCCTCAGTTCATTAGTCAGCTGCAGGACGAGTTCTACCTGGACCAGGTGCGGCTGAGCTGGCGCTACGGGGGCCTGCACTTCTCGGACCAGGTGGAGGTGTTCAGCCCACCAGGCAGCGACCGAGCCTCCTTCACCAAGAGTCTACAGGGCATCCGCTCTTTCCGCCGTGGCACCTTCACCGACTGTGCTCTGGCCAACATGACAAGCGAGATCCGGCAGCATGTGAGCAAGGATGTGGTCAATTTCGCAGTGGTCATCACTGACGGCCATGTCACCGGCAGCCCCTGTGGCGGCATCAAGATGCAGGCTGAGAGGGCCCGCGAGGAGGGCATCCGGCTCTTTGCTGTGGCCCCCAATCTTAACCTGAATGAGCAGGGCCTACGGGACATCGCCAGTACGCCACACGAGCTGTACCGCAGCAACTACGCCACCATGCAGCCCAACTCCGAGATCGACCAGGACACCATCAACCGCATCATCAAGGTCATGGTGAGCTGCCAGGGGCCTGAAGAGAGGGGGCAGGTTGGCATGGCATGGACAGTTCTCAGGCTGAGGCCTAGTTTACCCCTCTGAGTGAAAAAACTGAAGAGCATCGTGCAAACCCACCCAGACTCGAGGTGTCTGCATGTCAGACTCAGGCTAACCAGAGTTTCCCTCTGTCTTTTATGCAGAAACATGAAGCCTATGGAGAGGTGAGTGGACCTCTTCTGCCAGTCCTCCACGGTGCTGCCCTCTGGGCTTCTGAGGCCACTGATCCAGCAAAGATCACACTGGCTGCTGTTTCCTGGTGCCCCAGGGGCTGGAGTATACAAGAGGAGGACAGGGATCCATCTGCTCCACATTGGGCCCTGGGCACTCGAGTTTGTGGACAAAAGGATCTGGGCCAAAACCAGGATGTTCAAATCCCCTGGGGATCCACATAGGGTCATCCACTGCACGTCTGGAAGTGGAGAGGTTGAGAATCTAAGATCAAGCCTTGAGCAGCTGCAGGCTGCAGGCCTGTGATCTCCCCCTTGTCCCTATGTGTCCTCAGCTCCAGAGTCCGGGGAAGAGGAGCAGGCCTCTGAGGTCTCTACCCAGCCAGGCTTCCTATAAAACTTTCTTAGGAACACTACCCCCACACACAGTGGTTTCATCCCTGTACACAGCAGAGCTGGCAAGCACCCTTGCTCTTTAATCCTTTCCCCCATCCATCACTGCTTAACCCAGCTGTGGTTTTCCAAAGCTTGAGTAGAATGTTTACCTGAAAACCAGACTCTCCACACTGTCCCTGGTGGGCACATGGCCACCGGACACCTGCTGCATCTGCTCCTTCATCCTAGCTCAAGTGGTCTCAACAGAGAATTCCTGGTTCCCTCTGAGAGTCATGGGCTACATGTGTCCTGGGCCCTCACCTGCACCAGGAAACTTGCCTGACAGCCTAATGCCATCTGTCCACTTTCTCATTTCAGTGTTACAAAGTGAGCTGCCTGGAGATCCCTGGGCCCCCCGGCCCCAAGGGCTACCGTGGACAGAAGGTAAGACACCCAGGCGTGTCTCTGAACCATGCATCTAGGGCCAGCAGTGCTCAGGTGGTCTCAATACTTTGACTTTTGGGAAACAAATTCAATTTGTGTCCTCTTTCTTTTGAATGATATTTTGAGAAAAGCAGGATCTTTTCTGAAACTATTAAGATATTCCATAAAATCTTTTATAAACAGCATACTCAAGTAAATAAGATATAAGATGCCTTACTGTTAATAATATAACTGCCAGTTACAGTAGAGCACCCACTTCTATAGTTCATTACATGTAAATAAGTGAGTTTTAGGGAGTCTGGAATTTGAATGGCCTTGTATTTTCCTAACAACAGAGGTATGTAAAGTAAAATCCTTCCAAAATTCGCCTCAAGCATGTGAAACTTCAGTGATGCATGTTTGTCAGAAATTATAAAGACAGGTAGAGGAGGGGAAAGAAACTTCTGAGAAGAGACAAGAATTTAAAATATCATTACAGAGGAGTTATGGCTAGGTAGCTCCATGTTTTCTTTCTAAATTTGCATGAAAGCTGTCTAGCCCCAGAGGTGTCTAGATGCACCTTATACAGCACTAGATGTCTCCAGGCCACCGTCCAAACCCTCTCTCCACTTCCTGCCTTTTCCCTGAGTCCTGACAGCAATGCAGACCTCTACAGCTAGGAATGAATTTTCCATTCAGGGCAGCCTTGGCTACACAGGGCAGTTCAGTGACCCCATCCTTACAGGTAGGGGGCAGGCATGTGTATGGAAATTGCCATAAGGTCACCTGCAGCTAGAGTCCGAGAGGCAGTGAGGGTGGCGGTGACCACAGTGGACAACAAGGTGCCAAGGAGACACCAGAACAGGGCACAGCTGTGATGCCCTGAAAGCCTCTGTCCCACCTCTGAGTTCTGCTTACTCGTCCTCTCTCCTCCCTCCTCTAACCTCTTTTTTTTTTTTAGTTTTTTTTTTTTTTATTAATTACTTTATTTATTTTTGTATATACTTTCAATCATATTGTTTGGCTTACAGTGAGACCATTTCGATATGTGAACATTTCTCCCCAGACCCGTTGATCGAAATATCTTCAACAGATAACACCACACCTCCCCATCCCGTCAATGCTCTACCTCTGTATCCCTTCTCCAAATGTCTTTCGTTGGGCCCCACTCCTCCACATACACCTCATCTGACATTCACACCCATCTCTTGTGTTTGTTCAACTGTTAGTCAATCAGTTTCAGACATAGAATGCAGACAAACGGTATATGTTAAGTGGGGACATACAATGTCTCTCCTTCATAGCCTGGCTTGCCTCACTCAGCAGTACATCTTCCATATTCTTCCACTTTCTGTCAAAAGCCAGGGCTCTGTTGGTTTTTATGGCTGAGTAGTATTCCATAGAGTATATGTGCCACAGTTTTTCAATCCATTCCTCCATACGGGGGCATCTGGGTTGGTTCCATGACTTAGCAATTGTGAATAGTGCCGCAATAAACATCGATGTGCAAGCACTTTTCCAATGAAGGATTCTTCTGTCCTTTGGGTAGATACCGAGGAGTGGGATCTCTGGATCATATGGCAGATCTATCTGTAGATTTTTGAGGAATCTCCAAATTATTCTCCACAGTGGTTGGACCAATCTACATTCCCACCAGCAGTGTAAAAGAGTTCCCCTTTCACCACACCCCCGCCAACACTTATCATTTTTTGTTTTTTTAATATTAGACAATCTGACTGGGGTTAGGTGGTACCTCGTTGTTTTTATCTGCATTTCCCTTATGATGAGGGAGGTTGAACATTTTTTCATATGCCTTTTGGCCATTCGTATGTCATCTTTAGAGAGTGTTTTCTTCATCTCCTTCTCCCATCTTTTAATAGGGTTGCTCATCTTTTTTCCAAACACCTTTTTTAGTTCCTTGTGTATTCTGGTTATCAGTCCCTTATCTGATGCAACATTTACAAAAATATTTTCCCATTCTGAGGGCTGTCGATTCACACTAACTACTGTGTCTTTGGCCATGCAGAAACTTCTTAGTCTGATGTAATCCCACTTGTCTATTTTGTGGACGATGGACTCTGCTTTGAGGGTCTTCTTTAGGAAGTCTTTCCCTACACCAATGTCTCCCAGAGTTTCCCCTGCATTCTCCAGGAGCAGCTTTATAGTTTGAGGTCTTAGATTTAGATCCTTGATCCACCTTGACTTGATTCTTGTCAAAGGAGAGAGGTAGGGGTTCAGATTCATCTTTCTGCAAGTGGAAGTCCAGTTTCTCCAGCACCACTTGCTGAAGAGGCTTTCATTTTCCCACTGAATTGACTGGTACCCCTTGTCAAAGATCAGTTGACTGTATGTTTGGGCACTTATTTCTGGGGACTCTATTCTGTTCCATTGGTCCACATGTCTGTTTCTGTGCCAATACCATGCTGTCTTTATTACCACAGCTTTGTAATATATTTTTGGATCGGGGATTGAGATGCCACCCACTCCATTCTTCTTGTGTAGAAGTGCTTTGGCAATACGGGGTCTTTTATGATTCCAGACAAATTTTAAGATTGTCTTTTCTAGATCTGTGAAGAATGTGTCTGGTACTTTGATTGGCATTGCATTAAATAGGTAGAGTAATTTGGGTAGAATTGCCATTTTGATTATATTAACTCTTCCAATCCATGAACATGGGATGTCCTTCCATTTTTTTGTGTCATTTTCAATTTCTTTTTTTACCTTCTCGTAGTTTTCCTTGTGGAGGTCTTTAACTTCTTTGGTTCCTCTAACCTCTTAATTCTTTCCCTTTTCTCTACCCTTCTTTGTACTGAAATGGGAAGCATGTTGATACATAAATGCATTTATTTAATAAATCCTATGTAGATAGCTAAATTTTTGAGGGAATGTAATCTTTATATGGTTTTTCTGAAGCCACAAACTATCTAAAGGTACTTAGGGGAATTAATTTCATGGTGAATATGACTCAAGTGGTGGTGGAGAATCTGGGCCTAGTGTTGGCTATGTTCAAAACAACCCCCTGTGTTGGGCACTCCCACACAAAGGACTGCTCTGGCTTAGGTTTGTAGAGAGGCCCCATGGGAAGCTGTCCACCAGGGCTTAAGGTACACGGGGAAGACTACCCTTGGGGAGGCTGGAACCCTTGAGGCACAACTGACTCAACTCCAAAATGTCTCCACCCAGGGGGAACCAACAGCCTTCATTGTGCCATCTCTCAGAAACACACTAAACCCTACCTTGCCTCAGTTTGTCCCTCTCTCTGCTGTCTGCTTTTAGGGTGCCAAGGGCAACATGGGAGAACCAGGAGAGCCTGGGCAGAAAGGGCGACAGGTAAGAACCCTTACATCCCCCAACCCCCTTGACCCTGCACCACTATCCAGGGCTGGGGTCACATCCACCCTATTTGTTCTTCCACAGGGAGACCCAGGCATTGAAGGCCCCATTGGATTCCCAGGACCCAAGGTGAGTTGCCCTTGAGTAGGCTCAGACCCCTGGGCTCCTAGTGAGGCCAATGCCAGTGAGCCTGGTGTGGCCTCAGGGGCCCAGTGCATTCTGGGGCAGGCTCCCCTGCCCTTCGCTGCCCTCACCAAAAGCATTCCTGATGTCTCCAGCCCAGCCCTCCCTCCACCATCCACCTGTTACCAAGGCAGAGAAGCACCTCCATAGCTTGAAGGTCACCCAAAACCTGCTATCTAGCTTGACTCCTCATCCAGTCTCCTCCACACACAATTTCCAGTCTCCAAATACAGCCCATTCTGTGCTCCCCTTTACCTGCTCAGTCTCAGCCTGTCCTTTCCTGTCTGTTTCTCATAAAGAGCCCCATCATATTCCACCATAATCCCTCCCTGACCCCCTCCTAATCCCATCATAACCCATCATAGATCCCATCCTAACCCCATCCTAGCCCCACCATCTAATGTGGTTTCTTTCCTCTGCCCTCAGGGTGTCCCTGGCCTCAAAGGAGAGAAGGTGAGGTTCTGACTGCACAATCCAGCATGGCCAGACCATCTCAGCAGCGTCCATCAAAGCCTGTTGGTCACCCCTGGGGGCACAGAATTGGGCTTCTGTCAGTGGTAGTTTGGGCCTGGTTGTTTGACCTAAGGCTTTAACTTTTGTTCCAGTGACAGCATTATCTGAACTAACTGGCCTTGCTTTCCTTCTGCACAGGGTGAATTTGGAGCCGACGGACGGAAGGTAAGCTGGCGGATCAGGCAGGTGCCCCACCTTTCTGCTGCTGTGAGGGACAAGGATTGGGGCTGATGGGACTCCTCTCTCCTCTGTCTCCAGGGAGCCTCTGGCTTCGCCGGCAAGAATGGGACCGATGGACAGAAGGTAGAGTGAACCTGCAGCCAGCGCTGGGCCTGGTCTCATGGGAACATTCCAGCCAGCCCTGAAGAACTCCCAGGTCTGGCCTGACCTGGCAGTTCACATGTGCACACACAGCAAGGGACCCTCGATGCTCCTGGACCTGGCCATGTCCCAGGGATTTGCCATGCCTTCACAGAGGCAGCCCCATAGCAGTCTTCACAGAATTGCACTCATACCCACGGGCTGTGACCTGGGCTACACCCGCCCTTGTGCCTCCACCACTGGCACACAGAATCCCACCCTGAGCTTCTCTCACCCTTTTCCCCCTCCAGGGCAAGCTGGGGCGCATCGGACCCCCAGGCTGCAAGGGAGACCCTGGGAACCGGGTAAGTATGACATAACATCCCACCTCACACTAAACCTTGGAGTTGCCAGATGGGTGGGAAAGTGATGCCACTTACACTTGCATTCCCCCTCGGCCCAGCCCCTGCCCTGCCCTGCCTTGTCCTGCCTAACCCCAGCACAGGAACCTTCTGGGCTACCCACAGGTGGGTCGTGAGGCCCTGAGACTCCAGCACTCTTGTACTGCTCCCTCTCTGAACTGAGGGCCACTCAGGGCCTGGCCCTGTGGGCTGGGGTCCTGTTGAGCAGGGCCTTCATAGCTTGGGTAGGATGGTATCTGGCTTGAAGGGAGAACTCAGCTCACGTGGGTGCAGCACCTCACCCTGTGCCCACACCACCTCTTCCCTTCTCTTCCAGGGTCCTGATGGCTACCCAGGGGATGCAGGGAACCCGGGTGAGCGTGGAGACCAAGGAGCTAAGGTGGGTGACCTTACAAGGTGAAGGGCCAGGCAGCCAGGCCACCACCTCCAGGTCTTCTACCTGCCCCTGGCTCAGGTCTCTGGGAGATGTCGGTCAGGAGCAAAGGGCCGTGGGTTGCCCAGGAAGACCTCAGGATACCCAGGTGGTGTCTGCCAGCTCATGACCAGCCTGCAATGCTCTGTGGTTGCCCAGATGGGCCCCAGCCACAAGCCTCCTTAACCCACCCAGCCTCTTGTAGGTTCCCTGTGGGGGGGGGAGCTCCACCCTCCTAGGACACTAGAGCCGTCACTTCATCCCTGGCAGCCCAGAATCTGAGAAATAGGAAGAGCAGCCCTTCCCCTGGAAGCCCTGTGCATGCACAGACCCCTCGGCCTCCCCACCTCCCCTCAGACCTCGAGCCACACAGGGCTTCTGCCACCGAGAAGGCTCAGAGTACCTTATGCATGGACTGGTGCTGACGGTCCCTTGGCAGCCTCTGGATAGCCTTTGGCATCCTGAGTGCCTGCTAGGGTCCTGCCTGCTGCCAGGGTGCCTGAAGCTGACCTCCAAATCCTTCTAGGGGGATGCCGGCCGCCCAGGACGCAGAGGGCCCCCAGGAGAAAGCGGGGCCAAAGGGAGCAAGGTGGGTCCCCCTGTACCTCTGCAGCCCAGCCAGCGATGCCCACTGCCTATGGCAGGATGGTGGTTCCCTGCTGGACCCCACAGACATGATGGGATGGAAAGGCCCAGCAGTGTGCCCTCAGACCTCCAGATCCCACTGGAAGGCAATAGGGCTGTACCCCACATGCAGCTGGGCTCACCATCCAGTGCCAGCCACCACCTGCTGAGTTGTCCCCTCCCTCGCCCCACAGGGATATCAAGGCAACAACGGATCCCCCGGGAGCCCAGGTGTGAAAGGAGCCAAGGGTGGACCTGGGCCCCGTGGACCTAAAGGCGAGCCGGTGAGTTCAACTGCCACCCCTAAAGTCCCTGTGGGTCCCCCAGTGACCCAACTCTGCTGCCTCAGTTCCCTGCTCCAGGCCTCAAGATTTCCAGTATCTCCAGGTGTGCCTCTGTGTCCCCCTTACAGCACAGAGGGGGGCATACACTCGTGGGTCCCACATGGTCTGCCTCAGGGTAGGTGGGGGCTTCTCAGGACTAATCATCCAGGGGACACAGCTAAGGACAAGGCCTGGCCTGGGCCTAAACCAGGGAGACTGCATTCATCCTCGGTCTAAGCCAGGTTCAACTCACCTAGGACTTACAGCCTGACCAGTGCCTCCACCCCATCATTTCTAAATCTTCGGCTGGGACACAGCTGGCCCTGCACAAGGACAAAGGTCCAGGGCAGAGCCCAAGGTCCAAGCTGGGGCCCTGAGAGGACAGAGTCCTGCCTGGGACCACAGGGGAGCCAGCACAGCCCCATCCCTCCGTAGCTCTGGCCCTAAAGGACCTTGGGAGAAGCACCCAACATGCCTGTTCTCTGCAGGGACGGAGAGGAGATCCTGGTACCAAGGGCAGCCCAGGCAGCAGTGGTCCCAAAGGAGAGAAGGTGGGTCATCTGCATGGGGAGCAGGCCTGGCTGTGCCACATCTGGCTGGGGACTCACGGCACCCCCATCCACCCAGGAGAACAAAAGCAACCCTCGAGGGGGATTGCTCCCTCCAAGCAGGAGGCGGACAGGATCCCAGGCCCCAGATGAGGGGCCTGCAGGTCATTGCCTGTCCACTGCATGCTGCCCACCCCCAACAGCCACTGTAGATAGCACGCCCTGTGGCCACCGCAGCTCCTGAGATTGTCCCTTTGCGATGGGGGTGAAGGGGCTTCCTCCTCTGAGAGGCAGGAGGGCCCTGCCCTGCTCTGAATGGCCTCAGTGCATGGGGAGGCCTGGTAGTCAGGAGCAGAGACATGAACTGGAGAGGTTACAGGATGCCACTGGCCGCTGCTCCAACACCCTCAGCACTAGGGTGTTCCTCACTGAGGAGCTAAGCAGCCCATTCCTGAACCCTACCCCACACTGCTGCCACTCAGTCCCCAACTGGGCCTCTCTTCTCACAGGGTGACCCTGGCCTCGAGGGGCCCCGTGGCCTGGCTGGAGAAGTGGGCAGCAAGGGAGCCAAGGTGAGTAGGGGCAGGTCTGCATTCAGAAGGTGCTGCCCTTCCCCACCCTGCCCACGTGGGCTCTGCTCCCCCCACAGACCCTGCGGACAGCCACGGGATCGGTATCAGGGTCTTTTGAGTTGTTGCCATTGGACGAGGTCCTCCAACCTCATCCTTTCCTTTCCAGGGAGACCGAGGCTTACCTGGACCTAGAGGCCCCCAGGGGGTTCTCGGAGAGCCTGGAAAGCAGGTCAGCAGCTGACTCTGGAGCCCCCTCTTCCCTTGGACCTCACAGCCCACTTCCCACCCTGGGGTAACACGTGGGCCCTCCTGTCCCCAGCAACCTTGGGGAGCACGACCAAAGCCCATTCCAGCCTGAGGGATGAGCCATATGGGTGGGGTCAGGGTGGTGCCTGGTGCCTGGATGAGGCAGACAAAGAGGAGGCTCCCCAGTCCAAGGTCCCTATAGGGCAGCTCAAAGAGCTAGAGGTAGCATGGCCTGATGGTCAGAGAAGGGCTGGGTGCATCAGGTGACACCTGGGTTCAGCCAGTCCCTGTCTGTACCAACTTCACAATTTCTCTCCTGCCCTCAGGGATCTCGGGGAGACCCTGGTGATGCTGGGCCCCGTGGAGACTCAGGACAACCAGGTCCTAAGGTATGTCCCCTTCCTGCCCAGCAGAATGGGACAGGGACCCAGGGTGGCACCCATGGGAGTACTGGCCTTGGGGGAGCCCTGCTGTTAGACAGTGAGGCAGGGCTGAGCCTCCTGTGCTCTGCTCCAGAAAGAGGCTCCTGTGGCAGGCCAGGCTCAGCCTCCTGGAGGACATACAGGTGGGCCAGCCGTGCAAGGGGCCTGCTGATGTGACCCTCATCTCCACATGTCAGTGGAAACTCCTGGGCCTCTTGGCATAGGACCCCCTAACCCAGAGGTGGACAGGGCAAGGCTGGCCCTGCTCACAGCCCAGCCCAGCAGTGCCCAGTCTGCTGCCACCTGGTGTGCTCTGCAGTCCCATGTGGACAGAGCCTCCCAGACCCACCCTGTCTGCAATTCATGCCTGACACAACCTCTTTCTCTAGGGTGACCCTGGCAGGCCAGGATTCAGCTACCCAGGCCCCCGAGGAGCTCCTGTGAGTCGTCATGTGGGATGGGGTACCCAGAGGGGGAGGGGGTCTTGAAGTAAAGTTCCAGTATTTCCCTCCTAGGGGGAGGGGAGAATGGGGGAGGGGAAGGGGTTAGTCACTATGGAGGCTAGTCCACCCAGGCACCCAGGGACACAGCAGACCATGGGGCAGGTGTGCCCAGCCTTGGGCTTTTGTGTGATCTGATCACCGTGACACTGCAGAGGATGGGAGCTGGGGCTCTGACAGCCTCTGGTTCCCGGGTGGGCTTTGCTGAGTCACCTGATCTTTGTGCTTCACAGGGAGAGAAAGGCGAGCCTGGACCTCGGGGTCCTGAGGTACGTGGGGGGTGCATTGTCGAGCTCCTTCCCCCTCAGAGGGTGAGGGGTCCTGCAAGGCCTGCAGTTGTGGCCAGGAATTCACCCACATGTCATAGGGCCTTCTTGGGTCCCTTTCTTGTCCAGGGCCAGCCCCATGGGTGCTTGCTGAGCCTTGAGGGCAGTAGCTGCCCACCGACCAGTCCTTTCAGACCAAGGTCGGCCACTCTGAAACCCACGCAGATGTTGCACTGACAGCTTTCCTGATGAAAAGTACCCTGTGTCCCTGGTAGATCATGAAGGTCTTGGAGGGTCGGGTGGGAGTGTCGACTAAACATGTTTCCTGTGTCACAGGGAGGCCGAGGTGACTTTGGCATAAAAGGAGGGCCTGGGAGGAAAGGAGAGAAGGGAGAACCGGTGAGTGTCCTCGATCCCTGGGGGGATAACTGAGCGAGGGCAGGACAAGGGCGGAGAGTAGTGCACAGCTCAATGCTGGCGGGGCAGCCAGTGGGCAGCAGATGGGCGGCGCGGTGGGTCCACAATCACAGGTGCGAGTAGCTATGGTCGGGTGAGTGCTGTGCCCCACCTCCCACAGGTCTGTTGGGCCCTGTGCCCCTCAGTGCAGGTGGCTGCTCTCTACACTCGCACCGAGACGGACAGGCAGGAACACGGCTGGGCCTCACTGCTGATACTCCCAAGGGGGAACATAGGTGTGGAGGGAGCACAGCCCCTGCTTTGTGGAGGGGCCTTCCCTGGTGGCAGCTGAACCCACCTGCCCTCTTCCTTCTCAGGCAGATCCTGGTCCCCCTGGTGAGCCAGGCCTTCGGGGGCCCAGAGGAGTCCCAGGACCGGAGGTAGGCCAGCCATTGGTCCCCTTGCCCCTTAGACCACAGCCCCTAGTTTTGCCTCTCACTGTCACCTTCCTCCTCCAGGGTGAGCCTGGCCCCCCCGGAGACCCTGGCCTCACGGTAGGTGGCTTGTGGGGCAAGATCGATATCTTACCCTTCCCCCTCCTAAAGATGGGAGATCAGGGGCAGAAGTACAGGAGCACAGTCAGAGAGCAAGGTCAGCAGGGGAGTCCGAGGGTGAGATTGGAGGGGCGACATCAGTGGGGTGCGGGAGAGCAGCAGGGCAGCACCAGCCAGCCTCACTCTCTGCTCCTGCCCCTGTGGAGATGCCTGCCCAGTGTCCCCTGGGTTCTTCCTGAGAAGCTCCTCTGGGCGATGCCCTCATGGCCTCTCAGAATTTGCTCCCTGGGGCTGGACACGCCCTGATACACTGTGTTGCAGGAATGTGATGTCATGACCTACGTGAGAGAGACTTGCGGGTGCTGCGGTGAGTCTCTGCCCAGGGTGCAGGTGGGTGGGCCTGGATATTGAGGTGAAGCTTCCTGCCCTCCTTCCTCCCTTCTCCCCTCTGACCCTGGCCACCCCTGCAGACTGCGAGAAGCGCTGTGGTGCCCTGGATGTGGTTTTCGTCATTGACAGCTCTGAGAGCATAGGCTACACCAACTTCACCCTGGAGAAGAACTTCGTCATCAACGTGGTCAGCAGGCTGGGTGCCATCGCCAAGGACCCGAAGTCAGAGACAGGTCAGCACTGGGTATGGGAGGGCGCAGGCCAAGCAGGACAGTTCACTTGTCCCATTGAGACAGTGTCTAAGCTCTGAATGGGCCCCTCTCACACACTCGGCCGTTGCAGGGACACGCGTGGGCGTGGTGCAGTACAGCCACGAGGGCACCTTCGAGGCCATTCAGCTGGACGATAAGCGCATCGACTCCCTGTCCAGCTTCAAGGAGGCCGTCAAGAACCTTGAGTGGATTGCAGGCGGCACCTGGACACCATCTGCCCTCAAGTTCGCCTACAACCAGCTCATCAAGGAGAGCCGACGCAAGAAGACCCGTGTGTTTGCAGTGGTCATCACCGACGGGCGCCATGACCCACGTGATGATGACCTCAACCTACGGGCACTGTGTGACCCCGATGTGACAGTCACAGCCATCGGCATTGGTGACATGTTCCACGAGAAGCATGAGAACGAGAACCTCAAGTCCATCGCCTGCGACAAGCAGCAGCAGGTGCGCAATATGACGCTCTTCTCTGACCTGGTGGCCGAGAAGTTCATCGACGACATGGAGGATGTGCTCTGCCCGGGTGAGCCAGGGGACCCCCCTCATCTGTTGACAAGACGTGCAGCATCCCAGGTGGGATGGAGGGAAACTTAGAGGTGGGAAGATCCGCTCATGGGCAGGTCAGCAGGGCTGCTGAGAGACAAACTGGGACTGACCGTAACCCCTGCCTCTTTCCTTTCTTCTAGACCCCCAGATTGTGTGCCCAGACCTTCCCTGCCAAACAGGTAATGCGAGTACCCAGAGCCCCACCCCAGACTAGCAGAACAGCCTGGTCAGGGTGGAGGGCTTTGTGGAGACCTCAAGGCAATACCCTGTGGAGGTCTCTCCTTATCAGGATTCCCTGGAGATTTGTACCCCAATAACCCCCGACGTGGCTGAGGAGGGGCTTGCGGAAGGGTCCTTCCACATGTACTTCAGGGCAGGTGCCACCTGGTGCCCATGGTCTTGGTTCACAGCCAAGAAGTGTCCATGGGTCTCTCAGTCTCCCCACTGCCCAGAGGGACACACACGGGCAGGACAGGCCTGCACTCGGTTGTTTGGAAGGATTTGGATTTGGTGAATGGCATGTGCAGCACCCACACAGTGTGGCCAGTCCACTTGTTTCTAACCCCGCCTAGCCTTAAGGCTGCTACACCATCATCTCTGGGAGCTATGTCCCTGCTGTGGCTTATTTGTGGCTGGAGTTGGGCATTTCCAGGGCTCAGGGGCAAGGAGGCACCGTCCACACTATGGGACATCATTGCTGACACCTCCATGGTTACTTCTGCACAGAAACTAGGGGGTGGGGACCACAGGCCCTTGGAACTGCACTGGACGCTTCAGGAGCTAAATACCCCACCACTTACTGTGAGTCCCATCACCTCCAGAGCTTGGAGGTGGGGACCCCAAGCTGTTCTATGAGGTGAGGCTGCCGTGGAGCTGGGCTGCCGTGGAGCTGGGCGAGGGCATTTTGACAGGTCTGACCTGGACGTAGTGAGGTCTGAGATCCTTGGCAGGGTCTTCCCTGGAGGTCAGTGTTTCGTTATCTGCGTGACCTAGGTTTAGGGTCAGACACTTCATGAAGGAGGAGGCACTGGAGCTGCCTGAGGAAGGTGCCATGTAGTATTGGGGGGTTGAGTCCCCAAGCTACTTCTGGCAGAGAACTTTCCCAAGGAAGTACAGAGTTGGTGGGGCAGGCTGGTGGTGCTTGGAGCCAGCCCTTCTCTGCCCTGAGACTCCAGCAGCCCCAGGCTCCTATTCCAGGTAAGCGGGCACCCTTCTGGGGGTGGCATCTGGCCACACAACACAGCCGGGCTGTGCCCTGCCCTGAGTCCTCTTGTAATGGGGGGGTCCCTGATTGGCCCAGCTGAGGCTGAGGTGGTTAAATCAAGGGGTCAGCCTGACCCCTCGAGGGCAGAGACCAGATGTCACTGGCCTGGCAGTGGCCCAGCACCGTTGCTCTGTCGTGGGCTCTGCGCGAAAGCAGTGAGTGTCTCCCATATGATAAGTGCTCTTGTCCATCGAAGAAGCTCCCCTCACTGCCTAGTTTGCTAGGCGTTCTATCATGAGTGGATGATGGGTCTGGCCAAGTGCTTTTTCTGCCTCTATTGAGGAGATCGTGTACACTTTGTTAGTCCATTGAAATAAGGGGTTGTGGTGATTGATTTCCAAGTGCTGGATGAGCCTGTCTATCTGAATTAAATCCCATTTAGTCACGATTCTGTGCGCGCTCTTGGATTCGACCTGCTAGTACTTCATGGAGGGGTTTTGCACTGTATTCTTGATGCCCTTGCCTGTAGGCTTCCTGTCTGTGCTGTCTTGTCAGCCTTGCTGATGGGGCACTAGCCTCGGGGGTCTGTGTGGCTCCAGGTAATGCGAAAGTAGGCTCAGAGCAAAGGAGACTCTGGAGTCTCTTGCCCTCCTCCACCCTCCCTGAAGCCTCCAATACCCAACAGAGAAGGGGAGCCCCTCCAGAGACCCCTCCTTCTCAACCTCCTTAACTACCTTATTCCTAATTAGACTCATAACACTCAGCCTTAAAGTTGTTTGAAACTTCAAAGTGAATTAGGCATTGTGACTCCAGGAAATAACACAGTTGTGACTTGGGAATGGGCATTTGAAACAAGATGTTCTAGGTTGAACATCTCGCTGGCTCTGCCCAGCCCTAACCTTCTAGGCCAAACAGCCTGTCCATCCAGGGGCCCAGCCACCCTGGGCTTGGATCAGGCCAGGAGGTGTTCTTCATGGTGTTGCACACTAGTTATAACCCATAGAGATATTATTCAGCGGTAACTACTGCTCGGAGTAACCTCAATCTCAACTCAGACAAGGCAGAAGCAGGAGCTGACTCAGGGCTGGTGGGAAAGGTTCCAAAGGGCTGTCTCTGTACCAGCCCATCTTGGTTTGAGAATTGGCACCTACCCCATGGAGAGATGGACATCTCTAGTCTTTGTAACCTGAGCAGTGGTGCAAGTTAGGGTGTGGTGCCCACAGGAGTCAGACCTTGACCTCCTGCAGACCCCAGAGTGAGACAGAGAAAGAGAGAGCGCTTTCCCTGGGTGCTTGCAGTTCAGAGACATTCTCAGGTTCTCAGCTCCTTGGTGGAGTGAGAGTGAGGGAAGATGAGCTGCCCACCACCAACTGCAGCTCCCACCTACTTATGATGTCTCCCTGACTCCCTGGCCATGCACTCACCCGAGCAGGGGCCACAGGCCACCACATCAGCCACAGCCCTGAATGCCCTCTCTGGACGCTCCCTTGCAGATGGATCACGGCCTGGTGGCGAGCCCCCGGTCACCTTCCTCCGCACGGAAGAGGGGCCGGACGCCACCTTCCCCAGGACCATCCCCCTGATCCAACAGTTGCTAAACACCACGGAGTTCACACAGGACCCGGCTGCCTACTCCCAGCTGGTGGCTGTGCTGGTCTACACCGCGGAGCGGGCCAAGTTCGCCACAGGGGTGGAGCGGCAGGACTGGATGCAGCTGTTCATTGACACCTTTAAGCTGGTGCACAGGGACATCGTGGGGGACCCTGAGACTGCGCTGGCACTCTGCTGACACTGTGGGCCTCCCGTGCGCAGATGGCTGGAGCTGCCCCCTCACCCTGCATTTTAGCTTCTTAGTGCTACCTACCACAACCAGGTGGCTTAAGATAACAGGTGTTTGCTTGTGAACAGAGCCCAGAATCCAGATATGGGCAGGAGCACTCACTCCCAAGGCTCCCAGGGAGGCTCTCAGTAGACTCTGGTGTTCCTTGGCTTGTGGCTGCCTCACTTAAGGGCATGATTTTAAGGCCCATCTAAGTCCAGAAGTCCAGGTCTTTAGTTTAAACCCACCTGCACAGTCCTCTTTGGGATCAGGCTATGGGCATCTTCTGGAGGCATTACCCAGCCGACCACTCCAACCCTGTCCAGCTGAGCTGTCATGCATCTGGGGACAAGGGTAAGAGAGGAACCCCATTGCATGGGGCATCCCCCACCCTGGCTGATCCTCAGGGACAGCCCCAGAGGTTGTAACAGCCAGCCACAGGCTTTGGTGATGCGATGCATGCCTAGGGTCCTGACACCATGACACATTTGAGCTGGCATCACACCCATTGGGACAAACCACCTAAGTGCCCCAGCATGCCCTGCTTCTCCAGGCATCCGCATCCTCTCCGCCTACCTCTGGGCATTCAGAGACCCCTGGGCAACTTGAGCAGAGAACCCCAGGGACCTCCAAGTGGGGAACCTTCCCCACAGGAGATTGGCAGAGGCATTGCCCCCACAAGGCAGGCTCAGACATAGGATGTCTCGCCAATGTCCGAGGAGCCCTCATCTAGGCTCAAGGTTCTGTCCTTGTAGTCATGCCCCATGCCCCATGCTCACTACCCACCAGCCAGGCCAGATCTCCCACCATGGGGCTCAGCAGTAGGAGGGGAAGTAGAGTCCACCGCCCACCTAGCCAAGGTTGCAGGGGTGGCCTTGGAGCAGAGCCACTCTTTGCTTGCAGCAGATAAGCTACATCCTTAATAAGCTCATTAAAACATTCAGATGCAGTTGGTGTGAATGTCTCCGAGAGCCGAGATGTGGGAACCAGATGTGTGCCGTGGTCACTGGCCAGCTAGGTGTGCTCACTAATGCCAAGGGCTGGATGCCTGACTCTTCAGGGCCACTCTGAAGCTGAGTCCCTGTTGAGGTCCTCAGGCATGTGTACCTAGGGACAGTACTGGCTTTTGATGGGATTCCTGGGGTCAGCATGTCCAGGTCAAGAAGCCAAGCACCATCTCAGGAGCACCATCTCTTCCTCCTGGGAGAGGCACAGAGCCTGACCTGGCTTCATGTCCATGGCATGTGGACAGTCATTGTCTCAGCCCATAGTCTCTTGCCCATATGATGTCCACATGTGTGGCGGGCAGCTTGGCTTCATCCCTAGCTGCAGCCCCACCCTCATCTGGTCATCATGTCCAGGGCTGGTGACTGCTCAGTTAGGGGTTTGTATGGATGAGCCTCAGCCTGACTCTCACATGCCCACGGCACACTGAAGCATAGCATTCAGAGGGGACTTGGCCTTCCAGGCTTGCCTGGAGAGACATGGCCAGTCAGCTCCAGAGGCACCTGGGCAGCAACTCAGGCAGCTTGGAGACAGCCAGTGAGGGATCACTACAGGAGTCAAGGCTGGAGGTCTTCATGAGACCCCCTCCTTCTGCTTTTGCATCGAATTCTTGGGCCAAGAGAGGGACTTTACGACCCTCCCCACCCTGAAGCTTCAAGGGACAGACCTAGCTAGGATGGCCTTAGCTGTGCACAGGCCCTCTGGCCCTGGCCTCCGATGGAGTCTCCAGCACTCTGGTTTAGGATGCATCTTCGGAGCAGCTGCCTGGCCCCACTCCTGGTGCCTCTCAAGAGCCTGGGCTGAGGATCCACCTGGGACTGCTCTGTGAGGTGCCCACCATCAGTGACTTTGAGTGAAGCTCCTGAGTCTAGCAGTCCATCAGATCTAGTTGACAAAATGTGCATAGAGAGATGGGCCTGGGGAGTGGTCAGAGTAGGGCAGAACCAGCAAGGGTTGTGGCAGGGATGGGGAGTGGCCACAGTGGAGCAGAGCAGGGTGGGAGTGAGGGCAGAGCCCTGGGCCTGGGCAGGCACCCACAGTGCATCTCCCCCCAGAGCTGTACGTGGCCCAGTGCACGCAGCGGCCTGTGGACATCGTCTTCCTGCTGGATGGCTCGGAGAGGCTGGGCGAACAGAACTTCCTCAAGGCACGGCACTTCGTGGAGGAGGTGTCACGGCGACTAACACTGGCACGCACGGATGACGACCCACTCAATGCTCGCGTGGCACTGCTGCAGTTTGGTGGTCTGGGCGAGCAGCAGGTGGCCTTCCCGCTGACCTACAACCTGACGGTCATCCATGAGGCACTGGAGGGCGCACGCTACCTCAACTCGTTCTCGCACGTGGGTGCAGGTGTCGTACATGCCATCAACACCATCGTGCGTGGTGCTCGGGCCGGGGCGCGCCGCCATGCTGAGCTGTCCTTCGTGTTCCTCACGGATGGTGTCACAGGCAATGATAGCCTGGAGGAGTCGGTGCACTCCATGCGTAAACAGAACGTGGTGCCCACTGTGGTGGCCGTGGGCGGAGATGTGGACATGGATATGCTGACCACACTCAGCCTTGGCGACAGGGCCGCTGTATTCCGTGAGAAGGACTATGACAGCCTGGTGCAGCCTAGCTTCTTTGACAGGTTCATCCGCTGGATCTGTTAGGCCACCACTGTGCCCTGTGTGGTGCAGGCAAAGCCTGGCGCCCTCCGACCTGGTGCTACTCCAACCCCAGCCCAGCTGGCCACCGGGAACTCAGGGCCTCCTGCGGGGCACCCTACATGTGTTGTGGGTCTCAAGCCCAGGGAGGTCCCCAGGGGGAAGGCCTACTCCAAGGCCTCTGCACCTCCCTTCCTCGGATCCTGCAACCTGTGGCAGCCCTGGGGCCCCTCCTTCCCTCAGCCCTCCCCCACCCAGAGGCTTCCTGGAACCAGACCCTGTCAGTCCCTACGCCCTCAACTGGCTACCCACTTTCTTAGCGTCTCAGCCTACCCTGGCTCCTGCCTCACCCCATGCCCAGTGCCCACTCTGCAGCCCCTTTCTAAAGCTTTCTGCCAGTTCAGTGCCCACCTGGGCTCCTAAGAGCAGCACCACCTCCCCCAGCCTCTGTGACACACACCCCATGGTCCAATAAAGGATTCGAACCACCTCCTGCTTGCCAGCCCCGAGTGTGTGTGCCCAGCAGGGACCCCCCAAATATGTCTCACCTTTGTGACTTCCCCCAGCCAGCAAGGGTACCCTGGGACCTGCCCTCCAGGGCTGGTAACTCCCCACATCATGGAGCCCAGCCAGGCCTCTGCCATGGGGGCAAGTGACACCTCAAGAAACTGCCCACCCACGTTCTCCCCAGGTATGTGGGCTGGACAGCCTCAACCTCAGCATCCGCCCTGGCCAGTCAGCTTTGGCTGGGAACAATGGCACATGATCCTCCTTCCCCAAATAAGGGCCAAAATGCTTTAAGATCTCGTGGTTTGTGTGGGGATCTCTTAGGGTTGGACAGATGGACAGACTGACTGCATGGGCAGACAGAGAGATTCCTTTTCTTCAGTCTTGATACTTTCGGTTGTTCAGGCTCCTAGATGTTGTGAGCCCACCTCCGGGCAGTGCATGTGGGACCCCTGGCTCCGGCAGGCAGGTGCCCTGCTCTGTTCGTCTGCACAGGCAGCCATTACAAGGCCCCAGGCCGAGCACCCCGAGCAGCAGAACTGACCTTCCCTGGTGCTGGAGGCCAGAGCTGGAGACCAGGGCAGAGGTAGTGCCGCAGCCTCAGAAGGCACTGGGGCAGGGGTCTGCTGGGCCCCTCCCAGTTTCTAGAGTCCCTTGGCTGGTGGGTGTCATTCCAGTCTGCACATGGCATTCTCTCCTGTGTCTCTGTGACAAATTGCCCTTTTGCAAGGATGTGAGTCGGATTGATCAGTGCCCACCCTACTCTGGCATGACCTCATCCTAGTTACATCTGCAAGGACCCTGTTTGCAAGTACGGTCACAATACGAAGGAATCGGGAATCACAAATCGGAACATCACATGGGGGTTGGGGAGGACACAGTCGGTCCCGTAACTCCCTGACTCCTGCACATCCCTTTGGGGACAACTGGCTCATGTTCTGATACTTCTAGCTTCCTAGCCTGCAACTGGAAGCAGGACAGCAATCATTTTCTCATCCTCAGCCCCTCCCGCCCATCCCAAGAAGAACCATGTGAATGAATGCCAGCTACAGAGGAAAAAAGCTGCCAGATTCCCTCAGTCTCTGTGTCTGTACCTGCAGCCTCCGCCTGCCATACTCCACTAAGGACCTCCCAGGCCAGTCAGGTGAGGGGAGGCAGAGGCCCAGCTGCACCCGCCGGAGCTCACCCACCGGGCTGAGCCTGGCCCCCTCTCAAGGGGAGACAATGGCCCTCTCTGAACCAGCCCTGCCTGTGCACCCACTGACTCCAGGGGCGCAGGCACATCAGTCCCCCTGAAGGGTTGTCAGACCCCAGAGAGCAGGCATGTGGGGTCCCCTCACCAAGTTCCCCTTCAGTGTCCCCTCACCAATGTGCCTCACCTACATACCCACACACTTGTCCCATCATCCAGCTGCCTCTTGCCTGTGAGCTCTCACCAACATCGCACCCACGTCCCTCACCAAAGCCCCACGTGAACATCGTCTCACCAGCACACCCTCCCCTACACTTCCTTACCAGCCTGCCCTCCCTGGTGTCCATGCCTCACTAACCTCTCCTCGGTGACTTCTCCATCCATTGGAGCAGCCCACTCCATGCTCCTTCCACAACATGCCTCCTGGAGGCCCCCTTGTGGAAGCCCCTTACAAAAGCTGCCTCCCCCGCGCGCCCTCAGACCTAAGCAGGGCAGCCGCGGGCAGAGCGTCTCTCTCCCTGCATAGTGCTTAGTCAAGAGCTTGTCCTCCGGAAAAAAAGGTTCCTATAGGCCCATCCTCGCTCTACCGGGCCTCACTTCTGAGCTCCTGGGCCTCATCACCTTGTTATCTGTGCATGAACGAGCTACGCTGTCACCCTTCCCGTTCATGTCAGGATGTGCTGCAGTGGTTTTCAATGAACCTTCTTTCTCCTGCCCTCTGGAGGCCCTTCCCGTGGCCCCCAGGAGTAGGGTCAGAGCACGATAGTGCCAGACCACAGTTCCTGTCTGCTCTGTCTAGGAGGAACGGGCAGCCAGGGCCCTGGGGAGGACAGTTCTCTGACACTGCAGGAACCACAGACACACAGGAAACAGGAACAGGGCAAGCTTAGGACAGGTCTCCTCTGCCCTGAAATCAGGGCGGGAACCTGGGCCTCGAACAAGTGGCTCATCATGCTGCCCCACAGCCCTCGGGCCCCTCCAGGAGGCAGCAGGTCAGTCACCTGAGACCCAAGGCTCTGAGTCTTTGAGCCCTGGAGGGGCACCAGCAATCCAGCTGACCCTCCCCCAGGTTGGCCTCTGTGCCCGCACCTCACCCAGCCCACAGCTCCCTCTTGGTGCCAGGCACAGCCTAAGCCTCAAGCCGGTGGGCCTTCATCCCATGTGGATCTGGGCATTCCACCACGCCCCACTGTGTGGCAGGTGTCTCTCTAACCTTTGCTGTAAGTTGGCATAGGGCTATTGTGGTGTGGCCATGGAGGGGGTGGGGATGGGGAAGCATGGGAACAGTGAGGATGTGGAGACAGAGAAGTGGGGACAGGGCTGTGTGGAGACAGCAAGGGTCATGAGGACAGTGGTTCGGGGCTATTTCCCTACAGGGCCTTCTGCTACTCGTCCCAGCAGTCACCAAAGTCATATGGGGGCAGTGGGTGCCCTCTGTGGCCTACGATAGGGGTCCTATCCCCTTTACTGGCCAGGGCTTCAGAAAGGAAGCCATCTTCTGAGATCAGCCACAAGGTGGCGCCCCAGCCACACTCTAGCTGTGCCTGGAACCAGGGCCCTGACATGACACACATTCCTGGCGGGAGCTGTGGGCCAATGGCTGCACATTCCCAGCAACAGGACTCAGCCTTTTTCATGGGTGACTCCACATGCCACAGGCCTGAACATCGCCCTGCCTGGACCTCCCTCACAGGCCTCACTCCCAGTAGCTGGCTGCAGGACAGTGATTCCAAGCAGCCTCATGAGTTCTCGCCAACTGGCTAGTCACCCATTGCCCTTGTAGGCCTGGCCTGTACACAACCAGCGAGACTCGGCATGGAAAACTGACTACAGGAACATTGGGGCTCCACCCTGGCTGTCATGGGGGTCTGTGATGGGAGCCCCTTCAGATCCAGGAGCCCTTTGCTCACATGGGCAGCACCCCCAGCTGGTCAGGAGGCTAAGTGGTCAGCTGTTCCGCCCTTGGGGTGAAGGGACAGCAGAGGGGCCCATGTGAGGTCCTGAGGTCTGTGAGAGCCAGGATCCCAGCTGTTGTCTGGCACCAGCCTCACTGCAAGCCCAAGGTTGCCCCATATGCTGGGTCACAACCTGTTGTGGGCCCAGTAGGACTGACTGTTAGATGACTGTTCACACAGCCAGGCCACAACGATGTAGACCACCTGCATCTTGGGCAGGGCCAGTATGGTGGAGATTTCCCCCTCCCTCCCTACCTCCTTGCTGACTGCCTCTAGCCCAACCCATAGCTGGGTTGAATGTATCACCCAAAAGTCCACATGGTGGAATTTGGCTGTAGTTAGAGGGACTTAATCTAATTGTGGTGTTGAAAAGAGGGACCTTTGGGAAGTGAATGAGCATCAGGCAGGGCCCATGACCGAATTCTGGTGGGTTTATAAGGACGAAGTGAGGAAGAGACACTTGGAAGTAGATACACTTAACTTCACCCTCTGCCACATGACCCACCAGAAAGGACACTCACCAGGTAGGGCCCTGGGCCTCTGTCCTCCACACCATGAGCTGGATAAACCTCTGCTCCTACAAATGACCCAGTTCCTGGTATTTTCTGTTATCAGAAACACAACGATCTAGAACACTCTTCTGTGGTTAAACCACCTGGGTGAAAGTCAGGCCAGGGGCCTGCATCCTCTACTCTACTACACCTGGTGGGCACCCATCCGAGGTGTAAGAAAGTAAGAGAGAGTGGCTCACCCCTCAGCCCCCAAGGGCTCTACACATACACCTGGAGGCCTTGGGGACTGAGGGGTGCAGAGGGACACAGCTGCCCTTGACCTCTGAACTCATTGGGCTTTGAAGAGCCACATGTCCCATGGGACCAGTAGTTGGCATAATGGCTATGTCACTGGACTCCCATGTAGTCGACCGCGGTTCAAGTCCTGGACCCGTGGCTTAAACTCACTCCAGGCACATGTGCATGTGTGCCCAAGATCCCAAGAGGAGAATGGAGAAGAAGGGATTGCGGTGTGGCCATACCCGCAGGGAGGAAGGGGGGGTGATTTCTCACTTTCTGTCTCTCTGTCTCTCTCTGTCTTTCTGGTGAGCACATGTGCCTTGTAGCAAAAACCTCTCAAAAAAAAGAAAGAAAGAAAGAGCCACATGTCCCCCAGGAGATGCACATGTGAACCCCCAAGGGCTGGCAGGAACTCTAGGACCCTGGGTCTCACAGAGCTGTCCTTTACCTGTCCATGTTGGGTGGGTCCTACAAGAGAGGACATGGGACCAACCCAGTAGAGGCCTATTGAGTCCCCAGGGGGTCCCTCGACAGCCAGCCCCTTTTTCCCAGGTCATTAGCTCCATCTTCAAGTGTGCTGGACCTACCCACAAGTGATTCCATGAGTCCTATCCACAGAGGTACTGTTACCTGTCCCCAGAAACCACCCTCACCCTTGGCCACAAGGAGGAGGACAGATCCAGTTCACAGCAGCCTGGGGCAAGCGCAGGTCTCTAGAGAAGTAAAGTGGAGACACCAGCAGGACCCTCTTTGGAAACCAAGCCCAGAGCTAGTGCCTCTACTCAGGATCCACGTCCCAGCTCCAAGTGCCCTCCATCTCATCTGCTGCCCTGGACCTGCATCTGGGCCTCTACCCAGGTCTGCACACAGGGGGTGGGGCCGACAGCTGATGTAGCAGCAGGGCCAGAAAGGAGGCCCACCCCAGCAGTTGCCAGCTGCTGAGATTGGAGTTACCTCCTACAGTGGGGTCAGCAGCAGATGGTGCACCGTTTCCTCATTTTCACATCAAATAAGGGTCCCAACACCCCAATTCTGCCTCCCCACCAATCTGCTTACACAGCAGACTGAGGAAACCCCAAGGAATGTTCACTACAAAGAGGTGCTCAAATACAGGTATGCTGCCCAGTCACATAGATCCCTGCACCCCAGGACTCTCCCCTCCCAGAGCTGGCCCCAGACGGGGGCCTGCTGGTGCAACCCTCACATGTGCACGCACATGGACACACAGCTATTGCTACTGATGAGGAAGTGCCCATAGGCGGTTCCACAGCTGGCTGTTAGCTACTGCACTTCAAGAGGTCACCCATGAAAACCTGCACACTCTTCCTTGGTGAGGCAGACACCATGCCAGTGACCACCCCCACTGCCCTCCCCGTCCCAGGCACCAGGCAGTTTTCCTACATGGACTGCCCAGGTGGTCTCCTGAGCACCTTGTCCTTGTTCCATATGTAGGAGCTGCTCTCACCGGTCCATAGCAGCCCTCTGCCTGCCGTGTCTGGCGGGAATTTTTCCTTACAATAGGATGCCTGTTACTTACCTTGGGTGATGATGTCTTTTCCAGAAATAAGGTTTTGAGATTAGTAAACTCAAAGGCAAGTAAACTCTTCTATAAGAAAGGTATTTGGGGACCAGCAGATGGCATAATGGTTATGTTGCTGGAGTCCCACATGGTCGACCATGGTTTGAGTCCCAGACACAGCGGTTTCAAACTCACGCCAGGTGTGTGTCATATGCATGCCCAAAATTCTGACAGGAGACTGAAGAAAAAGGGATTGCAGTGTGGCCACCACCACCCCCGGGAGGAGGGAGATTTCTTACTTTCTGTCTCTCTGACAAGCACACGTATCCTATAGCAAGAATCTCTCTTAAAAAAAGAAAAAAAAGGAAGAAGAAGAGAAAGGCATTTGGGGTTTCTACCTTGGGTATTGAACTTCTTTTTAATACCCAATATTGTTGCCTAGTAAGTACATTCTTATTTTGGTTGGGTATCTGTAATAACCATCTGGAAGTTATTTGGGGGGTATAGAGAGTTCTAGAATTACTTTCAAGGAAGAGCCTCTTTGAAGGCAGGAGGCTACCACAGCAGGGAGTAGATACCTGTGAGAAAGTTTCAAGGTGACTAGTGTCTAGGCCTGGCCAGAGCCGGTGACAATGACTTGCTCAGGAGCTGCTCAAGGGCCTTCTTGCCATGTGAGGTGGCTTCCTTGGTATTACAAGTGCTGCCATCCCCATAAAGCATCTGACCTGTGCTCAACCCAAAGCCTCCTTCACATGAATTAAGAGCCACATGGCCTCAGGTGTCCTACACCAAATCCCAGGATGCTCAAAGCCACCTGTGACTGGGCACAGGTCCTGCTGCATCTGTGCAACACCCACACTGTATGGGGCCCAGTATCACCTTAGCTGTAACCTGGTTCCTCCAACACCAGCTCCAATGGCACATGAACAATAGGCTACTGCCCCCATCCCTTTCCCAAGATCCCAGGTCTAGCCCCAGCCCTGCCCACCAAACCAGTACACCACGCAGGTTTGATATGGGGAATTTACTAGAGGCTGCAAGTGACCAAGAGTGACATGACCAAACCACTCTGGATGACCCTGTGAGCACCTCTGCCTCCAGGACAGGTCCTGCCTACCCCACAATCCCACCCCTATCGTTAGCCTCCATCTTTATTCTCTGGGCCCCAAGCTGTGTCTAGAGGCCACCCACCCTGTCATCACAGGACCAAAGTCACAGCCATCACTCCTTCCGGGTTTCCAGGTGGTCGAGTACCAGAGCAGCCTGGGCCTTGGCTTCCTGTAGGAGGCTGGAGACACGCTGGCGGACCTGATAGACAGGATATGGGGTGAGGGGCTGGTCATCACCCTGCCAGGTGGCCACCCCCAACACTATTCCTCAATTGCCACCCTCTACCCTGTTATCCATCCTCCAGTGTCACCTCCCTAACCCCTCCCTGGCCTGTTTACCCTGGAGTGAGCAGGACTATCCAGGGCTTCCTCGTAACCCTGGCCAGGTACTCCTAGACTCTTAGTGTGGACAGGAGGTCTCCCTCGGTTCTGAACCTTAGAGATAGCCAGGTTCACTGACTCTCCACAGACCCATGGCCAGGACTATGTTCTCAAAGTCCCGAGAGTCTGTCCTTTCACTCACTGCCACATGATGGACAGTGACTGCTGTGAACAGCCCAACCATAACACATGGGTGAGGACTGGTGCAGTCCCTAAAAGGCCTCAGGGCCGTTGTTCCACATAAAGACAGAGCCAAGAGTGAAGCCGCTTTGTGGAGATGATCACAGATCCAGATAAAGCACAGGCAGCAGCTGCACACCAGGCAGGGCCGGGCGGTGGGGGTCACTGTCAACAGGCCCGCATTTCCTTCTGAAAAGGTTCTGGAACTTGGTAGAGGTGGCAGTTGCACACATGGTAGATGTGCCAAGTGCACTTTTTTTTTTAAAGAAGTTTTTGCCTAGGGCACACGTGCTTGCCAACAGAGAGACAGACAGTGATAGGGAAAGTGGGAATTCATATCCCCCCTGCCCAAAGAGATTGGCCACACTGCAATCCCTTCTCTGTTCTCCTGGGGTCTTAGACATGCACTTACACACAACTACCCAGCATGATTTTCAAACCACCAGGTCTGGGACTCGAATTACAGTTGACCATGTGGGAGTCCAGCAACGTAACCACTACACCATCTGCCGGCCCCCAAGTGCCCTTTAAGATGTTGAGTTTGTTCTGTGAATTCTACCTCAGTAATAGTAGTAATAGTTTCCCTGTGGCTGCCACGAGTGCTGATGTTCAGAGCACACCTCAGGTGGTTACAACTCTTTGAGTCCCAGGTACTGCTACTGACCCCAACCCAGGAGATTGGGGCACCTGTAGGGCCCATCCCAGTGGCTCCCAGTCTCCCCCAGACAGGGCTGGCCCAGGTTGGCTGAGCTCAGTAGGGAGGGGAACATCAAAGGGGATGCCAGCAGGTGCCATGCCACCTGCTTCCATAGACAGAAGACCCAGCTTTGTCCACTCACACTGCCCTACTGGCTATGCCAGCCAAGGGTTCTGTGCTGCCTCCTGCCCACCTGGTCCTTGAACATATCATCCGTGACATCCTTCAGATTGATGAGCACATTGAAATATGCACCAAACACGCCCATCTCCAAGGCTTTGGCTGCCACCTGCAAGGACACCAGGAGCTGCTGAGACCCACAGATGTCAGGGCCTGGGCCAGGGACCTGAGTGAGCCCCTGGGCCTCATGAAGCCCTCCAACCACATTGATCATGACTGAGCACCGAGCCGCCTAGAGAGTCTCCACTCGAGAGGCTCCATGGAGGGCTGGGTTAGGGCCCCTAGGAGAAACTTCATCCCCTACCCCGGGAGGGATCCCAGCACAGGAGAGCAGCTGTGGTGATAACCAACTTGGCTCAGCACCACTAAACCCTCTCTGATCTGGGGGGGTCATGCTGGCTAGTTTTGGACAAATCTAGAGCAGGGGTTGTCACTCTAGAGTCAGAGTCGCTCTCACTATCCCTTGGCAGCCTTCAGCTTCAGGCTAACGGCCTGTCTACCACTGCCCAGGGCCCTCCCAAGATGGAGTGGACACTCTCTGGGGCCTCGGGACACTAAAAACAGGCATCTTTCTTACAAAGACTCTGCAAGCCACAGTCCTTAAGCCTGAAGAAGTGCAGAGTCCTTGGGCTCCAACCAATCCCACTCAGTCATCTTGGTCCTGGGGGCCTCCATGCCCAGCCTTAGATGTTTTCTAGAATTAGGGGGTAGGATGAGAGGATGGAGAGGCTTGGGGGACAGGAGGGCTGGCGTGTGCAGTATGGGGTAGCCCCAGACCCATTTGGGGTTCTTACTGTCTGGGGCAACCATGAACATCCGAATGGCCTTACTGGAGCAGCGGGTAGAGGCTGCCCAGGAGCCTGACTCAGATCTGGCTTAGCCCAACCTCCCCCGAGGTCCAATCCCCGCACCTGCAGGTCCGACCGGCAGGCCAGGTTCCCACACAGGGCCAGCTCCTGCAGTGCTGGCCACAGCTCGGCTACCGTCTCTGCCAGTGCCAGTGGCACAGCTACTGCCTGCCTCAGCCCCTCTTGCAGGGCAGCCGCACGCCTGGAACAGAGGGACAGAGTCAGGTAGCGAGCCAAAGTGAGACAGGATGACCACTTAGTTCCAAAGCACATGGGGGGCATTGAAAGGTGACAAGACCCTGGGAAGGTGCCCAGTACCCAGATCCTAGTAACACAAACTCCCCAGTGCCAGGGTTGGCTCGAGTGTGTGTGTGTGTGTGTGGCAGGCTGAGTGCAATGCACCTGGCCACTGCAATGCTCACCTGTCTCTGTCCTCAGGGGTGTTCTTGGGCAGCTTCATTGCTTCCTACCAAGAAAATACACACACACACACACACACACAGGAGCAAGTAGTCATGAGGAACGACCGTGTCCAGGCCACATGGGGTTCCCGGTTCCTGGGGCAGGCCAAGGGCTGCTTGTCATCCACTCCTCCATGTCAGTATTTCCTTCTAGGGGCTCAGGCCACAAGGGTAGACAAGTGTTGGGGGAAGGTGCTTCTGCTGGGTCTGGGGCTTGCAGCCCTCAGCATTGACCCGGGAGCAGAGGGTGCCTTGCTAGGTTGTCAGAGACATAGGCTAGGTGAGAGGAGGCCCCGTTCCTAATGAGATAGAGGCCCAAGAGGTCCCCTGAATCCTCACATAGGCCCAGGGCAGCCTGAGTTCTCCCTCCTGCTGCCAACAACTCCAGGCCAACACCACCCAGAAAGAGTACAAGCAACTGTGCCACCCCTGCCTGGTGGGAGAAGCTAGGTTTGCACAGCGGGACTAGGAGCACACCTGAAGCCCCTGCACCCTCCACCTGTGTTCTGTTTAAGCCGTGGGCTCTGGCATCTCCCAAGGTTGCACCCTAGTCCTTCAGGCAAGGAACTGAAGCGGGAGGGGCTTGGCTAGTCCCCCACAGCAGTGCTGATCTGCAGGGAGGTCAAGGATGGGGGTGGGGGGTAGCCCATCCTGGTCCTGGTCAAATGTCCATCAGCGGTGGGTGAGAGCAACTGTCGGCTGGCCGGAGCAGGGTAGGCCCTTCATTCTAACAGCAGCAATGGGAGAGCAAAGCACCTGTGTGCTCCCTGAGAACTGGCAGCGGCCCTTCCAGCTGCCCTCTCCACTTGTCTGTTGGGGTCAGGAGCAGTTCTGGGCAACGGCAGGAAACGCCCCTGACAGTTACATGTGCGTCTCCCCAGGGCAGAGCAGTGGATTTCAGTCCAATGTCTTTCAGCAGCCACACCGTCCTCCATACACCAGCGAGCTCTGACCTCTGATTAACATGAGGTTTGCAGTTTGGGGGATACCTGGCTAGCTTTTATCTCCATATATGAGTTACTTACATGTTTGCTGCAAGAAAAGCTGGTTTTCTTTTGTTTTCAAAAGTGTCTTCTATTGCTCACGGGAGCCCTCATCCACGGGCATTTGTGTGATTGTTGGTTCAGACCTCGATTCACTATGTTATTTTATATTTTCTCTAAGCTATATGCCATGCTGTTAATTTCTTCCCTGCCTTTTGATTAAACACTTATTTACCTACTTTTCCTCTATAGTTTGTTCCTAATTATTCACCATATTTCTTCTAAGTTCTAAATTTAGGGTTATCCCTACAGTTTTAATATATATATTTAAGCTGATGTTTCTCTTCTTATGGCTCTCCTCGTCACTGGACCATGAAAGTCTGAGTAAAAGAACCTCAGTCAGGAGAGGCCATTTATACTATGACATAAGACCCAGGAAAGGTGAAATGAAAAACTAATATTGAATGGCATAAAAAGTAAAGTTCTCCTAGTCAGAAGCTAGCACAAGCAAAATCCAAGGGTGACAAACTGCGGGAAATGCACCCAGAACAAGGCCTGCTTCCCCTATGATACTAAAAAGTCCTACATAGCAGTAAAAACAAAAGCCCTGAGAGGTGTTGTGAAGGGTGGGGGAGGGGGCTCACCCCTGCCGCTAGCCTGAGGGGCTTTCTTTCTCTCTATCCCCATCTCCTCTCTCTCTCCCACCCCTTTTGTCTTTCTTTAGTTTCCACCCTTCTCTCCAGTCCTCTTTAGGTCTGGAAATGCAGGGGCCTCTCACCTCAGGCCCTGGGCCCCAGCCCTCCTTAAAGTTCCTCTGTTGTTTCTCAGCTGAACCAACTACCCCTCCAACCTGAGAGCTTCCGAGACTCCAGTCTACCCCTTCCTTCGGACTAGTGCTGTTCGTGGGCCCTGTCCTTCCTCCAGGCCTGGGAGGTCTGGGTCCTGCACATTTGTGGGGCTTGGAGGGCTGGAGACCTGAGGTGTCCGTTCTCTCCCTCCTACCCCTTGGCCTCTGTCACCACCTATGAGTGAGGGATCACCCTGGTCCTAACCCTCAAGCCCCACTGGACCCTGGCCTTGCAGGAGCAGGGGAAAGTGGGGCTACAGCTGCCCCCAGGCTACCCTTCCTTCCTGCTGTGACCCTGCCTCCACTCCCTACTGACCCTCCTCTCCTCAGGGCCCTGGCTGGGGTCTGCGGTCTGCATTGGGACATGGGGCAGGCAAGGCCCCTGGCTAGACTCACCATGTAGGCAGCAAAGGCCTCAGCATCGGCATCCACTAGCGCAGTCAGCTTGCCCATGGCCATGTGGAAAGGCGGGATCAGGCGCCTCATTGTCGCATCCAAGTGCTCAAACTGGCGCCGCCCATAGGTCATCTGGCCTACCATGGAGGCCAGAGCTGCACCCTGGGCAAGGGGCAAGCTGTGTGGGGACAGGGAGCCAGGCCAGGTGTCCACCCCCACCCCCCAGACAGTCACAAAGAGGACCAGCTCTGGGTCCTCCTGTAGCAGGACCGGGAAGCAGGGGGGTCTCCAGCAGGGGACTCCACACATCAGAGTCCTGGCACTTACCATGGCTGCAGCAGCAGCAGCCACTGAGCCACCCCCAGGGGCCGCTGAGCGGGCACCTACGTCCCCAATGAAGGCACGTAAGGACTTGCTGACTAGGCTCTTCTCAGGCTGGCCATCATCGGGCACCAGGTACCTGCAGGGTCAAGGAACCCTCAGTGCGGGGCCTGGGTTGTGGAGTCCCCACACAAGGTCTTCCCTAGTTCACAGAGCAGGCAGCAGGCTGAGAGTCCACCCAGAGCTCACGTGAGGACACCGCCCCCAGACCCAGCCTTGGCACAAACTGCTGAATGAATACAAAACCAAGGGAAGGTACTGGAAGGACCAAGTCACAGGATCAATGAGGGAAGGCAGGGAAGGAGGAGGGGAGAGGGAGGAAAATGAGGAGCTAAGGAAGGCAGGCAGGGGCACAGGATGGGTGTGGCCAGAAGCTCTCTCACTCAATGATCCGCTCCTTAGGGTTGAAGGGGGACAGGGAGTCCAGACCCAGACGGTTGACCACCTGGAAGAAGGGGCACATAGGTTAGATGAATCTCCCCAGGAAGACACTGGGAAAGGCCATAGCACATGCCAGCCCCTCAGCCAGCAGTGGCCACCCCCACCCTGGACAAGTTCAGCCTTTGTGGGGAGCAGGGTAGGGCCACGGCCAATGACACTCCCCCACGAGTAGCCCAGCCTGGAACAGGTTGCTGTACAGACTCATGGATTCCTCCATCCACCCTGTGTTACCCCATGGGGAAACTGAAGCCCAGGGAAAGGGTTTGTCCCCTGAGGATCCCTCAGCACACTAAGCCTCATAATCTATGGATGCACCACAGTCTCAGCCCGTTTCTGGGATGATTCTGCCAAAGCCCTCTTTGGGCAATTCAAGTTCTTTGTGTCATTTTCTAACAGATTGTTAAAACCTAAGAACAGCCCGGATTCACCTCAACATAAAACTCAGAAGAAAAGTGCATCTTACCTGAACTTGAGAAAAGTTTTAACAATTCCATGTAAGATTAGACTCCATCCTGTCAGAAACCATTCAGACCACTGCATGGCGGTACAGTCCCCTTATGCTGAGCCAGACAGGCCCCAGTTTGCACAGAGTAACAAGTGGCAAGAGCTGAAGGAGCACAACTTACCCCCAAATGGTCCAGAGAAGAAAATGTACAATTATACGCAAGTACAGAGAGAGAATGCTAAAGGAAATAGGGCAAAACGCAAACAGTTGGTAGATCTGCATGAAGGACATAGCAGTGCCTTGTTCTAATCTTGCACCTTTCCTCTGAATAGAAAATTATACAAAATAAAAGGTTACAAAGAATTTGTAACAGCCAAGAGTAGAGTAGACTTGGCCATAAATTCTATCAGTGACTGAGAGGCTAGGTTTGAGAAAATAGGGAATACAAGGAGAAAGATGGTGGAGAACATGTAAAAGACCAAAAATGCTACTGCAGTACCATTGGTATCCCTAAAACCAAAGAAATAAGTAACTGGGTCAAAAGTATAATAGAAGAAAATATTCTTGAAACCAAATAAGAACAGATTCTATGAATCACAAGGAACACTGCTCCAAGGGGGAAATTATGCGGACTAATCAATGCCAAGACCTCCCTGGTAGAGTTATTGAATTTCAAGGATAAAGAAAGAATAATTCAGGCCCCTAGGAGAAAGAACAAGAAACCTGAGGTTGGGGAACAACTAGGCTGGCCTTAGACCTCCCACAGTGACATCTAATTTCAGAAGATGATAAAGTTATGTTTGCAGTGTTCCCAGAGAAAAACAGGTGACTTAGAATTTAAATTTTCCAACCATCTTGCAAGGAAAAAGCACAGAAAGACATTCCTGTCTTGTCAGAACCTACAGGCCCCTTTAAAGGGGCCTTTCTTTAAAACTTTGCTTGTTCTGCCAGCAGGGGGTATGGAGGTTAAGGAGACCAGACCCCACATGGTCAATCCTGCGGTTTCAGTCCCAGACCTAGTGGCCTGAAAAATCATACTAGGCACATGTGCATGGATGCCCAAAATCCCAAGAGGAAAGTGGAGGAGAAGGGATTGCAGGGTGGTCATTCTCCTCGGGGGTGATTTCTCACTTTCCCTCTATTTCTCTCTGTCTCTCTCCAGTGAGGCAAGTCCTTATAGCTGAAAACAAACAAAAACAAACAAAAAACTGCTTGATCATGAAATCGAGCATCAGATGAATAACAAGGCTGGCCTGAAAGGACAGAGATGCATATTGATCTCATTGACATGGAGCACTAAGATTCAGTATCGATGGATATGTAATATGTTTACTGTGTATGGATTTGGTTAAAGCAGGTTAATGCTAAAAATATGATAATATAAAAATCACAACCATTTAAATCTGGAGCAGAGATATCTGTTCTAATGCAAGTGCACTAATTTCTTTAACAGGAGTCAATAAATATTGTCCAATATCCAATGGACATTGTCAACAACATTGTCCAGTGTCGATAAAGCAAGAACTAAGGGATTAAGTATTAATTTTTTTTTTTTTTTTTTTTTTTTTTGCTATAGGGCATGTGTGCTCACTGGAAAGAGACAGAGAGAGAACATAAGAAATCACCCTTCAGGGGAGATGGCCATGCCACAATCCCTTCTTCTCCATCCTCTTAGGATTTGGGGCATACATGCACATGTGTCCAGCATAGTTTTTAAGCTTCTGGGTCCAGGACTTGAACTGCAGAGTGGACTGCACAGGATCCAGCCACCTTAACCTCCATGCCACCTGCTGGTCCACATAAAGTATGTATATAAACTCTAATATCAAAGCATGAAAACCATCCCCCCAAAAATCCTATATATATGTATTTTTTAGTTTTTTGCCATGGGGCATGTATGTTTGCTAAAAAGAGATAGTGAGAAGGAAAGTGAGAAATCACCCCCCTGGGGTAATGGCTATGCTCCAGTCCCTTTACCTCCAGTCTCCTCTCAGAATTTTGAGCACATACATGCATGTGCCCAGCATGATTTTCAAACTGTCAGGTCCAGGATTTGAACTGCAGTAGTCATGTGGGAGTCCAGTGCCTTAATCACCATGACACTTCCTGGCTCCTGTATTATTATTTTTAAAATTTGTTATAGGGTACATGTGCTGGTCAGAGACAGAGGGAGAAGGAGAAGGAGAGAAAATGAGAAAGCATTCCCCCCAAGGAGTGGCCATGCCATGACCCCTTCTCCTCCATTTTCATCTCAGGATTTTGGGCACTCACTTATTTTTTGTTTTTTGCTTTTCCCAAGCCGCTGGGTCCAGGACACAAATCACTCAGTTGGCCGTTTGGGATCTAGCCACCTTAACCACCATGTCACTGGCTGGCCCAAGTATATTATTTGAACTTAAAATTTTAAAAACCCCTTCCCCACAAAATATAACTTAAAAAATCAAAATATAGAGAAGAAAAGATATGAGTAAATACTATGTGTATTCATTTTCCCATTTTGTTGCAAGTAGTGCAGATAATCTAAAATTAAGAAATTAAAAAATCAAGACAAGTATGTGAAGTTATTAAGGTAACAACCAAAATGCCTACAAGTAGACTCTAGCCCTCCCTTGTGACCAGAAGGAAGCCACACCTACACACCCTCCACATACCAAAATAGGATGAAAGAAGTTTAAGTCCACAAAAATCAGTTAATACAAATGGGATAAGCTCAACTACCAAAGCATGAAAACTGTCCAAAAATCCAATCATGTGCTTATTGTGAGAAGCACACCTAAAACAAAGTGACCTGAAAAGCCTCAAGGGAAAGGAGGTCTCTGTAAACACTGCCATGTCCAGAGCCTGGGCCCAAGAAGACCAGCTCAAGGATTTGAGGCAAACAGAACCACTTTCTAGAAGAGTTGGTCTACAAACATGGATTGAAGTGCCCTAATAAATGCTCTCAAATCGGTAGACCGAGGGTTCCAAGGCGCCAAGGCTCCTGAACAGAGGTGGCTGGGAGGAGGTATGCACCTCTCACTCGCAGCAGGGCTCAGTGGGGTATCTATGAGCTGAGAAGGGAAGGTGGGAGGACCCAGCAGAAAGGTGCCCTATCCTCTGGGGGCATGGGGGGGGGCTTTACAAGAGCTTATTATATATCCCCAAATGAAAAGGGTATGATCTCATCTTATAGGTCATCGAAAAAGTCATGATGTAGTAGTATTCTGTTTTTCTATGCAAAATGTATCATGACTTTTCCAATGACCTATAAATGTGAGTCAATAAAACCAAGGAAGAGGGAGAGGAGAGGGAGGAGAGAAGGAAGATGGGCGAGGGGAGAAGAAAGAGTGAGGAGGCAGGGAGAAGAGTCTGGCCCATGAATTGGGACCTGGACTTCCTCGGGGAATATGGAACTTGCTCAGTCCCAGACATAGCCACCTTCCCACCTTCCCTGTGTCCATCTGACCCTCCCTGGGAGCCCAGCCCACCAGCCTGACGCGGTGCTCCTCCTCCAAGATGAACAGGTTCTCCTTGTCACAGTAGAAGGCAGCCGCATCCAGCAGGGCCTTCAGAGGCACTAGGCCCACCAGCTGAGAACCCACCACCGGGAGGCTGAGCTCCTGCCAAGGCACAGGCAGTATCAATACCAGGGCACCTGGCCTGCCCACGTGGGCAGGGCCCACCCCTCTCAGGTCACAGGGCCACCACCCTGCTCACCTGTGCTTCTCTACAGGCCTCCTCATAGACTGTGTGCAGCCCTGTGACCTCGAAGTCCAGAAGGTTCGTAGACACCTGAGCCAGGTTCTTCTCATCCAGGTACCAGCCAATGCCCTGGACTTTTTTCAGACGTCCTGGCTGCCAAGGAAAGCATTTCCCAGGCTGGGCAAAGAAGCCCCTCCTGAAGCCTGGTGTTCAGAATACTGTGTCCCCCATCCCTCAGTTAAGGTGGCCCGCACCATTGAAAATGTGGACGACAGACTCTGTGGCTCTCAGTCAGCAGTCAGCACTGTGGCGCTCCTCACTCTCCCTGCTCACCTGAGTTGGCCAGAGAGGGGCAGAGAGAAGCACTGGCCACCTCAGGGAAACTGAGGCCCCAAGAGTCAGGTATCAATATGCCGACCTTGCCTCTTAGCCAGCCTTCTCCCACCCCTGTGTCCTGGGGGCCAGGGGGACAGTGAAATGTGGAGGTCTTGATCTTCCATTCCATCCCCTCCAGTCTCACTCACTTGCCCAGTGGCCACTCTCAGACCCCCATTCTTGGGGTGACCAAGTCCACATGAAGAAGGGACCCCAAGCTCTGCCTTCAGCCAGGGCACAAAGGACTTAGAGGTCACCATGGTTTTTATGGCAGTTTCCTACAGATACCCCACAAACCTTCAAGTGCCCCAGGTATTTTGGGATCCCCCAGGTACCCCCATGTGTTTATGCTTATGAACAACTGGATCTGCAGAGTGGTGGGAAGCTGGTTCTCAGAGCTCAGATTCCTAGTGGGGCTGGGTCTCTGGGATGAGAGTGGATGAGCAGGGGGCTCCCACCCTGCACTAGGGTCTCCACATCATCCATGTCTGACCCAGACTTCCTACAGGGGTGATGCACAAGCCAGATGGCAGCCTCTCAGCAGGCCTTGGGAGAGCACCGGGGGGGTCACCGGGGAACCTGGACAGGAACCTGGGGAGTACCTGGAGACACCCGAGAACACCTGGGGAGGTACCTGAGGGGACCTGAGGAGGTACCTGAGGGGGGCCTGAGAGGACACTTTAGGACATCTGAGGGTACATGAGAATGCCCGGAGGTACCTGGGACACCTGAGAGGACGCCCAAGGTTACCTGAGGAGAATTCCTGAGATATCCAGGGGCACCTGGGTTCCTTAAGTTTTGGGTAATGTCTGCAGGAGCCTGAAGCATCTGGAGGTCTGTGAGGACATGCACTGGGGATGCCTGGTCTTTCCCATCAGTGTGGAAATGCTGGGCCCTTTGACTTCAGAAATACCCTACCTGCTTCCATGGAGTACTTCCTTTAAAGCATCACTTCCAGCATGCAAGCCTTAGGACTGCCTGGTATCAAGTGGCCCAGACACTGAGGTTGGGCTATCATCAGGCTAGAGCTCCATCAGGCAGTGCCTGACCCCAAGCAGCCTGGTCCACGCTGAGAGTCCATCAATGACCACCCAACCCATCCCAGGCCTCTCACTCCCTGCACTGGCCCCTCAAGGTATCTCAAGATTCATGGCGGCTCACCTGGTCCTTCCCACGGCCCTGCTCCCGCAGGTTGAGGGCAATGCGGTGGGCCTGCTCCTTGGTGCTGAGCAGGTTGATATTGAAGGCGATGAGGAACTTCCGTGCCCCCGTGACTGTGGCCCCCCATTGGGGAACGAAGGAGCTGGGGCCAAAGTCAGGCATCCACTCGGTCTGCCGGAGCTGCAAGAGAGCCACTATAAGGGAAATGTCCCCTCAGGAGCACTGCAGGAGAAGGGGGTAAGCTCCCACCTCCTCCCTAAACCCTACCACCCATTGTCGGGGGTACCTTCTCAGGAAGTGCCTCATATTCCCCAGCCCGAATGGCTGGCAGGGTCCGGCGACTGTCTGTGCGTGCTGCCTCACCATAGAGGTACACTGCAAGGGGAGCCAAATAGTCAGGCCCTTGGCTCGTGGAGGCCCAGGACCTTTGGGGCACAGCTGGCTGGAGAGCATCTCCTCTGTGCCACAGAGGACAAGAGTGGGTGGTCACTGATGGACACTCATTGTGGGTCAAAGCCCCCGGCCTCTGCACAGATAGGCTTGGAAAAGCTGTGATTATGAGGGTTAGGATTAAACGTGTGAGAACTGCTAATCAAGGGGTGTTCATGGTTTTTTAAACTTGTTTTCATTGTACGGTAGATACAGCCACGAACGAAGGAACAGAGGACAGAAATCAAAGCTTACGCTGAACCCCAGCACCTACATGGCCTAAGGTCCCTGTGCGCACATTAGCCCGCACTTACATAGTGGCAACCCCATGACTGATTTCACCCTGAGAGGCTGGGAGGGGCTGCTCCTCCTATGACCTGCTGAGCAGTCCCACCCCCAAAGGACATACACTAGATCCCTAATTTGTCTCTACTTACCTTTCTTTGATTAATTCCCCACTGTGAAATTATTCTATTTGAAAGGCGTGGATTTCCTAAAGCTCTTGATTCATCATGCTTAACTGCTTTACACGTTGAATGACCACCCAGCAGTGCAATGTGGGTCCCCTTGTCATTAGCAGGTGAGGCTGTGCTCTGAGGTTCTGTCTGCATTTACTCCATTAGATGGAGACACTAAGGATTCCCTGCATGTTGGTTTGCTCTCAGCAGCTTTTCCTAATAATCTGCACTTTTGAGAGATGGTTCCAGGGTGGCAAACCCACAGTGCAACTGGGGCGAAGTGAGGCAGGCTGTTGAGGGGACTCACCTGGCACATCCAGCTCCTCTGCCAGCCGTTGGCCAAAGGCCTGGGCACAGAGCACACACTCGTCCATGCCAACGCCCCGCACAGGAATGAAGGGACACACGTCCAGGGCGCCCATGCGAGGGTGCTCCCCTGCAGAAAGAGAGCCCCCCCTGTAGGCTGAGGTATGGTTATTCAGGGAGCCCAAGGGGAGCTCTCTCAAACCCTCTGTCCTTTCTGGTCCCAACCTGACAAGCCCTCAATTCACACAGCCAGCTGTTCTCACGGACCACTGGGGGAAGGCAGCCTGGCACCCCCTTCCCAGGCAGCAGCATTGCTCTTGGGGACATGGCATGCCCCGGGGACATTGGGGACCATCCTCTTGGTTCAGCCAGCATGAGGGAGGCCTTAATATCCAGAGAAGCAGCCTGTAGTTCAGCATCTTCTGGGTAAAACTTTGCCTTCCCAAAAGCTACAAAGTAGCTCCAAAGGACTCTGAGAAAGTCCTGGCCAGGCTGAAAGTGGCCAGACCTGGCTGGGCTGGGCCTGTAGCCCTCCTTCCTCTCCTGGGGGCAAAGAATCCTGAGTCCCCTACTGTGCTCTGAGCTGTGGCTCTGCAGTCCCTTCCAGTCCCCTGCACGCCTCACATTTGCCCAGCAAAGAGCACTTTGATATAAGCCTCCTATCTGTTTGCCATTTGGGATAACGTGGGACCTTCCCCCATTGTGAATGCAGAGTCTTGGCCTTTGGACTGGCTCCTGGTGTCCACCAACCTTTGACCTTGCTGCCACAGCCACATATTTGTTTTTGAGGGCTGTTGACAGGTCGGTTTCCAGCTTATCTCCTGCCCTCGCCTCCCCCAGGGCTGCTCAGAGAGAGGGCAGGCGGGAACTCCTAAACATGGGCTGTGGGAGCCCACATACCTTCACGTACAGTTTCCTAGGGCTACATTCCAAGGACCTCCCGTTTCTCCCTTCCTCAGGCAGCTGTGCTTCATGACTCCAGGGGTCCTCCAAGGTGAAACCCACCCACCAGCTCTGTCAGACCCATGCCCCAGGCCTGCTCCCAGCACACCTGTAGACATGAGGCCCCTTGGAGCCCCTACTCACAGTCGCACCTTTATGTTTGCTCATGTCGATGAGCCCAAAGGCCACCCGGGCAGCACTGAGGGCCCCCTCTACCACATGCTCTGGCCGCCCCACGAAGGTGTAGACAGTGCGGTTGGTGGAGGGGCCAGCATCCACGTCCAGCAGCACGCAGCCCGGGGTCTGTGTTATGGCTCGGGAGATGGCATCGATCACCTGAGGATAAGCCCAGCCCATGCCATGTCTCAATTTCCCCATTTAAAATAGGAGAGGAGCCCAGGAGGAGGTGCTAAGCCCTGGATACTCCCTGGGAGACATCATCGCATGTGGTCACTGCAGACCCAAGAATGGGGCCCAGACAGAGGGGCAACAAGCAGCACTCTCCACAGGCGCAGCACCTGGTGGGGGAATCCACTGAAGGAGACCCCTGCCCATCATCAGAGTGTCAGGGCCCCACCCACCTTTCAGGGGCAGCTTCTACAGCAGGGAGAGGGGTGGAGAGTGATCATGGGGGAGGGATCTGAAAGGCCTGGAACCTTCTAAGGAAGCAGGCTAAGAACAGAGGATCAGGGCCCAGGTGGCCTGCATGACCCCTCTGTGACTTGGCTTCCTTATACATTCAGTGGGGATGATGACAGCAGGGAGGCACCTATGGATGGCCTTGTATGTGGGTCTCAAACAGCCTTTTGGTTCCTTGAAGGACCCAATTTCAAAGGAGAGCACCACTGAGGCCCATTAAGGCAAGTGATCTACCCAGATCTCTACCCAGAAGCTCCCAGAAGACTGAGACCATGGCAAGGTTGCTGCCCCCCCTCCACAAGTCCCCCCTGTCCACATCCTTGTGGTTTTGCCCATCCTGAGAAAACAACCCCCTGCCCACACACCAAGCACACAGCCCCTCAGTCATCGGGCAGCCCCTTACCTCCTGTTTGTTTCCCTCTGAGAAGTTGGGGACACACTCCACCAGCTGGGACATGCCAGCTCCTGGATCTGGATACTCTCAGTGAGCAGAGAGAGGGAAAAGAATGGCACAGTCCAGCAACCAGCGGGGCCTTTGTGTGCCTGGAAGCACCCGCCCCTCAGCAGCTTCTCATTAACCAGCAAGTCTCAGCAAGGAGGTTATGCTGGCTGTCCCTGAGCAAACTCAGAGCTGCACAGAGCCAGGAACTATCGACCAGGACTGGACAGGCTCCCCTAGAAAGAAGCCTGTGACCAGACCATAGGGTACATTCTGAAGACCCTTGGAGGCCTTGGAAGAGTGAGAGCCAGCCAGCCAGGCAGGGCTCAAGTTCCAGCTCGACCCAGGGCCACCTGGGCCCCTGTGTTGCCCTCTGGAAGGCCTTCCAGTGACCCTCTGGTGGGCCTCTGGGTGGGCCCCACAGAGGTCCGCTCAGCTCAGACTGGCAGTATATCGTGTGGGGGGCAGGTATTACTGAAGTCCTGTATTCATGGTCAAACCCCAATGCAAGCCCAGGGAAGCCACCTGTCAGGTGAAAGACAGGATCAGGGACTCCAGCAGCAGCTGTGCTGGGCCAGGGCCAAAGCGAGCACAGGGCCTGATGGACACCAGCACCACTCTGGAGTCAGTGCTGAGACATTAATAGGTTGGGCATGTCCAATAAATAGCTCCTAAGTAGGGTGCCCTAGAAGGATCCATCATTTATAGGAAACAGGATCTCAGCAGGTTCTAGTAACAACTTCCACACAGGGACCAGGGTCCCAACTCCAGGACTAGGCAGAAAACACAAAGGTGAGTCCCAAGCACTGGTGGGACAGAAAGTCGGGAAGTACTTGGCAAACCTTCACAACCAAGCCCACAATGACAAGGGTATGTCAGAGGGATACAGAGCCTACCAGGAGCCCGGAGCTAGAACATTCTGAGCTACAAAAGCAGCAAAGTAGCATCAGCTTGTAACCCAGGGCACAAAGCAAGCAGCCATAAATCCAGATGTCACTGACTGATGGAGGAGAGAGGGGCCAATCACCATGCATGAGAATCCGAAATAGTTCATGTAGACTCAGTCCTTAAGCAGGTGGGATATGACCCCTGCTGCAGCACCAAGCAGGCAGGTGTTGCCTTACAGAAGCTCACTACCCTCTCATCTACAGATGGGGGCAATGAGGATCCAAAGCCGAGTGTGGCCCCCAGGGATATGGCCACCATGGACCCTCTCCATTGCTTTCCCATTGCCTCTTTTTTGTATAGCATGGTTAAGGAAAAAGGCAGAGTTGGGCATAGTCCTCTCCAAGAGAGCCCTCCATAGGGTCCATGTGCATTGCAGCCTGGGAACAGCACTGTGGACAGGGCCTGCCACTGACCACTGCACCACCCTCCCAGCCTGGCCCTACTATGGAGGGGATGGAGAGTAGGCATCATCCCAGCCAGAGCCCAGGGGCCACTCAGAGCAGAGCCCCACAGTCCCAAGGGCCCCATGACCATCTTGGGGAGCCATGGCAAAGGTTGCTCTGCCTACCTGGCTGCCCCTCGGCATGTTTCTTATTTTCTATTTCTTCTGTTACTTCAGAGCTTGGGGGGCTTGCTGGGTGGGGAGAGACCACCCCCTGGAACTAGTTAATTTTCAGAGGCTGCTCCCCTAGAGCAGAGAATGTCTCTGAGAAGCAAGCCAACCAGTCCAGGTCCAGAGCCCCAGTCACCCCTTTATCCAACTCTCACTCCCCAAGCCAATATTCTCCTACTATGGTTGAATAATGGTTCATTCCCCAAAGAATCATGAATTTGGAATTTTGTCCCCAGTGTAATGGAGTTGGGAGGTGGTGAAGTCTTTAAGATGTAAAGTCTAGTGGGTGGGGCTCGGTATTACAGAGCATTGCCCTCATGAATGGATTGTCTGTGCAAAGGGCTGGGGTGAGCCAGGAAGACCCACCTTTAGCCTGGGAGAGGCCTCATTTCTCCTAAAGATGCCTAATGCCATGCCATCCCATGTCTTCAGAATTGGGTATCCCTGCAGCCCTCAGCCACCAGATTCACCAGGGCCTCTGTCCTCCAGCTAATTGGGGCTGGTTCTGACAACAGGGGCATGCTTGTACAGGGAGGTGACCAGTGGGGGGCGTCCCTTGATGGGCAGACTCCCCAGCTCTTCTGCCCCTCAGGAATGATTCTGGGGTGCTCTCCACATGGTTGGTCCTGGGTCCTGGTGCTACCCTGACAGATGACATGTCACATCCTGGCCCCTTCTCTGTACTGTCCCTGTATCTTCAAATCAGTTCCCAAATGTACCACCTACCAGAGTGACTTCCAAACATGGGCAGTGCATCAGGTTGTGTAGTGTGGCCCTAAAGTCCTTTGCTTTTTAACAGGGCTGTTTCCATTCTGCTCAGGGTCCTATAGCCATCCTGCCCACTCCTGAAGCCTTACCTCAAGTTCTGCATTTGAGGACACCTAACTAGGTCAGGACCAGTTGGTCCTTTCAAGGAGGGACTGAGACTGAAACTCTCTGGCAGGGAAGTCAGGTGGGCACAGAGCTCCTGAGGTTGGAGGCCTGCCCTCTGATTTCCTTCTGCAGCTTCATGCCATGAATGAATGGGCACCTCCTGCACGCCCAGCAGTCAGGTGCTCACTCTCCACCCCTCAAAGAGCCAGAGGTAAAGTAACAGGTAAACAGATGATTTTAATAAAGTGTGACAAGTACTGTGCAGCTGTGGGTGGCCGGGTGCCTCGGGCCGGCCCAGTCCTGAGAGGTGCCCGCTGGGGCTGTCTGCGCCCTGGGCAGACCCCGCCCTGCCCCCTGAAGGGGGCAGGTACATGCAGGAGGCACTGTGGCCCCCGGGTTTGGAACAAACACGTTTATTGTAGGACAGGCAGCGGGCGCTAGGCGCTCACCAGGCAAAGAGCGGCTTGCTGTCCTCCTTGGAGAGTTCACAGAGGCAGTTGAGCAGCAGCAGTGAGTCCCCCAGGAACTTGGGGGGTACCACGTCGATGACTAGTTTGCGCAGAGCAGCGGGGCTACTGTGCAGCGGGTTGGCGCGCAGGTCGGGCCGCTGCTTCAGGATGCCATAGGTGTTGATGAGGAACTCACTGAACACCGGGTGCACCTCACGGTTGTAACCCAGCTTCTCCAGCCGCGCCGTCAGTGTCAAGTAGCGGTGTGTCAGCTCGCGCAGCTTCTTTTCGTCCACCGAGCCATCCAGGGACTTGACAGAGGTCTGGGGACACAATGTGGTTTAGTGGAATTACCAGCCACCCTGCCAACCCATGCCACATGCTGGGAGCCAGTGCCAGACCCCTCTAAAGGCCCAGGTGCCATGGTAGACACAACAGCAGGGGTGCTCGCAGCGGGGTTCCTGCCCCAACCAGTGCATGGACTGCCTCAGGGAACCCAGGTGGGACCTAGGTGTGAGAGCCAGAACAGAGAACCGCTGTCCCACCCCTGGGCAGCAAGGGCGCACCTGCTTGATCTTCTCAGGGATGTTGGATACAGTGAAGCCATAGAGCCGTGTCACACCTGGGAAGACATATGCCAGGATACGCCGGTCCAGCTGGAAGGCTATTTCGCCGACAATACGGCCATCCTTCTCTGCACCTGCAAAGCTCTGGATCTCTGCGGGGAGTTGGAGGGGTGTGAGGCCCTCCCAGCCAGCTCTGGGTCCTAGTCGGTCCCTCCCCTCCTCCCAGAGTAAATACAAATCTAAAAGAAAACAGAATTTTGGGTGCCATGAGGAGAAACTTTTTCTCTCCTCCCTGTTGTCAGAGGTTTCTCTGTAGCTCCTCTCTTCTATGGGACCTCCAGGGCTAAGCCAGAGGCCTGTTTTACAGCAGGAACTTCCTCTGGTCTGTCACTGGAGGAGGGGGTGCCCCTCAGGGCCTGGCCCTAGGTCTGATTCTGCTGGTCACAGAGGTACCCAGTCTACCACCAGGGGAGTTCAAGATGGGCTGGTGTGTCCTCTCTGTGATGGCCCCATGAGCCTGGCTGGAAGAGTGAATCTGTATCAGAAACCTCTGGGCATCTCAGTTGGTTAAATACTTAATAATAAAGTAGTTTCTTTTTTTCCCTACATAAGTAAAAAAGATTACTAGGTTGGCAGGAGATCCTTTTTAATTATTTCCCTAGCATCAATAGGGACACTCTGACACCCTCCCCCAAATCCCACGTCCAAATTGCCCTTCCCATGTTCAGCCCCCGATGTCAGAGTCATTCATTCAGCAATGCAATGTGCAGCAATACTCTTCAAATCCATGTGCTCTTTGGAAAACAAGATGCATCTGAATTTGAGATATCAAGGTGAGAAAACACTTGCCATAGAGTCAGTAAAATGCTCCCTCGATTTCCACACAACCCCTGCCTACTGGGCTGTGCTCTGTAGGGTGGCAGGCTGGGATGAACCGCCAGCCCCACCCCCACCCTCTCTGTCCACCTAACTCCCACCTGATCCACCCCTGCCAAGGAATTTCACAGAGCACAAGAAGGCCCCATAGCAAGGCACCTGCTCCCAGGCTTACACCTCTCAGCTGTGAGCATGGCCACTCAGAACTTGCAAGTTCTATTCTTTCACTCCTAATGTGGGATACATTTATAGCATGTTTGTTTCTAAAACCTTTCCTAAAGCCCCAAACTTTTCAAAGTACGATCCATGGTCTAGACCCTCCCATTGTATCAGCTAGGGGGATCCCACTAGGTATGAGCAGAAATGCAGCAGTTTGTTGACAAGCAGGTTGTGGGCCCCAGGCACTCTGTGTACAGACACCTGTGCCCTCCTGAAGAATCTTGGCACCCAACACACTGGACATGTCACACCACACAGAGCTTGGTTCTGAACCTTCTCCTCCTCACTCCCTGGTGCTCCAACCCTTCTCAGTTATGTTCTGTGGCCTTAGAGAGTCGCTGGGCTGCTCCAGATCAGGCCCAAGACCTAGAAACTCTCCTGGCCACCTATATAAGAGGCCAGACTCCAAGATTTCTCTGTCCCAGACCTTGGCCAGCTGTTCTTATCTCCCTCAGCCCCATCACCTTCTATGGAAAGTTGCTCACCTCTGGAAAAACATTTGTCCATCAGGTGTCAGATCCCATGCAAGGGGCTGTGATCCACAGTGACCATGACATCCCATCCTCCCAGCAAATGAGTATAGACAGCTATATGTGAATAGCTCCTGTCCTGTCCTGTCCTGTCCAAGGCGGAACTTGGACCAACAGGAGGAATGGGTGTCCATGCGGGCACACAGCATGGGAGATGCGTTCCACCCCATCATCCAGCAAGGCACTTGGACACAGGGTTGGCCAGCACATCCCTTGGAGAACCAGCACTTTCCAAAGTCAGATGATCTACATCAGCATTTCCCTAAGTGTGCTCGAGGGAGCACTGCCCCACCCAGACGGTAGAGAAGCAGGGCACTCTTTAGGGTCAGGATGACAGTCCCTGCTCTCCTGCAGGCTTCTAGCACTCTGGATGGCACAGTCCGCAGAGCTGCTTCTCCCCAGCATCTTCTTGCTATAGGAAACAACAGGGGCTATGACCCAGCTGGAGATGAGTGGCCTCTGGCATTCTCTGTGACTTTGGCTGCTTCCAGACAAAGAGGTAGGGAGGTTCCTCCAGTGAAATTCCACCTGAAATCTTCAGCAACTTCCCTGGGAACCACCCAGAGGATGACGTCCAAGCACCAAACCTAAGTCACTGTGCACATCTTCAGGCCCTTAACTTACGTGGTTCATCCTCAGTGACTCTCAGAGGAGAGCTGGGGCCCCATTACAAATGTGGGAATTGAAGCATGGGGGAAGGCTGCTTCCCAGTCACTTGAACATTTATTAAAATGTAATTCACATATTGTAAAGTTTACTCTCTTTTTTTCTTTTTTTGGAGAAGTTTTTGCTATAGGGCATGCGCGCTCGCCAGAAAGACAGAGAGAGACAGATTCTCCCCTCGGGATCTTGGGCATGCATACACACGTGCCCGGAGTGAGTTTAAGCCACCAGGTTTGGTACTCGAACTGCAGTCGACCACATGGGAGTCCACCGACACAGCTATTACGCCAACTGCTGGTCTCAAGTTTACCTTCTTAAAGTAGGCAATTCAGTGGCTCTCACTATATTGAGAGCCACCACTAATTCCAGAACATTTTTATCACCAAACAAACCTGTAACTATTAACAATTACTCCCCATTCTCCCCTCCTCCTAGTCTTTCTATTAATCTACTTTCTGTCTTTATGGATTTATCTATTCTGGGCATTTCATACAAGTGGAACCACACAGTATGTAGTCTTTGTTGCGTCTGACTTCATTCACTCAGCATAATGTTTTGAAGGTCCATCCATTTTGTGGTGTGTATCAGTACTTCATTCTTGCTTAATGTTGACTATTTCATTGCTTATATACCATAATTTGTTTTTATTTTTAAAAAAGAATTATTTATTTATTTATTATTTTTAAATTTGTTATAGGGCACATACACTCACCAGAGAGAGACAGAGACAGAGAAAGAGAGAGAGAGAGGAAAGTGAGAAAGCAAGACACCCGGTCCAGGACTTGAACCATGGTTGAGCATGTGGGAGTCTAGTGCCTTAACCACCATGCCTCTTGCTAGCCCCCATAATTTGTTTTTCTGTTTATCAGTTGATGGGCACCTGGGTTGTTTCTACTTTTTGACTATTACGAATCATGATGCTATAAACATTCATGGAAAAGTTTTGTTTTCAATTCCTAAGAGTGGCACTGCTGGGTTATACAGCAACTCTATGTTTAACCTTTTGAGGAGCCACCAAGCTTTTTTCCAAAGTGGCTGCACCATTTTATATTATCATTAACAATTTAGGTGGACCAGCAGTTAGCGTAATGGCTATGTCGCTGGACTCCCACGTAGTCGATCGCGGTTCGCGTCCCAGACCCGGTGGCTTAAAACTCACACCGGGCGTGTGTGCGTGCATGCCCAAGATCCCGAGAGGAGAATGGAGGAGAAGGGATTGCAGCATGGCCATCCCCCCTGGGGGGTGATTTCTCGCTTTCTGTCTCTATGTCTCTCTCCGTCTGTCTGGCGAGCGCACGCGCCCTATAGCAAAAACCTCTCAAAAAAAAAAAAAACAATTTATGAGCAGTCTAGCTTCTCTACTTCACGACACTTGGTATTGTCTATCTTTTTTATTACAGTCATCCAATTAGATGTAAAGTGGTATCTCATTATGCTTTTCACTGGTATTTCACTGATGGCTAATAATGAGAATCATCTTTTCATGTGCTTACTGGCCATTTGTATATCTTCTCTGGACACAAGTCTACACGAGTTCTTTGCCCATTTTTTTTTTTTTTTTGGACAAATAATTACATTATTTGTCTTTTTACTATTTTCCTATAAGAATTCTTTTATGCTCTGGCCCTGTATCAAATACACAATTTATAATTGTTTTCTCCATTCTCTAGGCTAACTTTTCATTTTGATAGTATCCTTTGAAGTACATTTTTTTTTTACTTTGATAAAATCTAATGTATCAACTTTTCTTTGGTTTCTAATCTTTTTGGAGTATTATCTTTTGGAATCCATTGCCAAATTCAAGGTTATAAAGATTTAATTGAGGCTTGCCCATGGTTGTTATGGTGGTCTAGGTGGCTGGATTCCACATGAACAACAGCATAGTTTGAGTCTTGGATCTGACAGCATGAGAACATGTCAGGCACATATATGTGTGTGCCCAAAATCCTAAGAGGAGGGAGTAATAGAAGAGATCGTAGTGTGACCATTCTCATTGGGGTGGCTTTCTCACTTCCCCCCTCTCTCTCTAACTAGTGCACACACCCCCTGGTGAAATATTTTTAAGTAAAAAATTTCAGAAAAGGGCCCAGCAGTTAGCGTAATGGCTATGTCGCTGGACTCCCACGTAGTCGACCGCGGTTCGCGTCTCGGACCCGGTGGCTTAAACTCACGCCGGGCGCGTGTGCGTGCGTGCCCAAGATCCCGAGAGGAGAATGGAGGAGAAGGGATTGCGGCGTGGCCATCCCCCCTGGGGGGTGATTTCCTGCTTTCTATCTCTCTGTCTCTCTCTGTCTGTCTGGCGAGCGCACGCGCCCTATAGCAAAAACCTCTCCAAAAAAAAAAAAAAAAAGAAAAAGAAAAAAAAAATTTCAGAAAAAACATTTTTTAATAAGGCAACCAGCTGGTGGTATGGTGATTAAGGCAACTACATCCCACATAGCTGACTGCACAAGTCAAGTCCCAGACCCCGTGGCTAGAAAAACACACCAGGTATATGTGTATGTGCCCAAAATCCCAAAAGGAGAAATGGAGAAAGAATCGTGATGTGACTAACCCCATATGGGGGTATTTTCTCTTTCTTTCTCTCTCTCCAGCAAGTGCACATGCCCTCAAGTAATTTTTTTTAATTTAACCCTATTTTTCTAAGATGTTTAGATTTGAGCTTTTAGATCTCTTAAGTTTTTGTTTGTTTCTTGGTTTTTTGCATTTGTTTTTTGTTTGTTTGTTTGTTTGTTTTTTGACAGAGGACTCTTGTGCTTGCCAGAGAGAGAGAGATGCTGGAGGTGAGAAAGCACCTCCCAAAGAGGAATGGACACACCTGAATCCACTCTCCTCCCTTCTCCCCTCAAGATTTTGGGCACATGCACATGAACCCAGTATGTTTTCTAAGCCACCAAGTCTAGGACTTGAACTACATGGTTAGCCAGGTGGGGTCCAGCCACCTTAGCCACCATGCCATGGGCTAGCCTGATCTCTTAGGCTTTTGATCCATTTTGAGTTAATTTTTGTACATGCTGTGAGGTGGGTCCAATATTCTTTTTCATATGGGTTTCTATTTGTCCAAGTATCATTCATTGAAGATTCTCTCTATTGAATTATTCTGGCATGCTTATTGACCACCCAGTCATAAATGTATGGGTTTATTTCTATTTTCCTTCTCTTTATTCTCCTCCTTCCTTCCTTCCTCCCTTTCTTCCTTCCTTCATCTTCTTCTTCTTCCTCTTCCTCTTCCTCCTCCTCCTCTTTCTGCTTCTTCTTTAATTTGCCAGAGAGTGCATGCACTTGTCAGAGAGAGACATAGAGACAGAGACAAGGAGTGGGGTGAAGCACCCAACATTAATGTAATACCCAAACCAGAAAATGATATTAAAAGAAAACTACAGAAATTACCCCTCATAGTACAAACTCTTCACAAAATTTTAGCAAGTCAAATACAAGAATACAAAAAAAGTATAATATATCATGACCAAATAGGGTTTACCTCAGGAATACAAAGTTGGTTTAACATCTAAAAACTAATCAATGTGGGCCAGCCTCGTAGATTAGAGGTTAAAGCAATCAGATCTCACATGGCTGACTGTGGTTTGAATCCTGGCCCCAGAAATTTGAAAACCACTCTGGTCATATGGGCATGCATGCCCCCAAATCCTAACAAGGGAAAATGAAGAAGAAAGGATTGTGTGACACAGCTTCATGGCTCCTGCGATCTAACCATTTTGGGGAAACAGAATTGAAGATTCCCACTGATAATTCGACCTCCAGCACACAAAACTCACGTGGAGAGGCAAAGGGAACAGGCCTTCTTGAAGACACACAGCTTCATGGCTCCTGCGACCTAGCCATTTTGGGGAAACAGAATTGAAGATTCCCACTGATAATTCAGCCTCCAGCACACAAAACTAGCGTGATTCAACTTCAAAGTTTGGGAAGAAACCAACCATCAACCAGATGACTAGAAATCGCTGCAGGACCTCAAGAAATATGGGAAGGCAGGAAAATACCTCTCCTCCAAAGGAAAAGTATAGCTCCTCTTCATCCACACACAGTTCAATGGAAATCATGGAAATGTCTGATAAAGAATTCATAACATTCATAATGGCAAAGCTAACAGAGATGGAAGAAAAGAGAGACAATGAACTGCTGAAGAGGAAGGAGAAAGAAGTTGTCGAGTTCCAGGAGATGAGGAAATTCATGCAAGGTCTAAAAGAGGAATTTCACACTTTACAATAGAATCAAATGGAACTGTTAGAGATGAAGGCTATAATACAGGAAGTAAAAATCTCCCTTGAAAGTATTAAAAGCAGACTAGATCATACAGAAAAAAGAATCTCAGACGTAGAAGAGAAAATTGCTAGCCTAGAAAAATCCACCTCGAAGACTGAGAAAATGGCCCCAAAACTTGAGGCTAATATATAAGAAATACCAGATAACATCAAACGTCCAAACATCCAGATAATAGGCATCCCAGAAGGCGAAGAGACTCATAAGGGCATTGATAATCTATTCCATGAGATCCTTCAAGAAAACTTTCTAAACCTAAAGAGGCACTCAAAGATTCAGCCCCAAGAAATACAGAGGACCCCAAATAGAATCAACCCAAGAAGATCTTCTCCAAGACACATTATAGGTAGATTGACCAAAACCACAGACAAAGACAAGATACTAAGATTGGCAAGAGAAAAACGGCAAGTTACCTACAAAGGGTATCCCATCAGACTAACGGCAGACCTCTCATTGGAAACAATGCAAGCAAGGAAAGAATGGGAAAATATATTCAAAGTGTTAAGGGAAAAGCAATTTCAACCAAGAATACTGTACCCAGCAAGATTATCATTCATTTGGGAAGAAAAGACATGAACATTCCCAGATAAACAAAACCTGAAAGAATTTATCAGCACCAGACCAGATCTCCAAGAAGTTCTTAAGGGAGTGCTATGTCAGTAAAATTAAATGCAGACACACAGAAATAAGAGTTCAAAAACTAAAAAAGATGGGCAACTTAATTGTAGGGACAATGTCTGGAGATGAATATTATATCCCAGAATTCAATCCGGAAGATTGAACCACAAAAGAAAGATTAAGTACACGAGACTGAACTGATGAAACAACATTCTGTGACTTGACTAAAATATTGCTGCTTTTCTTCTAAGCTTTGTTGTCCAGTTTTAAAGGATTTTTGTCCTGTCTTGAGCTGTCAATAGGTTCATGTACCTACTATTTGAACAGAATACTAACCAGTTTCTAGGCTTTAAGTTTCAAGGAAATATCATTACCAGTTCAAAACTGCTTTTCTTGAAATTACCAGCTAAACTTGTTATTGGAAGTAGTTAAATTACTTATGATATTGTGTGATCAACAAAATGTTGTGGGAAAAGGAATTGAAGACAACTGTATATAGCAGAGATAGTGTAATAAGAGAGTGGGAAAGGGCAGAGGGTCAAACATGGGGTAAAAAAACATATATATACATATATATGAAAGTAGAAATGGAATATTATGCATGATTAAGCCACTACGCAGTTTATTCTAGATGGGAAACCACATTTAGTATGTTGTGATGATGCTCAGGGAATGAATGTTAAGTAATTTAAAAAAAAAGTTTCAGGAGAAAAAAAAAAAACAGTAAGACTGTTCTTATCGAAAGTATAAAAGAAAATGCATATTTGATGACTGCAGTAAGCTATATAGCCCCAGCTAGGTACTATTTTACAGTTTATTCATTCTACTCACTGAGGTGTATGCCTAAAGTCACACTTGGGTTCATGTATGGGTATATATCAGCTGCACTTGCTATTGGAAATATTTAGACTAATTAAGTTCATTAGCAAATAAATTAAATGGGGGGGGAGGCATAGAAAGCAACCATGGATACCAGAGACAATGTGGGAGGAGGGTGGGACATGGCAGAGGGTGAGGGAAGGGAATCAAGGATGGCAAAAAAAAAAAATAAAAAAGTATACAAGACATAAGAAGGAAAATTATTTGCTGATAACATGTATGTTGATGTGCTTGACTGAGCCAATATACAGTGTATTTTGGATGGAGAATTCATTTGTATGCTGTAATGATGTATAGTGAATTAATGTAAAAAATAAATTTAAAGGAAAAAAATTTAATTTAATTTAAAAAAAAGGAAAAGAAAGGATTGTGGTATGACCCATTTTTGTCCTATTTAGGCCTTCACTTGATTGGATGAGGACCACCCAAATTAGGAAGGGTGATTTGCATTATTCAGTCTACCAATTTAAATATTAATCTCAGAGCCAGCTCCATTGTGTGTGTGTAGAGGGGCACTTCCTCTCTCTCTCTCTCTCTCTCTCTCTCTCTCTCTCTCTCTCTCTCTCTCTCTCTCTCCCCCTCTGGCAAACACATGCCTTCTGGCAAAAGAGAGTGAGAGAGAGAAAGAAAAACAAAATAATCAGTGTGATGAACCAGATTAATAGATTATGAATAAAGAACAAATGCTAATCTCAATAGATGCAGTAAAAGCATTTGACAAAATCCAACATCTGTTCATGATAAGCAAGCAAACTAGAAATGAAAAGGAACATCTTCAACCTGATGAAGAGCATCTATAAAAACCTTAGCTAACATTATACTTAACAGTGAGAGACTGAAAGCTTTCCCCCAAAGTCAGGAAAAGACAAGGATGTCCACTGGTACTACTTCTATTTGACTTTGTTTTAGAGGTTCTAGCAGGTGTAATAAGACAAGAAAAAGAAATCAAAGCATGTGAATTACAAATTAAACAATAAACTTGTTTTCATTCACAAACAACATGATCATCTATGTTGAAAATCCTTAGGAAAAGCTATTGGAACAAATTAATGACTCCAAAAACATTACAGGATATAAAGTTGAATTAGTTAATGCGCTCCAGAAAAACAAAAGCAATAAGATGCATGTAAATAAAGAGATTCATTAAAAGAATTGGCTCATACAATTATGGAGGCTGACAAGTCCCAAGATATGCAATTGGCAAACTGAAGACCTAAGAGAGCCTATGTTGTAGCTATTGTCCAAAGGCCAGCAGACTTGAGAACGAGAATTAGACATTTTCAGCTCAAGTTCAGTGTTTCAGGTGTAGTCTAAAGGCCATCAGGCAGGAAGAATTTTTTCTTAGGGAATCATCAGCATTTCTGTCCTATTCAGGCCTTCACTTGATTGGATGAGGACCACCCAAATTAAGAAGGGTGATTTGCATTATTCAGTCTACCAATTTAAATATTAATCTCAGAGCCAGCAGGTGGCATGGTGGTTAAGGCATTGGATTCCCATATGGCTGAGCATGGTTTGAGTCCCAGACCTAGTAGTTTGCTTTCTCTCTTTCTCGCCCTATATATTTGCCCTATAGCAAATTTTAAATTAATGATAATAATGATAAATAAAATTCAATAAATAATTCTTTAAAAAATATTAATAGCTTACAAAAACACCTTTACAGACACACCCAAAATCATGTTGGACGAAATATCTGGGTGCCCTGTGGCCTAGTCAAGTTGACACACAGAATTAATAATCAAGGGAGTCAATGTACAAAAATCAACTGTGTTACTATATACTAAAAATAAACATCAGAAATTAATATTGAATAGTATTGACAAAAAACAAAACTATTTCCTATAGCATCAAAAATATGAAATACTAAGGGTAAATGTGACAAAAATATGCAATACCTTTGCATAAAAAAATTAAAGCATGCTGAGAAACTGTTAGAAAACTAACAGAATGGAGAGATGGTATTCATCACAACATTCAATGTGTTATATGTCATTTCTCTGAAAATTGATCTAATTGATTTGTAGACCCAAGATAACTCCAATTTAAATATCAGCAAGCACTTTTATAGAAATAAACAAGCTGATTCTAAAATTCAAAAGGAAATGGAAAGGATCAAAATAGCCAGAACAACTTTGAAAAGGATGAAAACTTTGAGTAAAGTTGATGAATTTATACTACCTGACTTATAGTCTTATTTTATAAAGCTACAGTAACCCAATATAGTGTGTATTAGAATCAATATAAACAAATAGATAAATGGAGTCATTGGAAGAATCCAGAAAGAGACACACATAGATCACCAATTCATTTTTTTTTCTTTTTTTGGAGAGGTTTTTGCTACAGGGCGCATGTGCTCTCCAGAAAGACAGAGAGAGACAAAGAGACAGAAAGCGAGAAATCACCCCCCAGGGATGATGGCCACACTGCAATCCCTTCTCCTCCATTCTCCTCTCGGGATCTTGGGCACGCACACACACGCACCCAGTGTGAGTTCAAGCTGCCGGGTCCGGGACTTGAACTGCGGTCGACTACATGGGAGTACAGTGACATAGCCATTACGCTAACTGCTGGTCCCACCAATTCGTTTTTTTAACAAAGGTGCCAGGCAATTCAATGGGAAATGTGGGAAAAGGATAATATTTTCAAGACCTAGTACTAGGAGAAGTGAATATGTAAGCAAACCTCACACCCTAAACATTGTAAAATGTAAATGTAAAACTCCAGACTATAAAACTTCTAGAAGAACATATAAGAGATAATCTTTGTGACCTTGGGTTTGGCAAAGATTTTTTAAACTAGACCCAAAAGGCATGAACTACCAGGGGAAAAAAATCAATAAACCAAATTTTATCTAATTAAACACTTTTGCCTTTCAAAAAACATTATTATAAAATTAGAAAAGCCAAAGACTGGGAGATCATATCTGGAAAACATACACTCTAAAAAAGACTTGTACCCAGAACTCTTGTAATTCAATAAGAAAATGAGCAACTCAATTTTTTTTTTTAAGAGAGATTTTTGCTATTAGGGCGCATGCACTTGCCAGAGAGATAGAGAGACAAAAAGTGAGACGTCACACCCCACCCCTGGGGGGATGGCCATGCCGCAGTCCCTTCTCCATTCTCCTCTCAGGATTTTGGGCACACATTCACACATGCCCAGCGTGAGTTTCAAGCCTCCAGGTCCGGGACTCAAACCACAGTCAGCTTACATGGGAGTCGAGCACCTTAACCAACATGCCACCTGCTGGATCCAACAACTCAATTTTTTTAAAAAGATGTGTAAATATTAGAGCAGATGCTGGCCTCCCAGCCTGGCTCTCCTTGCTCCACTCTGACTCGCTGGGTGGAGAAGCTAGGCCCAGCCAGACCACCTGGATGCATGCTTCCCAGCTGCCAGTGGCCTACATCTTGGTGCCCAACAGTACCCACCCTGCACCCAGCCATACCGTTGAGGTAGTAGCTCCTCCTGGTCCTGTCCCCAGTGGGCAGGCTGCTCTCTGAGAAGCACACCTTCTTAGGCCGAACCATCTCCCTGGGCTCCAGCAGGGTCTTATCCGCCAGCGGGTCCTGCAAGGGGCTCAGGAGTGGGGACAGTTTCCTGTCTGCACCTTGAGGGGTGCGCAGGTCCGGGGGGCTGAGGAAGGTCTTGAAAGGTGCCTGGGCAGAGGTTGCACAGCCTGGGGAGGCATCATCCTCGCTGGAGAGAGGGGCATGTGAGCACAGTAGGTCCTCCAGGGAGGATGTCTGCAGCTGGGCGGGCATGTCTGGAACACTGGTGAACCTTCCAAAATCTGGAACTGGGGGAGGAAAGGGATGAGAAGTCAGGCTAATACTCCTACACATCCCTGAGGCGTGTGGAGAAGAGCGAAGGAATGTCTGCATGTCTAGTTCTAGACGTGGACACACACTGGCTTTCCCCTGGGCTTCAAGCCTTCTTCCTGCCCACCTGTGCAGCCACACACGCTATGGAGTGGCTTTTATGTGCTTTCAGCATGTTACGTAAATAGTATCCTATACATTTTATCCTGTGAAAAACTTTTTTTTTAAAAATTTTCATTTAATCATTGTGCATCTTTACAGCATACAATATGTTTTTTTCTTTTTTAAAAAATTTTTTAAAGAATTATTCTTATTAAACTTTATTTACTTATTTTTATTTGACCAGGAAGGGACAGAGCAAGAGAGAAAGAAAGTGAGAAAGCAAGCCGCCAGGTCCGGGACTTGAACCTCTGTCAGCCACGTGGGACTCCAGCACCCCTAACCACCAGGCCACCTGCCGGCCCCTACAATATGGTTTTTCAAAACATGCATGCCATGCATGTCAATCAAATCAAAGACATTACCATATACATTGTTAAACTATATTGGCCTAAGAAGGCCTCCATACTCCTGCTTGAGTTCATCTAATCAAACAACAACCTCACTTGGAAGTCTGCTTCCTTAGCAGGTTGCTAAGTTATAGCCAATCACAAAAGGTACACTTCAGTCAATCACAGACAGCGCACCTTTTAAATTGTTTTCACGCAGGCAAACATCAAACTGTAACCAATCCAATTATTTCTCTACCTCATTCCCTCACTTCTGTTTTTTGTATGTCACTTTTCCTATCTTGCACATAAATGTTATCCCCCCATGTGGCTATCTGGAGTTCCATGGAAGGCTATCTGGAGTTCCGTGGAAGCTATTCTGGGGGCTGCCTGATCCAAATTGTTTTTGCTCAATTAAGCTCTGCTAAATTAAATGGTTTGATGTTTTTCTTTTAACAACATTATTTGCAACAGATAACTTTCTATTATGTCTGTTAAATGTTTTTATTCTGCGCCTCTTCCTCCCACCTCCCAACTATCCACCCCCTCCTATACAGTCTCAGTACCTACATTTGCCATCCCTGCTATTGTATCTTCCAGTCTTTTCATTTCTACCATCAAGTGCAGACATCCAGTATATATTGAGCAGGGACATATGATATTAGTTTTTCATATGCTGGCTTTCTTCGCTTAGCATTAAGTCTATATTTATCCACTTTGTATCAAACGACAGGGTCTCTCTCTCTCTCTCTCTTGCTTTCTCTCTTTTTTTTTTTTTTTTTTTTTTTTTTTTTTTTTTTTTTTTTTTTTTTGTAGCTGAGTAGTATCCCATAGTGTATATGCACCACATTTTTCAATCCAGTCATCTGTCTTTGGGCATTTAGGTTAGTTCCATATCTTAGTAATTGTGACTAATGTGCAATAAAAAGGGATATGCAAGTGTCTTTCCAACTGAGTGTTTTCCTTTCCTTTGGGTAAATATCAAGAAGTGTTATCACTGGGTCATATGGTAGTTCTATCCGTAGGCTTCTGAGGAACCTCCATATTGTTTTCCACAGCGACTATACTAAATTACATTCCCACCAATACTGTAGCATTTTTTTTTTCTAAATCTATGCACATTGAGTCACCCAGTTCGTTCAGCTGTTTGCTGTTTCCTGGCACAGGTATGCACTACACACACACACACACACACACACACACATATACCCACCATGATTTTCATCCATGGCCCTAGTGATGAATGTGGAGCTGTTTACAGGTCTCACTGCACAAGTAAAGCTATGATCAGTCTTCCTAGAGTGAGTCTCCTCATTGGTGCCCACCTGTTGTGTGTAACTTTGCTCTCCTTCCCTACCAGCAGCTCCCAATCCCCCCTCCACCCGCCCTCATCACAACTTGCTGTTCCCAGAGCAGGCTGATTATGTCAGGTGGCATTTCCCCAATCTGTGGTCAGATTTAATCTATTCTCTTATGGATGAGGAAATAATTTTATGTCCTCATGTCATGAGTTTATTCTCCTACCAATAAAGCAAATACACATTTGAAAAAGTGTTTCTTAAGAGTATATCAAAAAATCACACCTTAAAATGTGTCTATACAGGAACCAACTAATCTGCTGCAAGAAATGTTTCTCAAGAGGAGGGGAAAAAAATGCTCAAAAGAAGGAGTCAGTACATGTCTTGCTTCATGTCTGCTCATGTGGGAAGTTTGATCAGCCAAGGGCTCATGGCCATCCACTCAGATGTTTTGTAATTACAAAAAAAAAATTATATACACACAATATTATATTCATTGAAAAGTTTAATGAAAGGAGGATATTCCGGGAAATTATATTTAAATGACTCAGTAAGTACTAGAAAGCTTAAATGAACTCACAAACAAAAAAATCTAAAAGTTATAAACTAATTATTTGCCAAAGAGCTGCCAACTGGGTGGTCTATGGATAAATTCTTTCAAGTTCCCAAATAACTCATAATTCCCACATCATATAACCGAGTTGGGAGCACTGGAAAAAAAGATGCTAAATTAAGTTAAAATGTTGTAAGAATTCAGAGACCAGCAGATGGCATAGTTATGTCACTGGACTCCCACATGGCTGACCAGGGTTCGAGCCCCGGACCTGGCAGCTTGAAACTCACATTGGGTGCATGTGCATGCATGTCCAAAATCCTGAGAGGAGAATGGAGGAGAAGGGACTGCAGCATGGGTGGGAGGTGATTTCTTGCTTTCTGTCTTTCTCTGTCTCTCCAGCAAGCACACACACTCTACAGCAAAAAACTCTCTAAAAATAATAATAATTCTGTCAGAATTCAAATATCAAATTCTGTAAAGATAACCTTCAGAAAGAAAACCAGAGCCCAGGCTCAGGTAGAAACAGAGTCCATAAGTAATTATGCAAAACCCCATAGAAGTAGATATTAGGAACAGGCATGGCAAGAGTTAGAGAGGTGCAGGACATGGCATCTGGGCCTAAGGAGACCCCAAGGATAGACCCTAGGAAGCACCTCCACTGACAGAGAAATTGGGTCTTAAGCTAGGAACAAAATGAGAACTAGAAGGGTTGTTTTCCTACTCTCAGCTGTCTATCTGTCCCCAGACCAGAGCAGATGAGGCATCAGTCACTGCCCACAGCCTGCCAGGCTCGGGTAAGGCTGGGAATCATTTCCCACCTGCATGGAGGAAGCCCCACAGCAAAGATGAGGTAGAATTAAGAAGGGTATTCCTATCAATCTCTTTCACAACAACCATTTGTAAAATCAGAAAGATATGTACTGTTAACCTCCTTTCCAGTGATCACTTGTAAATAACACATTTGTAGACTTAGAAACAAAGAGAATAACTAAAAAAATTAATAGAATAAAAACATATCAGTGAAGTGGTTGGATATGAGATGGGTATTTACAAATCAACAGCTTTCCTATATATGATCTGAAAATACAGTGGGAAAAGAAGTGTCATCTATAATTGCAACAAATAATACAAAAGGCTCAAGGATGTTATGTTATTAACTTGCTAAATTTACTGGTAGATGTGAAAGACATATGTAAGCAATAGCTGAAGAACCTTAGCTGATGTCAATGTATGAAATTATACTTAGAATATTTAGAAAAATAAATACATAAGACTGTCTTAGGAAAATACACACACACACACACACACACACACACACACACACACACTTAGCTCTGCTTTTTGAATCAGTTCTTTTAGAAAAATAATTCCTAAAGAAATAATCCTGGGCCAGCAGGTGGCATGGCGATTAAGACAGTGAGATCCCATATATCCAACTGTGTGGTTTGAGTTCCAGACCCAGTGGCTTGAAAAACATGCCAGGTATATGTGTGTGCATGTGCCCCAAATCCAAGAGAAGAATGGAAGAGAAGGGATTAGCATGTGGTCATTCTCCTGAAGGGTGATTTCTCATTTTCTCTCTCTCTCAAGTGAGAATATGTGCCCTTAGTAAAACTAAAACAAAAAAAAACAAAAAAAAAAAAAAAGAAGAAAGAAAGAAAAGAAAAAAGAAAGACCCCTCAATTAAAAACAAACAAACAACAAAAAAAAAACTCAAACACCTTTTGCAGTATTACCTCAGAACTAAAAAGAACGTCAGTTTCAAACATGACAGTTGGTTTCATTGCAGCTCATCTGATTCTGGAATGTTTCACAACCATTTTGAAATGTATTTCTAACAGGATAGGAATACCTCATGTCATGATGGTACAGGACGAGTGACCAAGAAAGGTACATGGAGAAGAGTTACCACAGCAAGGAAATGGTACAAACAGTCAGATAGGTATGAGCAGCAAGTCCCAAGAGAGCAGTGAGAAGGGTATCTACCTCATCGGTCACTGCTTATCAGGAGTTACAACTGGACCCTCACCCCACCAGGAAGGGAAGCATACGTTACCTTTTAAAACCTAAGCTATCATCAAAAGGCCTAGAAAATATAACAATCTTCCCTCCTGCAGTTACACATATGCACATAGGCATTCACCCAGGTGTTGGCCAGTATCTTACCTCCTACTCAGAACACTAGACTGATATGGGCGAAATTGTCCCTATGTGCTTGCTCATACCTTCAAAGTCCACAATGGGCATGTGTATGACTTCTCCCAGCCAGGCAATTAAGTTCCCTCCACCTGATGAAAACTACACAGGTGCAACAAAAATCCACAGACACAAACAAAAGAGCCAGCTACAATGACAGACCTCCCTTCCTAAATATTCATGACGAGACCCTACAATAAAAGTAATACCTAACCCCATTTCCAGTGCAGTTGTCACCTGACAACTTGCCCGCCTAAAAGCCTCCTGGGTATACTATTCTATTAAAATTGCTCTTTCTCTCTCTTTTGTTTAAAGAATTATTTATTTTATTTCATTTTATTTATTTGTTTGTTTTAACTAGACCAAATAGAAAGGGAAAGTGAGAAAGGAAGCTACCAGATCTGGATTCAAATTATGGTTGGCCATGTGGGAGTTCAGTTCCTCAACCACCAAGCCACTTGCTGCCCCTCAAATCTCTTTTTTATTAAAAACTTCTGTTTTCATACTTTTCTCGTGGTGGTGGCTTTGTTTGAATCTCAGGGAAGGTCTCTGATCTTAGAGATCTGGACCCAAAGAGTCAATTATTTCTTCACAACACTCCACAGTTTTTCCACCCAGTAATAGAAAGGTGGCCAGCTCATGGAGCCCAGGATATCCAAGGCCAACATGATGACATACTTCTTCTGGCCCTTGCAATAATGTGCATCACTCAATAGCAAACCTGGATGAGGGGAACATTTTGTTCCTTGTTTAGGACCCCACTTCTGCATTGGGGGAGGTACTTCCCAGAGTTTGTCCCTGGGATCTCCTTTGGCCCTAAGAAGACTAGGCAGGTGGCCTTGCTTGCCGATGATGAAGACAGAAGTGGACATTGCTACATTAAGCACAGAGAGAGGGAAGATGTAGACCAGGCACCACCTCCTCCCTGGGGCAGGAACCCACAGCCTTTTGCAGAGTACATGGCCTATTTTCATGTTTTAAACACACACATCCTTTGACCTGAGGGACACACATTTAGAGGTTTCCTCTGAACAAGGTTACAGAGGTACACATACTCACACAATGCCATCTGTGGTCACAGAGAACTGAATGGTGCTGCCTGTCTTGAGAGTCTAAGCTCCAGAAGCCCAGGGCTAAAGAGCATGAGTAGATGCACTGGAGGATGGAGTGACTGTGAGTAGATGCTCAGGGGAAAGCCACTGCAGAACAGCATGCCCTGTGTAGGTAAACTGAGAAGATGCACAGGCAATACATGAATATCCATCAGAAGTTCCCAAGAGGAACCCAAGAAGATGTTGCTCATGGCTACTTTTGGGGAGTACAGCCAGGAGGAACAGGCCAAGCCTCAAACGCTATGTCCTCCGCAGGATGTACATGTTTACCTGAGCATACATTGTTCAATAAGGAAGACAACAATGCTTTTAAAGCGTTCAAATGGCTTCAAACAGACCCTAAGGGGCTTCTGGCACCAGGTGACCATTGGCATGTGGTTCTTCTGTGCACAGCTTGTTTGTTCAAGAACTTGGTGCAGCAGCCCTGTCCAGGACCCTCCTGTGCATGTCTAGAGCTGAGCTGGCCCCTCCCTGCTGTGCAATGCACCTGGCTCAAAGTCCAAGGCCAGTCTGGGTACACACTGACCTCAGCTTACGCCCTGCCACTGAGGCTTCTCCTGAGACTGGTAGTTGGCAAGATCTGGGCTTGCTGGTGGTGGCCCAAAGACAGAGGGTGTTGGCCACAACTGAGGAGACCAGTCCTGACAAGTCTGATAACCCTTGAGCAAGAGTAGGCCTCAGAGTCTGTGTAGCTGATCTTAAGTCAGTTCTGAACCCTGGAATTCTGGTGCATCTGACATGACCCTGGGGTGAAGGACAATGAAGAAGCACAGTGTACAATGATCCTTGGATGGTGGTTGCTGCTGACCAGACTGAGGGCAAGAGCTTTTAGCAGCCAGAACACAATGGCACTGAGAGTGCTCATTAGCCAGCACCAACACTTGGCAGGACATCACAGGTGCCCAACATCAGCAAACAGCCTATAGGGAGCTAGGTGACTGCTGGTGGGCATACAGGCCCTGAGCCTCCTGCTGGCTAGACCCTGAGGATGCTATTTTTTTCAGTCACTTCATTACAACACTATCTCTTCCCCTCCTGTGCCAGCTCCCTGCAAGGAGTGTCTGTCTATCTGAGCTCCTCTTCAAAGTCTGCCAGGAGACTGAGATGCTGAGATGCCATAACAGCACTCAAGGTCTGAACAGGGACCCAGTAGCCTCACCAGAGCACTGGTGGATAGGGGACACCTTTCCCAAGTGCTATGCATGCCCAGTGGGGCACACATTCTGAGGGCAGTGGAGGGCACTCAAAGTAGACTCCAAGAAGTGACCACACCCAATGGATCCCCTTGGGGACCAGCCAGTATGACCTCCTAGGCAAGGAACAGGGTGTCCACAGCAGCTGGCTGAGTGACTCAGCACGGCTACCCAGTCCATGACCAAGGACTAGGCAGGCTAGGATGCATCCTCTGTGCCCACCTGGCTGGGCCACATCAGGGGCCACTATGTGCAGTGGGAGGCTGAGTCTGCTGGGCCACAGAGGTTTCAGGCAGTGCTGGGCCAGGGGTTCCATCCACTCTCCACCATCCCAACCAAAGACCATGGTCACACCTATCTACCACACACCAAACAGATATTCTATGTATGAAAGGGATTCTTTGACAAAATTCTTTAAAACAGCATCAACTACTTTTTTTTGAGAGAGAGAGAGAGAGAGATTTTTGCTATAGGGTGAGTGTGCTCACTGGAGACAGACAGAAATCGAGAAATCACCCCCAGAATGGGATGGCCACGGCTGCAATCCCTTCTCCTCCATTCTCCTCCCAGGATTTTGGGCAGGCATGCATGCACATGTGTCCAGCGTTGAGTTTTAAGTTCCCAGGTCCAGGACTTGAATCACAGTCAACTACATGGGAGACCAGCAACATAACTATTATACCATCTGCTGGTCCCAGCACCCACTACTTTTGAGAAAATGACCAAGCCCTATTTTTTTCTATAAAAAGTACAGACAGCTGGGGTCAATTTATGTGACCACCAGACTCTGGTTGATGCTTCTCCCACCCACTTACCTATAAGATGCAGCCTCCCATTGCAACAACATGGCAGATTCTCCATGATCATTTTTGATTAACACAGTCATCAGCCCAAATGGCTCACCTGCCCCATCCACTTCCCAGATGTGGACTTGGAAGGCCCAAAGAGGAGCAGGGCCTCACCTAAGCACACATAGCAAAACAGGCTACTAGGTTTTGGTTTACTCAGACCTCAGAGGCTTCCCGTGACCACCCACCAGGCATGGCTGTCCCATGCTGGCAGCCTCCTCATGGCCCATGAGCCTCCATCCTCCAGCCTCACCTCCACCAGCTGGGGAGCAGGCCTCAGGGTAGGCGGGGGCCCTGGGAAAGAACAGGTCCCTGGCCCCACGGCCACAGCTGTCATGGCAGCTCTCACTGAGCAGCCTCTTCAGCATCTGGTTCTCCTTCAGGAGGCGCACCTGCTTCTTCAGGTCGGCGTTCTCGCTCATGAGCCTGCTCATCAGCTCACTGCCCTCAGCCATGGCACCGTGCTCACGTGTGGGCCCGTGGCCCCATGGAGGTGGACCGAGCCGGCCCCCAGCAGCCACGGCCAAGAGACACACACAGAGCTCCGTGCCACGGCCTTCCGCGGCCTTGTGATGTCGCTGCCCTTAAAGGGCCGCTGCCCTGGCTCACCTCCCCCACCCCTACCCTTCCGGTCTGGCAGTGCCTATAAAGACGTGGTGGAGAAGCCAGACACCACAGAGTGCACAGGCAAGTGCCAGGCCACAGAGCCCATGAGATGGGCCCTGAGACATGGATAGGGACAGTCAAGCAGGAGCCAGGGAAGGGCAGGACCCAACACTCAGCCAGCACCTCTGGGGTGCAGCTAGACACCTTGCCATGGTTTGCCCAAGTTAACACAGAGTGGGGCAACCCTTCCACAGTGCCATCCACAAGCTGGCAGACCCAGTAGGCTTCAGGACCTGTAGGGCTAACAGAGCAGAGGATAGTCAGTCAGGCCCCAGCTCCTTGGTGGCATCTAGTTATTGGAATTTACCCTTACAAAAGATAAGGGCAGTAGGGGCAGAAGGGGATCCCCTTGATAGCCCCATGGTCCAGAACTCTGGGAGGGCCTGGCAGGGGCTTGAGTTGGGCCACCTACCAACTATACTCCCTCCTAGACAGCAGATTAGTGTCCACACACAGATCACAGTCATTGCCAGCTGAACTGCTTCTGACCAGACCTAACCAAAGATCGTGACAACAGCCGAGAACCTCTAGACCACCACGCTGCTCCCTGAGCCCTGGAGCATGGTCTCCAACTGCAGTGAGTACAACTTCCCTGAAACCTACCCCGACTGCTGCTTTTCCAGCCACTCGGGAAAGTAGGAACTAAACTACATCCTTTATGTACTCTCAAGGTCTTATTTTATTGGCAGCAAGAGATAACAGACAGATTATCTTGGATCCTCATGAGAGGGATGGTTTAGAAAACACAAGGCAGCATGTTTCCATCCTCTCTTGCTCTGATGCCTGGGGCTCCTCCCCCACCGTGCAGACAGTGATCAGGAGGTGATCCAGGTAAGACAGAGTCATGACCAGCCCAGATGACTGCACCCTGTAACGCCACTTCAAGAGCTCAAATCTGGGGTTAGGCTTTGTGGAGAAAGGGAATTTCTAAATGCCATACAATCCTTACACAACTTGAGACCAGCTTAATGGCTGAACCCACAAGGCTCTCACCTTAGACAAGGGGACTCAGACAAAGCCCTTGAGGACAAGTGTGTGAGGCTCTCAAGACAGGCAGATGAGACAGCAAAGGCAAGTCACAGATGCCCCCACACCTGGGCTCTCCAGAAAAGACTGGCAGAGGCTTGAACTGCCTTCCCTCAACAAATTCCTCAGCCATATTTAAAATGCCACCCTTTTCCCACCCTAAGAAAACCTCTTGACATCACAGCGCTTCTGGCTATGGGGCTGTCAACATTCTGCCAGTTTTCTGATTATGAAATGCAACCCTTTTAATACCTGCCTGGATTTAATCTTTTGATACTTTACTAAGTATTTTTATGTCCATGAGAGAAATTTATCTGACTCTGCTTTTCTAGTAGTGTCTTGATCTGGGTTGATTAACACTGGCCTTGTAAAATGAGTTGCAAAGTATTCCTTGTCACTCTATTTTCTGGATATTTGTGTGAGATTGCTATTTCTTTCTTAAATGCTTGACAGAACTCTCCAGTGAAGCCATCTGGGCCTACATTTCATCTGGAAAAATGTCTAATTCAACTACTTAAATAAAAACAAAGATATTTTCTATTTTTTCTCATTTTTCTAACAATTACTTCTTTCAAGGAATTTGTCCATGTAAGTTGTGGAATATTGGCATTAAGTAGTCCATGATGTTCCCCAATTGACCCCTCTATGGACAAACAGATCTGCCAAGGCAGAAAACCAGAACACGAAGGTGGAAAAGCAGAGTTTGCAAATTCCTTAAGCAAAATATAAGCCAGGAGGCAACTGGGAGCAGGGGGTCCAGAGAAATGGCTGTGAGGAAGCCCGGGTGGCCAGGCCAGTTCAGCAGACCCAGCAAAGCAGGTTAGAAAATAGGTATAACATTGGCAGGATCCATGGTGATGTGCCCTTTTTTAGTCCCGATCCAGGTTGTTTCCTTTTTCACTTGATCAGGTGCCCACTAGGGTCTTTGGTCTGTTTTTGAATCATGTTATTTGTTTTTGTATTGTTGAGATCCAAGAGTTCTATTAGATAATAGTCCTTTATCAAATGTATCTCTTGCAAATATTCTCTCCCTGTCTGTGGCTTGTCTTTTTATTCCCTTGACTGTCCTTTGCAATAGAACAGAAATTTTCAATTTTAATGACATCTAACTTATAGATTTTTTTTTCATGATTTTGCCTTTGGTGTCATATCTAAGAAGTTATAGCCAAACCTGAAGTCATCTAGATTTTCTAGTATGTTATGTTCTAAAAGTATCATAATTCTGTTTTCTATTTAGGTCTATGATCCACTTTAATTTTTATGAAGGGTACAAGGTCTGCATCTAGATTTGTCTTTTTGTATGTAGATGTCCAGTCTTTCTAGCACCATCTGTTGAAAAGACTATCTATCCTTTCTCCATTGAATACCTTTGCTCCTCCATCAAAGGTCAGTTGACTGTGTTTATATGGGTCTATTTTGGGGATCTTTCTCTTCCATCCCATTGGTCTGTTTGCCCTTTCTACATGTAGCTCCATAATTTAGTCTTAAGGTCAGGGAGTGATAGTTCTCCACCTTTGACCAGCGGTTATTTAGAAATGTCTCATTTAACTTTCAAATATTTGGGGTTTTCCTCAACTCTTTGTCACTGACTTATTTAATTTCATCGTGGCTAGGGACTATACTCTGCATTGTTTAATTCTTTTCAGATTCATGAAACTCATGCTTCAGCATAAGGTTCATTTTAGTGAATGGTCCATGATACTTGCAAAGACTGCATGCTGCACCAGTGTCAGGTGCAATTCTACAGATGCCAATTAGCTCATGTTGGTAGATAATGATGTTCACATCTGTATCCTTATAGGTCTATTTTTCAGTTACCAGGACCAGTGTTGAAATTTCCCATTGTATATTGCAGCATTATTCATGATCACTAAGACATGGAACCAACCCAAATCTCCACAAACATTTGGGTGAATGGATAGAAAAAGTGTGGCACATATACTCTATTCAGCCATAAAAAAACTACAAAACCCTGGCATTTGATAGAAAGTGGTCAAAAATAGAGGATCTATTGCTGAGTGAAGCAAGGCAGAATATGAAAGAAAGATATTGTATGTATACACTTAATATATACCGACTATCTGCACTTTATGTTAGAGATCGAAATATTGGAGGGTATAAAAGCGGTGAAAATAGTTATGGATGCTGAAAACAGTGTGGGACTGCATGGGAGAAGAGAAGAGTAAAGAGAAGGATAGCAAGAGAACAGCGCAAGTGAACAACAGGGAGGCAGAACAGAAGAGAGATTGCCAATTTTCTACTCCTGCACTTCTTTGAATGCTCAGAGATACCTTGAATAATTTAGGAAGGAATGTACAGATCACCAGATGACTAGGAATAACCACAGAGGCACAAGAAATATGAGCAACCAACAAAATTTCTCTCCTCCAAGGGAAAACACCAATTCTGAATCACCCACAGACGACACAATGGAAGTTGTGGACATGTCAGATAAGCAATTCAGAATTTTTGCAGTGACCAAACTAATTGAGATGCAAGAGAAAAGAGACAATGAGTTCCAGAAGATGAGGAAGTCCTTTCATGATTTGAAAGAAATAGATACCTTAAAAAAGAATAAAATGGAATCATTAGGGGTAAAGAATATGATACAGGAAATTGAAATCTCCTTCGAAAGTATTAAAAGTAGATTAGGTCATGCAGAAAATCAAATCTTGAATGTAGAAGACAAAATCTCTGACCTCAAAAAATGTATCAAAAAGATTGATAAAACAACCAAGAAAAATTAGAATGATATTCAAGAAATACTAGGTACCATCAAGTGCCCCAACATCCAGATAGCTGGTATCCCTGAAGAGAAGAAAATAATAAGGGCATTGATAATTTATTTCATGAAGTCCTGGAAGAAAACTTTCCAAACCTAGAGAGATAATCAATTATCCAGACCCAAGAAATACATAGGACTCTAAATAGAATCAACCCAAGAAGATCCTCTCCAAGCCACATCATAGCCAAAACCACAAAGACAAGATATTAAAATTGGCAAGATGGAAACATCAAGTTACTTACAAAGGTCATCCCATCAGACTAATATCAGATCTCTTATTGGAAACAATGCAGGCAAGGAAAGAATGGGGAAATATAGTCAAAGTGTTAAATGAGAAACAATTTCAACCAAGAACACTATACCTGGCAGGATTATCTTTCATACAGGAAAAAAAAAAAAGATAAGAACATTTTCAGATAAATAAAATCTAAAAGAATTTACCAACTCCAGACCAGCTCTTCAAAAGCTTCTGAAGGGAGTGTAATACCAGCAAAACTAAAAAGTCAGATGGACAGTTATAAGAAAACAAACAAACAAACAAAGAAAAACAAGAAAATGTCTCACTTAATGATAAGAACAGGTCCAGAAATATCAATAATAACATTGAATGTTAATGGATTAAATTCTCCAATTACAAGATACAAACTGGCTGAATGGGTAAAAATAACAGAAAGCCTCTATCCGTTGCCTACAAGAAACACACCTTATGGATAAAGATATACATAGATTTAAAGTGAAGGACTGGAAAACAACAGAACTGAAGTCATTAAGAACTGAAGAAATTAAGTCAGAAATAAAAAATTCATGAAAACAAATGTAATAAGTACATAAGTTTCCATGATATATGTACTTATATGGAAATAAGTACATAAGTTTCCATGATATATGGGGCATAGCAAAGCAGTCATAAGGAGGGAAATCCATAGCAATTAGTGCACGTAAGAAAAAGATGAAAAGGTGGCAAATAGACAACCTAACATGCCTCAGGAAATTGAGAAAACAACAACAACAAAATGACAGGCAAAAAGAAATCATAAAGATTTGAGCAGAAATAAATGAAATAGAAAATAAACGATCTATACAGAAGGTAAACTAAAGAAAACGCTGGTTCTTTAAAAATATTAACAAGATTGACACACTATTAACTAGACTGATAAAGAAGAAAGAAAGAAAGAAACTAGATAAATCAAATACATGATGAAATAGGCAGCATTACAACAGACACAATAGAAATACAAAACATTAGAGGATACTATGAGCGACAACTATATGCCAACAAATAAGAGAACATGGAGGAGATGGACAAATTCCTGGATGCATATAATCTACCAAGACTGAATTAGAAGGACATAGAAAACCTGAACAGATCCATAACATGCCAGGAGATTGAATCAGTAATAAATATCTTCCCAACAAAGAAAAGCCCAGGTCCGGATGACTTCACTTCTGAATTCTACAAAACTTTTAAGGAAGAGTGAACCCCTATCTTACTCAAATTATTTCTAAAGATCCAAAAGGAAGAAAATGAATAAATTTTTATAAAATTCATTTTATAAAGCCTCCATTATCCTCATTCCCAAAACAGATAAGGACATGACAAAAAAAGAAAACTACAGACCAATATCTCTGATGAATATAGATGCAAAAATTCTCAACAAGATATTCACAAATCATATCCAACAACGTATAACAAAGATTATTCATCATGAACAGGTAGGTTTTACCCCAGAGATGCAAGGGTGGTTCAACATACACAAGACCATAAATATAATACACCATATTAACAGAAAGAAAGATAAAAACCATATGATCATTTAAATTGATGCATAGAAAGCATTTGATAAAATACAACGTCCTTTCATGATTAAGACTCTCAGTAAGATTGGTATAAAAGGGTTATTTCTCAACACAATAAAAGTCATCTATGAAAAATCTATAGCTAACATTATACTGAATGGGAAAAAGCTAAATGCTTTTCCACTAAAAACTGGCACTATACAAGGCTGCCCACTTTCTCCACTACTTTTTAATATAGTATTGGAAGTCTTAGCCAATGCAATCAGAAAAGAGAACAATATAAAAGGCATTCAAATAGGCCAAGAAGAGTTGAAAATATCTCTATTTGCAGCTGACATGATGGTATACTTAGAAGATCCAAAGGTTTCCATGAAAAAACTTCTCAAAGTAATAAGTGAATATAGTACAGTGGCAGAATACAAAATCAACATCCAAAAATCTGTAGCATTTCTATACACAAACAACAAGTTGAACAAAGTAGAGCTGAAGAAAGGAACCCCTTTTACCATAGCCACAAAATGTATAAGATATCTAGAGATAGGAACCAGAAGTTAGCATAATGGCTATGTCGCTGAACTCTCATGTAGCTGACTGTGGTTTGAGTCCTGGACCCGATGGCTTAAACTCACGCTGGGCGCATGTGCGTGCGTGCCCAAGATCCCGAGAGGAGAATGGAGGAAGAGGGATTGCGGTGTGGTCATCCCCCCTGGGGGATAATTTCTCTCTGTCTCTCTGTCTCTCTCTGTCTTTCTGGTGAGTGCATGTACCCTATAGCAAAAACCTCTCCCCACATCCCCCCAAAAAAAAGATATCTAGGGATAAACCTAACTAAGGAAGTCAAAGTTTTCTTTACAAAGAAAACTATGAATATCTTAAAAAAGATTTTGAAAAAGGACATAAAGTAGAAGGACATCCCATGTTCCTGGATTGGAATAATTAACATAATAAAAATGGCAATTCTACCCAAATTAATCTACGTATTTAATGCAATTCCAATCAAAATACCAGAGACATTCTTCACAGATCTAGAAAAGACAATCATAGCATTTGTCTGGAGTCATAAAAGACCTCATATTGCCAAAGCAATCCTATGCAAGAAGAGTGGAGTGGGTGGCATAACACTCCCTGACCCCAAAATATACTATAAAGCTGTGGTAATCAAAACAGCATGGTACTGGCACAAAAACAGACAGGTGGACCAATGGTATAGAGACCCAAAAATAAACCCCGAAGCTTACAGCCAGCTGATTTTTTTTTTTTTTTTTTTTTTTGGGGAGAGGTTTTTCGCTATAGGACGCGTGCGCTCGCCAGACAGACAGAGAGAGACATAGAGAAGAAAGCGAGAAATCACTCCCCAGGGGGGATGGTCACGCCGCAATCCCTTCTCCTCCATTCTCCTCTCGGGATCTTGGGCACGCACGCACACGCGCCCGGCGTGAGTTGTAAGCCACCGGGTCCGAGACGCGAACCGCGGTCGACTACGTGGGAGTCCAGCGACATAGCCATTACGCTAACTGCTGGTTCCCACAGCCAGCTGATTTTTGACAAAAGATACCAGCCAATTCACTGGGAAAAGGAAAACCTTTTTAACAAATGGTGCTAGAAAAACTGGGTATCCACCTGCAGAAAGATGAAACTGAATCCCCATCTTTCACCAGTAACAAAAGCCAACTCAAAATGGATCAAAGATCTGAACCTAAGACCTCAAAGTATAAAACTACAGGTGGAGGGACCAGCAGCTAGCATAATGGCTATGTCGCTGGACTCCCACATAGTCGACCGCGGTTCACGTCCCGGACCCGGTGGCTTAAACTCATGCTGGGCGCGTGTGCGTGCGTGCCCAAGATCCCGAGAGGAGAATGGAGGAGAAGGGATTGCGGCGTGACCATCCACCCTGGGGGGTGATTTCTCACTTCCTGTCTCTCTGTCTCTCTCTGTCTGTCTGGCGAGCACACGCGCCCTATAGCAAAAACCTCTCCAAAAAAAAAAAAAAAAAAAAACTACGGGTGGAAAATACTGTGGAAATTCTGGGAGACATTGGGGTAGGCAAAGACTTCTTAAATAAGACCCCCAAAGTACAGGCAATAATCCCTAAAATAGACAAGTGAGACTATATCAGACTAATAAGTTTCTGCACAGCAAAGGACACAGTAACAAGTGTGAATCCACAACCCTCAGAATGGAAGAATATTTTTGTCAAATATGATTCAGACAAAGAACTGATAACCAGAATACACAGGAAACTCAAGTGGCTTACCCAAATTAAAAAAAAATGATTAACCCAATTAAAAGATGGGAAAATTGAGTCATTTCAGGGTAAAAGAGAAATGAAAAGTTCATACTGATAATTCAGCCTCCAGTAAACAAGCTAGCATGATGCCTAGAAATCACCACAGGACCACAAGAAATATGGGAAAGCAAGAAAATACCTCTCCTCCAAGGGAAAAGAATAACTCCTCTTCATCCACACACAATTCAATGGAAATCATGGAAATGTCTGATAAAGAATTTAGAACGTTCATAATGGTGAAGCTAACAGAGATGGAAGAGAAGAGAGACAATGAACTGCAGAAGAGAAAAGAGAAAGAAGTTGATGAGTTCCAGGAGGTGAGGAAATTCTTACAAGATCTAAAAGAGGAATTACATACTTTAAAAACTAATCAAACGGAACTGTTAGAGATGAATGCTATAATACAGGAAGTCAAAATCTCCCTTGAAAGTATTAAAAGCAGACTAGATCATACAGAAAATAGAATCTCAGACATAGAAGAGAAAATTGCTGGCCTGGAAAAATCCACCACGAAGACTGAGAAAAATGCCCCCAAATTTGAGAATAATATACAAGAAGTACTAGATACCATCAAACATCCAAACATCCGGATAATTGGCATCCCAGAAGGCGAAGAGACTCATAAGGGCATTGATAATCTATTCCACGAAATCCTGCAAGAAAACTTTCCAAACCTAGAGATGCACGCAAAGATCCAGTCCCAAGAAATACAAAGGATCCCAAATAGAATCAACCCAAGAAGATCTTCTCCAAGACACATTATAGCCAGGTAGACCGAAACCACAGACAAAGACAAGATATTAAGTTTGGCAAGAGAGAAACATCAAGTTACCTACAAAAGATATCCCATCAGGCTAACAGCAGACCTCTCATTGGAAACAATATGAGCGAGGAAAGAATGGGAAAATATATTCAAAGTGTTACAAGAGAAGCAATTTCAGCCTAGAATACTGTACCGGGCAAGACTATCTTTCATGTGGGAAGAAAAGACAAGAACATTCTCAGACAGACAAAACCTGAAAGAATTTACCAGACCAGACCAGATCTCCAGGAAGTTCTCAAGGGATTGCTACACCAGGAAAATTAAATACAGACACACAGAAATAAGAGTTCAAAAACTAAGAAAATGGCCAATTAATCATAGGGACAAGTCTGGAGTTGAATATTATGTCCCAGAATTTAATCGGGAAAATCGAACCACAACAGAAGATAAAGTACATGAGACTGAATTGGTGAGTATTATTTTATGACTTTTGACTAAAACATTGCTGATTTTCTTGTAGACTTTGTTATCTGGTTGTAAGGATTTGTGTCCTGTCTTGAGATATGGATAGGTTCATGCACACACCATGTGAACAGAATCCTAACCTGTTTCCTGGCTTTAAGCAAAGTTCCTTACATTTCTTTGATTTAAGTTAAAACTGGTTTTCTTAATAGTACCAAGTGAACTTGCTATTGAAAGTAGTTAGATTATTTAAGAAATTGTGTGATCAATACAATGTGGGGGGAGAAAGGAATGGAAGACAACTGTAAACACCAGAGATAGTGTGAGAAGAGGGTGGGAAAGAACAGAGGGTTAGAAATAGGGGGTAAAAAAAAAATTCTAGGAACTAGAAATGGAAAATTTTTTATAATAATATGCACGATTAAGCCACTATGCAGTATATTCTGGATGGGAAATCACATTTTGTATGCTGCGACTATGCTTAGGGAAAGAATGTAAAGTAAGTTAAAAAGTTTCAGGAAAAAAAAAATGTTTTTCTTGAAATAAAAAAAATACATTAAAAATACCTATTCAAGGGACCAGTAGTTGGCGTAATGGCTGTGTCGCTGGACTCCCACGTAGTCGACCGCAGTTCGCGTCCCGGACACGGTGCCTTAAAACTCACGCCGGGCGCGTGTGCGTGCATGCCCAAGATCCTGAGAGGAGAATGGAGGAGAAGGGATTGCGGCGTGACCATACCCCCTGGGGGGTGATTTCTCACTTTCTGTCTCTATGTCTCTCTCTGTCTGTCTGGCGAGCACACATGCCCTATAGCGAAAACCTCTCCAAAAAAAAAAAAAAAATACCTATTCAATGCCTGCAGTAAGATATATAGCCCCAGCTAGGTGCTACTTTATAGGATGTTCATTCTACTCACTGAGGCTTATGCCTGAAGTTGAACTTGTGTTCATGGAAATGTATATATCAGCTGTGTTTGCTATGAAAATATTTAGATTAATTAAGATCTTTAGTGACTCAATAAAATGTGGGTGGGGAAAAAGTATAGAAAGCAAACATAGATACCAGAGACAGTGTGGGAGGAGAGTGGGAGACGGCAGAGGGTAAGAGATAGGGAATCAAGGATGGGGAAAAAAAAAGGCAAAACATACAGGAAACAAGAAATGGAAAATTATTTGTTGACGATAACATGTATGTTGATGTGCTTGATTGAGCAGTGTACTCTGGATGGAAAATCTCACTTTGTATGCGGTAATGATGTACAGTGAATGAATGTAAATAAATAAATTTAATTTAAAAAAAAGATGGGAAAAAGAGCTGAACAAAACTCTCTTTAAGGAAGACATATGAACAGCCAAAAAGCATATGAAGAAGTGCTCAACATCCCTCATCATAAGGGAGATGCAAATTAAAATCACAATGAGATAGCACCTAACCCATGTCAGAATGGTAAAGATTAAAAATACAAAAAAGTGGTAAGTGTTGGCGGAGATGTGGTGAAAGGGGAACTCTCCTACATTGTTGGTGAGAATGTAAACTGGTTCAGCCACTGCGGAAGATTATATGAAAGTTCCTCAAAGATCTACAAATAGAACTACCATTTGATCCAGCCATCCCACTTCTGGTTATCTACCCAAAGGACCGGAGAATGCTTCCAGAAAAGCACTTGCATATCAATGTTTATTGCAGCATTATTCACAATCGTTAAGACATGAAACCAACATAAATGTCCACAAACAGATGAATAGATGGAATAAGCGTGGCACATATACTCTATGGAATACTACTCAGCCATAAAAAACAAGACCCTGGCATTCGATAGACAGTGGTGAAATATGGAGTATCTATTGCTGAATGAAGCAAGCCAGGATATGAAAGATATTGTATGTATATATTTAATATACACCAACTATCCACACTTTATGGTAGAGATCAAAATATTGGAGGGCATAAAAGCAGTGAAAATAGTTATGGATGCAGAAGACAGGATGGAACAGGGCAGGGGGAGAAAAGAAGAGTATAGAGAAGGATACCACGAGAACAAATAGAGGCATGACATTAGTGGGACACAGAAATGGTTTATTACCTGTTGATGATAACATGGGTATTCTCAACTGGACTGATCTGAGAAATATTTCATGTTGGGTAGATTCTTTAGACAAGCCAAATGATATATAGTGATAGAATGTTTAAAAAAATGAGAATAAATAATAATAATAATCTGAAAAAAAAGATGAAAAGCTATTTGATGATGATGTGGATAGTAATGTCTTTGTCTTAACTGATATGCATGGCAATCATGCTGGAAAAAGAAATGCAATACACTATAAAGATATATGTGATTCAACGTAATATAAAAAAGATTATGATAATAATTAATTTAATTTAAAAAAAGAAGAAACTCAAAAAAAAAAAAAAAAAAGAAGAAGAAGAAGAAGAAACTAACAGGAACTTTCACAGGGAACTTGCCTTTGCACGTGGCCCTAGTTGTGGGGAAAACCTCACTGGGACATAGAGGAAGTTAAAAATCCATGCAATTCTGGGCCGGCAGGTGGCATGATGGTTAAAGGTGCTAGATTCCCACATGGCTGATGGCAGTTTGAGTCCCAGACCTGGCTGCTTGCTTTCTCACTTTCCCTTTCTCTCTCTCTGGTCAAATTAAGAAATAATAATAATAATAAATTAAATAAATATTTTTTTTGGAGAGGTTTTTGCTATAGGGTACATGCGCTCGCCAGACAGAGAGTCAGAAAGTGAGAAATCACCCCCAGGGGGTATGACCACGCCACAATCCCTTCTCCTCCATTCTCCTCTCAGGATCTTTGGCATGCACGCACATGGCCCGGCGTGAGTTTAAGCCACCGGGTCCAGGACTTGAACTGCGGTCGACTATATGGGAGTCCAGTGACGCAGTCATTACACTATCTGCTAGTCCCAATACATTTTTTTAAAAAGAATTTTTTTAACTTTTCTCACTTTTAATGTGTAGTTGTCTAATTTTCTCTTCAATTCTGATCATTTTTGCTTCATGGACTTTAAAACTATTATTAAGTACATATACATTTAGAATTGCTATGTCTTGACAAGTTGACCCTTATCATTATTGTCTCTTTACTTATTTCTGGTCCTTTTTCTTGTCCTGAAGTCTATTTTGATATTAATATAGCACTTTTGCTTTCCTATGATTACTATTTTTATAGTACATAGTTCTCTAAATATATTGTTAACCTATATCTTTACACTTAAAATTTCTTATGGACAAACATCTTAGATGGGTCAAGCTTTTTCATCCAATGTGACAATCTCTGCAGTTTAGCTGAAGTGCTTTCATCTTTACATTTAATAAAAATTATTTAAATGGTTAGATTTAAGTCTATTATCTTGTTATTTGTTTTCTAATTGTCTTATTTTTCCTGACTTCATGTTTTACTGATGACAGCCTACCTTTAAATAATATACTACTTCATAGTGTAATGCTTCACATACAAGAATCTTATACTTCCATCCTCTCTCAACGTTGTTCTTATTGTCACTATCTTTCAAAAAAATTTTGGAGGTTTTTGCCATAACTGCATGCACTTGCCAAAAAGAGACAGAGACAGAGAGAAAAAGTAAGAAATCAGCCCCCAGCGGGGATTACCATGCCTCAATCCCTTCTCCTCTATTCTCCTCTTGGGATTTTGGGTACATGCACATGCGCGCAGGCCTGGTGTCATTTTCACGCAGTGGGTCCAGGATTCAAACCACAGTCTGCCATGTGAAAGTCTAGCACCTTAACCACCACATCACCTGCTGGCCCATTGCCACTATCTTTTACTTCTCCATGTTAAAATACACTTGGCCAGACCTTTGGCCTAATGGTTAAAGGAGCTGGATATCACATGGCCATCCATGATTTGAATCCTGGTCCAGTGGCTTGAGAAAACACACCAGGTGCATGTAAGTCCATATCCCCAAATCCCAATGAAATGGAGAAATAGACAAAGAATTTCAGCATGACCACAGCCCATTGGTAGGTGCTTTCTTCCTCTCCATCTCTGGCAAGCATATGTACCCTTTGGCAATTAAAAATATATAATTATTTTTGCTTTTAAGAGTCAGTTACATATATTTTTCTAAGTTACCTATTTCTTCAGAGACAGAATGGGAGGGCAGCCTCAACCAGCTCTTCATGCTACAATCTATCCCCAGTCCACAATCCACCCCCAATTTCAGCCAGCCCAGATCATACATAGGCACAAGCATGTATGTTCTGCATGTTTGGGAAGGTCCCAGGACACAAACCCAGGACCTTTTTAATGTAGATCCAGGTGTACTTCTAACGTGTCACCACCTGGTCTCTCAATTATCTCTTAAAGGGCTTCTTTAAATGAAGGTAATACTTCTTTCTATATTTGAGACATACTTACCACTTCTGGTGTTCAATTTTTTAGAAGTTTTTGCCATAGAGTGTGTGCACTCATGAGAGAGACAGACAGTGAGAGGGAAAATGATAAATCACCCCTGCAGGGGTTGAAGGTGGGGAAGGAAAGGCCATCCCGAAATCCCTTCTCTTCCATTCTCTTCCTGGGATCTTGGCCACACATGCACAAATGTGTGGCGTGAGCTTGAAGCCACCGGGTCTGGGACTCAAACCATAGTCAATCATGTAGGAGTTCAGCAACATAAATGCTCTGGCATCTACTGGCCCCAATGTCCTTCATTCTTTAATGAAGATCTGTGTTTCCACCTGGTATCATTTTCCTTTGGCCTACCAACTTAGTATTTCTTATAGAGAAATCTGCTGGGGAACTCTTCCAGCTTTAGCCCGTTTCCTCAGAATATGAATCTTTAGCTAGTCAATTTTTTTCTCTCAATACTTTCTTTAAAAAAAGAATTATTTTATTTAATTTTATTCATTCATTTAAATTTGACCAGAGAGGGACAGAGTGGGAGGGAAAGTGAGAAAACGAAGCTGCCAGGTCTGGGACTCAAACCGCGGTTGGCCATGTGGGAGTCCACCACCCTTAACCACCACCTGCCAGCCTCCTCTTTTAATACTTTTTAAGATGTCATTCCACTGTCTTCTGGCTTCCACTGTTCCTGATGAGGCTGTCAACTTATCTTTGTTTGTTTGTATGTAATGTACATTTCTTTTGTTTAAAACTTTTATTCATTACAGTTGTCATCAATTTTGATTATGATGGGCCTCAGACCTTTTCATTTGTGTGTTCATTCTGTTATGTCTAAGCTTCAGGAATCTGTAGGCCTATGCATTTCATCAAATTTGGGAAATGTTTAAACTTGATTACCACAAATGTTCTTCTGTCTCCCTGCTCTTCTTCTGGGATCCAGTTACAGGTCTGTCAGACTACCATGCAACATCATCCATCACTGAAGCTCTATTCTTTTTTTTTTTTTTTTTTTTTCCCTTTCCTACTTTTCTGGCCATCTGCAGCCATTTCAGCAGTCACATTTTCTTGGGTGGCCCAAGCGCAGGTCCTGTTCCTCCATCTTTCTGAGAACCAGAGGGGCAACAGGGAGCCTAGGACCACAGGTCTGCTGTGTCTCACACCCTTACAAGGTGTGGCTGTGGATGGGTGTCTGGGTTGTTGTTTTCCACCTACATGTGGCAGAGAGCTTAGATGTCCCCTGGGAGCATCACTGTCCCTGCAGAAGCCTGGAAATGATGTTACCAATAATAATCATTATACAGAAACCAATGGATGAATTAGTTTCAACAAATAACTCTGAAACTACCCACATCACCCCCAGCCTCCTGAGAAAAAGGACCGAAGGACCAGCACCAAAAATTCCGAGTGAAAACTCTAGGTATAAAGGTCACATATCACAAAGAGTAGCAAGATCAAGAACTGCTGCCCCAGCAGCCGCCCAGCTCTACAGCACCACATCCTTGACCTCATCTTACTGGCCACCTTTGAGAACTACTTTTGTGAAATCCTGCTTTTACCAAGATGCCCTTATGGAGAAATTCTGTGAGGAACAACCCAGGGAAATGAAAACTGTTGTCCCCAGGCCCTCCCTCCTTTCCTGAGACAAAACACCTCCCTTCACCCAGTGATATATATTCTTGAAGCTTCATTTTTTTAAAAAAAAATTTTATTTATTTATTTTCAGTTTTTTGCTATAGGGTGTTTGTACTCACGGGGGCAGGGGCTGAGAAATTGCCCTCCAGGGGGATAGACAGACCACAATCCCTTCTTCTCCATTCTCCTCTGGGGATGTTGGGCACACACACACACTCAGATAGCCCCAGAGCTACAGAGGTTTTCATGATGCACATTCCAAATCAGGTTTCTTCAGCTCCTAGAAAGCAGAGCATCACATCTGCAGCTCACTAATAACAAAGCCATCAGACCTCCTGGCACTTATCTCACATGCTAACCTCCCTCCCGATCCCACCTGACTTTTCTGCCTTTATTTCCCTTTGTCTCAATTTTCGAACCTTAATTCTTTTGTGAAACAAATTGAATTATACATAATTCATATTATTTATGACAGGTATTTATTCAATATAAATAAACAGGAAGATAAAAATAAATCAACAGACCACAAACATTGTATTTGCTGAGAAATTAAAGGTTAAGGAAACAACAGTATACAATATCAATTTGGAAAAAAGTTGTCTAAATAAAACTTAAATCTGTGTAGTAATAACAGTTATGCTTTGTTAAGGAAAAAGTGTTTTATTGTTTTTAAAGAGTTTTTTGTTTGTTTGTTTGTTTTTGTTTTTTGCTATAGGGCACGTGTGCTTGTCAGAGAGACAGAAAGTGAGAAATCCCTCAGCAGGGATGACCACACAGCAATCTCTTCTCCATTCTCCTCTTGGGATTTTAGGCTCATACACATGCACTCAACATGAGTTTTAAGCTGCCCAACCCTGTCAACTACGTGGGAGTCCAGCAACATAACTATTATGCCATCTGCTGGTCCTGGAAAAAGTATTTTCTTAGAGATAAGTTTCAACTAAAACTAAGTGTTTGCACTTTGAGACTACCCCAAAGGAAAGGGTCTGAAGTTTCCATCATGGTAAACAAAGAATTAGAGTTCCAGAGAAAATGCACCATGTCCCTGACAACCAAAAGAAGATAACTCAAGAATATTTGATGACTTGCTTGGGATACAAAGCTGATTTTCAACAATATTGAGGCAAATATTTCTCCTTGAATACTTGGAGATGCTTTCCTCAAGTGGCTACTCTTGTTCCCTGAAACTGAGGCCAGTGTCCAGATGACCCCACATTACGGATGAGGAGTGAGTCTCAGAAAACCCCAGATCTGTGATTGTTCCCAGAACCAAACAAGACACAAACATGACATGCTTCTGCCTAAGGTAATAAAATGTCTATTTATTAAGGCAGCTGGTCACATAAGTGATTCTAATAACATTTTCATTATAAAGCTGGATTTACATTTCTTTTCTGGAAAACATATTTTATACAGTGATCTGGTCATGGCTGGGAGTTCCAAGGACATCAGGCACTCTAGGGGCACACTCTACTCAGAAACTGTCCTTCTGTTAGGGGAGAACACATGAATCAAGGAAGAAGTGCAGGTGCAAACCTATGGATTTCAGTAGACCCTGCTGAACTCCTGGATATGCACACCCAGCCTGACTAGGCCTTGAAGGCAGGAGACAGGTGAGAGAAAGTGGAGGAACTATGGTTATAGCCAAGCTATAGACCCAAGATAGGGGCTCCAGAGGAAGTCAGTGATAGCGACCAGGCCACGAGAACTGAGCAGGAGGAAGCCAAGTGGCAAAAGGCCCCATGAGCGCACTGACCCTACAATGAGGCAGAAGCAGCACTGAAGGTTTTGGGCAGCAGACCAACCCAACCGCATTCACTCTTGAGTTCCCATGTGTGTTTCTACCTTAACGAAGTGATGATAAGTTCTGGTGGTGGGGATGCTGTGCCCCACAGCTGACTCTGCCATGAGCTCATGATACGGGACAAGGTGGGAAGCCTTGCTCAGCTCTCCCCACAACACTTGCCATCACATCCCTTAGCCCAACAGACAGAAGATGCAGGAGCAGCCAGCCAGAATGCACTCTGCCTAGATCTCTCAGACAACACCAGGCAGGATGTGTGGCCACTCTCTTCTGGGACACTGTTGCTGGTCAAGACCTCCCAGCTTCACTCCCTTGGGTAGGATGTGCTCTAGGTCAGGCATGCTCTATGCCTGCTCATGGTCTGTCTCACTTTTTTCCTTACCAACAAGATGTTCTCAGAACTAAATCTACTCTGGAAATCAAGTGTCTAAAACCATCAGCTCTACCCAGTCTCTACAGAAGTGAAGAATGGGGGGGATAGAGCCCAAGACAGTGTCAAGGGGCATCCCACCATCTAGCCAAGATATCTGACCTCACCCAGAACTTGCAAGATGCCACTGCTCGGCAGCCCCACCAAACACCTGTTCCCACCACTGTCCACCTGCCAGCCTGGCAAGGGCTGTCCCTGTCAGGCGCAGCCAGCAAGGGCCCTCTCAGGGTACAAGCGAGAAAAGCGACCAAGGGTCCAGATGGGGAAGATGTTCCTGTAGTTCGTGTAGCTGATGGCACAGGACTTGTTGAAGACCCCGGCGATATTATCCTGAAAGAACAGAGAAATAACCCAGTTCCACCAGGTGTCTGAACAGTGAGCCTGGCTGTCAGGTTTGCCAGCTCATGAGCGAGTCACCTGGGAAAGCTCTTAAAAGCAAGAGCACAGGGAGCCCCAGGCAGGTAGTCCTTCCACCTGTGCCAGCCATGGACTACCAGCCCAGCTCCTCACCTGCAGCAGACTCTACCTGCATCTCTAGCCCCCTCAACTCCTTACTAGCAACAGACCCCTCTTGGACCCTCAAACACATCAGCTTCGACCACCCCAGATTCATTTGAAGGGAGGTAGGTAGTGTCCCTTTGCTCCTGTGCCCCCACCTCCTTGGGGCTGGCAAAGGCTCCTCCTATACATCCAGCTTGGGTAGCGCCATGTGCATTGCGTAAGCCCAGGGTTTGCACTGGAGGGATTTTCCTGGCCCACCAACTTCTCCTCTTATAACACTTTTGTGAGCCAGAGCTTCACTTGCTGACCCCAAGATCCACCAGGATTTCAGGGCCTGCCCTACTGCTGCCTCTTGCTGTAAGCCTATGTATCTCAAACCCTCAAAAGCACCTCAAGGGACTTTAGGGCAGGGTGGGGAAGTGAAGACACGTATGCCAACTTCAAGTCACCACTGAGCCTACGCTCCTCATCCCCCAGAAGCCTACCTGGGGCCAGTCGCCATTGGGGAGCTGTTTCTCAAGTAGATATCTGATTCCTTTCTCCTGGGCTGCTATGTCAGGATGTCTGGGGGAAGAAGAGACAGTTTAGAACACACTGGTGTACACGATGCATAAACATTCATCCTTACCCTCCTGCAGCCTAGCACGGGGATGAAAACCTGGGACACTGCAATGACAATGGAAGAACCTACAGGCTCCTGCTAGGAATAGTCATCACATAAAGGCCAAGTGGCACACGTTTCCTCCAGACCTGCCCAGTGGCCTTAGCACAAGGTGCTAACCTCTTTTTCCCTAGGAGAGGAGGCCAAGCCTCACACCCAATGCTGCTGGTAGTCAGAGGTCTCTGGAGACCACAGGAGCCCCAAGGGCTAATGCCTACTGGCTGGCAATCATGAGATTCCAGAAGGACTAAAGGCTCAGCAGGGCCCAGAGGATCGCTGAATGTCCCAGACTCTGTGGCTATTGCTCACACCACCATGGCCCAGTTGTGAGGATTCCCCAAATAGCTGCAATTTGATAGTGCAGCATGAAGTGGGGCACAGTATGCATGTCCATGTGTGCATATGAATGCACCCATGTGTGCATACATCTGCTTGTACACACATCATGTATGTATATACCTGTGTGTGTACATGTGCCTATGAGTATGCCTATGTGTGCAATCTGTCTACACATGCATCCATCTGTGTGCATGACCCTGTATGTGCATACAACTGTGTGTGCATGTACCTGCACATGCATATGGCTCAGCACCTATGTTCTGATTGCTGAGGCAGCCGTCACTGCTACATGCCAGGAAGCTCCTCCCCATCACGGCCTGCCTCTCTCTTCCCCTGGGTCACTGCTTTCCTGGTTCCACCAATGCAGTGCCAGCCCCAGTGTGCCTACAAGGCAAGTCTCTCTGCAAGGCCACAGATAGGCCACCATACCCAGGAACCTGTCATGTGACTCCTATAGATCAATGTCCCCAGAGAGGTGGCTAAATAGGGGCCCCAGTAACCCCAGGCCTCACCCTGGCCCACCCTGGCTGTTGCCACCTGCTCCCAAATGAGTGTCCCTCCTTGACCCGTCTGAAGGCTCAGGTAAGTCCTGTCAGCCTACCTGACAGCCATCAGTCCCATCAGGGCCCAGCAAGTGTTATGGACCTGAGACTGGGCACTCTGCACATAACGCCGCTGTTCACAGGACTCAAAGTCCTCCCCCCAGCCTCCATCTGCCATCTGCCGGGACAGCAAGAAGTCACAGGCCTGAGAGACCTCCGCACAGGCAGTCCTACAGATAGGAAAGATGTCATCATGCCAGAGAAGGCCCTGAGTCTCTGGATTCCTACACTAGCAGGCCACAGGGGTGGGTGCTGGGGAGGAGCCTAGACATGGTCACCTGCCCCTCAAATGAGGGACATAGGCTATGACATAAACACTTGAACTCAGTTTCTATAGTTGCAAAATGGAGACAGATACATTTGGCCCAGAGTCATTGGGAAGATTAAGTGAAATGCTTGTAGCTAATTTCCTGCCATGACAGATCAAAAGTCAACAGTATCTAGGATGTCTGGGATGTCCAATACAGGCCTGGGATGTCTGTATTGTGCCTAGTGGAGCAGCGCACACCTGCCCCAAGCAACTTAGAGCTAGGCAAGGTGGTAGGGAAGACCTGGCGTTGGCCTCCTTCCCTCTTTTGACCTGGTCCAGCAAAGGTCTTGGACTTAACCTCTCCTATTCAAGGTAAGGGGCCAGGCCTTTGCAGGAAGGGGCCAGGGCCAAATGCCTAGACTTAGGGGGATCTGGAGTCATGAGGCAATGCCTCAGCCAAGGCCCATAAGCAAGAAATATTCTCGTTTTACTGGGACTCATATATCTTTTGAAAAACTGATCTTTCCTCAGAGGTTAAAAATATCTAAAACACTCCCAAAATCAAACATCAAAGGAAAAAGCACCCATAGTGGTCATGCTGCAAGCCCCTCTGCAGCGGGTCAGGCAGCTGCACTTACCCATTCCAGTAACTCTGGCCCATGCAGGCAAACGCTTCCAAGCCAAACCAGGTGCCATAGGTGAAGCAAACCCCCCAGGAGCTGCAGAGGAGACAGAGACAGCCTCAGCCCTTGACGTACATTCTCAGTTTTTGTCAGTGTGTGAACATCAGGGCTCCGTGGGCTGCTAGAACATCCTCCAGCAGAAGGGGTGCCCAAACTGTGACTGTTTCCAAGAAACACATTCACAAATCCTTCAGCAAGTCAAGCAATAGGTCTCTTTAGCTCCATCTATTGCACACTTAAGGACAGATTCAAATAGCCAGGAGGAGAAAAGGGAAGGGTCTTATCAGGCCATAGCAACTCCAAAACACTCAGCCCAGCTGCATTTAGCAATGCACTGAAGGACAACTACCAAGGCACAGGCCAGGTTCTCAAAAATGAACAAGGCCTACAGGGAAATTGGCTGGTTGGCAGCTGACATCCAGAGATTTTTGGTGTGGCACACATACAACCAAACATTCTATGAACACAGTGTGCAGGGGTAGAAATCTACATCCCATAAATCTACACCCATGGGCAGGGTTCACTCACCCTTCCCAGGAGCCATCGGGCCTCTGCTTCTGCCGGCAGAACTCCAGGCCCTTCTCAAGGGTCTCCCTGGAACACAGAAGTCAGTTCAATTAACATTCCAGTAAAACAGCAATTTACTTGCCTCAATCCTACCTGCTCCATGATTTTAAAAGAATAAGCATAGTCTCTATTAGAAAATATGTGAAAGGGCCAGCTCTGTGGCCTACTGGTTAAGGGAGCCAACTGCCACATGACTAACCATGGATCAACTCCTGGCCCCAGTGGCTTGTTGTGCATGTGTGTGTTCTTAATCTGACATGATGGAGAAATGGAGAAGAAACTGCAATGTAACCACACCCCAGTGGGCAAGGTAGTGCTTTCTCCCTTTCTCCTTGTTTCTCTGGCAAACATACATGCACTCTGGCAAAGAAAAAAATAAGAGAAAATAAGCAGTTCAAAGAGAAGACACAAGGTCTAAAAAAAGAAGCAACTACAGGACATAGGAGAAGGAAAGCAAACTGGTAGAGCTCAAGAAACAAATGTGAGGGACCAGCAGTTGGCGTAATGGCTATGTCGCTGGACTTCCATGTAGTCGACTGCAGTTCAAGTCCTAGACCCAGTGGCTTAAACTCACGCCAGGCACATGTGCGTGTGTGCCCAAGATCCCAAGAGGAGAATGGAGGAGAAGGTATTGTGGTGTGGCCATCTCTCTGGGGGTGTGATTTCTCGCTTTCTGTCTCTCTGTCTTTCTGATGAGCGCACATGTCCTATAGCAAAAAAAAAAAAAAAAAAAAAAAAAAAAAAAAAAAACCTTTCCAAAAAAAATAAGAAAAGAAACAAATGTGAGCGGAAAATAAAACCTTAGGGACAATGGTCATATTAGCAGCAGAAACAAACAGGATTAATATCATTAAAAACATCAGTGACACTAAAATTATCAAAATTTTTAAAGTGGACAAAAGAGGATAGATTTAGAAAACAAAGGAAATCCATCCTAAAGTAAACTGGTATTTCCAAAGAACAACCGGTTCTCTGAAAAGGCATGAGAGTGAGCTTCTCAAGGGGCCTAGGACCCCCATACCTTCTTATATCCAGACCTGGTTTATCCCAAGGGGCCTATGACTATTTCTAACCAGCAGATCACAGGAAAGTTGGTGCAATATCACTTCTGTGACTGTTACATGGGACGGTAACTTCCTCTTGCCTGTTAATGTCCTCCCTTGCTGCTTTCAGGAAGCCCCATAGAGACACTCACATAAAAAGAAACATGTGAGGGACCAGCAGTTAGCGTAGTGGCTATGTCGCTGGACTCCCACGTAGTCGACTGCGGTTCAAGTCCCGGACCTGGTGGCTTAAACTCATGCCGGGCGCGTGTGCGTGCGTGCCCAAGATCCCAAGAGGAGAATGGAGGAGAAGGGACTGTGGTGTGGCCATCCCCCTGGGGGGTGATTTCTAGCTTTCTGTCTATCTCTCTCTGCCTGTCTGGCGAGCGCACACGCCCTATAGAAAAACCTCTCCAAAAAAAGAAAAAGAAAAAGAAAAAAAAAAACAAGAGAAACATGTGGTAGCTTCCAGCAGCAGACCCTACACCAGCCACAGCTCAGACAGAAACCCTTCCTTAGCCTATCCTCAGATGGGATCCCAGTCCTGGCTGCTACTGTGACCAAAGCCTGTGAGCCCCTAAAGCAGAGGACCCTGCCTCAACTATTCAACAACAGGTAATTGATACAAAGAATGAAGACACGGATGAATATTAGCAACAAGAAGTGAAAAACCTATAGACACAGAGGAAAATTAAGAGAAAATAAGAATGCTTTAATATTAGAAAACTTAGACAAAAGGCACGATTACTAGGAAAACTGACTTAACAAAACTGCCTCAAGAAATAGCCTAAATAGTCTAAAACTACTGAAAATACAAGTTAAAAATGTAAACTTTTCCCAGAAAGAAAACTCCAGGCCCAAATCTTATAAGTAAATTCCACTAAATTACCAATAATGTCCATTCAATGAAATCTTGACATTGGAGGCACAGAGATGAGTCTGGAGAACACCAGGTTAAGTGAAATAAGTCAGGCACAAAAAAAAGAGAAGTCATTTGTTTTCACTCATATATGGAAATTAAAAATGTGTCCTCAAGGAAGGAAAGAATAGTGTTTACCAGAAGTTGGGAAGTGTAGGGGAGAGGATAAGGAGATGTCGATGGATGAACATGAAACTACTGTTAGACAAAGGGAAAAGTTCTCATGTTCTATAGTGAAATAGGGTAAGTAACAGGTAATAATTTATGTGTATAAGAAAATAGCTCAATGAGAGGATTTTTGAATTCTCAATAAAAAGTAAAGATAAATGTTTGAGCTGATGAATATGTTTAAGCACTCTAATTTGATCATTATACATTGTATTCACACACTGAAAAGTCACATTGTACCCCACAAAAACATACAATTATTACATGTCAATTTAAAAAATAAATTCTTTTTTTTTTTTGGAGAGGTTTTTGCTATAGGGCGCCTGTGCTCACCAGACAGAAAGAGACAGAGAGACAGAAAGTAAGAAATCACTCCCCAGGGAGGATGTCCATGCCACAATCCCTTTTCCTCCATTCTCCTCTCGGGATCTTGGGCACGCACGCACAAGCTCCTGGCTTGAGTTTAAGTCACCGGATCCGGGACTCAACTGCGGTCTACTACACGGGAGTCCAGCGACATAGCTATTACGCCAACTGCTGGTCCTTAAATTATTTCTTTAAAAAAAGCAAACATTCATTCTAATTTCATACAAACTCTTCTAGAGAACAGGAAGAGGAAGAAATACCCCCCCCCCCAAGTGTTCTAGGATCCAGACAAGGATGATATGGGAAAATAACCCTTTCTCCAAGGCTGCATTACTCTGTATGAAAACCAGACACAAACTCTATGAGAAAGGAAAACTATAGACCAGTACTTTTCCTGGGTAGAGATATAAAAGTCCTCAACCGAATATTAACAAATCAAATCCAACAATGTATAAAAATGATATACCCCAAACAAATGGACTGCAGATCAAATAATATTTTATCAACTTTAATGTACAGACTTTACATAAAAGAATATACCTGCTAAGAAATACTGAAGTATTTAGTGGTAAAAGTACATCATATCTGCGACTTACTCTCAGATGGAAGATATACATGCAGGAGTATGAGAGGAAATACAATGAACCAAATTTAGTAAACTGTTGGCAACTGAGGAATTTTAGTTAAAAGGATGTGAGTGGGAGGGCTCTTTAATATTTTGTAGCTTTCTTGAAAGTTTGAAATTAAGGGAGAATTTTAAGTTGGTGTAGTAAAAATGAAACATTCCATAAAATAGTGTTAGAGTAACTGGCATCCCCAAATTATATTTCATAAACTCCCCAGGCAAATTAAAGTTTTTAATAAAACAAATTATATCAATATACGTGACTGTTTAAAATTAAGAACTATGGAGCCAGCTGGTGGCATGGAGGTGGCTGACTGTGCTTCAAGTTCTGGACCTGGTGGCTCAAGATACATGCCAAGTGTGTGTTCATGCATGCCCAGAATCTTGAGAGGACAATCAGGGAGAGGAGACTGCAGTGTAGCCATTTCCTCTGGGAGGTGCTTTCTCATTTTCCCTCTCTTACTCTATTTCTCTGTCTCTCTTTGGCAAGTGCACATAGCTATAGCAAATCTAAAAAAGAAGTCTTGAACCTGGAGGCTTTAAAAACACGCTGGGTGGGACTAGCAAATGGCATCACTGGACTCCCACATGGCCGACACATGGCCGACTGCAGTTCAAGTCCCAGACTCAGTCACTTAAAACTCACGCCAGGTGCATGTGTGTGCAGGAGGAGAATGGAGGAGAAGGAACTGTGGCGTGGTCATCCCCCCTGGGTGGTGATTTCTCACTTTTCCTCTCACTGTATCTGTCTCCCTCTGGAGAGCACACATGCCCTAAGACAAAAATCTCTAAAAAGAAAAGAAAAACATACTGGTGTGTGTGTGCCCAAAAATACCAAGAGGATGGGACCAGCAGTTAGTGTAATGGCTATGTTGCTGGACTCCCATGTAGTCGACCGTGGTTTGAGTCCTGGACCCGGTGGCTTAAACTCATGCTGGGCACATGTGCATGCGTACACAAGATCCCAATAGGAGAATGGAGGAGAAGGGATTGTGGCATGGCCATCCCCCCTGGGGGGTGATTTCTCGCTTTCTGTCTGTCTCTGTCTTCCTGGTGAGCACACGTGCCCTGTAGCAAAAACCTCTCAAAAAAACAAACAAACAAAAAAACAAAAAAACAGAGAGGAGAATGAAGAAGGGATTGCAGCATGGCAAGCCCATTGGTGGGTGACTTCTTAACTTTCCCTCTCTCTCTCCAGCAAGCACATGTGCCCTATAGCAAAACTGGAAAAACAAAACAAAACAAAAAAACCTATGAAATCTGCACACCCTATAACTGTGCTCTGTAACACAGCAAAGGTATGCCTAGGTACAGATCCACACAAAATGGGTACCTACGTGCCCCAAAAGACAAGTATAACAATATTCACAGGGTAGTTCACAATAACCCTGACTGATTTTCCCAAGTATCAATGACTGGGAGATAGAAAACATGTGGTATCTGAATTCAACCAGTAGCAAAGAGAAAGATCAACTGCTGCCCCTAGTCACCAGACTCAACATCACAAATATACATCTGGAGAGAGGCTGGCAGGAGAGCCCATGCTAGGATCCCATTTGTATAAGCAGCAGGGATCTGCCGCTGAGAAGGCAGGAGGGCAGCCCCTCGGGGACGGTAGGAGAGAGGGAGTGAGGGACCTTGCTCACACACATGTCCACTTCATCATGGTCACTGAGCTCTGCACAGATCTGCACTTTCCTGAATATCTGCTGTCCTTTCATAGAAAGGTTCCTTAAAAATCGCTGTTTAGGTGGGACCAGCAGTTAACATAATGGCTATGTTGCTGGACTCCCATGTAGTCAACCGCAGTTCGCGTCCCAGACCCGGTGGCTTAAAAGTCTCACGTGCATGTGCGTGCATGCCCAAGATCCCAAGAGGAGAGTGGAGGAGAAGGGATTGTGGCGTGACCATCGCCCCTGGGGAGTGATTTCTCGCTTTCTGTCTCTCTGTCTGTCTGGCGAACGCATGTGCCCTATAGCAAAAACCTCTCCAAAAAAAAAAAAAATCGTTGTTTAGGGACCAGCAGGTGACACAGTGATTAAGGGGCTAGACTCTCACATGGCTGACTACTACTGTTCAAGTCCCAGACCCAGCGGCTTGAAAATCACACCAGGCACATGTGACTACATGCGCAAGATCCCAAAAGGCAAATGGAAGTGAAGGGATTGAGGCATGGCTATCCCCCTGGGGAGTAATCTCTCACTTTCCCCCCTCTCTCCAATGAGCGCACATGTTCCATAGCAAAAAAAAAAAAAGAAAGAAAAAAAAAAGAAATGCCATTTATTTGGACACAGGTGGAGTTTAGGTGTGCATCTTCTTTTTCTTCAATGTTATTAAAAATATAAAAATTGGTCATTTCTGACGGTGCGGAACAGAGTGGCCAATGACTTGCAGCGCAACATGCATAAGTTTTATTGCGACTACTGTGATATATACCTCACCCATGATTCTCAGCTGCATTTCAACAAGGGAAGATTCCTCCTACTCCATTCTCTGTTCCTCCTCCTACAGGGGCAATGATCCCACTTCTCCCCCCCCCCCAGTCTCTCAGGGCCTCATCGCCCTGGCATGATGCCAGCGTGCCACATAGGAGGCCCTCCCGTGATGCCAATGATGGGCCTTTCTCCTCCTGGGATGATGCCAGTAGGACCTGCTCCTGGAATGAGGCCACCTATTGGAGGACACTGCCCTAGGACACAGATGCCTGGGCCTGCAATGATGAGACCTTCTGTCCGCCCCACGACGGTACCCACTCGGTCAGGAATGACTCAGCCTGACAGATAAGAATAGAGGGAGGCTTCTTTATGTCAGTTTTATATTAATTTGTTCTACTTCACCAAAAGATCATAGTGCTGTGACTCTGGGTGTTTTCTAACAGCATGTCAAGGCACTTTCTCCCCCTTCCTATTAAAAAAAATTAAAAACAAGATTTTGGAGGAGAAGAAGTGGAACAAAAAAGTCATTTTCATTTGTATTGTGAGATGTGAAAATAAAATTATCACCTGTTTTAGTTAAACATATATATATATATAAATATATATATATGTACACACACACACACACACACACACACACATATATATATATATATAAATTAACCAATTTTTGTATTATAACTGAGCTATTCTGAACCCCAATACACACATTTAAAGCACTTAGGCACATAACTGGACTCAGAAACCTCTGAAATCTCTCTGTAAATGAGTTTTATTGCACAGCGGCTTTTCTGAGATGGGCTGCAGGCTGAGGCTTCCCTACCTGATCTCCATTGCCCTGTGGTCTGGGAATTGCCTATGGAAGAGCTTCAGTGCCTGCATCACAGCCGAGGTACACTCTACATATGTGTAGTCGATCATGATGTCCCCTGGAAAAGGGGGAGATGAAATAAGACATGTCAGTTCCACCCTGGCTGCCAAGGCCTGCAAATCAACCAATCATGAAGGGTGGCCACAGTAACGACTGGCCTTGGCTAACCCAGAAGCAGGAGGCACAGCAGAGAGATGAGCGACACCCCAAAGTCTACATCCAACAGGTAGAGGAAATAGATGAACGGGCCAGAAGAGAAGGTGCAGGACGCACTAGGAAGCTAACCAGGAGAACAGGATCTGTCCCTGCCAGGCCAGAGCCACTGCAGACACACAGACACGTCGCCACTGACACTCCCTGCAGGACAAACAGCAGCTACCACAGAACGCAAGCCCTGTAGACAGAGCAGGAGCTCCCCAAGTCTCCAGCCTATCCCACCATGAGCACAGGACATGCTAGGGGTCATAGGGGTCAGGGAGGGATCTGGCTCAGTACTAAGCAAGGGGAACAGCACCCGCCACTGATCACCCTGTTTACCAAAAACTTCTGAAGGGTTCAGCAGCTCCAGCAGGAGTCCTCCACGCTTGCTCTCATAGGTGGCAAACCCCCCATCAGGATTCCTCATGTTCAGCAGCTAAACCAGAGAGAGAACATCCTGAGAACTCACCCATACCTTAAACACACACCTAATCCCACAAGTCATAGCAGAGCTAGAAACACCCCTGGGCCAACAGGTGATGGGGCAGGAACAGGAACCAGCTTACATGATAAGCAAGACTTGGGTGCCTCAAGCAACAGCTGCAACTTGATCATTCATGAGCAGCCCCCTGAGAATTGCCCAAGGTATACCTGTTTACTAAGTCACATGTGCACTGCCAAATAACGTAGGATCTCCATTGTAAAATGCTCATAAAAACCAGACGTAAGAAAGGGTTTTACACAAAAACAGACGTTCGGATATTTTCCTTGAATACCCAGCAGAGTACACCAGCTCTCACAAAAAAGGCCTACACAGCACCTCAGCACAACATGGCCAGGGCCTGAGCCTCCAGAACCAGAGAAAACTCAGGAGCCACACTGACCCCTGGCCTCCTGCAGCACAAGGCCCTGTGTACACAGGCCAAGGTCATAGGTCTCCATATAAAAATGCCATCTGAGGAGGACCCTACAGCCCTGTCCCTGGGAAGCAGACGTGAGAACACGGCCTCACCACAGCCACAGCATTGCAGAGCTGCTCACGGGGGATGTGCTCAGTGACAAAGGGACACCTCTCCTGCAGCAGCAGCACAGACTTCAAGGCCTCAGCTGTACAGTCGGCGACGATCCAGCCACAATCCAGTGTGCTAAAGCTGAAGCCACCCTGCAGAACACAAGCTGTGACCAAGGGCAGGTGATGTCTACACCACAGTCTGCAAGGCCACCCCAGCCACAGAGCCTCTCCCTCCCCAGAGAACCCTGGTCAGGGCAGTGACCTGTCTACTACATGGTTTAAGTGCAGAATGGCCCTGCTGGGCACACCTGGACAGACCCTCCCAGTTTCCCTCATAGCCCCTGGGCTACAGCCCCCATACCCTCAGATCTGACCACGGGCAGCCTAGGGTGGGGCACAGGCGCCCTCCCAGGCCTCGTCCTATGGCCCAGTTCATGTCTCAGCCCTTCGGTTGATATCTGTGTGTGCCATGACCACCTATACAACCCTGATGCATGCCCACCTGTGTGTGCAGACTGTGCCACAGTGGCACAAGGAAGCACCACACACCAAGCAGTCCCAGCGACAATCAGCATTGTCCCACATCAGTTGTCACTGGAGCAAGAAGCCTCAGAACACTGAGGGAAGAGCCCTCATCAGAGGCAAGGACAGGACTAGCCAAGCCTAAGACTTGGGAGGCAGCTCATGGTACCTTCCTCATCTGGCGGTAGTACTTCTGGTAGTCAGGAGGGTTGTCCGGGACCTGGCAGCATCACAGGCACATGTGGAAGGCAAAATACACGTCATCTCCAGGGCAGGAGGGCTCACACTGCCCTAGGACACTGTTTAGGTCACCCGAGCCAGACTGGAGCAGTCATCGGGCTCAAGGCACTGCCCAAGGCCCATGCTCTAAGTCCAGAAACCCCAAATAGTCATAGAGGGCTGAAACCAGCCTACATAAAGGCAGCAGTCCTCAAGCCCCTCAGATTAGGAGAGATTCCCTGTCCACCCCACCTGGCCCAGGCTCCAGGCCCCTGGGCAGGGCAGGAACATGGGCCTTATGCAGCATCCTCATCATCTCTTTAACAGGGCCCCCTCTCCCTGCTGCTCTTGAGCTGCACCTCCCAGCCCTGCAGAGGAAATGGGTTGAGCTCATGGCTGTCCCCACCACTCAGGGCTGAACCCAGCCCTGCTGAGGGAGCAAGCACAGCACCAACCATCCCCTTACCCTGGACACACATGAGTCTTGGTTAGACAAAGGCTGTAAGGGGCAAGTGGCTTAGGAAGGCCCAAGGCCCCCGCAGAAGTAGCACCAATCCTAGAGAGGTCTAAAGAAAGGAGGAAGGGTCACAAGGGCAGTGTCCAGGCAGAAGGATATTTGAGAGGCCCAGGCTGGAGGTAGCTACTGTGGTTAGGGCAGAGAGTGGGGAAGGGACATGTTTGGATGGCAAGGGCTGCAGATGGAGCAGTAGGAGTCTGAAAAGATCAAATCAGAGACTAAGTGAAAGGTCTGAAGGACAAGCCAGTCACTGCTGCTAGTATTAGTAGGCTGCAGAGCTGGGGGACACACCTTTTGACCAGCCTCTGCACATGTGGTTCCCAAGGGAATAGGAAGCAGCAGAACATACCAGTGTCCACAATGGTGACAGGACACTACAGGTCTTGTTGAGAGCTGGCCCTAGACAAGATTGGTTCAAAGGCCAAAAGAGAAGACAGAGGAGGGAAAGGGCAGAAGAAGCACAGAGAGTGCTCCAGAGGGACTTGTGGGAAGGACTTTCTACTCTGGGCAGTCTCACCTAAAGAAACCCAGTGGCCAAGAAGAAGCACTTTTGCCTGTGAGTGCACCTGACTCTGACACCCCTCCTCAGCACCTCAGAGCCCAGCCAGGGCCTCACCTGTGAGAGACGCAGGAATTCATGGGCCTTCTGCAGGCAAGACGAAAACTCGGGCCTGTGGTGTACACCCGCCTGGAAGAGAAGCAGGACAGTGCGGCAGAGCCGGCCCCATAAGGTACACTCGGACCAAGAGAGCACCAGAGAGTACTGGGATTTCTTGTTGCACTTACCTTTCAGGACAGAAACAAAAGTTGGTGAAACATGAGAAGGCTGAAGCACGTAGATGCCATCCCCACCCCCACCTACCTGCTAGCCTACACCCAGAGGGTCTCCATGTCCCTTCCAGGGAAGCCTCTACAAGGCCAAGATCTTGGGGCTCCAGAAATGCCCTCCAAATCCACCACCCCTACTCCCAGCACAGAGTAGAAACATGCTCTCCCATTGCTCTCCAACATATGCCTGGAAACACCCACATTGAGTAGCCAGTTTGCGCAGTGGGTCTGAGGAAGTGCTGGCAGCCCCCACCCTGCTCAGGCAGCCCCCTTGCTCTCTCTGGAGCAGCATCAATCAGCTTACCACTTGCATGGCCTGAAGCCCCTGCCCTCCAGAGGTCTAAGGCCCAGTCCAACAGTAGGACTGACTACTGTGGCCTCAGAACACAGGTCGTGTAGGTGTCAGGGCCGACACATGGATAGCAGGTGTCATGCCCCTTGGGGTGGACGTGCTGGTTCATGCACAGAAAGGTCAGTGGAAGGCCATAGCAGAAGGCAGCACATACCTCCAACAGAGCCTGGATGGCAAACGAGGTGTCCCAGATCTGTGAGCCATTGGTTCCCTATACACAAAGAGCAGCCATTATAGTGCCACAGGTTCCGCACACCCACTCCCATCTCCCAAGATCTGACAAGCACCTGGGGAGAGCCTATGAGAAGGCTGGTCCCGCCTTCTCAGCTAGAAGTGGGTTCAGTGGGTTCAGCTAGAAGCCTCTGCCTTCACAGCCCAACAGTTAGGACTGTAGCACTCTTAGGAAACTCCAGGATCAGATCACCCTCTTCAGATTGCCACCAACACATAGCGTCCACCCCTCCTCAGCACATGGCGCCTAGTCTTGGTGACGACTAGAAACATGCATTATTCCAAGTACTCTTGGAGGTGACAGGACTCAGCTGAGATGCCAAGTAGGGCCCCAGTGGGACTGAGAAGGCCCCACCTCACACCAGGAGCATGATCCATGGGTCAACATTCAGGTATCAATTCAGTAGGCTTGTGGCCAAGCCCCAGAGAGAGAAGGGGCTGGACAGTGACCTCAACGAGTATGAGGTGGAAGCAGCATTCAGATATTGTGTCCCAGAGGGACTTGTGGGAAGGACTTGCTACCCCAGGCAGTCTCACCTAATGAAAACCAGTGGCCAAGCCTGGGCCTGAGAGCCAGTTTACAGAACCAGGGCTTAACAGGAGCCTCCAGGTAGGTCTGACACAGAGCTCTGCATGGACAAGTGGTCCAGGGAAGAAGAACACAGGGGACTGATGTGGACTAATGCAGCTTCAGGGGCCAACAACAGATCCCATGTGGATCTGGTTCCGTCCTGACTCAAATCAATCACTGTAGAAGAGAAACTGGACTCTGGAATCATTATTACTAAATGTAACACAGAGTGATTTTGTGAAAACAAAGATGGAGACCTTATGAATAGGAAATTCCCACACAAAGGTTGGTCAGGAAAGGCAGGGAGGCAACTGCCCACTCCAGGGCTCACTGCTCCCCTCTACATGTTTTAAAAAACTCTTTTTTCTTTTTACTGGTAGAGGGCATATATGCACGCCAGTGGGAGAGAGAGAGAGAACCCCAGTGGGGTGTAGTCACGCTGCAATCCTTTTTCTTTAATTTTTCCATCCTGTCAGAATTTGGGTCATGCATGCACACACCTGTCATATTTTTCAAGCCACTGGGGTGACTTGAACCGTGGTTGGTCATGTGGTATCCAGGTCCCTATGCATAGGGTTTAATCACTGTACTTTGGGGCCAATCCTGTTTGGAAAATCTTTCGACACAGTAACAACTGTGTGCACAGAGAGCTGGGAGAGAGCTCAAGGCTGATCTGGGAAAGACCCTGGTCCCAAGGTGAGCATCAGGGTGGGCGGTACACTTGTGCATTGAGGCAGAGTATAGCAGACAGAACTGCCGCAGCAGTTGCCTCAGCAGAACAGGAGAGGTGAGCTCTCTCCTACCTTGACTCCACTGCACTCCTGAGTGTGATCTGTCAGTCACTGTCAGCACACCACCTATGTTGGCAGTCAGATGGCTCTGGGACAAGGTCACACAGAGGATGTTTTGACCTCAGTGTCTCGTAAGAGAGTATTAGACTGGCTCACTGAGAACCACATGCAATATTCAGCCCTTCCTGACCTGTAGTTCTCATCCATTTTGGCCTATGGACCTTTGAAAAATTCACCAGAACCCACAGGATGGTTGTAGACCCTAAGCTCTCCTGTATCCCCTCAGGGGCCAAGGACCCAGGCAGGCATCCTACCCAGATAGGAGGACCTCTGCTCTGGTCCATCATAAGGCCCTGCCTGGGAATGATCTGGAAGCAGGCAGTCCCATGCTTTGTGGCTGAGCTTCCTGAGAAACCCACCTACTCTCCCTTGGACTCAACACCCCTTACACTAGGCTCTTAGCTGGGCTCCACCTAGTCTAGAACAGAAATCCTGGGGCTGCTCCCAGTCCTGTCACACCCCACACTGTCCTCCAGGATCTCCTATGCCCAGCTGCAGAAGGAGACCTGAGAGCCAGGGTTGAAGACATGGAGCCTCTCAAGACCTTCCAGAGGAGCTGTAAATGACTGCGTAGAAGAGAGGAGAGGCGAGAGGCAGGCCTTCAGGAGAAGATTCCTCATGGCTCCTGCGAACTAGTGATTTCAGGATACAAGAAAAATGAAGATTTCCTACTGATAATTCAGTCTCCAGCAAACAAGCTAGAGTGATTGAACTTCAAGAATTAGAAAGAAACACATCATCCATCAGATGACTAGAAATCACCGCAGGGCCACAAGAAATATGGGAAAGCAAGAAAATACTTTTCCTCCAAGCAAAAAGAATAACTCCTCTTCATCCACAAGCAGTTCAATGGAAATCATGGAAATGTGTGATAAAGAATTTAGAACGTTCATAATGGTGAAGCTAACAGAGATGGAAGAGAAGAGAGACAATGAACTGTAGAAGAGAAAGGAGACAGGAGCTGACAAGTTCCAGGAGGTGAAGAAATTCTTGCAAGATCTAAAAGAGGAATTACACACTTTAAAGAAAGAATCAAACGGAACTGTTAGAGATGAAGGCTATAATACAGGAAGTCGAAATCTCCCTTGAAAGTATTAAAAGCAGACTAGAGCATACAGAAAATAGAATCTCAGACATAGAAGAGAAAATTGCTGGCCTGGAAAAATCCACCATGAAGACTGAGAAAATTGCCCCCAAAAATGAGAATAATATATGAGAAATACTAGATACATCAAATATCCAAACATCCAGATAATTGGCATCCCAGAAGGCGAAGAGACTCATAAGGGCATTGATAATCTATTCCATGAAATCCTGCAAGAAAACTTTCCAAACCTAGAGATGCACGCAAAGATCCAGTCCCAAGAAATACAAAGGATCCCAAATAGAATCAACCCAAGAAGATCTTCTCCAAGACACATTATAGTCAAGTAGACCGAAACCACAGACAAAGACAAGATATTAAGTTTGGCAAGAGAGAAACATCAAGTTACCTACAAAGGATATCCCATCAGGCTAACAGCGGACCTCTCATCAGAAACAATATGAGCGAGGAAAGAATGGGAAAATATATTCAAAGTGTTACGAGAGAAGCAATTTCAGCCTAGAATACTGTACCGGGCAAGACTATCTTTCATGTGGGAAGAAAAGACAAGAACATTCTCAGACAGACAAAACCTGAAAGAATTTACCAGACCAGACCAGATCTCCAGGAAGTTCTCAAGGGAGTGCTATATCAGGAAAATTAAATACAGACACACAGAAGTAAAAGTTCAAAAACTAAGAAAATGGCCAATTAATCATAGGGACAAGTCTGGAGTTGAATATTATATCCCAGAATTTAATTGGGAAAATCGAACCACAACAGAAGATAAAGTACATGAGACTGAATTGATGAAGTATAATTTTATGATTTTTGAATAAACATTACTGATTTTCTTGTAGACTTTTTATCTGGTTGTTAGGATTTGTGTCCTGTCTTGAGATATGGATAGGTTCATGCACATACCATGTGAACAGAATCCTAACCTGTTTCCTGGCTTTAAGTTTTAAGTAAGGTTCCTTACATTTCTTTGATTTAAGTTAAAACTGGTTTTCTTAATAGTACCAAGTGAACTTGCTGTTGAAAGTAGTTAGATTATTTAAGAAATTGTGTGATCAATACAATGTGGGGGGGAAAGGAATGGAAGACAACTGTAGACACCAGAGATAGTGTGAGAAGAGGGTGGGAAAGGACAGAGGGTCAGAAATAGGGGGTAAAAAAAATACTAGAAACTAGAAATGGAAAATTTTTTATAATAACATGCACGATTAAGCCACTATGCAGTATATTTTGGATGGGAAATCATATTTTGTATCCTGTGACTATGCTTAGGGAATGAATGTAAATTAAGTTAAAAAAGGTTCAGAAAAAAAAAACTAAAACTGTTTTTCTCGAAATTAAAAAAAAAAAAAAAAAGCATTAAAATACCTATTCGATGACTGTAGTAAGAGATATAGCCCCAGCTAGGTGCTACTTTATAGGATGTTCATTCTACTCATTGAGGCTTATGCCTAAAGTTGAACTTGTGTTCATGGAAATATATATATCAGTTGTGCTTGCTATGAAAATATTTAGATTAATTAATCTTTAGTGACTCAAAAAAATGTGGAAGAAAAAAAGTATAGAAAGCAAACAAAGATACCAGAGACAGTGTGGGAGGAGAGTGGGAGATGGCAGAGGGTAAGTAATAGGAGATCAAGGATGGGAAAAAAAAGCAAAACATACAGGAAACAAGAAATGGAAAATTATTTGTTGGTAATAACATGTATGTTGATGTGCTTGATTGAGGCAATATACAGTGTACTCTGGATGGAAAAAATCTCACTTTGTATGCTGTAATGATGTAAAGTGAATGAATGTAAATAAATAAATTTAAATTAAAAAAAAAAAAATGACTACATAGAAGAAAGGCCACGCCCCAGAGCCCTTACAAGGCGAAAGCTGAGGCAGCATCAGAGCCAAGCTCTAGGGTTCCTGACCAGTTTAGCCCACTTTGACCAGCAGGGTTGAGAATAAACAAGAAAACTGCAGATAGGGGGCCAGCAGGTGGCGTAGTGGTCAAGGATGCTGGACTCCCACATGGGCAACCACAGTTCAAGCCCTGAACTAGGTGGCTTGCTTTCTCACTTTCCTTCTCTTTCTCTTATTTGCTCTGTCCTTCTCTGGTCAAATTAAAATAAGTAAGTAAATAAATAAATTAATTAATTAAGTTAAATAAAATAATTTAAAAAAAAAGAAAGAAAACTGCAGATGGGCACACAGGAACACAGGGTGGAACAGCACACAGCCAAACTAGCAGACCCTGTTAGTGACAAGAGGCCTCACATTGACTACAGAATTTGGCCTCTTGTCAAGCACAGCCAGAAACTGAACTGAGGAAAGGATGTTTCTGAATCTTTTATTTTTCTTTAATTTGCCAAAGGGTGAGAGTGCTTGCCAGAGAGAGAGGGAGACGGAAAGTGAAAAGGCATACCCTATGGAGGGTGGTCATGCTGCAATCCCTTCTCCTCCATTCCTCCCTCCTTTTGGGATACTGGGCATGCGTGCACATGTGCCCAGCATGTTTTTCTGTTTTGTTTTGTTTTTGGAGAGGTTTTTGCTATAGGGCATGTGCGCTCGCCAGAAAGAGAGAGACAGAGAGACAGAAAGCGAGAAATCACCCCCCAGGGGGGATGGCCACGCCACAATCCCTTCTTCTCTATTCTCCTCTCAGGATCTTGGGCATGCACGCACACACACCCCAGCATGAATTTTAAGTCACCAGGCCCGAGACTGGAACCACAGTCAACTATATGGAAGTCCAGTGATATAGCCATTACACCAACTGCTGGTCTCAATGTTTTTCTGTTTTTGAGGTTTCTGCCTTAGGGTACATGCATTTGCTGGAGACACAAGACAGTGAGAGGGAAAAGGAGAATCACTCCCCTGAGGGTGGCCACAACGCAATCCCTTCTCCTTTTTCCTCCTGATATCTTGGGCACACACATACACATACATACACATGCACCCAGCATGATTTTCAAGCCACCAAGTCTGGGATTCAAACCATGGTTGGCCATATGGGAGTCCAGCAACATAACTGCTACTCCATCTGCTGGCCCTGTTCAACATGTTTTTCAAACCACTGGGTCCAGGATTCGGATTGCATAGTTGGTCATATGGGATCCCACCACCTCATTGACTAGCCTTGTTTTTGTACCTTAATGAACCTGAAAGTATAATTAAAGGCCGGAATGGCTGCCAAGGTGAGCAGCCATACTCCTGTGGCCCTTACCTGCATCTTCATGCCATCGAGGCCCAGCCTATAAGGGGAGAGAGGTCCAGGTTAGAGACAAGCTAGAGGAGGTGCCCTTCCCTGAGGCCCAAACATACAACAGCAGACTTGGCAGTAGCTCCCCACAAGGAGCACATCTAGGTCAAGGGGACCCACTCACCTTATGCAATTAAGTACAGGATTTCCCATGTGGGGCCCACCAGGGTCCCTGATGACAGGAGCCACAACCTGGGGCCACATGACTCCAACATGAACTACCCACGGGCAGTGGGCTTTACTTCCCAGACCCTCCATTTCTGTGAGAAGGTAGATCTTTTCATTCAAAGTCAACCCTCATTGGCTCCCAGGACCTGAGACACAGCAACACCTTGGTGCCCCCCTCACTGGGATATATCGGCTCCATGCCATGCTGCACTGGTCTAGTGTGTCTGCAGTCAGTTCTCAGCACCATATCTCACTCACCAGAGGTAATCTGGGATCCTAGAGACGTGCTCCTGGAAAGCAGGGGAAGCCGTCCCATCCACATACCAGCGCACAAGCATATTGATGGTCTTTGAGATCTGCAGGGACACAGCAGAACCATATTCCCAGCTCACTCCTGGGCCAGACCAGGTGCCTATGGCTCTCATGGACAAATATCTCCTGGGCACTGGCCACAGCTGTATCCCCAAGAAACAACTTGGACACAGATCGGTGCCAGTTGAGATCAGGGGCCTGAGGGGGTTGGGGGGAAGGGTCCTGGCCACTCCAGTGAGGAGAGAAGGGCTTCTGGCAGGAGGGGACTTCATAAGGCCCATAACCAGAGGGCACAAGTGTGAGGGCAACAGGCATTCAATTTGTCTCAGACATGACTCAGGGAAGAGGCTCAGGGTATGAGGAGCTGGAAAGAGATATGCAGACAAAATGGGAAAACAGGGACACCTGCCCCCTTCTTCTAGAGGCCCCAGATCACCACTAATCAAGACAGAACTAATACTCAAGTCAGTTTCTGACTTGAGCCTAGTGTAGTCATGCTCCATGTAGCCTTAGGTCAGAGTCATGCAGAGCTGTAACACTGCTGAGGGAAATGGCATGGGTCACAGGGTCAGTACAATCTGATTTACTGACCAACACAGGGCCCAGAAAGCCTAGGCACAGTGACAGGGGTCAACAACTTCAAATATGGTGCCCACTGGGTTTATTGAGAACCTGAAGGCCAACTCACCACAGTACGGTAGCTGGCCAGGCTGGAGGCTTATAACGACTGCTGCCAGGGATCCCCCCAACACACACCCCTGCTGCCAAAGAAGTCTTCTCAGTTGTTCTCTGCCTGCCCCACCTGTTCTCTACAATGCAGGCCTGACCACTGGGCACATGGGCCCCCAGCGTAGGCACCTCAAGGGCCACCAAGCATGTCCACATTTGGCCTATGCCAGACTACAGAGCCCCAGGTAGCAAGGCAGGATCAGGAGCATGAGGCCCCCACTGGCTAGGAAAGAGAAGCCAGGAATGAAACCCAAGGGTCCTGCTATTCCACCCAACTTTATTTCCACCCAACTTCCTATGACAGAAGGAAGGTGACAGGTTTTCTGGGGTGGGGGTTGAGAACAGAGCAAGGGAGAAAAAGGACTAGCTGGCCAGAAAGATCTTGGAAGGTGCATCAAAAAGCAGATATCCAGGGTGGCCTGAAATAAAAGACAGGTGGTGGAGATGGAAGGCAGCTGAGCAGTCAGGCAGCTTTGCTAAGCAAGGGATGCAAAAGATGAAGATGGGTGTCCACCAAAGTCCTAAGTTCAAAGCCCACATCATAAATGGGGGTTCACCAAGCTTTGGGGAGACCCCCCCCCTCACTCCAGCTCCACAGAAAATGGCCTTGGGGTTTCTGTCCCAGTCCCTTAACCCTAAAGCTGCAGTTAGGTACTGACCGGGCCGATGCTGATGCTCTTGGTGAAGCGGTCGTCAGCTGCAATGTGCTCATATAGCTTCTGTATGGCCCGCTGCCGCAGGATGGTGCTATGGTGACGCTCGTACAAATTGAGAAGCACTGCAGGGGGCAGAGGGCATCACCAGGCACCACATGCCACATAGAGTCTGGTCCCAGCCTGGCATGCCCTTCAGGCTATGTCCAGTGACTGCAGTGAGGGAGGAGCCCCAGGCTGCAGCATTTGGGGCTCATCCTCTCTAGGCTTCCCACCTTCACTCACCCCAGGCACCACCTGCCCTACTCCCTCCTCTGCCCAGGATGGCTGTTTCACACCATCATGGTCCCACCCAGTCACAACACTTTTAGGGTGGACTCCAGAAATGGAAACTGAAACCTATGGTACTCAGCACTGATGGGCAGGCCTGGCACAGAGGCAGGTACAAGATGCCACTGGCTAGGTGAGTGAGCGATTGAGTGAGGGAATGGAGGAGTGATGTTCCAGCACACGCTGCCCCAGCCTGGTAACCAGAAGCACCTACCATACATCACACGGAGGAGCCAGCTGTGTGGTGTGTACAGGTCATCTGAGGCCACATTATTTCTCTGTGCCGACCAGTTGATACTGTCAAAGTCATCCACATACAGCTCCTGGATGGTGGAGCAGTGCTGAAATGCTGGGGGCTGGCAGCGGTGGGCATACTCCCAGGACACTATTGCCTGGCTTGAACCAGGAGGAGCAGTCTCGAACAGCCAGCCCTTTGAGCCCTGAACTGTGCCCTTCTCAGGCTAGGGGCACATCCAATAACTGATCGCTGCAGGGCACAGAGGCCCAACCCTTTCGGTCATTGCAGCAAAGACCCCAAGAACCCTTCTACCCAGAAGCTCACTTCTTCCTGTTTCCCAAGGGCTTGATCTAGTCAACACAACAAACCCTAAAGTCCATTACAGGGCCTCCTTTTCAAGGACACAGCTGCAGGCATAGGTCAGGCAATGCTGAGGTTAGGGTGACATCAGCTCCCTCTGCTCCATGAATTCCCCAAGATCTGCAGCAGATACAGCATTTTTCCCTACACCCATGGTGGAGGCTCTGCTCTGTCTATAGGCCCTCAGTTATGGGGCCAGGAGGAGCCCAGGGGCACAAACATGCAGACTAGATTACAGGGCTTCCATGGTCCAAGAGCTCACCTGGCGCAGGCTTAGGACTAGCGGGTCCTCCGAGGCGCTCAGCCGGGTGGCGTAGCAGTAGCTCATGGGCAGATACACCTGCCGGCAGTGGCACCAGAGTGTGGAGGGGTGCGCGGGTGCCCAATCAGGAAACAGCCTGCAGCAGGCAGCATGTGTCAGCACAAGCCTGCTGCAGTACTGGCACCAATACCTGGGCTGGGCTGGCATGGCCACAAGTTGTCCGTCTCCCAGCACATACCTCAGAGCTCATGACCCTTCCTAGTTCTAAACCAGCTGACAAGCACCTAAGTACTTCTCAATTACAACAAAGCTACTGTGGTAACATAAGACTCCTAACAACAGGGAGTTAGAAGAGGAGTCTATAGAATGCTCTGAACTATCTTTGCAACTTTCCTTGAAATTGAAAACTTCCAAAATTAGAGTTTATTTTTAAAAGCATACTTAAAAACTAGGAATGTTGAACTTCCCTAAGATTTGGGTTTTTAACCACCACCTCTACTCACATTAGCAGAGCTATGCCAGCACCCTAGGGCAGTGTGTATTTCCCACCCCTTCCCTTTTGCCTCAGTCCTTGGACTGAGTGTCTGGGGAGGCAAGTGGAGCCAGGCATACTGCCCTGCTCCTGAGCACCCGGCCTCAGGCCATTCCCTCATTCCTGACCAACTCACTTTCTCTTAATTCCGGCTTTCCTACAGCTGGAGTGGCTTGGGATCGCTGGTTTTCTCTGGATGTCTATATTCCACCCTCTAACCCACCCCAGAGCAACTCCACAGATTAGCAGCACCCAGGACACATAGCACAGGTAAGCTGCTCTGTCACAATACCTGCCCCAGTGCCCACACCCTTCCTGTCCAACAGTCTGACAGGCCATCCTTACAAGAGTGTGCCAGCTCCCTACACCTGTTGGGTCCAGAGGCCAGTTGCAAGCTTGCCCGAGTGACCTCAGGACCTCTCCTCAACCTGGTCTCTGTATGTTCCATCTCAGGTAACAGCAACCCCCACTTAGTCCCCGCCCCAACTGTCTTCCCTAGGGTCACCTCATCATCCCTCTGTCTCCTGTTCATGACTACCCCACCTGGCTGCAGCCTTCATACTGGACCCTGCTGTCCTCTCCTGAGTGGTTCACCTCCTGCCTTCCTCTGCCACAGTCACTTAACACAAGAGACCCCCTACCCTATTGAGAGCTCTCTATGGGCCCCCAGGCCTGCTCCTGTAACACTCCAAGGGGAAGCAGGGATCCACCCAGCTCTTCACAGTTCCACTATGTGCAACAGAGGCAAACTTATATGCCAATGTGTCTTTTGTGGGGAGATATCCTAGCTTTGATGAGATTTTCACAAATGTTAAGATACTGGTTTACAGATAGCAAGAACTCAGTACTAAATTTGCTCAGCATCTAAATGGTGCATGGTCCTGTCGGAGTTGTGTTGCAGAGCTTAAGGTACAGTGTAATGCTGGTACTTGCTTAACGCTCACAGTAACCAGACAAGGGTAGAGATGAGCAGCTGCACACCTGGAGCTCAGGTAAATGAGCACGACTCCCCCTTCTGAGTGTCAGCCATCTTCCCAACAAAACCCCTGCTCCCTTCAGGGCTACCCAAGGGGCTTCTGTAACCATCCACAATGCCCCACCTACCTGGCCCTGACCCCATGGCCTAAGCTAGTAGCATGCCCCTGCTCAACTGGGAGCCCCTTTCCATCTGCCTGCAGGACTACACTTAATCAGAGCCTCTGCCGAAAGTCCAACTCTACACCACCCACAGACAACCAGCACTCACTGTAGACCCACAGTCCCCTTGACTCTACTGCTGGGGAAGGTGGGGGCAGGCATACCACATCTCCGGGAACAGGGTGTTAAGGCCTTCCCAGCTGTACACATTCAGGACGGCCAGCCAGAACTTGCCCCAGGAGGGGATGCCCACAGCACCACCTGGGGAGAAAACAGGCCAGGTTTTTGCCTCCTGTCCACAGAATCAGCCTGCCTCCAGCTATGCAGCACAACTCTCTCAGGCAAACTGAGAGCAGCCACTGGTCCTGCAAGCCCCAATGAGCAGGTTCCAGATAGCTCAAGATTTGCCCAAGACATCACAACACTGTCCTTAGAGTTAGCATGTCCACATCAGGAGAGGGTTGTCCAGTTACCACTCTCAGGAAAGTACACACGAAGGCAGCTAACAGGGTGGTGCAAAGACACTTCAATGCTCAGGTGAGATAAAGGTGCAAATGCACATGGTGGCCTTTGTCCACATATGCCTGGAGAAGATTGTGAGGGGACCTGAGAGCTCAGCCTTCTCCTTCATGAGCAAAGCTTCAGCCACCCCAATCTGTGCTATCTCTATCTAGCAGACTGTCTTTGACAGGCCAAGACCCCAGTGGCTCAGATACCCAAGGGCCTATGGAGTTGCCCACCCAGCCCCAGGCAGACCACACAACAATGCTGTCTTGGACATGTTTTATAAGAGTGCCACCAAAAAAATGCCCTCAAAGCTGCTAAGTGAAATGTGACACAAACATGTTCCTCCACCAGTGGCAGGAGTGCAGGAAGGAACCAGACAGAAACCTTGAGAACTCAGTATCAAGACACCAAAGGCTGATGGTGAGTTAATTCTAAGAGTGAAAAACATGAATAATGCAGGTTCTCGTGAAAATGCATGACAGGATGCCTCATCTAGCTTGGTAGGTCAGAAGAGATCCCAAAAAAAGTGACTTGGAGCCATGGATCCTCCTCAGGTCTCTAATCATCTTCAGAGCCCATAGCCAGGGGAGAGTCAGCCAAGTCAAGGAACACAGAACAGAGGGCAGGCTGCCTTGAGAGGACACTCCATGCACTCTCCCCCAAGTACCCTCTTGGCGTCCAGCTTTAAGTATTTGCCAATTCAAAAACAATTTTCTGGTTGTCTTAATTTGATTTTCAAAAGTGACTGGCAGGGGCTAGCCTGTTTGAATCTTGGCCCTGAAGGCTTGAGAAACACACTGGGTACACATGTGTGTGTGTCCCAAATTCCAATGTGATAAAGAAATGGAGAAGAAACTATTACATGACCACACCCCAGTGGGAAGTGTTTTCTCCCTCTCCTTCTGGCAAACACATGTACCATCTAGGCAAAATAAATAAATAAATGCTAAAAATTACAGGCAGGTTACACAATCTGCAACGGCTTCTGCTTTAGCAAATTCCCCGCTCCTGTGTTGTGCCCAGTGTTTCAAATGAAAGTACATTTTTCTGTTTATTTGCATAAATTCACGATACCAAAGTAGCATGAGCTTTATACCTAACACATGCTACACAGGTTATACCTTTCTTATGAAGAATGTTCCGGGCTCGTACCAGGTCAGGATCATCTGGCCCAATGCCCAGAATTCTGAGAGACACGTAGTTGAGCGCAGTCCCAAACACTGTGGACTTGTCCTCAATGTGTCTGCAGGAATAGGAGACCAATGAGAAAATAACATCTGTCGCTACTTCTAAGACACAAAGCAGTATTTCCAATAAAGTTTTCCTAGAAAAGTAAGAATACTACAATACCTTGCCCCAATACAATATAAATGACACAGGAAATAACCCAAGCAGCCATTCTCTAGGAAGAATTCATATACCTCCCATGAAAACGGAGCAGTTTCAGAACTGCCCTGGCAGAACCACTGCCTACTCTAAGGATAGGCCATTGCAGGCTAGGGCCCTGCTTCCAGAGCATGGCACACTGCAGCAAAGTAGACTGCCATGGGGAGATTGCCAGGCCCACCTCTACCTGCTGCCACCCCAAAATTAAGAGCAATTTCTTTTCTCCTCAATGATTAATATACTGAGGGATTTCACTGTGGAATATGGGTCTTAAAAGTCTCCTAACCAACCATGAATCCCATTTATGACACCAAATATGAAGCTGAGACCCAGCCTGCACACAACCTCTAGCCCTTGGTTCTCCTGGCAGACTCTTCCCCACTCACGCCAGGCCAACAATTGCAGTTACCCTACAGCAGGCAGTTGCCTGGAAACCTAAGCAGCTAATAACATACACACATGCGTGAGTCTCTTACATGAGAACACACATGCACACAAGCAGACATGTGCAGTCATATGGGATTGGGCATACTCACAGGCCCCAGCCGCCATCAGGAAGTTGCACCGAACGCAGGTACCGCACAATCTCTTCTCTGCATCCTGCTGGCAAAGGGATGTTTGCCACATGGCATGTGATCAGGAGGCCTATGACAAGAAAGATGTTCCTCACTCGTAGCAGGTGCTTGACACTGCTAAGACTAGAGCCTTTTCCTTCTGAAGATCCCATCCCAATAGGCAGCTACCCCTAAGGGTCTCCTCTTCATGAAATCAAGCCCCAAAAGGCCATTCCTCTTGGGTCCCATCTGAGACTTGGGGAACAAAGAACAATAGCATATGTGACATTCCCACCATAGGGGCTATGGAGCCCACCCAGTCACACCTGGTTTCCATGATACTGTCTGAGTCAGAGCAATACCAAACATAGCACAGCACATCCGGGAGGCCTCCTCCCAAAATGTCCTGAAGGTCTGAGAGGGACCAGAGTTAAAGATCAGTGGGTCCCCAATGAGCAGAGACTTAGTCTTGCTTTAACACCTGCTGGGAAAGAAACACCCATGGGTCACCCCTAGATAGAGTGACATTCACCTGGTTATTAATGTTTCTGCTTTGTAAACTTTTACAAGTATATGCCACTTAGCAAATATCAATGAGGTATGGAAACAATTATTATCCACAAAGAATTCTGCTCCCAGCCTGGACGTCCTGATCTCAGAGCCCACAGGCTACTCTCCAGCTCCTCCTCCCACAAGCTGTGTGCCCAGGGTCTAGCATATGACAAGTCTCAGGGCAGACCCTGGCCATACATGCCATGACACAGATGACTAACTCTGGCTCAATTGTATCAGAAGCCTTAAGGAACACACTACATGCAGATATGTCCTAGAAGAAGCCAGATGAACTCAGAGATGCTATATAAGTTCACAGAAAACAAGCCCATCTTCTGTCACAACAGTTATGATGTTAGACAGGGAACATGTGCAGGGAGGAGCAGAGCCAGCATTTCTCCCATTTTACAGGTGAGAAAACAGAAAGAGCTGTTGGTGGGCTGGGATTAGAGCCCAGGGTATGGGATACCAGTCAATGCTCCCTAAAGTGTCATTCAATGCCACATGGGCCACTCTTGATGAGAAGCTGTCTACACAGGATTGTGGCCTCCAGGAGCACTTTCTAAATTAAAGCAGGAAGAAAAAGGACCAAATTTATACAGTTTGTGGACTGGCACTGGCACAGCACTTCAGAACAGGCCAGTCAACCCAAAAAAAGAGTCTGTCTTGAACTCACCAAAAGGTCAGGAAAAGCTCTAACTCACAGACTGCCCAGGGGAGAGGTCCACAGGCTGAGCCCAGAGCCACAGCAGCAAGCACAAAGCAACAGCCATCCACAATGCCCAAGCACCAGCATGTGCCTGGCACTGTGCATGTGTGATCAAACCTGATTCTAATCATCTCCAGTCAATGACGAGACAGCTGAGGCAAATGTACTTATGCCTCAACAGTAACCAACTCTATGCCACTGCCTTGCTGTGAAGAATCCCTGGACTTGTCCCAAAGGATGGGATCAGGTCCCAGAATGGAGAGATGTGATGCTGTACGGCCTAGTGGCAGCACGGCTTGGAGTCAAAGCAGAGATGGTACTGATAGTGTGGGTGTGCTTCTTCAACTCTTGTGCTCCAGAGCAAACGTGCTTCAAGTGCTCATGGATGGGGCCCATGCTAAAGACTAACAAAGAAACAAGCCCAGCACAGGGCTTAGCCCAAAGTAAACACCACAGAAGTGTTTCTAAAATTAAAGGTCAACCCTTTCCAAACTAACTTACAGGCATGAAGCAACTCTCTCAAAGTTCTAAGGGTGTGGGGTGCAACAGTCAACAAATTTGGATAAGCAAATGGGTAGATACAGCTAAGAATTGTTTTATTAAGAAAGGCAATGAAGAGCTATAACGATTTTAAATCTACTACAATGTTACAATTAACACGGTGGGGCAAAAAAAGTACACTTATCAATAAAGAATTATCACAGAAACAAACCCTTATTTATATAAGAATTCAGGTCACTGAAACAGTGCAACTGCAAGTCCCCAAATCTGAAGATCCCCCACCATCCTCTCACACATACACATACACAGTCCTTCCGGGTGAGCTAGCAGCAGACATCACAGCACCAATATAGTACTCACGGCGAATGTGAGTTCTATTCCCATCTTTCTACCCGTCTTGGCACCTTGGCATGGGCTGGGCCCTTCATCTGGAGTGGCTGTTCTACTTTGCACTGAGAACAGAGTCCATCCTCCCCTCCCCTGCCCCCCAATGACAGCCCCCAGAGAAGCCTCATTAGAGTGACAAGCACTCTACCCTGGGCAGAACCAGCTGTGCCTTCACTCCTGCCCCTCAACACCAAACACAGGACAACCCTCCCCATGACCTGTTTCACCAAGAGCCTAGACCTGGCTGGGCCAAGACCCCAAGGATGACCCAGGGTGGTCTCGCCCTCAACTGAGGCAGCATGCTCCTACCTGGCAGAAGAAAGAGCGGGCCACCATAATCACCCGGCCAATGCCCGTCCTCGGCCTGCAGCCCAACGTAAAATGTAGTCCCATTCAAAGCCCCTTCATGGGCAGTGTGTGCTTTGGGCAAGTCCTTAAAGTAATTCCTCTGCAAAAGAGAAAAGTGAAGAGAGCGTAATGATACTGCTGCCTGGCTGGAGGAGCCCTCTCATTCACAACCGACAAGTCAACACAGCAAAGCTCGATTACTTTAGAGGTGGGCACAGTTTCAAAGTCTGAGACTTTCATGACAAAGTGACAGCTCAACCAATAAAACGACAGTTCCCCCTGCCCATGGTTTGACTTTGTAGTCATGTACATATTTGCAAACTTCTTCACAACTTCTCCACGATGTCTTAAATAAAATCAAGCACTCAGTATGTGGTGAGACTGATGGCCAGTTGGGTCTGGAATTCAGGCCTCAGAAAGGGCCCTAGGGACTGCATTACAGCTGCTCAGAGAGGGGCTGGGCAGGTATCCAGTGGCCAGGGCTTGACTGGAGAGCCCATGTGAGGTTGCACACCTCTGACCACCTGACTTTCTTACACGAGTGCACACAATCAAAACGCTGGATCAAAACCTTTGTTTTGTGAATAAAAACAAAATCATAAGTACCTTTGCAACTTTTCTGCAAATCTCATTAAAAGTAAGAGAAAACTAGAATCGTTTCCTATGTGTAGCTTAGTGATAAAGGAATGAGGTCCAGGGCTAGCACTCAGTCACATTTCAACTCAATTCTTGGGAGAACCAACTTGTTTGGTTCTTGGTTGGTGTAACCGGCCACTGTCACACATAGCCTTCTCAAGAAAAAAATGCTGTCTAAATAAATAAATAAAGATAAATAAAATAATGCTTTAAAAAAAATAAAGAAAGAAAGAATGCCGTCTACAACTGGCGTCCCAAGGCAACTTGCTGCTCCCGGCGCCCCTGGCTAAGGCATTGGGGTGCAGGCACTTCCCGCGAGCACTTACAGTGTCCAGACCCAGAGAATGGGCCTCCAGGCCAGTCTGTTCGCGGCCAGGGTCCTCCCCTGGCTCAAAGTACTTCCACGTCTGCCTCCCCAGTTTGTTGCTAAGCCTCCAGCGGCTGAGATCCGTGGCGGGCTCCGTTTTGTATGGTCCCCCTCTCCGACGCAGACACCTATAACGCCACGCGATAGTAACCGTGCTGTCCAGGACCCGCCCGCTGCCACCGCGCCCCCCTGGGCACCCACGACCACCCGCGCGCCGTCCGGGCTCGCGCCTGAGCACAGGAACTCACGTGCCCTCCGTCATGACGGCGCCTTGCTCCCCTCTAATCACCCTCGGGGAACTCCTCACTCGGCCGGTAGTCGGACCCGCGGTATCCCACCACCTGCCTAATCTCTGTCCTCCCGGCCCCGCCCCAGCTGCACGGGCGCGCGCCTCAGCAGACGCGAGAGCGGGATGAGCCGATGTCCGCGGAGCCAATCAGAACGCCGCGAGAGTACTCCCGGCTCCCGCAGTGGTGAACGCGAGACGCCTCAGGGGCGGGACGGTGCCAGGTTGTTGTGGGGACAGTGGGCGAGGCCGACGCGGGGGGCGAGGCCTGAGCGTGGGGCGGGGCCTGAGCGCGGGGCGGGTCCGCCAGTCAACTCCGGAGCCCGGTTGCGCGCTACACCTTGAGGCCTGGCGGACTGAGAGGACTTTGAGGAGGGTCTCGCCAGAGGTCAGGAAGAAGGGGGGCTCTAGGGAGAAGGCCGAGGCAGTGGCCAGAGGCAAGCAGGGGAGAGCTTACGCGCCACAGCCGCGCGGAGGGCGGGCATCACAGGGCTGCTTCCCCAGCAAGGGCCGAGCGTGGGACACTCGACTCTTCTTGGGACCCTGGAGCTTTCGAACCGCAGAAGGTTAAAAGTGAAAGGTCCTGGTTGCAGAGGAAGATGGGAGCGGCGCATTGAAGGGGAGTCGAGAGCATCTGACTGGAAGTGCTTCCAGGGGCTGCAGCCAGGGTCGCAGAGGCAGGTCTCGAGAACACACAGCCGCGCCGACTTGTCTGCATCGGTCCCGCTGAAGCCCTAACATTCTTACTGCACCCAGCCCTCTAGTCCTACCGCCCTCCCCACACTTAACCTTGAATGGGCCATGGCCAAACAGCGCCAAAGGGAAAAGCTGAGGGGTGAGGAACAAAGGAAAAATTCTTACCTCTAATAGAATATTGGGGTTTTAGATGGCCAGTCTAGGAAACTGACCTCTTCCTATCCCAGTTCAGAAATAAATGAAGATACAACAGGACAGGTGGATAACAGCCTTCGCTACAAATAAAGTTAGTTTGAAGGACAAGTTTTAAATCCGCAAGCACGTGGACTTGATATACTACTCAACCCCTAAATCAGATAAACATATCTTCCAGCCTCTGGCCCTGCTAAGGAACTACAGCTTCTAGACCATGGAGCTGCCTCACCAAGGACTATGCACTCCAGTACCAATAAGATGCCCCATCAAGCCAGAACCCAAAGAGTACTCGGAGGTGACCAAGCACACTTAATCTTGTCTGTTCTCACAAATTCACCAGCCTTTTTTCCTTGAAGAAGAAAGAGTCTGGAAGCTTTTTTCCAAGGAAGTCCATGTAACCATACAAAGAATGGGAATAAGGGACTCTAGCCTATATAGAATTTCAGATTCTGAGTCTCGCAAAGCTAGGTAAGAGAAATTTCAATTGAAGAAGAATTTGAGTTTTTTTTTTTTTTTTTTTTTGGAGAGGTTTTCGCTATAGGGCGCGTGTGCTCGCCAGACAGACAGAGAGAGACAGAGAGATAGAAAGCGAGAAATCACCCCCCAGGGGGGATGGTCACGCTGCAATCCCTTCTCCTCCATTCTCCTCTCGGGATCTTGGGCACGCACGCACACGCGCCCGGCGTGAGTTGTAAGCCACCGGGTCCGAGACGCGAACCGCGGTCGACTACGTGGGAGTCCAGCAACATAGCCATTACGCCAACTGCTGGTTCCCGAAGAATTTGAGTTTTTCTTAGGTTTGTTTTTTAGTTTTTACTATAGGGTGCACGAGCTCACCAGAGAGAGGGAATGTGAGAAATTACCCCCAAGGGGGGACAGCCACTCCACAATCCCTTTCTTCCATTCTCCTCTTGGAATTTTAGGTACTTAAACACATGTGCCTTAAGTGTTTTTCAGGCTGCAAGGTCTGGGACTCAGACCTCTCAGTCCAGCCAGGTAGAATCCAGCCACCTTAACCACCATGCCACTGGCTAGCCCTACAGCAATTATTAACTACAGAAAAATTTGAAAATTGTACCTAAAAGACATATAATCAAACCAATATGGGACTCAACAGTAAACATATAATCATACTTAACTCTGAATGCAAGTTTCAGCCAACATTAAACTGTTTAGGAATAATAGAGGAAATTTTGGCATATATATGTGGGTGATGGACATCGCAAGGAATAGTGTAAGAGTGCTCTTTTTCCACTGCAGAAAGTCAATAATGTCTAATATCAAGAAATAACATTGGCCCGCCACAGTGACATGCATAGGTAGAGTAGTTGGTGCTACTCCAGAGACTAAAGCCACATGAGATACTTGGGTTTAATTCCAGCCCAACAATAAATAAAAATAAAGCATTATTGGAATCTTTTCTTCTTTTTTTGGAGAGGATTTTGCTATAGGGCACGTGCGCGTGCCAGACAGACAGAGAGACAGAGAGATAGAAAACGAGAAATCACCCCCCAGGGGGGATGGCCATGCCGCAATCCCTTCTCCTCCATTCTCCTATTGGGATCTTGGGCACGCACGCACACGTGCCCAGCATGAGTTTAAGCCACCGGGTCCGGGACTCGAACCACGGTCGACTACGTGGGAGTCCAGCGACATAGCCATTACGCTAACTGCTGGTCCCGCATTATTGGAATCTTTATGGATAAACATAAAGTTAATTACTGAAGAAATCTCTAAAAGAGTTGAGTATTTTTTTTGGGGGGGGGGGGTTATGTGTGTGTTTTTTAAGGTTTTTTGCCATAGGGCATATGGGCTGGATGGGGGGGGGGGGGGGGGAGAGGGAAAGTGAGAAATCACCTCCTGGGGAAATGCCTGCAATCCCTTCTCTAGTGTCCTCTTGGGATTTAGGCAGGCACATATGCTCACATGCCTGATATGAGACTTAAGCCAAGGTTAGCCATGTGGGAGTCCAGCATCTCAACCACCACACCACCTGCTGGTCCCAGTGTTTGTTTTGGAGAAGGATTAGCTGGTGGATTTGGTAGTGGTGGTAGTGGTGGTGGTAGTAGCATGAGGAAGTTCTCTTGGTGCTTTTTGCTCAGTGAAATAAGATGCAAAGTCATTACCTAAGAACATTGGAGCTTTGAAGAGATTAAGAAGACATGAATAAGTCTTTTTGGAGAGTTTGCGGGGATGTGAGATTATACTTGGGAGATGCTGAGTACCAGTTTGAGACCAGTGGTCATACTCAGCATTGCCAAATCTCTATGTTTGGCTCAAATTGATCTCCTTTCTCCACACTAAATTCTTTTTTTTTTAAAGAATTATTTAAATAGCAAACTCAGACTTATATCCTTCCTATTTCACTTGGGCAGCTGCAGCACTCGACTCTCAAGATCCCTGCCTTGGGGCCATCAGGTGGCGTGCTGGTTAAGGATGCTGGATTCCCACATGGCTGACCATGTTTCAAGTCCTGGACCTGGTAGCTTGCTTTCTCACTTTCCCTCTCTCCTTTCTCACTCTGTCCATCTTTGTTCAAATTGAAATAAATAAAATTTAATAATTAAAATAAAAGATTCCTGCCTCATTTTGCTGACCTCTTCCACATGCCATATTTAAAAGAAAATGTGGGGGGGCAACCAGCAGTTAGCGTAATGGCTATGTCGCTGGACTCCCACGTAGTCGAACGCGGTTCGCGTCCCGGACCCGGTGGCTTAAAACTCACGCCGGGCACCTGTGCGTGCGTGCCCAAGATCCCGAGAGGAGAATGGAGAAGGGATTGCGGCGTGACCATCTCCCCTGGGGGGTGATTTCTTGCTTTCTGTCTCTATGTCTCTCTCTGTCTGGTGAACGCACGTGCCCTATAGCGAAAACCTCTCAAAAAAAAAAAAAAAAAAAAAGAAAATGTGGAGGGCCAGGAGGTGGCATGGTGATTAAGGTGCTAGACTCCTACATAACTAACCATCATTTGAGTCCTGGACCTGGCAGCCTGCTTTCTCTGTCTCTCTCTGGTGAGCATGTGTCCTCTGTAGCAAATTTAAAATAATAGTAATAATGATAAATAAAATTTAAATAATTCTTTTAAAAAAAAAAGGGAAATGTGACCAGGTCACTTCTCTGCCTAATCTCCTCCAATTAGTTCCCTGAGCACTCAAAATAAGGCAACAAGGATCTCTGTGGCTTGATCTTACTGGCCTTTCCCCCTTACTTGGCCACACAACCAAATTGGTGCCTCAAGACTTTCATCATACCATCTTGAGTATCTCTATGCTGTACCCCCTCTAACCCCAGCTGCACCCCTCTCCACAGATCTGCTGTTTCCTTCATTCAACCCCTCCCAGCCCACCATCTTTCCTTGCCTTCTAATCCAAGCACATGACTCTATGTGTGTACATCCTTAGAAACCTTAGATGCATATACATCTACTGGCCCTCTCAGATGTAAGCTGAGTGTGCCTGGCAGGCAGGAGTCCTGTGCCTTACTCATCTCTGCATCACTAATGTCTGACACATCAGGGATTGCTATTTTGCTGAATAAATCACCTGTTACATATAAGCCATAAAGTCTCTCAGAACATATGGTGGTGGGTGACAGTCTGCAAAGATCATAAAAATATCTATGGTATCACATAATAGGAAATAGCTTTTCATTCTGAAAACTGGGATAGACTTCATTAGACATCCAGATAGTTTATTTGCATGATTAATAATCACATTCCCAAAAGTGCATCAAGCAACTGAGAATAACATTATTTTGAGTAAAAGCAGAAACTCTGGGGAAGATCTCCCTCCCTTAAGGTCAGGCTGCTCAAATGTCCACCATGTCCAGCAATGCAGAGAGATGGAGCTCGGAGGCAACTTCCTCTTCCCTTGAACTCCGGATCAGCCTTTCTAGGTGCTTCAGCCGTTCTGTCAGAGATGTGCCTGTCGCCTCTGACATCGGCAGTTGTTCCCCCGTCCTTTCATTCTATTTGAACAGAAAAGAAAACAAAAATAATTTTGGAATACCAGGGTCTATTCTCAGTGAAGGCACCAGATCTCTCTTATGTTAGAAAACTCATCTGGAACCTATGGGACTCAACAGACCGCCTCTGAGCATCCATTAGACCGATGGATGCTAGCCTCTTCTAGCACATAAATATCATCTGTACAAAAGCAATTTCTCTTTTTCTATCATAATTCTATTATTATTCTATCATAAACAATTTCCAGTATCAGTCATTTTTATAAAATGTCATCATCAAGGGTTGTGAATTATTCTGTCATATAAATGTATTCTAATTGCTGAATTAAACACCCAACTTTTCTGCAGTATAATTAATGCTACACTTATTACATGTTCATTTTTGTCAATATTGAGTCATTTCTTTAGGGCACAGTTGGCAAATCAAGGGTTTGAATATTTCTAAGTAAACAGTATATCATTTTAATTTGCTCTACTTCTCTGAGGGGCTTCCTAAAACCAGTCCAGAAATGCATACCTATCTAGCAGTAATTAAAACTCTGTTTTCCAGGGAACCAGCAGTTAGCGTAATGGCTATGTCGCTGGACTCCCACGTAGTCGAACGCGGTTTGCGTCCCGGACCCGGTGGCTTAAAACTCATGCTGGGCGCGTGTGTGTGCGTGCCCAAGATCCCGAGAGGAGAATGGAGGAGAAGGGATTGCGGCGTGACCATCCCCCCTGGGGGGTGATTTCTCGCTTTCTGTCTCTATGTCTCTCTCTGTCTGTCTGGCGAGCACACGCGCCCGATAGTGAAAACCTCTCCAAAGGAAAAAAAAAAAAACCTCTGTTTTCCCGTCTTTAACCACTGACGGAAGGATTTGAGGTAGAAAGATGTTGGGCTCTGAAGTCAATCAATATGGATTTGAAAAGCAACTGTGCCATTGACCAGCTGCACACTTTTGGGTGAAGTTCTTGATTTCTGTGAGCCTAGCCTCTTTACTCATTAATTTTTCTCAGGGAAAGTAAATCCCAGAAGGGAGAGCTGGATGATGCCAAAGCTTGGACAGTATGTGCACCACAGCAGAAACTGCTGTCATCACTTTTATGCTCCAGTGCCCTTACTTAACCTCAGCACAGTTACAGGTTTTATTCAGTTTTTTGGCATGTTTCAATTCCATTCTTTCACAAACAGAAACTCAAAATGGGTCTCATAAATACATACCTATCTAGTATAAGAAAAAATCTAATTTAAGCTAATAATTTATTGATCATCATAACGTCATATGAATAGAGACATTAATTTGTTTTTCAGACATTCTCTGTCTTTAAATCTTTTCTTTTTTTAAGGTTTTTGCCACAGGGCATGTGTGCTTGGCAGAGAGACAGTAAGAAAGAAAGTGAGAAATCATCCCTGGGGGGATTGCCATGCTGCAATCCTTTCTCCATTCTCCTCCTGGGACTTTGAACATACATACATACACACACACACACACACACACACACACGGAGCATGATTTTCAAGCCAATAGGTCTGGGATTCGAACCATGATCAGCCATATGAGAGCCTAGCACTTTACACACCAAACCACCTGCTGGCCCTCTCTGTCTTTAATTCCACTGTAAGTGCCAAATGTACTATCTTCTCACCTGTGGGCTAGAAGTTGTAGATGTTTTCATCATGGGTTCCATAGTCTGAGGAAGAGACACCAGAGTCTGAGGAAGGTAAAGGGGAAGGGAAGTTGAATCTGTAATTGCTCTTGAGTCCTCAGATAACCATTGCTGAAGTTGTTCTTCAAACCTAAAATAATATGATCACAAATTCAGAAAAGTTTGAACATGAGAAGCAAAAAGTTGGGCAGGCTCCATGGCATAGCAGTAATGCACTACTCAAAAAAAGCCAGATCCCACATGGTGACCACAGTACAAATTCTGGGCCTGATCAGCCTGAAGCAGCCAGTGTGACACATGCATGAGTGCCTGAAGGGGATTGTGATATGAGCAGACTTTGTGGGGATGCTCCTCTTTCTCTCACATGTGCATGTACTTATTCTTATCATGAATAGAGAAAAATAAATTTTAAACACCAAAAAGTTAACTATCATTCACTTTTCCTCTATATATACTTTCCTTTTTTTAAAAAAATTTCTTGTTATAGGGCGTGTGCACTTGCCAACGACAGACAGAGAGGGGAAGTAAGAAATCACCCCCAGGGGGATGACCATGCCACAGTTCCTTCTCCTCCATTCTCCTCTTGGGATTTTGGGCGGTGCCCATTGTGTTTTTCAAGTCACTGGGTCCAGGACTCTAACTTTGCAAGGTCATGTCGGACCCAGCTGTCTTAACCACCACACCAACTGCTGGCTTGATACTTTAAAAATTTTTAAACCTTTGCTTTTTACTAAGGGTTGAACTAAGTTATGCCATCAACTGAGAAGTAGAATATATTTTTTAATTAAATATCTTCTCTATAATTAAAAATCCAGTTATATTTAATGACAAAATTTGCATTAATCCAAACACAACTACTTCTATGTGTTACTTAACATAACTTGCAATTCTTTCATTTGGCTGTTTATCTTCTGTCTTTGATTTATTTTAGCCTTATGCATCTACAATGAATTATCTTGGATTATCTAACTATATGGATTGCTCCTTATAATTTAAAAATAACTCAAAATAATATTGCACTTCCATCAAGTATACCTCTGTTTTCAAGAAAATAGTCTCATCTAAAACCACTTAAATTATACAGGCAAGTCTACTTTTAGAAATCATGACATGTTCGGGACCAGCAAGTAGTGTAATAGCTGTCGCTGAACTCCCATGTAACTGACCACAGTTAGAGTCCCGGACCTGGTGGCTTAAACTCACGCCAGGCACAAGTGCGTGCGTGCCCAAGATCCTGAGAGAATGGAGGAGAAGAGATTGTAGCATGGCCATCCCCCTGGGGGGTGATTTCTCACTTTCTATCTCTCTGTCTCTCTCTGTCTTCCTGGTGAGCGTACGTGCCCTATAGCAAAAACCTCTCAAAAAAAGAAATCATGACACATTCATTCTCTTTTCCAACACATTTATCAAGCCCCCACCAAATGCTAGGTAGGAACACAGCACTGAAATAAAACAGACAAGGCCCAGCCCTAAGAGGCTTATACTCTAGTGGAGGGAGACAAACAAGAAACAATTAAGGGAAACATAGTTTGACATTGAGAAAGTCTAAGCAGAACCACAGAAACAGGGTGGACAGAGAGACCAGCAGGGATGGTATGACTGAACAGATATTTGAGCAGAGATCTGAAACGAGTACAAAGTTATCTATGGGGATGTTGGGCAGGATGGAGTGGTTGAGGAGTCCTAGGCAAAAGGAATAGCAAACTCAAAGGGAACAGCAAAAAGGCTGGCTGTGAGCTCCCTGATGTGTTCGAGGAAGGAGCAGAGATTCAAGAGGAAATGGGAGATCATGCAGACTACCTTCATGAAAAGTTTGCCTTTGATTCTGGGTAAAAGAAGTTACTGGAAGACTGTGAGCAAGTTTCAAACAGGGATCGGGACTGCCATGACTAGATTAGAGCCTACTGCAATAATCCAGAAGACAAATGGTGGTGTCTTAAATTAGCTGGCAGCCAAGGAGGTCATAACAAATGATCCAATTCTGAATGTGTTTTCAACAGCCAAAAGGGTTTGTGGATGGGAACAATTCTGAGGCATTCAGCCTGGGTATCTGGAAGGATAGAGCTACCACCAACTGAGAAGAACACCAAAGGAAGGCCTGGTTAGGGGAATATAGGGAACTGGATCTAGGATCTGTTAACTTTGCAATGGCTATTAAACATCAAATAGATATAAAGATTTCAAGGAAGGCATAAGATGATATTTAAGTATGGAGTTCAGGAATTCAGGGTTTGAGATAAAAATCTGAGTGGTCAAAATACAGATGATATTTAAAAATCCATGAAACTGAATTAACTCACTGGGAAATGTGAGCAATAGCCAGTCTCCCTCTCCCAGCATGAAGTGGGCTAATAACACACATTAATTGGAAGGCAGCAGGCTTCACCTTTTGTTGTCCTCTTTCTCCAGCAGCAGACTGCTTGACAGACACTGAGCCAGGAGCTCCTCGGCAGATGCTCCTCGCATCAGGTCTTCTGCATTGGGAATCCTCCTCTCTCGGCCATGCTCCATGCTCCTCTTCCCTTTACGATGCCCGTGAAGCAATGGTGTGGGAAAATTGTTTGCAGAAGGATGAGAGGACTTTATCCCCAAACTGTAAGTACATGTTTTCAAATGCTTATGGTTAGGAAAGAGAGGGAACCTCATGTGAAGGATGTGGACAAAGAACTGCATGTGTCTACATATAACTCAGATCTGCATGCCCACCTGGGGTGGCCCATGCTCATGCCAAGCCACTGCCTGTTTCTGAGCTTCCCACAAGTCAAGGAATGGGGCACAGAGGGGAGGTAGCCTCTGCACTTTTCAGTGACCTTCACACATAATCTGTTTTCCCAGAAGCTTAAACTTAAGAAGCATCTCCTCTCTCAGGGCTTCTCAACTTGATGTCTTGCTTCTCATCCCAGTGTTATAAAAAGATTCTCTGTTGGGATCAGCAGTTAGCGTAATGGCTATGTCGCTGGACTCCCACGTAGTCGACCGCGGTTCGAGTCCCGGACCCGGTGGCTTAAACTCACGCCGGGCGCGTTTGCGTGCGTGCCCAAGATCCTGAGAGGAGAATGGAGGAGAAGGGACTGCGGCGTGGCCATCCCCTCTGGGGGGTGATTTCTCACTTTCTATCTCTCTGTCTGTCTCTGTCTGTCTGGCGAGCGCACGCGGCCTACAGCAAAAACCTCTCAAAAAAAAAAAAAAAAGATCCTTATTTTTTAACATTTAACTCTAGACTCCATCTGAAAGTAATACTGGGTCATTGGAAAAGTCATGACACATTTTTGCACAGAAAAAATATGTCATGACTTTTCCGATGACCCAATATTTGCAAATGGTAGGAGAGAGGGGATTTAATGTATTCTTGTAACCAGATGCCAATGTCTATTCTTTCCTCACTAATGTCACTACTTTGGCATGGCACTTTTTTCACATATAAATCTGTCTCTGGACTTTCTGTTTTGACCCACTTATCAATTCCTGCATCACCCCATAAGTTTATTACTATAAGTTTACTATATGTTTCGATACCAGGTCAGCAGAATTTTCTTGTTATTCAAAATTTTAGCAACTGTACACATTTTCTCATTCTGAAGAATTTTAGAAATATGGTGTCAAGGGGCTGGCAGGTGCTATGTTGGACCGGACTCCCACATGGCTGACCACTATTTGAGTTCTAGACCTGGTAGCTTGCTTTCTCACTTTCCATCTTTCTCTCTGTCTGATCAAACTGGAAAATAGTAATAAATAAAGTTAAACAACATAATTCTTTTTAAAAAAACAATAAGTTGTCAAGTCCATGGCATGGTGGTTAAGATGGCTAGATCCCACAAAGCCTACTGCCTGCCCAATTCACGTCCCAGACCTTGCTGTGAAAGATGCCGGACACGTATGCGTGCGTACCCAGAATCCTCAAAGGAGGTAGAAATGGATAAGGGATTGTGGTGTGAACATTTTCCATGGGGGATGCTTTCTTACTTTCCTTCCTTTTCTTTCCCTCCCTCTCTCCAGCAAGCACACATGCCCTCTGGCAAAATTTTTTTAAAAACAATAAAAATTAAAAATTGTCAATACCAGAGGAAAAAAATCCCTTTGGTTTCTCATTAGAAATGCTCAGACTTGGAAGCCAGCAGGTGGCATGGTGGTTAAGGGCACTGAACTCCCATATGGCCGACCATAGTTTAAATCCTGGACCTGGTGGCTTGCTTTCTCACTTTCCCTTTCTCTCTCTCTCCCCAACACTCTGTCCCTCTCTGCTCAAATTAAAAGAAAGAAAGAAAGTTAATAAAATAATTATTTTTAAAAAATTAAAAAGAAAAAATGTTCTGACTTTATAACTTGAGGAACTGACATGTTTATGTCATTGTGTCCTTCTGTCAACAAAGCTAGGCTGTACCACATTACTCAGGCTTGTTCATTAAATTAGGTTTCCACTATAGATTCCGAGCACTGAGAGCTCCCGACAGGGCCTTAACATATTTCCTGTCAGTTTATGCCCATATGTTACGAGTTTTTTGCTGTTATAAATGGAAATTTATTATATGTTGAACATACACCTATCAGATTACCTTGCTGAACTCAGTAGTTCTAAAGGCTGTTGATTATCTTACGCTGACAACTGCATTGTCTAGAAATGGCAATTCCCCCTTTCTTATACTATTTCTGTCCTTCTATCCCATGCCTCCGTATTAGGCAGGATTTGTGGGTCACTAGTGAACAGTAACGGCAACAGGGGTGGCACAGCCTGGTTCTGAATTTAGTGCTTCTAATGTTTTCCAAGAAGCATGACTTTTTTTTTTTTCCTTTGGCAACTTTATAGTAAGTAGCCATATCAAGTTAGGAATTAGGAATTTTTTTTAACCAAGCTTAATAAATCTTACCAGAAATGGGTATAAATTTTAAGAAATATATTTCTTTATTTTTAATTTGCCAAAGGGCACATGGACTCACCAGGGAGAGATCAATAAATAATAATAAGTAGAGGAGAAAGCATCCTTTCTGGGGCATGATCATGCTGCAATCCTTTCTCCTCTATTTCTTTATCCTTTGGGATTTGGGGCATGCATACACGTTACCCCACACAACTTTCAATCCACTGGGGCCGGGATTTGAAATACATAGTTGGCCATGTGGGATCCAGCTCCCTTAACTACTAGGCTATCAGGCCAGCACAAGAAATGCACTGTAACACCAACTGAAATGATAACTTATTCTTCTACCATGGCACAAACTATACTAACAGATTTTTACATTGACTTGGTTTATCCTAGGAGGAAGCCCATTTTTGAGTATTTTCAGGAGCTGCAGGACTGTATAAGCTAGCATTTTACTTGGTATTTTTTTTTTATCTAAGTTTATAAGTAAGATGAGATACCAGATTTTTTTTTTTATTGAAATCCTAGTCAGGTGATTTCAGGTCAGGTTCATCTGATAAATGAAGTAAGATATGTGTAACTATCTCTGCTCTGAAACAGTATCTCCTATATAGGATGACCTGTCCCATGAGAGCTTGTCAGAATCCACCCACTGTAGATTCAGTATATAGGTGTACTTTGGAAGAAAATGGTAAGGTTTAGCACAGTGACAGAACACAATAAACATGGATCTCACCATCCCTGACTCAGCTGTAGTTCCTTCTGTGTCTGTAATCTGGCTTGTTCCCATGACAAAGGAATATCATATTTTGACAAATCGTTTTTAAAAAAATATACACATATTTGACCATCTTCACTCAGTGCCTCTGAAAAAATAAAACAGAAACAGATAAGAACAGCAGCAAAAGAGTAACAGGTGACCACTTGACATTTGCTTAAATTCACTAATTTAAGGATAAGCCCTTCTGATTAATTGAAAGTCATACAATTACATGACTTTCATACATGAGTTAAATATGCTCCAAATGTTCATGCTCAAGGTCCAGAATGACTTAAGTTTAGATTTTGTCAGGCTCAATAATGACTACTCAGAGCCATACAATCCTCTCTGATCTAAAAGTAAGCCTAGAGGGCCTATTTTGATGAGGTGAGTCCAGATCTCCCCGGAACATTCTTAACTCTTCCCAATGTGTATAAGTCACATGGAGGTTATTGATTTGAAGAGGAAAGTCCTAGGGAGAGGAAGGGTGGGGACCAAAGGGAAAAGAAGCAACCTTAAGTATACATCTTTATTAAAATGAGACCAGGAAAGTCTCCTAGGGAGCTGGCCTCACAGTGTTGAGTTCTAACCACCTACCTGTTGTGACAGGAAGCCTGGGAGGTGTCCAGTCCCTTAGCTTATGGTTGATGCACAAGGCAATGATATCATCCCATGGGATCTCAGTAACTGCAGGTCCTACCCCCTGGCCAGGGGAGGGGCTCTTGCTCTTCCACCTGCGGAATGTCCTGCGGAGCAGATTCTCCACCTGGGACTGGAGGACAGGTTGTGTCTGCCGTGAGCTAGGGATCTGAGAGGCATACTGGACGACCATGGAGCACACAGGGAGCCAGGGGGCTGGAGAGAAAGTGCCTCCTTAGTTATAGGTCTGGCCAAAGTACAGATGAAAATTTACATGAAAATATTCTTAATGCTCTATTTTGTTAGGAAAAGGCAACTGTGTGGTTGGAAAGTCTGCCTTTAAATATGACCACAGCAGAACCAGAGCTGTTAAGGGAAAGATCAGCTCATTTCCAGGGTCCAGGTGAGAGATGTGAACTGTCACCCTGGACAGTGTTCACAATAAAGATTCACCCAGGAGCTCTGGCTGTACAGGTCTGGGAATCAATGCTTTCTTTGGTCATGCCTGAGAATCTATACTTTGACAAGTACCCATCTGAGTCTGGAATAGAGGTCTTGGATTCCCTTGGGGAGCCCCAACCTACTGAGGGTAAAGAGGGCTTACACTGAGTGCTTCACTTCTTTTCAAATTTCTTTAATAAGGGGAATCAATTAGACCTACTAAAGACTGCCTACAAGACAGAAGGGTACCTAAGTTCAAAGGAGAATTTCCTTGCTAAGGCCATGAGCTCTTACAGCTAAGCAGCCAACAGATTTATTCCCTCCTAACAATATTTACATGGGAAGGAATGACCCACACCACATTGGGTTCGAGCTAGCTCAAGTGACCTCAACAGCAAAAAGGTCTCACTCAGGCACAATGGGCACAGCCAGAACCACAAAACACAGTATGCTTTGACAAAGAAGGAACACTGGCATTAAATAAGAGATGGTGGTTCTAGGACAGGGCCACATAGTCCCCTGTTCTTTGCCCTAGCCTGTCTGTTCTGATAACAGGGTATCTGTGAGACAGGCAGAACAGGCTTCAGGGTCGGTGCTCCTCCCAGCACCACTCTTCACCTTCCTCCAGAGACTTAGTAGATACCCATGGACTGCTTTCCTGGTGAGAAAAGGTCAACAGGCCTTCTCCACAATACCCCAGCTCTTTCTGACTCCTGAACTCAAGAGCAGGTGAAGGAGGCACAACCAGAGGCAAGCAGATGCTCAGGAGATATCGATATGCTAACCTCACACTAGTGCCTGACACCTGCTAGACTGACATTACTGTGAGAAGGAAACAGATTGTTTAGCTGCAGCCACCCTCTACCCTACCTCAGCATGAGCACGTACCCCCTGGGGGTGGAAGGTCCATCTGTGGAAGCTGGAACCCAAGCACAGCCTGCTTCAGCCAGGCCAGATGCTCTGGGGCATTCCAGTGTAGGTGAGGAAGCAGCTGGCTGCCCCCTGCCTCAGCAAACTCAGTGACAGGCCAGGACAGGTCACACAGCTGCTCAGAGGACACTACAGAGGCCAGGAACTGCAGCACACTGTTGAACAGTTCAATGATGGCACCTGGCTCTTGTGAGGTCAAGCCACCCAGACGCCTCTCTCTTCTGTCATGGAAAAACCGGCCACTGAATTCACGGCTAACCCCATCTTCAATGTACTGAATAAGGGTCTGGCAGCAAAGGTCAAGAGTGTGGGGACAGCGAGAGACCAGCCACCGCACTGCCTGTGAAACCTAAAAAGCAAAGACAGTCAGGAGAGACCTGGTTAAACAATTCATGCTATTTTCCAAAAGCTGCTTTTTTAGGAGGCTTGATGCTTTTCCCAGGGTCAGAATAGCTGCCCCCAGCAGATTCCACTAGATCACTATGATCTCAACTGTGCTAGGAAGAGAACAGAAGCTTCCTCTGTGGTTGAATTTGGCCTTCTAGGGTCCTAGAAACATACTAACAGGGGCACCAAAGAGGGACCCTCTCAAGTCTCGTCCAGCCTCAAGGAGTACAGCCTACAGGCTTGCCCCTCTGGAAGGACGTCAGTCCTCAGGAAACCAGTCCTGCACACTTTGTTCACCATGCACAGAATGGAAGCCACATCTTGTTCTTAGAAGGACTAACTGCTTCATGTGCCAGAATGTCTTTATACTCATAGTTATCTTTCTTGCATAGTTACTTTTATTTTAATTCATTCCTGGCATCTCCTTTCCAAATGTAACTGTCACCACAGATGTCCCTTTTTTTTTTTTTAAAAAAAAAAAGGTGTTTATCATAGGGCACTTGTGCTAACTGGAGAGAGACAGAGAGAGGGAAAGTAAGAAACCACTTCTTGGGGCCGGCAGGTGGGTAAGGGCGCCGGATTCCCACATAGCCAACCATGGTTCAAGGCCTGAACCTGGTGGCTTACTTTCTCACTTTCCCTTTCTTTCTCTCTCTGGTGGTCAAATCAAAAAATAACAAGTGGAATTAAATAAATAAATAATAATTAAAAAAAAAGAAAAGAAAAGAAACCACTCCTTGGGGAGATGGCTGCGCCTCGTTCTGTTCTCCATTCTCCTCCTGGGATTCTGGGAATGCATGTACACACATATACCAATGATTTTCAAGGCCATGTGAGAGTCCAACACCTTAACCACCACACCACATGCCAGCTCCAGACACCCTTTTTTTTTTTTTTAAGATAGTCTCAGATCACATTCTTTCTTTCTTTTTTTAAAGTTTTCATCAAAGAGTATGTGCTGTGCACTCACCAGAGAGAGACAGAGACAGATAGTAAGAAAATCACTTCCCAGGGAAGAGGGCCATACCACAATCCTTTCTTCTCTATTCTCCTCCTAAAATTTTTGGGCATGCGTGCACATGCACCCAGTGTGATTTTCAAGTAGCCAGGCTCTGCACTCGAGCTGCAGTTGGCGATGTGGGAGTCCAATGCCTTAAACACTACTCCTACCTACTGGCCCCAATCACATTATTTATTAATATACTCCAAGGATAATCATACCATAGAAAAATAATTTTTATATATATGATCTTCAGCTATGAGTGAGACTTCATAAATTTTGTGGGGAATGGGAAGTATAAGTTTGTTTTGGTACAAAAAGTTTCAAACCTATACACAGTTTTTCATAATACACATTTTTCCATTAAGTTTTTGAAGACTCCCTGTATATGAATGGTCATATTTTAAATTCATAAAAAAAAAATGCTTTTTAAATTTTACATAACTTAACCCAGAGATAGCAAGACTAAAGGCAAATTTTATCTTTTTATTTTTATTTCTGCTATATTTTTATGAAGTTATCTATATAAAATATAAAGTTAAAATTGCAAACACTAATATACACTAAAATTCAAGGTAGCAAAAGGGGAAAAACCAAAGAATATTGACTGACTTATAAAAATGATGATACTGGGGCCAGCAGGTGGCGTGGTGGTTAAGGTGCTGTGCACTCCTACAAGGCTGACCACAGTGAGTCCCGAACCTGGTGGCTTGCTTTCTGACTTTCCCTCTCTCTCTCTCTCTCTCTGGTCAAATTAAAATAAATAAATGAGTAAATAAAACTAAAATAATTCTTTTAAAAATAATAATAATAAATAAGATTGAGTAATTCCTTAAAAAAAAAAATATGATACTTTACCTTAGTTGTACCTCGTAAATCATTAATAGAATCAGGGATCTCAGTAACAGTGTAATCTGAAATCAGCTTAGCTGCAACCAAATCCTGTAGCATCAGACCTTCAAGAGAAACAGACAGAGGTCACATGTGTTCTGCTGTCAATTTACACGCACGCTAATGCTTTTCACTGCGCTGATCTAACTCACTCCTGTAGTGAACACTCACTGTGGGAATTGTTGTCCCAGTGATTCCCAGCCCTTTCTCAGACCCAGGGGTCTACCCATTTATTATTCAACGTTAGTTCATTCTTTCTCTCTTTTTTTTTTTTTTTTTTTTTTTTTTTTTTTTTTTTTGGAGAGGTTTGCTATAGAGCGCTTGCATTTGCCAGAAAGACAGAGAGACAGAAAGCAAGAAATCACCCCCAGGGGGGATGGCCACGCTGCAATCCCTTCTCCTGCATTCTTCTCAAAGGATCTTGGGCACGCACATACACATGCCCAGCGTGAGTTTAAGCCACTGGGTCTGGGACTCGAACCGTGGTCGACTACATGGGAGTCCAGCAACATAGCCATTATGCCAACTGCTGGTCCCAGTTCTTTCTTTTTTAAAAAAATAATTATTTAATTTTTATTTATTTTTTTATTTGACGAGAGAGGGACAGAGCAAGAGGGAGGGAAAGTGAGAAGCAAGCCACCAGGTCCAGGGCTCGAACTACGATCAGCCACATGGGAGTCCAGCACCCTTAACCACCACGCCACCTGTCGGCCCCCAGTACTAGTTCTTAAACAAGACTTCCTTCACAAACCATCCTCCACTTCCTTCTCGACAGGATCCCCTCCTGGGCTAGGCACGAGCACCACCAATGGAAGCGCAGGCTGGAAGGGCTTGGCCTGCAGGAGCTGCTTAAGCTGCAGCAGGGCCGACAGCCAGTACACATCCTCCTCAACCACATCTTCACTTTTCACTTTGGGAAGAAGCAGCAGCATGAGTCCACTGGCTCCCAGGAGGTCCTTTTGTGTCTCCACAGCATCAAGGGCACCATCACTGAGGGCACCATGGGCTACCTGCAATGGCATCCAGACCGTCAGGATGAATAGGTCAGGGAAAACATCAGTAGTGAATATGATCTGCTCAGAGTAAGTACACCAGAGTACACCATACAACAAATGTTTACTGCGCTCCAGACAGGCTTGCAGAGGCACTGCAGGTCCACCCCTCCCTCCATGAGATCATCAATGTGTCCAAGAAACAGCAGCTGAACAGAATTTAGCTTTCAGCTGGAGTTGTGTTTATCATATTACCATAATCTTCACAGTAAAACAGTGAAGCCCAAAATGACAGAACATGTGTAAAGTAAGCCAGCAGTAGACAAGAGATTCAGATACATTTCTAGGAAGCAATGAGGACTGGACCAATCACTGGGCTAGAGAAAGAGGAAGCCACACCTGAAGGCTACAGATGTGGATGTATAAAGAGCCAGGCTGATTAAGCCTACAAAAGCACCAAACACCCAGGCCTCACAGACACTAAGCCCCATAGGCCAGTTTCAGAGAGGCACAATATGTCTCCTTAGGCAGGAATCCTGAGAGGATCCAGATACCCGGGCACCATCAGAGATGGGACAAGTCCTTTCCAGAGAAATTGAACAGCCCAAGGAACAGATGTACAGATCCAGACATGTTGGAGTCCCCCCAGATAAAGGCTTGCTTGCCATTCAGTTCCATTCTACCCTATCCCAAACACAGAACTTCTTGCCAGTCTTTTAGGGCTTCACTCAGGTATGGACAGACGGTGTTAACTAAGGCATCTGAGGAGAGTCTCCAACATGGAGAAATAGAATAGCAGTGCAAACAGAACCCAGAAGGAATAGATAATGCATAGAACATAAAAACACTCAAATCCCCAAATCCTTGATATCCTCAAAAAGATAAGATGATACATCCAGAAATAGTAAAAATGGGGATAAGGAGGAGCAAACTATATGAAATAAAAAATCCAATAGGACATTTGGAAAATAAAATATTTTTAAAACTTCTAGAACAAAGTATAAAGAGATAAAAGAAAATAGGATAGAAAGCAATAAAGGGTCAGAGGATCAATTGATGAGGTCCAAATCTGACTATAATAGAGGTGCAACAGAAAACAGAAAAAAGGAAATTAGGTATCATAAAGAAAAATATTCCAGAAATAAAACAATTTCCACTCTGAAAGGACATGCTAAGCATAGCACAATGAGTAATTGTGCACTAGGTATATCAAAGTGAATTCTCAGAATGCCACAGACAAGGGGAAATGGATTCCAAAGAGAAATAAAATGAGATCACATAGCAAGAAACAGAAATAGCCTCAAACATCTCAGCAGCAACAGTGTCAGCTAGGTAACAATGGAGCAAAACTAGAAGGAAAATAATTTTCTACCTATGAATCTGTTGGATTGTCAGAAAAGTCATGACACATTTTCACAAAAATAAATATGTAATGACTTTTCTGACAACCCAATACAAACCTAGTTGAACTATGGAGGAAATGTAAGGATAAAATAAATGCGTTTTAATAAAGGAAAGGACTCAAAAAATTCCCTTCCCATGCATCCTTCCTTTGGAATAGCAAATGGAACATCAAACAAGGGACTAAACCAAGAAAAAATATTGTTGCTGCTGCTAATGGCAGCACTGAACAAGGACTTGGTGTCTGTCAGGCACTGTTCTAAGCACTCTGTGTACAAATGCATTTCATCCTCCAGAGTTTGATGAGCACCTGCCAATAGGTAGTAGCTGTATGCCCTTGGACAAACTTTTCTGAATAAAATAGGGATACTAAGTGAAAGTGCCAGTACATAGGCTAAGGAACTTGTCCAAGGTCATAGAGCTAACAGGTAGAGAAGCAGGGAACCATGCTTACAACAGTGGCTCTAAGGCACATGCTATCTGGATGGTGGCCCCAATGGCAGCCACACCCTAGGACAACTATGAGCCTAGAAGGGAGCAAGACAACAGTACTTTCTCAAAGGGAGGGCTCCAGGAGATAGGGGATATGGATGGATCAGATAAAGTGACAGAACATTTGGAAAAAAAGTTACATATAGTCTATCTGGTAAAAATGAAAGAGATAGAAAATTACATAAGTGAGAAAATAAGGCAATTATTTCCTGCAAAAACAAATAGAAGTAATCACTTCTGTTTTTGAAACAAACAGTAGTCACAGAGCCATCAAAATATGACCCCACTTACTGAAGTAATATAAAGTGATGATATAGCTGGGGCGTGGTAGCACCCACCCATGACAAAGTGATGATGTAGCTATGCTGTAAAAGTAGGGAAGGCTTAGTGGGAACTGGTGTACGAGGCCTCTCCTCACCTAGTATGGTATGCAGCCACCAAGACTGTCCTCCATGATCCCACTTCCTAATGTTAATGTCCTTATAAATGCACTACCCTGAATGATAAAATGACCCTAGTGACTCAATTCTAACAGACATAATCCAACATAAGTGATAGGATATCACTAATAAGAGTAGGTAATAAAGGGACTATCACATCCACCATGGCTCACTCTTCCTTGCTCAGTCTTATGAAAACCAGCTGCTACATTGTTAGCTGCCTTTTGGGGAGAGCCACATGGCAGGGAACTGAGGAAGTCTCTGTAAAGAGGCTGTAAAGAATTGAATCCTGACCACAACACAAGTGAGCTTAGAAGTGGATTCTCTGTCAGTTGAACTTTCAGATAAAATCATAAACCTAGCCAACATTTTTATTTCTACCTTGTGAACCAGAGAATCTAGCTAAGCTACATCTGGATTCCTGACTTCCAGAAACCATGACCTAACAAATATCTGTCCTGTAAAGCTGCTATACTGGAGGGAATGTGTTATGTAGCAATAGATAAATAACACATTTATTTTAATGGGAAGTCAGGAGAGAACATCTAAATGGGTAAATTAAGAAATAGTGTGAGAATATGATTTGGAAATACAGAAAATTAAGCCCTGAGAAAAGGGAAAGGAGGCAGGGGCAGCTATTTCTCATTTAACTTTTTAAATACACCAACTTTTCTCTGAAAAGTATGTCAGCCAAGGCTCACTGCTCTATTGGAATCTAGCTTAGTACCTCACACCAAACAGGTATCCATGGATGTCATCAGGACACAAGGAGAGACAGACATGACACCTGTTTCTGAGACTCTCACAGTCTTTCAAAAGCACTTTAGAGAATAACATTTATATGATTTCAGTGATATCTGGGAGTGAGCAAAAATGATAAAATCACAGAAGTAAATATACAAAGTGATTGTCACTCACCTTTATACATACACTGACAGAAACTGTCTGGTCCCCTTTGCTGCTAAGTGCATTAAAAAGTGTGAGTGTCTGAATCCCATTAACATCACTGCATGTGTCATCTGTTGAACTGTCATCTCCCATGAATTTGACTTTTAACCAATTTGCTAGAATTCTGTAGATAAAAGAAAACAATCTTAATTCTAAATTTGAACTATAAAGATTTTCAGGAAAAGAAGAAAGAGAAAATACCATATCGATGGAAGTCCACAGACAGCAAACCTTTGTTTTTTGTTTATTTTTTAAAATTTGTCAGAGTGTATTTACCAAAGAGAGGGAAAGCAAAAAGCACCACCACCCCACTCCCCTACCCCATGGGGAATGGTCACACTATAATCCCAATCCCTTCTCCATCTCTCCTTATGGAGTTTTAGGCACACGCACACACATGAACCTGTTTTCCAAGCTACCAGATCTAGGACTTGAGCTGTGTAGTCAGCCTTGTGGAATCCAGGTGTCTTAACCACCAGACCACAGGCTGGCCCACACCAACATCAACTCTTACTGCAGAGTTCAACTGGACAAAACAGGTTCTCATTTCAAAATGGAGCTAGGAACTCTAGTAGTTATTTATTTGGGTAGAAGAGAGAGCACACTCACACAACTGGCTAATTCTTCTTGAAGAGCTAGGAAAAAAATTTGAAGCACTAATAAATACCCCTAGAGTTTGAAATACATGTTTTACAGAATCAAAGTCCAGAAATCTGAGACCTTAAGAATTTATGTTACTGGACTCCCATGTAGTCTATCTACTGCGGTTCGAGTCCTGGACCCAGCGGCTTGAAACTCACACCGGGCGCATGTGTGCACGTGCCCAAGATCCTGAGAGGAAAATGGAAGAGAAGGAATTGCGACTTGGATATTGCCCCTGAGGAGTGATTTCTCACTTTCTCAGAGACTTTCTGTCTTTCTGTCTCTCTCTGTCTCTCTGGTGAGCACACGCCCTATAACAAAAATATCTCTTTAAAAAATAAAAACTAAAAAAAATAATTTCTAAGTGATATATATTTCCTAATGAATTTACCAAATCAGAAGGCAGCTGTTTTTAGAAATAAATAATGGGGCTACCAGGTGGCATGGTGGTGAAAGGTGCTGGATTCCCACATGGCTGACTGCGGTTTGTGTCCCAGACATGGTAGCTTACTTTCTCACTTTCCCCCTTTTCTCTGTCTCTCTCTGGTAAAATTCAATAAAGAATAATAATAATGGGGCTGGCAAGTGGCATGGTGGTTAAAGGTGCTGGACTCCCACATGGCTGACCACAGTTCAAGTCTTGGACCTGGTGGCTTGCTTTCTCACTTTCCCTCTCTCTCCCTCTGTCTTTCTCTGATCAAACTGGAAAATATAATAACAATGATAAAAAATAAAGTTAAAAAAAAAATAATTCTTTAAAAAAATAACAATAATAATGGGGCTAGCAGATGGCATGGTGGTTAAGGGTGCTGGACTCCCACAATGGCCAACTGTGGTTCAAGTCCCTGACCTGGTGGCTTGCACGTGTTCTCTCTCTCTCTGTTCCTCTCTGATCAAATTAAAATAAATAAATAAAGCTAAATACGATCATTCTTTTTAAAAAATAATAAAAAATAAAGTTAAATAATTATTTTTTTAAAAAGAAATTGTAATTTAAATACTTTTTCCTTTTTGGCTATAGGGGATGGATGTACACTCACCAGAGACAGATAGAGGGAGGGAAGGTAGAAATCATCTCCTAAGGAGGGTGATGACACCACAATCCCTTCTCCTTTGTTATGCTCTGGGAGTTTGGGCACACATACATATGCATGTCCTGGCTTAATTTTCAAGCTGCTGGGTTGTCCACGTGGGATCCAGCTGCCTTAAGCTGTACATCACCTGCTAGCCTGCTAGTTTTTTTAAAAAATCAAATCTAGGATCCGTTAGGTGGCACAATGGTTAAGGGTGACTGCAGTTCGAGTCCTGGACCTGATGGCTTACTTTCTTACTTTCTCACTTTCTCTCTCTCTCTCTCTCTCTCTCTCTCTCTCTCTCTCTCTGTCCCTGTCTGGTCAAAATTTAAAAAATAAAGTTAAAATAATTCTTAAAAAAAAAGCAATATAATTCACATACCACAGACTTTTAACATATATATTTCAGTGATTTTTAGTTATGTCTACAAGCTTTACAACCATACCATTATCTAATTCTGGAACATTTTATCACTTAAAAGAAACCATAGGGGGCTAACTGGTAGCCTGTTGTTTAATGTTGCTGGATCCCACATGGCCAACTGCACGGTTTGACCCAGTGACTTAAAAGACATGCCAGAGTTCCTGCCCACAATCCTGAAAGGGGAAATGGAGACAGGATTAAGATGTGACAATCTTCCTTGAAGGGGATGCTTTCTCATTTTCTTTTCCTCCTCTCTCTCCCTGTATCTCTCTCTGGCAAGAGCCTGTCCCTATAGCAAATTTCAAAAAAAAAGAAACCCCATAGGACCAGCAGTTAGGGTAATGACTATGTCGTTGGACTCCCACGTAGTCAACTGTGGTTGGAGTCCCAGACCCAGTGGCTTAAACTCACGCTAGGGGCATGTGCGTGCGTACCCAAGATCCCGAGAGGAGAAGGGATTGTGGCATGGCCATCCCCCCTGGGGGGTGATCTCTCACTTTCTGTCTCTCTGTCTCTCTCTGTCTGTCTGGCGAGCGCACACGCCCTATAGCAAAAACCTCTCCAAAAAAAAAAAAAAAAAGAAACCCCATGTTAATTAGCAGTCTCCATCCCTCCTTATCCCCAGCTCCTGGTAACCACTTAGCTGCTTTCTGTTTCTGTAAATTTGGCTATTCTGGATATCGTATACAAATGGAAACACACAGTATGTAGTCTTATGTGACTGATATCTTTCTTTAGCATAATGTTATCTATGCTTATTCATGCTCAAGATTATCAGCACTTCAGTTTTTCACAGCTAATGAGTAATATTCTTATGTATGAATATACATATTTATCCATTTATCAACTGATAGGCATTTACGTTGTTTCACTTTTTGGTTACTAAGAATAAGGCTGCTAAGAACATTCATATATAAGTATATGTTTGTGTGGAGATATGTCTGTAATTCTCTTAGTTAATAAACCTAAAAGTAGAACTGCTAGGTTATATGCTAACTCTTAAGTTTTTGAGGAAATGCCGAACTGTTTTCCACAGTTTCTGCACCGTTATACATTCCTACTAGCAACGTGTGAGGATTCTAACTTCCCTGAACACATTACTTCTTAAGCAGTTACTATAGGAACATATGTCGGCTTAAGAATTTTAAAAAGTTTATTTTACAAAGTAGGTGGGCAAAGAGTGTTGGGGCATTTAAAAAGTATTTAAATCACGAGGCCAGCAAATGGCCTGGAGATTAAGGCAGCTGGATCCTATGTGGTCAACTGGGCAGATTGAAAATCATACTGGGTCAGGACCGGCAGTTGGCATAATGGCTATGTTGCTGGACTCCTATGTAGTCAACCGTGGTTCAAGTCCCAGACCCGGTGGCTTAAACTCACGCTGGGTGCATGTGCGTGCGTGCCTAAGATCTCGAGAGGAGAATGGAGGAGAAGGGATTGTGGCATGGCCACCCCCCCCCCAGTGGGTGATTTCTTGCTTTCTGTCTCTCTGTCTCTCTCTGTCTTTCTGGCGTGCATATGCATCCCATAGCAAAAACCTCTCCAAAAAAAAAAAAATATCATACTAGGTCCCTGTATGCACACGTCCAAAACCCCAAGAAAAGAATGGAGGAGAAAGGATTACAGCATGGCTATACCCCCCCCCCCCCCACACACACAGGGATGATTTCTCACTTTCCCTCTCTCGTCTGTCTCTGGAAAGCAAGCATGCCCTACAGCAAATTTTTTTTAAAAAAAGGGACCAGGAGATGGCATAATAGTTAGACCACTGGACTCCCAAATGGCCGACCACAGAGGCTTGAAACTCAAGCCAGGCACATGAGTGTGCGTGCCTCAAATTCTGAGAAGAAAATGAAGGAGAAGGGATTGTGGTATGGCCATCCCTACTAGGGAATGATTTCTCACCTTCCTTCTCACTGTCTCTGTCTCTGTCTCCAGCGAACACACATACCCTAGGGTAAGAACCTTGGGGGGAAAAAAGTCTGATTTCTGGCCTAGCCATGGAGGTATGACTGGGAGAGTGCAACTATGCAATGTGGTTCAGGGCACAGTGGAGACCCAGATTTAGTTCCTGGCCTGCCTAAACGGGTCAGACACAATGGCACATGCCAATGGTTCTAGCTAATTGAGAGGCTGGGGCAGGAGGATTTTAGCGTGGCAAAACTGTCAAAAAAAATACCTATCTCTGGGGCCAGTGGGAGGCATGGTGGTTGGGGCACTGTACTCCCACATGGCCAACTGTGGTTTGAGTTCTGGTCTTGGCGGCTCAACTCTCTTTGTTGAGTGCACATGCCCTTTAGCGAATAATAATAATGAATTAAATAAATAATTTTTAAAGAGTTATTTGTTTGTATTTTTATTTATTATCGTTGTTCTTCAATTTTGACCAGAGAGAGACAGAGAGAAAGGGAAAGTTAGAAAGCAAATCGCCAGGCCCAGGACTTGAACCATTGTCAGCCATGTAGGAATCCAGCACCTCAACCACCATGCGACCTGCTGGTCCCATAGATAAATAATTTTTTTAAAAAAGAAAAATGTGTCTAATTAAAAGAAAAACCTGGGACCAGCAGTTAGCGTAATGGCTATGTCGCTGGACTCCCATGTAGTTGACTGCAGTTCAAGTCCCGGACCCGGTGGTTTAAACTCACGTCGGGCGTGTGTGCGTGCGTGCCCAAGATTCCAAGAGGAGAAGGGAGGAGAAGATATTGCGGCATAGCCATGCCTCCTGGGGGGTGATTTCTCGCCTTCTGTCTCTCTGTCGCTCCCTGTCTTTCTGGCGAGCACATACACCCTGTAGCAAAAACCTCTCCAAAAAGAAAAAAAAAAAAAAACTCTCTCTTTTGCTCTTTCCATCTCTTGTCTGTCTCTCTCTCCAACAACAAAAGGATGATTTCTGAAAGTTATTTGGTTATAGGAAATAATAGCATAACAATTTTTTTATTTCTTTTTTAAAATAACAAAAAAATATCTTTCCTAAGGGGACAATAACAGAACTATAGCAAACTATAAACTGGTCATTGGAAAAGTCATGACACATTTTTGCATAGAAAAACAGAAAAATACATCATGACTTTTCCGACAACCCAGTATCTTCCCCAAGAGTCTTAAAATGAAGTAGATTCTAATTAATATACCTCACCATAGCTTTAAATAACAGCTCTTAAATACTTTGGACTAACACTATCACCAAGTTAACAGAGTAAAAGTTGAAATAAACTCTAAAGCGTTGACTTCAAATCATGAATCACAGAGATGCAAGTCTAAACATTAAAACATAATCCTGAACCAGCCCTGCAGCCCAGAGGTTAAAGGAGCCAGGTCCCATAATGGCTGACCACACACGGTTCCAATCCTAGCCTCAGTAGCATGGTTCAACCCAGCCAGGAGCATTTTTGTGCATGCCCAAAATCCTGACAGGATAGAGATATGGAGGAGAAGGAATTGCACCCAATTTGAGGGAGCTTTCTCCCTCTGTCTCTGTCTCTGTCTCTGTCCCTCTCTGAAGAATATATGCATCTTCTAACAATTAAAACAAAACCATAATTCTAATGCTTCAGGGCTCCTACCATGTGAGAGAAAGGCCCCAACCCAGGCCCACTACTATCCCCTGTCCAAGACTCATAGAGAAGTTATTCTACTTCTTGGCATTTAAACCTAATAGAGGGAAATCCCCCTGACCTGCTAGGACTTCCTGGGGACTGCTCTTCTCCATCGGGCAACACCAGCACCAGCTTCCAAAATACCCGCTCTCGCCTCCCAGGAAGGTGCTCGGCTACAAGGGATGGCAGGTCCAGAGGTGCCCATGCTGCGTCACTGAAAGGGGTAGACCACTATGAGTTAGCCACTGTGTGAGCCTAGGCAGGAAAAGCACACACAGCAGGGCAGGACAAACCTCAGCAACTGCTGGTGGAAGTGCTGAACCTTCATCTGGTGAGCCGTCTTGTTCCTGAGCCACTTTAACCTACAAAGAAAAGGAGAATGACACTATGCCTACACGAGGCTTGCTCATGCCCACAGAAAGAACTTACCACAGTTTGAGTCCCAGACCCGGCAGCTTAAAACACACAGGGCACGTATGCACGCATGCCCAAAATCCCTAGAGGAGAATCGAGAAGGGATTGCAGCATGGCCATCCCCCTGGGGAGTAATTTCTTGTTTTCTGTCTCTCTCTGGCTCTCCAGCAAGCACACATGCCCTACAGGTTAAATCTTTTTTTTTTTTTTTTTTTTTAAAAAAAAGACAGGTTAACGGACCAGTAGATGGTGTAATGGTCACACCACTGGACTTCCACATAGTAGAGTCCTGGACCCAGTGATGTAGAACTCATGCCGGGTACATGTGCGTGTGTGCCCACCCAAGATCCTTTTTTTTTTCTTTGCTATAGGACACATGTGCTCACCAGAAAGACAGAGAGAGACAAAGAGACAGAAAGTGAGAAATGACCCCCCAGGGGAGATGGCCACGCCGCAATCCCTTCTCCTCTAGTCTCCTCTCAGGATCTTGGGCACGCACGCACATGTGCCCGGCGTGAATTTAAGCCACTGGGTCCGGGGCTCGAACTGCAGTTGACTACATGGGAGTTCAGCAACATAGCCATTACGGTAACTGCTGGTGCCCCCACCCAAGATCCTGAGAGGAGAATAGAGAAGGGATTGCAGTGTATCCATCCCCATTGGGGAGTGATTTCTCGTTTTCTGTCTCTGTCTCTCTAGCAAGCGTATGTTCCCTAGAGTAAAAATCTCTCTAAAAAACAGAAAAAGAAACAAGTTAATCAGGGGACTCCATTCCAGATATCAAAAGAAAAAAGAAGTTATCTGTTGTGTGTTTGCCATAGGAGATTCCACAATAAACCCACAAAAATTCTGCCCTTTAAGAACAAATGCTTTCATAGGGAGAAAACAGCCTCTTTTAGTGAGGGATGTGTCAGTGCCATAGGCAAATGCTGCAAGGTGGGGCAGGAACTCTGGTGCAAGTGCTTGTCTCACTCAGGGTGGTCAGAGAAAAGGGCATGTAAGCAAAGCCCTTAAGGAAAATGGGTGGAGCCAGCATCCCTATTTCCGGAATACAGCAAAGGGGATAGCCATATATTGCTAGGACGGGATCTGCATGGAGAGAGCAATGAGGGCAACTAGAGGAGGGGGCTTGTCTCATGGTGCAAAGATTCAGGCAGTGGCAAAGGAACGTCAAAAAAAGGTGAGGCATCCTGCTAGGGTGCTAGAGGATACTTCTGCTGTGGTGCAGAGGATGTAGGGAGCGAGGTCCAGAGTGTAAGCCAGCAGGCAGTCAGGCAGCTACAGTAATAGACTAGGAAAAGGCTGGAGGTCCATGCCAAAAGGCCTCAAAGGAGGCACTGGGGCAAGGAAGTCACTTTCTGCAGTAACATGAGTGTGTGTAAACAAGATGGAAACAGGAGAAGCAGGGCATCTGGAAACAGAGGGGACAGGGTAGGGACAAGGATGAGATTCTGAGGCCAACATGGACCTCTGACTGCCTCAATGAGAATGGATATGGCCTATACTTAAATTGGGAAGACCAAGATAAATTATATTCTACTGAGTTATATTCTACTGCCAGGCTCCTGAGGTTTTAAGGTAAAAGTTTCATGAGATCAGAGCCCAACTTCCCAGTGGTAGAGCAAGACACATGTCCACAACCCTGGGAGAGGCAATCTTCAAGACACTGCCTGGGAATCAGCAGCTGGTGTAGTGGCTATGTTGCTGGATTCCCACGTAGTCAATCGTGGTTCGAGTCTTGGACCCGGTGGCTTAAACTCATGCTGGGTACGTGTGTATGCATGCCCAGGATCCCAAGAGGAGAATGAAGAAGAGATTGTTGTGTGGTCATCCCGCCCAGGGCCTGATTTCTCGCTTTCTATCCCTCTTGCTCTCTGGAGAGTGCACGCACCCTATAGCAGAAACCTCTCTGGAAAAAAGAAAAAAAAAAAAAGATACAGCCTGTGCCTGTCCTCATTTCCTGACCTCCACTTGACCTAACTCTGAAAATGCAAATGTTAATTCAACTCTTGTTAAAATGAAGTGGGAGAAGGAGAGCCCTGAGGAGGCATGCAGTGTCTGAATGCTGACCTGGTACAGGAGATGCCCACTTTCCCTGCATGGCCCAAGTCCAGGAGGCCTTTGGCCAGGTTCTCCTCAGCAATGGGACACTCTGCACTGGGCACCAGTGCCTTCAGCCGGTCATTCACGTCCACACAACAGGGCGCTGCAGGGAAGGCCCGCATCTGGCGCCTCAGTTTCTTCCGGGCTGCAACAGCTTCCCTCCACCTGGTGGACACACCAACACAGAATCACTAGGTATTAATATTTTCCAGATTCACCCCAGAGGACAAATACAAAAACATGCTCCAGCATCCTGACATAGGAAAACACATTTTTGGTAATCCGTTTGGGTCTCTTTCAGCAACAGTCCTCAAACAGAAAAACAGATCAGAATTAAAACTCAAGCATAGGAAAGTCATGATATCAAATGAGAACTATGAGCAATGAAACTATCGAAGAGCTAATATTGAACAATCTTTGGAGGCTGATTTGGCAATATGGATACAAGTATAAGATGCAAGTGCCCTTGGTCTAGTTGGACTTTATCTCCAGATACACGTGCAGACAAGTTTATATAAGGAAGGTCACTGCAGCACTCTTAGCCATAAGAGAAGAGAGCAGGCTGCATGAAAGATGGTCAGCAGGCGACCAAGAAGGTCATTTTTGTACATTTGCAAAATGATAACCCCCTCAATATTACTGACAATAATAGGAAGAGCTTGAGATTCTGCTATGGTTTGGCCTCCACCAAATAAAAAAAGCTTAGAATAGAGCAAGGAATATACTCCCACTTCTGTCAACAACCACACAAAAAGGACAGAAATCTTCTGGATAAGGTACACAAGCAGCTGCGGCTTCTGAGGTATGGACAAGGGTCTGTTATAAAAAAGGAACTCACTTTTCTTTGTATCCCATATATAGGGTAGTGATTTCCAAGGACATTGTTACGTACCTTAAAATTTATTATGAAATGAATCACTGTATAACATACATAACACATATATGTCCTGTTTAGAGATTACTGCTCAAACACTTAAATACTTCTGTCCATTTGAGAAACCATGGTTGTAACCACCACCCCACCCGTTCTCAAAGGGAACTAATATAAATCCCGATTTATTTAGTTTGAATTTTTATTATTTTGTAGAAGTCATGTACACTCAGCAGAGAGAAAAAGAGACAGAGAGAGGGAGAAAGCATCCTCCATTTGGATGTGGTCATGCCACAATCCATTCTCCCATTTCTCTATCCTGTTGGGATTTGGGGTATGTATGTATACAAACCGAGCATGTTTTTTAAGCTGCTGAGGCTGGGATTCAAACCTCCTAGGCAGCCATGCAGGATATGGCTCCCCAACCTCTAGGCCAAAGGCCAGCACTGAGTACACACTATATATTGTATTTATCTCCCCAAAATTGCTTTTTTTCTTACTAGTTATGTTTTGGAAATTCATACATGGGACAGCAGGTAGCACAGTGGTTAAGGTGCTGGACTCCCACATGGCCAGTTGAGGTTTGAGCCCTGGACCTGGCAGCTTGAAAATCACGCTAGGCATGTCTATGTGTGTGTGTCCCAAATTCCAAGAGAAATATTAAAGAAAAGGGACTGTGGTATGGCCGTCCTCCTGGGGGGTAATTTCTCACTTTCCTTCTGTCTTTCTCTGGTGAGCAAAAGCACCCTATGGCAAAAACGTAAAAAAAAAAAAAAAAAGAGGAAAAGAAACTCATATATGTTGGTGCATGGAGCCATAATTTGACTTGTTCACGACAATCTCCCAGTGTCTCGCAAAGAGTAAATAGGAGACAGTCTATAAATATCTATTGAAATACAGAGCAGCTGTCACTCCCCAACTGAATTCCTTACTTACTCCCTTTATTTACAAAGCACACATGTGCATGTATGTATACATAATTGTTTCTATATAAAAGTATAATCCAATTAGAGCAGAGTCCATGGGGCTGGCAGGTGGTGTGGTAGTTAAGGGCACTGGACTCCCACATGGCTGACTGCAGTTCAAGTCCCAGACCTGGCGGCTTGCGGTCTTACTTTCCCTCTCTCTCTCTCTCTCTCTCTCTTACTCTGTCCTTCTCTGGTCAAATTAAAATAAATAAATAAATAAATAGGATTAAATAAAATAATGCTTTTAAAAAAATTAAATAGAATCCATTCCAGGTATTCACTGTCATAAAAAGTTACTGATCCTTTTATTACTGACTAAAGGAATTGATGGCATAAGCATTTTGAATTTGGTAAAACTTCCTGTGTGTGGGGGATTCTATCTTCCACATGATTTTATCTGTAAGCACAAATGACTTACCGTTGTAGATACTTGCAGAAACACTGAAGTTCCTGGAGTGTCTCCTTTGCAGTCTGAAAAATTTCCTCCACAAGAAACAAGTCCACCAGGTGGGTACAAACATCCTCACAGCAACGGGCCATGCGGACCCTCTGGTCTATCTCCACAGCATTCCTAGGAAACAAGGCAATCAACATGGAAGATACTGCACCAGCGCAGATACCCCCAGACACTTGCTTTAAAATGCAAGTCTACATTCTTTTTTTTTTTTTTTTCTTTTTTTGAGTTTTTTCCTATAGGGTGTGTGTGCTCACTAGAAAGACAAGGAGAGACAGAGAGACACAAAGCAAGAAATCACCCCCCGGGGTGATGGCCACACCACAATCCCTTCTCCTTTTGGGATCATGGGCGTACAGGCACCCAGCGTGAGTTTAAGCCACCGGGTCCGGGACTCGAACCATGGTTGACTACATGGGAGTCCAACAACATAGCCATTGCGCTAACTGCTGGTCCCACAAGTCTACATTCTTTTTTTTGGAGAGGTTTTTGCTATAGGGCGCATGCGCTCGCCAGACAGACAGAGACAGAAAGCGAGAAATCACCCCCCAGAGGGGATGGCCACGCCGCAATCCCTTCTCCTCTATTCTCCTCTCGGGATCTTGGGTATTCAAGCACACACGCCCGGCGTGAGTTTTAAGCCACCGGGTCTGGGACTCGAACCATCGTCGACTACATGGGAGTCCAGCGACATAGCCATTATGCCAACAGCTAGTCCCCTATAACTCTACATTCTTAAAACTGAAATGTAGTTAAATCTTCACTGTAAAAGAAGCTTTAAGATTTCATTTTTACTCAAAGTACAAACATCTGTAACAATAGAGGGACAAAACAAATAAGTGGTGGAACCAACAAGTACTGTGGCAATTAAGGTGCAGCAACCCACATGGTCAACTCCACAGTTCGAGTTCTGGTCCAGGTGCTTAAAAAAACACCAGGTGCATGTGTGTAAGTGCCCAAAATCCCTAGGGGAGAATGGAGGAGAAGGGATTGTGGCGTGGCCATTCTCCCTAGGGGGTGATTTCTCACTTTCCTTCTCTCCCTTTCTCTCTGGTGAGTGCACACACCCTATGGCAAAAATCTTAAAAAAAAAAAAAAAAAAAAAAAAGTGCCATAGGGTACCAGGTTACAGGCCCAAAGGGACCTTGTAGTAGTCAAGAAGTAAACCTTTATTTTTATAAAATTTCAAATTTTTGAATTACCATTGAGAAACTGTAAAATCTTATCAGCATATCTGACATTTGCGATTAAAATCTCAAATACATGATAAATGCATATAGCTACCAAAGATGGCTACCTATGATCATGTGATGGTGGCCCTCAGTCAGAAAAAAATTTTTATAACAAAATTCTATCAGACAAGGGAACATAGGACTATATCAAATAAATTTAGTCATGAAATCAAAGTAGTTTAAACAGGCAAGACACACTTCCAGTAGCCCATCCTTAGTGATGCTGGAGACAGCCGAGGACTGAGCTAAACTTCAAGGCTCCTGGAATTGCAGAACAACTTTCCCTGCATATCAGCAAGTCCTGGGTTTTACCTGTCTCCTAACATTTCTTACTTGGTTTAAGAACAGACATAGAGGGACCAGCAGATGGCATCACGGTTACATCACTGGACTCCCACATGGCCAACCCACATGATCAAGTCCCAGATCCAGTGGCTTGAAACTCATGCTGGGCACATATGCATGTGTGCTCAAAATCTCGAGAGGAAATGGAGAAAGGACTGTGGTATGGCCATCACTCCCGCCCTGGGCATGATTTCTCACTTTCTGTATTTCTGTTTCTCTCTATCTGGCAAGTACACATGCCCTATAGCACAAAAAATCTCTCCCTTAAATAATAATAATAATAATAATCCATCACAGTAACTACAGAAACAGACTCCAACTGAAGGATTCTAATTAAATGATACACTTCTGCCTATGAGCTGTGTTCCCTTCTGCATTGGAAACTATGATACATATCAACATGGTCCATCACCTTCAGGGCTACCTCAGGAGAGCCGAAATAAAAAGAACAATTACCCTTCAAAATTGGATCCTCTCTTTCCTGAAACTTGGTGGTGAAATTATTAAATGAAGTTCTTAGGTGAGAGAGCTCAAAAAGGTCTAATATTAATGAAACAAGAGAAAGGGTCTTCTCCTACTTGAAAAACACTAATGGTAAATGATCAATTGGGGAGAAGACTTGACTAGTGAATTATTTTGCTAATAGACACATTACCCTACCCAGGGCAGGTCCATGACAAGGAAAGAATTAAAATTATTTCCCCCTGCCTCCACTCTCTGAAGCCAACATAAGCACAAGTACTGAGATGGCACTTCATCATTTGCCTATCCCGATGATAAGCTCCTTGTTAAATTTAAGTGCATCCCACCTACCCTTGGTCATAATACCTTGGTAGCCCTCCTCCCTCCTGCCAGTCTATACCCTGGCACTGCAGAACCCCAGCACTTCACTTACTTCAACTCCTGGGAGCAGGTTTCCCTCACACACTCTTTCACCATGAGTTCCATAAGCTCTGCAGCCAGGCCTTGGCTCAGCTGAGTTAATACCAATTCTCTCTCTTGTTTCAACCTACAGTAAAAGATAAAGCACAAGGGTAATGTTTAAGAGTAAAAATAAGAGATGTCTGTTTTAGTCCTTGATCATGTAGATAAGGATTTAAATTATGCTTCCTACATTGGCAAGACATCCCTATTCCAACTCCCCTGACACCACCATCTCTCCCCTGCCTGTCCTGGCTAGAGAGTGGCCACTACTCACAAGGTGGATATGGCCTGGATTACCCCCCCCCACACACACACACACTCCTTGGGCCAATGCATATGAGGGTACTATAGGGTGATTGGAAAGTCATGACACATTTTTGCATAGAAAAACAGAAAAATATGTCATGACTTTCCCAACAACCTAATAAATGGGCCAGCAGGGGTCTGAGAGTAGCACAGCAGACTACAGGACTGGCATTATAGGCTAGGACCAGTTTTCTCCTGTGTCCACACACTCTGACCTCCATGCCCTGCTGTAAGGATAAGACACACTCACCTTTCCTCTTCAGCCTGCCGCCTCTCTTCCTCCCTTCTCTCCCTTTCCTTAGTCACTTCTTCAGCTGCAATGTGCCTCAGAATGCCTGCAGTTGCAGCTGTTAACAGATCCTCCATAGCAGCAATAGAAACACTATACAGAGAAAGCATTCAAAATCAGAAGAAAAAGAAAATCCAAGCAAACCACAACTAAACTTCTAACACTGACAAGGAAGACAAATACTTACTTGGCTTTTGGCATAAAATTTAAACCTATTAAACATACAATCTACCAAAGTTGAAACAAGAAGAAAACCCTATGGGCAGAAGGCTTCACTGGCAAATTCTACCAAACAGTTGAAGAAAAATTAACACCAATTCTTTCTTCAAACACACAAAAATAGAAGGAAAGATAAAATTTCCTAATTCTGTGAGGCCAGCATTGTCCTGATACCAAAGACACAATATAAAAACTTCAGGCCAATATTTCTAATGAATATTGATGTAAAAATCCTCAACAAATACTAACAAACTGAATTTGGGTTGGCAGCAAAATTCAAAGATTATATGCCATTACCAAGTGGGATTTACTCCAGAAATGCAAAAGTAGCTCAATATATAAAAGAAAACATTTCTGTTGCTGCAGAAAGAGCATCATGACTAAAAAGAAAGAAAGAAAAAAAACTAAGAATAAAAGAGAACTTCCTTAATATGACAAAAGTCATATATGAAAAATGACATCCTTCTTAGTGGTAAAAGACTGGAAACTTTCCTTTAAAAAGGACTAGACAGGGATTAGCAGTTAGCATAATGGCTATGTCGCTGAACTCCCACGTAGCTGACCACAGTTTGAGTCCCGGACCCAGTGGCTTAAACTCATGCCAGGCGCATGTGCGTGTGTGCCCAAGATCCTGAAAGGAAAATGGAGGAGAAGGGATTGCAGAGTGGCCATTCCCCCTGGGGGGTGATTTCTCACTTTCTATCTCTCTGTCTGTCTGGCAAGCACACGCACCCTCCACAAAGAAAAAAAAAAAAAGGACCAGACAAGGATGCCCACTTTTGCCACTTCTATTCAAAGCAATACTGAAAGTTACAGCCATAAGTTAGACAAGAAAAAGAAATAAAAAGCATCCAAATTAGAAAGGAAGAATGTAAACTATATCTATTCACATATTATATGATCTTATATATAGAAAACTCTAAGGAATTCAACAAAAACCTATTAGAATGCATTCAGCAAGGTTGAAGGATAAATATCAATATAGAAAAATCAATGGTATTTTTATATGCTATCAATGAAAAAATAAAAATATGAAATTAAGAAAATAATCTCACTTATAATAGCATCAAGATTAATAAAATAATTGGGAATAAATTTAATACAAGAGGCAAAAAAAAACCTATATACTGAAAGCCATAAAACACTGCTGAAAGAAATTAAAAACAAACTAAATAAATGGAAAGACATCCCATGTTCACAGATTGGGAGAATCCAATGTTGATGGATTGGAAGATGTAATTGTTTACATGGTAATATTTCCCAGAGCAATCTACAGATTCAGTGAAACCCTATCATAATCCTAACAGCATTTTTTGCAAAAACAGAAAAACTCATCGTAAAATTCACAAGGAACCTATCTAAGCAATCATGAAAAAGAATTAAGTTGAAGGATTCATGTTTTGATTTCAAAACCTACTACAAAGCTACATTAACCAAAAACAGTGCGATACTGACATAAGGACAGACATACAGACCAATAGAATAAAACAGAAAGCACAGAAATAAACCCTCATATATATAGCCAAGTGATTTTTTTTTTTTTTTTTTTTTTGGAGAGGTTTTTGCTATAAGGCTCATGCGCTCACCAGACAGACAGAGAGAGACAGAGAGATAGAAAGCGAGAAATCACCCCCCAGGGGGGATGGTCACGCCACGATCCCTTCTCCTCCATTGTCCTCTCGGGATCTTGGGCATGCACGCACATGCGCCCAGCATGAGTTTAAACCACTGGATCCAGGACTCGAACCACGGTCGTCTATGTGGGAGTTCAGTGACATAGCCATTACGCTAACTGCTGGTCTCACTAGGTGATTTTTAACAAGGGGGCTAAGAGCATTAGGTGGGGAAAGGAGAGGCTTTCCTAGTGAAGAAACTACACTACCATATACAAAAAAATAAAGTTGGACTCTTACCTTACACCATATAAAAAATGAAAGAGAGACCAGAAGACAGTGTTAAGTTATCTCACTGGACTCCAAGATCCAGCAGCTTAAAACATGCCGGGAGCATGTGCCTACGTGCCTAAAGTCCTTAGAGGAGAATGAAATAGAAGAGATTGCGACATGGCCATCTTCCTGGGGGGTGATTTCTGCCTCTGTGTCTCTCTGGCTAGCACGCATGCCCTACAGCAAAAAAAACTCTCTCTAAAAGAAAAAGACATAGAAATGGATCAAAGAGCTAACTTAAGAATTAAAGCTATAAAACTTTTGTTGTTTTTATTTTGTTAAGAGATTTTTGCCTTAGGGCATGTGCACTTGCTGGAGAGAGAAAGAGACAGAGAGAGTGAGAGGGAAAATGAGAATCACCCTGCAGGGGAAATGGCCATACTGCAATCCCTTTTCTTCCATTCTCCTCCTGGGATCTTGGGCTCACACGCACACACGCCCAATGAGTTTCAGGCCACTAGGTCTGCTGCAGCTGGCCATGCAAGAATACAGTGACATAACTGCTATGGCATCTGCTGGCCCAAGACTATAAAATTCTTAAAAGGGAAAACCTTCATGACACTGAATTTCGCCATGATTTCTTAGATATGACCCAAAAAGCACAGACAGCAAAAAAGAAAAAATAGACAAATGAAACTACATCAAAATTTAAAACTTTGGGGGAACCAGCAGTTAGCGTAATGGCTATGTCGCCGGACTCCCACGTAGTCGATCGCAGTTCGCGTCTCGGACCCGGTGGCTTAAAACTCACGCCGGGCGCGTGTGCGTGTGTGCCCAAGATCCCGAGAGGAGAATGGAGGAGAAGGGATTGCGGCGTGACCATCCCCCCTGGGGGGTGATTTCTCGCTTTCTGTCTCTATGTCTCTCTGTCTGTCTGGTGAGCGCACGCGCCCTATAGCGAAAAACCTCTCCAAAAAAAAAAAAAAAAATTTAAAACTTTGGGTCCAGCAGATGGCATGGAGGTTAAGGCACTGAATCCCATATTGCTGACTGTGCAGTTCAAGCCCTGTACTTGGCAGCTTTAAAATCATGCCAGGCATATGTGCATGTGTGCCCAAAATCCCAAGAAGAGAATAGAAAAGGGATTGTGGTGTGGCCATCCCACCTTGGAAGGTGATTTTTCTCTCTCTCCCTCTTTCTCTGTCTCTCTCCGATGAAGGTATATGCACAACAAACTAAAAAAAATAATAATAATTTTAATTTCAGGTTCAGCAGTAAAGCTCTGTAATTCTGGACTCACATGGGAAGGTCCCTGATTCATATCCCAAGGGCTCCCATACACGCCACCTGAGCCCATGCCCATGATCTAGGCTGGCAGGAGTGGACCACCATGTGAAGATCCTATTGGGAGTGCTTATTTCTCTCTCGCCCCTGTTTCTATAATTTATGGAATAAATAAAAATACTTTAATGAAAGAAATTTTAAAATTTTGTACATCAAACAATGCTATTAAGAGAGTGAAAAGACAGGACCAGCAGTTGGCATAACGGCTGTCGCTGGGCACCCGTGTAGTGAAACCGAGGTTTGAGTCCCAGACCTGGTGGCTTAAACTCACGCCGGGCACGTATGAGTGCGTGCCCAAGATCCTGAGAGGAGAATGGAAGAGAAGGGATTGCGGCGTGGCCATCCACCCTGGAGGGTGATTTCTCACTTTCTCTCTCTGTCTCTCTCTGTCTTTCTGGCAAGCACATGTGCCCTATAGCAAAAACCTCTCCAAAAAAAAAAAAAAAAAAAAAAAAAAAGGAAGAAAATATTTTCAGGGCCAGAAATGGTTAAAGCAGTCATAGCCTAGTGATTAAGGGACCAGGATCCTAGCCCCAATGGCGTGAAAAACACAATGGGCTCATGTGCATGCGTACCCAAATCCTGAGAGAAGAAAAGAGGAAAAGAGGTTGCAGCATGGCCATCCCTTTCTACATGATTTCTCACTTGCCATCTCTTTCTTGTCTCTTTCTTTCTCTGTGTTTGTTTCCAGAGAGTGATCATGCCCTATAGCAAATTTTAAAGTAAATAAATACAAAAATAAAATAAACAAACATAGGAGATACAACTTGTTACCATTATGATGGATATTATAAAAATGAAGCAAACAACAACAAAAACAGAAGATAACAAGGGTTGGCAAGGACACAAAGAAACCCTGGAGCATTTCTACAAAATGATAGTCATTGTGGGAAACAATTTGACGGTTCCTCAAAAAATTAAAATAGATTGTATGATCCAGCAATTATAATCTAGCAAAATGAACATTGAAGATATTATACTAAGTGAAACATGGAAGACATAAAAAGACAAATAACAGTACCAGCAGTTGGTATAATGGCTATGTCGCTGGACTCCCATGTAGTTGACCGCAGTTTGAGTCCTGGACCTGATGGCTTAAACTCATGCTGGATCCATGTGCGTGTGTGCCCAAGATGCCGAGAGGAGAATGGAAGAGAAGGGATCGCAGCATGGCCATCCCCCCTGGGGGGTGATTTCTCACTTTCTGTCTCTCTGTCTCTCTTTGTCTTTCTGGCGAGCGCATGAGCCCTGTAGCAAAAACCTATCCAAAAAAGCAAAAAGACAAATACCTTATTAATGCACTTATGTGAAATACCTCGAGTAGGCAAATTCATAGAAACAGAGTAGAACAGGTAACAAGGGGCTAGGAAAAGGGAAAAAATAGGGAATTACTGTTTAATGGGTATAAAGCTTCCATTTGTAATGATGGAAAAGTTCTGAAGTAGTGATTATATTAATAAATATATAACATTATGAATGTATTTTATGCCACTGGATGATAAACATAAAGATGGCTAAAATGTTAAATTCTATTAGGTATATTTTGCTATGTAAAAAAAATTAATGCCTGGGCTGGCAGGTGGCATGGTGGTTAAGGGCGGTGGACTCCCACATGGCCAACCACGGTTTGAGTCTTGGACCAGATGGCTTGCTTTCTCACTTTCTCTCCCTCTCTATCTCTCTCTGGTCAAATTTAAAAAATAAAATGAATGAATAAATAAAATTAATGAAATCTTTTTTAAAAAATGAATCCCATAAAAATAATTTCTTTTGGGGGCCAGCAGGTGGCATGCTGATTAAAGGTGCAGGATTCCCACATGGTGGACCAGAGTTCAAATCCCGGAGCTGGTGGCTTGCTTTCTTGCTTTCCCTTTCTCTCTCTCTCTCTGGTCAAATTAAAAAATAACAATAACACATGGAGTTAAATAAATAAATAATTAGGGACCAGCAGGTGGCGTGGTGGTTAAGGCGCTGGACACTCCCACATGGCTGACCAGGGTTCAAGTCCTGAATCTGGTGGCTTGCTTTCTCACTTCTTCTCTCTCTCTCATTCTCACCCTCTGTCTCTCTCTGCTCAAACTAAAAAATAAATGAATAATGCATAAATAAAATAAATATTTAAAATAAATTAAATAAATAAATAAATAAATAATTATTTTTAAAAATGAAAAAAATAATTTCTTTTTAGTTTCATTAAACATATGTATCTAACTATAGGATAAACAAATGAATCAAACTTTTAGACAAGGTTGAACCTTTTGGATAATCAAATTTTATACAGGAGAAATGACACCTTTTCTTATCACTGTGCACACTTCATGTGTACTAAGATTTTTTTTTAAGATTTATTTTATTTTATTTTATTTCTTCTTCTTCTTCTTCAATTTGATCAGAGAGAGACAGAGAATGAGAAAGCAAGCCACCAGGTCTGGTACCCAAACTGCAATAGGATTTGTGGGAGTCGAGCACCTTAACCACCATGCCACCTGCTGGCCCCCATTCTAAGATTTTTAAAAGACGTTTGAAATCCTTAAGAAAACCAGATTAATAACATTTACTCTACCTCAGTTGGCTTTATAAAAGTTGCTTAAGAACTTAGAAAGATTTGTATCATTACATTTATTACGATTAAAGTAGGGACCAGCAGATGGCATAATGGTTACATTGCTGGACCAACCACAGCTCAAGTCCCTAACCCGGTGGCTTAAAACAGCCCAAGAGTATGTGTGTGTGTGCCCAAAATCCCACAAAAACAATAGAGAAGGGACTGTGGTGTCGTCATCTCCCCTGGAGGAAAATTTCTTACTTTCTGTCTCTCTGGCAAGCACATATATGTATTATAGCAAAAATCTCTCCAAAATAAATAAATAAATAAATAACTGAAGTAAAATTGTTTTGGGACCAGCAGATGATGATGTAATGGTTACATCGCTGGACTCCCATGTAGTTGACCACATGTTGAGTCCTGGATTCAGTGGCTTGAAACTCACGCTGAGAACATGTACATGCATGTTCAAAATCCCAAGAAGAGAATGAAGAAGTGATCGCAATGTGGCCAACCCCTGGGGGTGATTTCTTGCTTTCTGTCTCTCTTGTTTCTGTCTGTCTCTCCAGAGAGTATATGCACCCTATAGCAAAAATCTCCCTAAAAATATAAAGTGAATATTTAAAATTTTTAATAGTGAATGGACTTTTACTTCATTAGATTTTTTAATTACATTCAAAGTTAAGTTTAGGGACCAGCAGTTAGAGTAATGGCTATGTCACTGGACTCCCACGTAGTTGACCGCGGTTCGAGTCCCAGACCCGGTGGCTTAAAACTCATGCCGGGCGCATGTGCATACGTGCCCAAGATCCCGAGAGGAGAATGGAGGAGAAGGGATTGCAGCGTGGCCATCGCCCCTGGGGGGTGATTTCTTGCTTTCTATCTCTCTGTCTCTCTGTCTGGCGAGCGCATGCACCCTATAGCAAAAACCTCTCCAAACAAACAAACAAACAAAAAAAACCAAAGTTAAGTTTAAAGAAAATTTTAGTTCATAAACTTTATTAAGCCATCTGTTGCCCAAAAAGTATATGCAAATAGAAATTATATGCCAGTGAGAAAGAGGTCAGAAACATGAGAAATGCACCCACCTGGGGAACGAGGCCCACATTTAGACCTCAGGAAATGAAAAGTCCCTGAAAATGGCACCAGGAGTTTTGGGCCTATACAAATGAGCAACTGTCATCTCTTGAAGAATGAGAGCAGCTGCTTGAGAGGAAATATCTGGAAGGACAAGTTTGGCCTCCAGCAAGTACAGACAGCTTCAGAGTGGGCTCAGCCCTAGGTGACACTCACCCCATAGCCGCAGCTGCATAGGCAGCCCCAGCAGTGCCAATCTCCTCGCAGTCCCTCTGGAGAGCCTCCTGGATGAGTTCCTCTACCACTTGTGCTAAGTCCTATGGAGAGATTCACATGAAGGTCTAACACAAAGCTCCACCTAGAGCAGAAAATGCACTGCACTGCCTCAGGAGAGGCTTCCTCCAATAAGCAGAGAATTTGTGCCTTCTGGAGGGCACTGGAAACCACTGCTGAAAACCAACCTGCTGCTTGCTGGAAACCACCCTGCAGCTGGCCACAGCAACAACCTTGACCCAGATTTCTTGTCCACATCAGACATCCTCAATTTCTGTGGCCACTCTTAACACTCCCCTCAGGACTCCCTGATCCCACAGTGGGGTTATTGCCCAACACCTGCCCCTCCTTGGGCAGCCACAGTAATACAGTCAAACCCCACACTATCAGGTGGACAGACCCTCTCAACCCCAAAGTCACCTTGTCAGTAGGCACGCAACTCTGTGATCCCACAGACCCTAAACAACCTGCCCACTGGCCACCTCTAGAACACAAATGTTGAGTTTAGCCAGCTCAGATACACAGGGCAGTGATAAGACAGAGGACAGTAGCACTGCTGTGATGGAGATGGAGCTCTATGGTTAGCCTAACTTGGTAAGCTTGAACTCTGCCCTCTAAGGCTGAGGACCAAGGGCAAGTTCCTTCTTCCAACTCTGCCTGGCTCCTGGCTTTTGAGGCCAGGTGACACAGCCCCAGCCCACAGGGCAGTGGTGGCACAGACATTTGTGCATAACAGGTTTCTCAGAGGCCTGGTCTAGAAGATTCCTACCGCATCAGAGAAGACGGGCGCAGGCTTTGAAGAAAGTAGCTCAGACTGCATAGAAGGCTGGAAGGGGCTAGGTGTCAACGATGAGGTCAATGTTGGAATGTGAGGCAGAGGCACTGGCAAGGGTGTTGGGGCAGGAAGAGGCTGCAGGAGGAGGCCAGGTGGGGGTGCATCTGGCTCTGCCCCACACTCTTCTCTATCCACACCTGAAAAGAAACACACAGAGGAATAAATGACACTACCAACTCTTAGTGCGCAGGACCATGTATACTGTCATCTCCATGCAAGGTCAGCACCAACCTATCTACAGTGACCATGAGGACTGACCTGACCTCCCTAACCATAATGGGGTACCTCCTAAGATATATCCTCTGGGATGTTGTGTGCTTCATGTGTAAAACAAGCAGTGTGATGTTAGAGAATCAGGAAGAGATACTTCAGAGCTCTTCAGTCCACTGTAGGTGAGAAATATCTGCACACAAAGCCACACCCCTCAGCCCCAAATAAGACAGTTGCTTCTGGTATCAAAAAGCTTCCAGAGGGAGCCAGCAGTTAGCATAATGGCTATGTCGCTGGACTCCCATGTAGTCAACCGCAGTTCGCGTCCCGGACCCGGTGGCTTAAAACTCAAGCTGGGTGCGTGTGCGTGCGTGCCCAAGATCCCGAGAGGAGAATGGAGGAGAAGGGATTGCAGCGTGACCATCCCCCCTGGGGGGTGATTTCTCGCTTTCTGTCTCTCTGTCTCTCTCTGTCTGTCTGGCGAGCGCATGCGCCCTATAGCGAAAACCAAAAAAAAAAAAAAAAAAAATTAAAAAAAGCTTCCAGAGAGAAACTCTAGCTTCACTCACCTGCTACATCCAAGCTGGGTCTCTGAGTGCTGGGCAGTTCTGTGGCCAGGCTTTCCCCAACATACTTGTTCTGGGAGTTGAAACTGCACACTGGAGTGTGACGAGGGACAGGGGGCAGTGGCCCTCCGTTCACGACTTCCCCAACTGACATCAGCAGCTTCCTAGTAATAAACACTGATTTCCTGGCCTTGCACAGTCCTTCTGGTTCCAAGAATGCTGATCGGTTCAGTTCAACACAGCTAATTTAGACCACAAAAAAGCCCAGAGAGGTGTTACCAGGGGAAAAGAAAGGCTGGTTTTCTCAGTGCCTCACTACAGCAATGGAAACCCCTTGAGCTGAAGCAACAAACCCTAGCCTGTCTTCACAGGCTGCATGCAAATGAGACGAGAGACAAGCCCCAGAACCCACTACTGCCAGCCCTGGCATTTTGTTACACACTGTAGAACCACTTATCTTGATGTACAAATGGCCACACATGGAGCAACACATGCCTACATGCCCCTGTCTTATGAATGTCACATGGCTCATTCAAAATCACCCCATTTATGGGAACCAGCAGTTAGCGTAATGGCTAGGTCGCTGGACTCCCACAGAGTCGACCGCGGTTTGCGTCCCGGACCCGGCGGCTTAAACTCACGCCGGGTGCGTGTGTGTGCGTGCCCAAGATCCTGAGAGGAGAATGGAGGAGAAGGGATTGAGGCGTGACCATCCCCCCGGGGGGTGATTTCTCGCTTTCTGTCTCTATGTCTCTGTCTGTGGGGCGAGCACACGCACCCTATAGTGAAAACCTCTCAAAAAACAAAAAAAAAAAAAAAAAAAATCACCCCATTTACGTTAGGCCAAGACTGAAGGGAGGAAGGGTGAAGGGGAGGGGCTGGGAAACCCCCATGGGATGTCAAATATAATAGTGCCATTTTCTAGGAGAGGGTTCAGGAGTGTCATCATAGTCTTAAAAGCCCTAACTGCAAACTAGAAGACTCTAGCGTAGCATCCTGGTGCCTCTTTCTCAGCCATGAGAAGTGGGCAGTGGCCTGTCAAGGGCCAGCAAAGGCAGTCTTCAAAGGACAGAATAAGGAAGGTCCTAGCCTTTGTAAGAAGCACTGACTTTCGAGTCATGAAGGATTTGGTTCAAAGCTTGTGACCTTGGGAACCTTCCCCAGCCATTCTGAGTATCAGTTTATTCATTAGGGAAGCAGCATGTGAAACATGCCTTCACCACAGCCAGATGACCAGCTGACATTTCAGAGCCCTTGGTTGGAATTTAAAAAGAAAAAGAGAGGGACCAGCAGTTAGCGTAATGGCTATGTCGCTGGACTCCCATGTAGTCAACCGTGGTTCGCGTCCTTGACCTACTGGCCTAAAACTCACGCCGGGCGCGTGTGCATGTGTGCCCAAGATCCCGAGAGGGGAATGGAGGAGAAGGGATTGCGGCGTGGCCATCCCCCCTGGGGGGTGATTTCTCGCTTTCTGTCTCTCTGTCTCTGTCTGTCTGGCAAGCACACGTGCCCTATAGCAAAAACCTCTCCCCAACCCCCCCCCCAAAAAAAAAGAAAAAAAGAAAAAGGCCTACAGTTCATTCTTGGTTCTTACCCATCAGAAACAGTGAGCCCGTGATAGCTGAGGAAATCTGTTGCCTCTTCAGTGTCTCTAAACAGCAACATGCGCACCACACCATCTAGAGGAAAGACGGTGGATCGCTGTGTGCTCACAGTGTATGCAACATTGAGCGCTCTGAGTGCATCCTTGCGGATCTGAAAGGAAAAGCTGGGTCACTACAGTGACAGATGACCCATGATATGCAAACATCAGCTACCCAACAACCACAGAAATGGCCAGAACATGGGACTACTGAGGCAGTCCCTCCAAGCAGTATGTTAGGTAGGATAGGTGCCCAGAAACTATAGGCAATGCATGTAACAGCAAGTGCCTAGGAATACTGCTGAGGAAACAGCCTGACAGAAAAGCATGGCCCATAAAAGATTTATAAGACAAAACAGAAAACAAACTGTCCATCAACAATGGAATGTAAAATAAATTGCATAGCATCACTCAATGAAAGGTTGTGTACTTGCTAAAAACCATCAGGAAGATTGGACTGCTATGGAAATATGCAGAGCATGGAATCAAGTGTAGTAGCTAGAGATAAAATTGTTTCATAGCATTTTAAGTGCCTTAAAAAAAAAGAAGACAGGGCCAACAGGTGGCGTGGTGAAGGCGCTGTATTCCCACGTGGTTGATCACAGTTTGAGTCCCAAATGGGGCAGCTTCACTTTCTCTCTCAAACAAATAAAAATTAATTAATTAATTAAATCAAATAATTCTTTTTTTAAAAAAAGATAACAAAGGAAAACATGTGAAACACTAACAAAAGTCACATTTGGATGCTAGGACTATGAGTGACTACTTGCTGGTCCTTTTCCAATGTTCTTTAATTCAAATAATACTTACCAAGTATTCACTACATGCCTGGCTAAGAATATAACAGAAAATGAAACAAAATTTCTGTTCCCACTTAGCTGATGTGCTAAGGGAAACATGCAATGCTTTAAAAAAAAAAAATACATAGGCCAGGGAATGGCACGGTGGTAACACAACTGGACCCACTTGGGAAAGGTCCTGAGTTCACGGCTGGCTGAGACTAGGGGTGGACAGAAGCATGAAGACCCTGTTAGTGGAAACTGTCTCTCTGTCCCATGAGAGAAACAGACTTTAAAGAAAAGGAATATGCAACATTCACGTAAATGGTGAATAAATGCAATAGATGCAAAAAGGCAATGGCAGAAAAGGGAGCACTGCTGGGTGGTTGCTTGGTTGGGGGTCCTGTTGAGAAAGTAACAGCCAAGTCAAGACCTAAAGAAGGTAAGAAAACAAGTGCCAAGTGGCTCTGCAAGTGCAGAAGATAGTAGTGAGATCAACAAGTGCAAAGACCAAGGTCGGAGTCCCAGAGCTAGTCAGACAGGAGATCCCCCCAGCAGCACTGCAAGGAGGGAGCAAGACAGTGGCACTCTGAGGCTACAATAAAAGAGAGAACAGATTTTTCTATGGAAAAAAATCTTTTAAAAATAAATAAATAACTTAGGGTTCTCTGTTTAAACTTATTAAAAACGGAGTTTTTTCTTCTTTATTCATGATAGAATATGAAAGAGAGAGAAGCACCCTTCACAGCATCTGATCACACTGCGATTCCATTCCTCTCGTCCTCCAGCCTGTCAGATCTGACACTTGTACAAGTGCCTATTGTGTTCTGTCTGATCAGGCCAGGAATTCCAACCGCAGTCACCATGTGGGACATACCTTTTCTTGAGCAGCGTATTACCACTCTGCTACTGGGCCAGGCCGAAAAACAGTCAACATTCAGGGCCAACAGGTAGCATGGTGGTTAAAGTGCTGGACTCCCACATGGCCAACCACAGTTCAAGTCCCAGACCCAGTGGCTTGAAAATCATGCTAGGCACATATGAGTGTGCCCAAAACTCTGAGAAGAGAATAGAGGAGAAAGGACTATGGCATGCCATCCTTCCTGGGGTGGATAATTGGTCACATTCCTTCTCTCTGTCTCTATCTCTGGTGAGTGTATGTATCCTATAGCAAAACCTTTAAAAAATAAAAAAGCCAAATAAATAAATAAATAAATAAATAAGTCAACATTCTAATAGCATAAAATACTAACTCTTAAATTTTATTTAACAATTTGGGACCAGCAGGTGGCATGGTGGTTAAGGGCACTGAACTCCCATAAGGCCAACCAGGTTCAAGTCCTGGACCTGGCGGCTTGCTTTCTCACTTTCTTTCTCTCTTCCCCCCCACCCCCACCCCCCCCCCCCACCCCCCCGTATCTGGTCACATTAAAAGAAATAAATAAATAGCTAAAGTTAAATAAAATAATTTTTTTTTTTTTTTTTTAATTTAACAACTGTACTGAGTTTCTCAAGTGGCAGGATTTTAGAAACTTTTTTACTTGTTCCAAAATTTCAGATCTGACAAAACCAGAAAATTTTCTAAAGATCCTTGGCCTGGATATAGTCACTGCTAACAGGAAGACTTGGTATGTGACAGATGAGGATGACCTGAAATCACAGACTAAGTGGGGCAAACGCCTCTCCACTCAGTGGCCTCTAAGGACTCCCAGCAAGCATGTCAGGTGGTATCCTTGTACCCCACAGGTGGGATGAGCAGCACAATGTATGCCAGGCAAGGAGACGTACGCTAGGAGGTGAGCAATGGTACTGGTCACATCTCTCTGAGCCAAGATGCATGGGTCTAGAATAGTAAGTGTTGGGATGGGGAGTTCTGTTAGATCCCCCAAGTGTCCCCCACAGGGGTGGAGCTCAAGAACAGACTTCGAAAATTCTGGGACCAAGAGATTCTACTCTGCATACAAGCCCACGTAAAGGCCTGGTCTGTCCACTGCCTTTGTAACCCCAGCACACAGCCTGGTGCTCAGCACACTATGTAGCAAACAGCAAACTCTTCATTATTTATTGAAGTGAATTTAGTATCACCCACTCAATCCAAAAATTAAAATTAGTAATATCAGGAAAGTTATGACGTATTTTTCTATGTTTTTCTATGTAAAAATGTATCATTACTTTCCCAATGACCCAATACTAAGAATTTCAAAGTTGGGGGTTTTGTGCATTTGCTATGGAGCAATTTTCATGGTAGAAGATGGATAGTGCTGAACTTGCAAGAGTTCTCTTACTTAAACCAGGAGACAATGTTTCCATTACACACTCTCTTCTGTGGTGATCAGCAGTATGACTCCTGTAAAATGGGGCTCATGGAGCTGTTGCAAGGGTTACATAAGACTCGCACATGCTAGCTTAGAAAAGCTATTAGAACAGAGAAGCACTAAGTATCACAAGGAACAATCCGCTTTTTTTCAATTCTGCAAACACAATTGTGTTACTCACCTGGTTAAAGTAATAGTGTAAAAGACAAGCATTCAGATAAGAAGCTGACTGGACCAGTTTGAAAAATCTCACAAAATTATTACTATTCAACGCAGCAAAAGCCTGAACAGCAAATTTCACCTCAGAGGAGTTTCTAACAGCAGGATGAAATTGTTGTACTTCTCTGTTAATTAAAGAAGACAAAAGGAGTTAGAGTTTTATTTTTAATTTAACAGAATTTCCATAAAGATAGATGTGATAAATATCTAGATTTTAACTATACTGAGAAAGAGGGACTAAATGGTGAAATGTTACATTAAATTCACACTTCACTAACTTGGAAGCTACCCCACTTGGACTGTATTGGCTGTTAAGGTTTTCTTTAAAAAGATGATGAATAAACAAATTCAAGCAACAATTTAGGAATCAATTATTAAAAAGTTACTTTAAAGTCAGGCTAACTGACAGCCAGCTGTATTTTGACAATAAAGTCCAAAACCAGAAAACTTTGTTTTGTTTGGCAATAGACTAATTGAGCAGGATTTCTCAAGATCTGAGATAAATGCTTATTCTACAAGAAGAGACTACACAGCTATTTTTCATAACTAATCTATAAGGCTTAATTTTACAACTTAAAATCAACGTCTATTGGTAGATAATCTGCAACAAGATTCTCGGGCAGGGACCAGCAGTTAGCATAATGGCTATGTCGCTGGACTCCCATGTAGTCGACTGTAGTTCAAGTCCCAGAACCAGTGGCTTAAACTCACACCAGGCGCGTGTGCGTGCATGCCCAAAATCCTGAGAGGAGAATGGAGGAGAAGGGATTGCGGCGTGGCCATCCTCCCGGGGGGTGATTTCTCACTTTCTGTCTCTCTGTCTCTCTGTCTTTCTGGCAAGCACACACACCCTATAGCAAAAACCTAAGCAACAAAACAAGAGTTAAAACTTAATTTTGGGGAACCAGCAGTTAGCGTAATGGCTATGTCGCTGGACTCCCATGTAGTCGACCGTGGTTCGCGTCCAGACCCGGTGGCTTAGAACTCACGCCGGGCACGTGTGCGTGCGTGCCCAAGATCCCGAGAGAAGAATGGAGAAGGGATTGCGGCGTGACCATCCCCTCTGGGGGGTGATTTCTCGCTTTCTGTCTCTCTGTCTCTGTCTGTCTGTCTGTCGAGCGCACGCGCCCTATGGCGAAAAACCTCTCCAAAAAAAAAAAAAAACTTAAGGAATTTTTGAACTGTAAAGGAGTTTTAGAACTAAAAAGGACACTGGCCACCATAGAGTCCAGTTTGCCAACAACACATACAAGGTCCAGAGGAGTCTCTGCCATATATCTCATATAAAGCACTACTTATGTAGCAGACTAGGATTTACAATCCACTTATTCTTGCAGCCAGCAGGTGTTGGTCTCCCACACAGCCGACCAAGGTTTGACAGAGCAGCCCGAAAATCTCACCAGGCACACATGCATATATGTCCAAAATCCCAAGAGGAGAATAGAGAAGAGATTGCAGCACGGCCCTCTCTCCAGGGATACAGGGATTTCTTTCTTTCTCTCTCTCTCTCTCTCTCTGTTTCCTTATGGTGAGTACACGCACCATATAGCAAAAAAATTTTAAAAATTTTAAAAATTTGGGGGGGACCAGTAGTTGGCGTAATGGCTATGTCACTGGACTCCCATGTAGTCAACTGTGGTACAAGTCCCAAACCCAGTGGTTTAAACTCACGCCAGGTACTTGTGAGTGTGTGCCCAAGATCCCAAGAGGAGAATAGAGGAGAAGGGATTGTGGCGTGGCCATCCCCCCAGGGGGTGATTTCTTGCTTTCTGTCTCTGTTTCTCCCTGTCTTTCTGGCAAGCGCACGCACCCTATAGCAAAAACCTCTCCGAAAATAAAGAAAGAAAGAAAGAAATGTTTAATACTCCATCCTTAGCACTTTTATTTCACTTAATTTTTCCCCTTCTGATGACTTAGATCTTTGACAAAACTATCTGGAAACAGTGAATTGCTACGAACCCATAGTAAGATACCCTGTGCTTCCCTGTCCTGGTTCATTCACCTGTGACATCAGAATTCCTTCCTCATTTGCTCTCATTATGAAGAGAAACAGTTCTGAGATACAAGCGTGTGGGGCCTATATCAGATGTGCTGGTGTCAGCACACACTCCATTGCTCTGCTCCAGGCTCAGCCTGGCACACTGTACAGCCTCTGAACATTATCCCAACATTCATACTGAGAAAACTCAGTGCCACCAGCTACTGCTGACCTTAAAGGCTATTTTCCTGTTTAAATCTTTCCTTTTAATAAATCTTAGGCCAAACTCTGAATTTGAAATTCACCTTAGGATATCTCCCTTGTTGAGATTTAGCAGGACATTGTAGCCCTGGAACTCTGCCTCACTGGAACAGAAGACACCTTTGTTCCTCAGGTCCTGGTACATTTCCTTCAGACTTTGCAAGCATTTGGTCATGTTCTCATTGTTGATCTTGGCATCAAAGGAGGACATAGGCTCCTCGCACATGAAATGAGCACAGTGAATATGAAATCGGGTGCATTTCTCGATCAGGGACACTGTCAGAGGGTCGCAGAGGTGCTGCTGTGTGATATCCTGGCCATGGGCAGGGGGGGAAGATTACATATTACGCTCACACACATGCATTGTACACACACATTCCTGTATATAGAGCCAACTTTAGGAAAAATCAGGCTTATTACCTGAATTTCTCACATTTCAATTAGAAACAAAACGCAAAAAGCACATTTAAATAGGATTTTGTAGGGCCAACCAGAGGTGTGGTGGTTACGGTGCTAGATCCCACACGGCTGACCATACAGTTCAAGTCCCAGATCTAGTGGCTTAAAAAACATGCAGAGGGGACCAGCAGTTGGCATAATGTCTATGTTGCTGGACTCCTATGTAGTTGACTGCAGTTCCAGTCCCAGACCCAGTGGCTTAAACTCACGCCGGGCAAGTGTGCATGCATGCCCAAGATCCCGAGAGGAGAATGGAGGAGAAGGGATTGTGGCATAGCCATCCCCTGGGGGATGATCTCTCGCTTTCTGTCCCTCTGTCTCTGTCTTTCTGGCAAGCACACATACCCTACAGTAAAAACCTCTCCCAAAAAAAATAAATAAATAATTTTTAAAAAGAATTATTTTAAAAAAATGTAGACTACATGTGCATGCATTCCAAAATCCCAAAAGAAGAAATGGAGAAGAGACTGCAACATGACCATCCCCAGTGAAGGGTACTTTCCCCCCTTCCCTTTCTCTCTCTCTCTGTCACTCTTCAGTAAGCACATGTACCCGTTAGCAAATTTTTTAAAATAACATAATATGAAATTAAAATAAGACTTTGTAATAGTTTAAGTAAATGTGTATTTTCATTATAGATGGAATATGACTAAGATGAAAAGACCTATCAGTCTGACTTTGGAATTTACATGTGATTGCTAGTCTCCTGAGCAGAAGTAGCTGGTACCTTTCGTATGCCCCGTGTGCGGTTCCACACGAAGTCATACCAGTCCCGCAAGCTGCCCTCCTTCTGGTCCATGATCTGTGTCACCAGGTAATCCATGGTTCTGCTTAGCACTGCCGAAGGCCGCAGTTCATGTGGCAGGGGCTCCTCCTGATCAGCCGAGGACCGGCTATACTCCTTCACAGCAGCTGCGTGGTCTACCTACAGACATGAAGAAGAGACAAGCTGCTTGTGTGGGAGATGTTAGGCCCGACCCTCCCAGCTATATCACAAAGTAAGGAGGAAAATCACACTTGCACAAGATCAATAATTGAGAAAACCTTTTTTATATGTAAAATTTATGTTAAAAGGTGACGATCAAAATTCGAAGACAAAATAAACTGAGAAACTTGAGTTTGGCAAATATGACAAGGAATTAAGATGGTGTCATGAGAAGCAGAAGGAATATAAGTGAATACACACCTGCCTGTCTCCAAAGCACAAAAATGTGATGGGTAAAGGACTTCAATGCATTTTACAAGGTCTCATCCATGCTCAAATGCCAGTCGTTAAGTTTATACACACCAGAAACAAAATAGAGATGGACAAGGAGAACTAGTGAGGGTATAGATGCAGGGACCCAGTGGGATAGAAGCCGGCTCCAGAAGAAGCCTATAAGCTGCATCTTCCACCTACAAGAGGAGGGTGAAGACACATGACAAAGGGGAGAAGCAGACATCCACAACACTGATCCCTGGGCCTCTACAGTGACACCTCTTGTTGGGCTGGGGAACCTGCATAGTGCAAAGGCCGCCATAAAACCACCAGTCAGCCTTCTTCAAGAGAAAGCCTGCTCAATGGCGCCTGAGATCTAGACATGCTGGGAGAAATGAAGATGTCCCACTCCTAACTGGGCCTCCATCATACAAAACCCACGTGTTTAGGAAGAAACCAACCATCCACCAGATGACTAGAAATCGCTGCAGGACCACAAGAAATATGGAGAAGCAGGAAAATGCCCCTCCTCCCATTGAAACGGATAGCTCCTCTTCGTCCACACACAGTTCAAGGGAATTCATGGAAATGTCTGATAAACAATTCAGATCATTCATAATGGCAAAGCTAACAGAGATCGAAGAGAAGAGAGACAAGGAACTGCTGAAGGGGAAGGAGAAAGGAGTTGAAGAGTTCTAGGAGGTGAGGAAATTCATGCAAGATCTAAAAGAGGAGTTTCACACTTTACAAAAGAATCAGATGGAGCTGTTAGAGATGAAGGCTCTAATACAAGAAGTCAAAATCTCCCTTGAAAGTATTAAAAGCAGACTAGATCATTCAGAAAATGGAATCTCTAATGTAGAAGAGAAAATGGCTGGCCTAGAAAGGTCCACCATAAAGACTGAGAAAATGGCCCAAAACTTTGAGAATAATATGCAAGAAGTACTAGATACAATTAAACGTCCAGGGGCGGCAGGCGGGGGCTCCGCTCCGCGTGCCGGCGCGTGGGGGTGGGGAGGCGGGCGCGGGGGCTCCAATCCACGTGCTGGGGTGCGGGGTCAGGGCGCGGGGGCTCCGCTCCATGTGCCCTGTCTGGAGGTCTGGCCCGACAGGCTCTGCCCCACGTGCCTTGGCCGGGGTCTGCCCCATGTGCCGTGGCTGGGGCTCTGCTCCGCGGGCCGTGGCCGGGGTCTGCCCCGCGTGCCGTGGCCGAGGCCCTGTCCCGCGTGCCGTGGCCGGGGTCTGCCCCGCGTGCCGTGACCGGGACTCTGCCCCGCGTGCCGTGGCCGGGGTCTGTCCCGCGTGCCTTGGCCGGGGTCTGCCCCGTGTGCCGTGGCCGGGGATCTGCTCCGCATGCCCTATCCGGAGGTCCGGCCCGTCTGGGGCTCTGCCCCGCGTGCCGTGGCCGGGCTCTGCCCCGCGTGCCGTGGCCGGGGTATGCCCCCGCGTGCCGTGGCCGGGTTCTGCCCCGCGTGCCGTGGCCGGGGTCTGCCCCCGCGTGCCGTGGCCGTGGTCCTGTCCCCGCGTGCCGTGGCCGGGGTCTGCCCCCGCGTGCCGTGGCCGTGGTCCTGTCCCCGCGTGCCGTGGCCAGGGTCTGCCCCCGCGTGCCGTGGCCGGGACTCTGCCCCGTGTGCCGTGGCCGGGGTCTGCCCCGCGTGCCGTGGCCGGGGTCTGCCCCGCGTGCCGTGGCCGGGGTCTGCCCCGCGTGCCGTGGCCGGGGCTCTGTTCCACGTGCCGTGGCCGGGGTCTGACCCCGCGTGCCATGGCCGGGGTTCTGCCCCGCGTGCCGTGGCCGTGGTCCTGTCCCCGCGTGCCGTGGCGGGGGTCTGCCCCGCGTGCCGTGGCCGGGGTCTGCCCCCGCGTGCCGTGGCCGGGACTCTGCCCCGTGTGCCGTGGCCGGGGTCTGCCCCGCGTGCCGTGGCCGGGACTGTGCCCCGTGTGCCGTGGCCGGGGTCTGCCCCGCGTGCCGTGGCCGGGGTCTGCCCCCGCGTGCCGTGGCCGTGGTCCTGTCCCTGCGTGCCGTGGCCGGGGTCTGCCCCCGCGTGCCGTGGCCGTGATCCTGTCCCCGCGTGCCGTGGCCGGGGTCAGCCCCCGCGTGCCGTGGCCGGGAGTCTGCCCCGTGTGCCGTGGCCGGGACTCTGCCCCGCGTGCCGTGGCCGGGGTCTGCCCCGCGTGCCGTGGCCGGGGTCTGACCCCGCGTGCCATGGCCGGGGTTCTGCCCCGCGTGCCGTGGCCGTGGTCCTGTCCCCGCGTGCCGTGGCGGGGGTCTGCCCCGCGTGCCGTGGCCGGGACTCTGCCCCCACGTGCCGTGGCCGGGACTCTGCCCCGTGTGCCGTGGCCGGGGTCTGCCCCGCGTGCCGTGGCCGGGGTCTGACCCCGCGTGCCAGGGCCGGGGTTCTGCCCCGCGTGCCGTGGCCGTGATCCTGTCCCTGCGTGCCGTGGCCGGGGTCAGCCCCCGCGTGCCGTGGCCGGGACTCTGCCCCGTGTGCCGTGGCCGGGACTCTGCCCCGCGTGCCGTGGCCGGGGTCTGCCCCGCGTGCCGTGGCCGGGGTCTGCCCCCGCGTGCCGTGGCCGGGGTTCTGCCCCGCGTGCCGTGGCCGTGGTCCTGTCCCCGCGTGCCGTGGCGGGGGTCTGCCCCGCGTGCCGTGGCCGGGGTCTGCCCCCGCGTGCCGTGGCCGTGGTCCTGTCCCCGCGTGCCGTGGCCGGGGTCTGCCCCGCGTGCCGTGGCCGTGATCCTGTTCCCGCGTGCCGTGGCCGGGGTCAGCCCCCGCGTGCCGTGGCCGGGACTCTGCCCCGCGTGCCGTGGCCGGGGTCTGCCCCGCGTGCCGTGGCCGGGGTCTGCCCCGCGTGCCGTGGCCGGGGCTCTGTTCCACGTGCCGTGGCCGGGTTCTGACCCCGCGTGCCATGGCCGGGGTTCTGCCCCGCGTGCCGTGGCCGTGGTCCTGTCCCCGCGTGCCGTGGCGGGGGTCTGCCCCGCGTGCCGTGGCCGGGGTCTGCCCCCGCGTGCCGTGGCCGGGACTCTGCCCCGTGTGCCGTGGCCGGGGTCTGCCCCGCGTGCCGTGGCCGGGACTCTGCCCCGTGTGCCGTGGCCGGGGTCTGCCCCGCGTGCCGTGGCCGGGGTCTGCCCCCGCGTGCCGTGGCCGTGGTCCTGTCCCCGCGTGCCGTGGCCGGGGTCTGCCCCCCGCGTGCCGTGGCCGTGATCCTGTCCCCGCGTGCCGTGGCCGGGGTCAGCCCCCGCGTGCCGTGGCCGGGACTCTGCCCCGTGTGCCGTGGCCGGGAGTCTGCCCCGTGTGCCGTGGCCGGGGTCTGCCCCGCGTGCCGTGGCCGGGGTCTGCCCCGCGTGCCGTGGCCGGGGTCTGCCCCGCGTGCCGTGGCCGGGGTTCTGCCCCGCGTGCCGTGGCCGTGGTCCTGTCCCCGCGTGCCGTGGCGGGGGTCTGCCCCGCGTGCCGTGGCCGGGGTCTGCCCCCGCGTGCCGTGGCCGGGACTCTGCCCCGTGTGCCGTGGCCGGGGTCTGCCCCGCGTGCCGTGGCCGGGACTCTGCCCCCGTGTGCCGTGGCCGGGGTCTGCCCCGCGTGCCGTGGCCGTGGTCCTGTCCCCGCGTGCCGTGGCCGGGGCCTGCCCCGCGTGCCGTGGCCGGACTCTGCCCCGCGTGCCGTGGCCAGGGTCTGCCCCGCGTGCCGTGGCCGGGGCTCTGCCCCCGCGGGCCGTGGCCGGGATCTGCCCCGCGTGCCGCAACCGCTGATGGCCGTCTCTGCTTTCCTGAGCCGCGTTCCTGAAACTGTGTTCCATGGAGATTCACCTACATTTGCGGGGCTGCACGAGACCCACCCTTGGTCCAGCCCTGAGTGCAGTCTACGTTTCCTATTGTTGGGAACTTTATGATCTGATAATTGGAAAAAAAAATCATGTTTATCATAAAAAATAATTAGAAAAATAATAATAATGATTGGGGGAAACATAGGAAAGATATTGAATGTTGAAGCGGGGAGATTAATGTCTCTGTACTGACTGACATGCATGGCATTCCCTTTTGAAAAAGCAATGTAATACACTGTAAAGTTGTATGTAATTCAATGTAATAAAAAAAATAGATAATAAAAAAAATAAAATAAAATAAAAAAAATAAAAAAAATAAAAAAAAAAAAAAAAAAAGAAAAAGAAAAAAAAAAAAAAAAAAAAAAAAAAAAAACCACCAGTCAGGGAGAGGAGCAGCAAAATTAACAAGAAACAAAAGGATCAAAATTGGTCCACATTTCTTTTTTTTTTTTTTTTTTTTTTGGAGAGGTTTTTGCTCTAGGGCGGTGCGCTCACTAGAGAGAGAGAGAGAGACAGAAAGTGAGAAATCACCCCCCAGGGGGGATGGCCACGCCACAATCCCTTCTCCTCCGTTCTCCTCTCGGGATCTTGGGCACGCACACAAACGCGCCCAGCGTGAGTTTTTAAGCCACCGGGTCCGGGACACGAACCGTGGTCGACTACATGGGAGTCCAGCGACATAGCCATTACGCTAACTGCTGGTCCCGGTCCATATTTCTAGGCAGTTAGGGAACATGAATGGATAAACAGTCCAGAAACATGAATGGATAAACATACCCGCTGATGCAGTAGTTTAATTTAATTCTTAGGGTTTATCTGAAGAAAATAATCTAAATACCATAGAAGCATTATACATGCCAGACAAAAAAAATATTAATAAAACTGAAAAATTAGAAACAGCTTGTATACTGATTGCAAAAACGTGGAGTTTTGAAATAGCTACATAAACAAATCACAAGCTGTCACTAAAACCGTTTGTAAGATTTTGTCATGGTATCAGCAGATGGCACAATGATTGCATTGCTGGACTCTCACATGATCAACTGTGTTGTTCCTGGACACAGCAGTTTAAAACATGCCAGGCATGTATGCACGTATGCCCAAAATCATTGAGAGGAGAATGGAGAAGGGATTGCAGTGTGGCCATCACCCCTGGGGAGTAATTTCTCACCCTCTGTCTCTCTCTGGCAAGCGCACGCACCATATAGCAAAAATCTCTCTCTGAAAAAATTAAAAAGACCATCATAACAAAGGAAAATGTTCATGAATAATTTTAAGTGAAAAAATATACATACAAAATTGTACCTAGAGCATAATATCAAATGTGCATAACATAAACACAGAAAATGATAAGAAAAAAATTGTTAAAAGTGAGGGGAGCTTCAGGACCAGCAGTTAGAGTAATGGCTATGTTGCTGGACTCCCACGAAGTCGACCACGGTTCAAGTCCCGGACCCAGTGGCTTAAATTCACGCCGGGAGTGTGTGCGTGTGTGCCCAAGATCCTGAGAGGAAAATGGAGGAGAAGGGATTCGGCGTGGCTATCTCCCCTGAGGGGTGATTTCTCACTTTCTGTCTCTCTGTCTCTCTCTGTCTGGCGAACGCACATGCCCTATAGCAAAAACCTCTTCAAAAAAAAAAGTGAGGGGAGCTTGATCTATAGTGATTAAATGTATAAATAATAATTAAAATTAATAAATCAAAAAAAGAGGGAACCAGCAGTTAGCGTAATGGCTATGTCGCTGGACTCCCACATAGTCGACCGCGGTTTGCGTCTTGGACCCGGTGGCTTACAACTCACGCTGGGCGCGTGTGCGTGCGTGCCCAAGATCCCGAGAGGAGAATGGAGGAGAAAGGATTGCGGCGTGGCCATCCCCCCTGGGGGGTGATTTCTCGCTTTCTGTCTCTATGTCTCTCTCTGTCTGTCTGGCGAGCGCACGCGCCCTATAGCGAAAAACCTCTCCCCCCCCCCCCCAAAAAAAAGAAAGAGATATTTGTACACCATGTTTACTGCAGCATTACTAAGAATACCTAAATGGAATACTGGGCAAAAAAGAATAAATTTGGAGGAATCACACTATCTGACTTCAACATCTATTGCATGAATGAACCTACGTGCCCAATAACTGATGAATAGATAAAGGAAATGTGATATTTATACACAATGGAATACTTCGCAGCTGTAAAGAACAATGATTTCCCTGTATTTGAGACAAAGTAGATGGATCTAGAAGATATATTGCTAAGTGAAATAAGTCAGGCTATGAAAGACAAATACTGTACATCCATGCTTAATAAATACTAAGCATCCTCACTCATTAGCAGAAGCTAAATGACGTGATAGCATAGACGTGGAGAGAAGAATGGTGGATACAAGATGCTGGATGACCAAATGAGGGAAGTGGGGAGAAATCAGTTGAATGACACAAGAATGGATGAAAATAAGTAAAACAAATTTTAGAACAGTGTGCCACTGTTTACACATGAATGTGACACATGAATGCTGGTGACAAAGTTATATATACTTCCAAAAAACCAGTAGAGCCATTTAAAAATGTGTACAACATAATGTTAAATGCTGAATGGTGAATATGCTTATTTCCTTGATTTGATTATTGCACACTGTACAGAAAACCACACTGTACCTTACAAAGATGTGGAATGATTATATGTAAATAAAAAATAATAATTAAAAAAATAAAACTGAGGGGAGCCAGCCCCATAGCTTAATGGTTAAGGGAGCCAGATCCCATAAGACTGAACACTGTTTAAATTCCAGCCTCAGCAGCTTGGGAAGCATGTCAGGCACATGTATGTGTTCACAGGGTTATGACAGAATGGAGAAATGGAGGCAAAGAGATGGCAGTATAACCAATTAAGGACGTGATTTCTCCCTCTCTTTTCTCTCTCTCCAGCAATTATAAAAATGAAAATAATTTTCGGGAACCAGCAGTTAGCGTAATGGCTATGTCGCTGGACTCCCACGTAGTCGACCGCGGTTCGCGTCTCGGACCCGGTGGCTTACAACTCACGCCGGGCGCGTGTGCGTGCGTGCCCAAGATCCCGAGAGGAGAATGGAGGAGAAGGGATTGCGGCGTGACCATCCCCCCTGGGGGGTGATTTCTCGCTTTCTGTCTCTATGTCTCTCTCTGTCTGTCTGGCGAGCGCACGCGCCCTATAGCGAAAAACTTCTCAAAAAAAAAAAAAAATCTAAAAAATAAAAATAATTTTAAAATAAATAAATTTTTTAAACAATTTTATTAAAATTAAAAACAAAAAACTACATCTAGGCTAACTCTGGCACAGCAGTTATGAATACACTGCTCAAGAGAAACCTGGCAATCAAGGTTTTAGTCCCCTGCCTAGTAGGCCTGAGACACACCAGGTACGGTCACAAGTACCCAGGATCTAATCAGCTTGAGGAATGAAGGAAGAGGACAGCGATGTGACCAGACCCAGTGAAGGGTACTCCTCTCCCTACCCTTCTCATGTACACACACGTACACGCACTCTGTGGTAAATAAAGAAAAAAAAACTACATCTGTACCTTATCGTGTATAAATACCATGTGATCTAGTTACATTACACAAGGATTGCTTGGTAAACCTGTCACAATACAAAATAGTTTAAAATGATTGCTCATAGCACAAATCTCCACCACTCTCTGAAAAAAATCAAGTATCAGTATGTATAGAAATTATAAGAGGTGAAGCCTTTCCTCTCTCTCATACACCTGCCCCCACCTGCCAGGAGGTTGTGGAGCTCTACCTGGTCAGTCCCTGGGACCACTTCAAACACACTCAGCTGGCTGCGAGTCTCCCGCATGTAGCGCTCCTTCTCAGGACACATATCTGGACAAGTCCCAACAAAAGTCCTTGCTTTGTCCAAATCAGTTCTTTTCACCCGTGCTAAATGACATAAAATAAAAGATAATAGGAAAAGTTATTGTAAGTTTTTTAAAAAGTAAAAGGTAAGGATTTATTACACAGTTACTAGGATGATAAAAGAAAAAGTTAAAACAAAACAAACAAACAAAAAAACCCCACAAGTTGGCTCCATAATGCAGTAGTTAAATGCTATGCAGAGGGGGGGACCAGCAGGTGGCATGATGGTTAAGGTGCTGGACACTCCCACATGGCCGACTACGGTTCAAGTCCTAGACCTGGCGACTTGCTTTCTCACTTGCCCTCTTTCTCCCTGTGTGTCTCTCTCTGGTCAAACTAAAAATATATGAATGAATAAATGAAATTAAAGAAATAATTTTTAAAAAAATAAATGCTATGCAGAGGAAGCTGGATCCCACATGGTGACCAGGGCTGGAATCTCAGACAAAGCACTGTAAAAAACACACCAGGCACATACCCATGCCTAGGATCCTGATGGGATAAAGAATTAGAGAAAAAGGATTGCAGCATGACTGGGTCACATTAGGGGGGTGCACTCTCTCTCTCATGTATGTGCACATACATACCCTTGAACATTAAAATAAAACCCACAGGCCAGCTGGTGGTATGATGATTAAAGCAACTGAATCCCACATGGCCAACTGTGCAATTCAAGTCTTGGATGTGGTGCCTTGAAAACCATGCCCAGCACATGTGCATGAATGACTAAACTACCAAAATAATAAAGGAGAAGGGAATACAGTGTGGCCATTCCCCATGGGATGTGCTTTTTCACTTTCTCTCTTTCTCTTTTCTGGCAAATGCATGTGCCCTATAGCAAAATTAAAAGAAAAGAAAACCTACACACAAATTACAAAGGAAAGGAAAGATTTTTAAAACTCTGGGCTTTAAAGGAAGGGACCTCTGGCCTATCCCAATAGGCAGCAGGGAATCAAGGCTCATCAAGGCTTGGGACCAGCAGTTAGCATAATGGCTATGTAGCTGGACTCCCACATAGTCGACCACGGTTCGAGTCCCAGACCCGGTGGCTTAAACTCACGCCGGGCGTGTGTGCGTGTGTGCCCAAGATCCCGAGAGGAGAACGGAGGAGAAGGGATTGCAGAGTGGCCATCCCCCCTGGGGGGGGGTGATTTCTCACTCCCTGTCTCTCTGTCTCTCTGTCTCTCTCTGTCTGTCTGGCGAGCGCACGTGCCCTATAGCAAAAACCTCTCAAAAAAAAAAAAACAGGCTCATCAAGGCTCATGAAGACCCTGCTATTCCCTCTCCAACAGTCACAGGACTGCACAACAGACTAGGTGGAAGGCATCCTCATTTGGCGCTGGGTACACTGATGTGATCTGTAACTAGTTATAGATTTTTGTTTTTTGGAGAGGTTTTTGCTACAGGGCATGTACGCTCACCAGACAGACAGACAGAGACAGAGAGACAGAAAGCGAGAAATCACCCCCAGGGGGCGATAGCCATGCCGCAATCCCTTCTCCTCCATTCTTTCAGGATCCTGGGCACACACGCACACGCACCCAGCATGAGTTTAAGTCACCAGGTCCAGGACTCGAACCACGATATAATGTACTCCCACTACATGGGAGTCCAGTGACATAGCCACTATGCCAACTGCTGGTCCCTAGTTACAGCTTTTATAGCACTTATAATCTCAGTGATAAAAAAATTATCATACAGGATGTTCGTTAAAAGGATCAACTTAATGTTTTTATAATTTTAAAAGAATTGTTTAACTTTATTTATTTTTATTTGACCAGAGAGGGACAGAGGGACACAGTAAGCGAATGAGAGAGCAAGAGAGGTAGGGAAAGTGAGAAAGCAAGCCGGCAGGTCCAGGACTCGAACTGTGGTTGGCTATGTGGGAGTCCAGTGACCTTAACCAGGCCACCTGCTGGCCCCAAAGATCAACTTAATGTTACGTTCAAAAGCATTAAATTCAAAATATATCAGTACTTTAAAACTGTGTCTCAGTATTCACCATTTTTTATTTCAGGTTTTTGCCATAGGGTGTGTATATTCATAGGCGAGAGACAGAGAAAGAGGGAAAATAAGAAATCACTCTTCAAGGGGTATGGCCATGCCACAATCCCTTTTCCTCCATTCTGCTCTTGGGATTTTAGGCACACACACAGCCATCTCCAGCAAGATTTTCAAGCCCTTGGGTCCAGGGCTCAAACTGTGGCCACCCATGTGGGAATCCAGCACCTTAACCACTGTGCCACCTGCTGGTCCCACACTATGTTTTTAATAAAAATTATATAATGGAAATTAACTGGGTCCTGACTGTAATAAATAAGCCACTGTATTACCCATAAAACTAAATAATTACAAATGTATCTTCTTATGAAATGGAGTGCAACAATTTCACAACTCAAAATACATGCATTTTTATTTCAAAAAAATCCCAATACCTACTTATTTGGACTATTAAAAATCACCAAGTCGATGATATAATGTACAATGGCAGCTTTTATTACTGTCAAAGGCACTACGATTATTCCAATTATTCATGGCTTTTATACTGGGTCATCAGAAAAGTTATGACATATTTTTCTATGCTTTCCTATGCAAAAATGTATCATGACTTTTCTGATGACCCAGTGCTATAGGGCACATGCACTCTCCAGAGAGACATAAAGAGAGAAAGGGAAAGTGAGGAATCACCCCCCAGGGGTACGGCCACATGGGATCAGCCATGTGAGATTCAGCTGCCTTAACCTCTGTGCCACCTCTAGCCCCTGTCACTGCATTTATTCTTAGTGTTGGTGGATACTCACTTTTGAACAAGTGATACACATACACAGCTTGAAGGTAAAAAAAAAAAAATCCAAAGTAGAGCCTCCTCCTCTTACCTCTACCCTTCAGATACCCACTTGCTCTCTACCAACAATCACCACGGGCAGGTTCCTTCATGTCCTCCCCTGATTATATGATTTATAGTCATGTAAATACATTTATGTACATGCATCACTCATATATGAGGAAGACCAACAAATGATGAGCTTACAAGTAGCACACAGAGATCCCAAGACTAAGCAGCAGGGGAGCCCAAAGCTGCCCTATGGCTCTGAAAAGACCTCACCATGAGTCATCCTTACAGGGACTCTGGAACCCTCATGCCCATACCTTGCCGCATGATCCTGTCTCTCTGGTCCAGCAGGCGGTATTTCTCCTCAGAAGTCTCAGCCACTGTGCCTATTAAGGTACTGAGCGATGACACACATGGCCCAAGGCCCTCGGAGCCCTCAGAGCCAGAGTCAAAAGGATCTCCCTCAAACTGGTGTGTCTTTGGAAGGTTTGGCTTCTTCACTGGAGAGCTACAAAAAAAAACACAATTAATTACTTATTTAATTTCATTTATTATTATTTTTTTAAAAATTTGCTATAGGGCATGTGCACCAGAGAAAGACAGAAGGGGAGAGAGAAAGTGAGAAAACAAGTCCCAGGTCTAGGACTAGAACCATGGTGGGCCATGTGGGAGTCTAGCATCTTCTTTTTTTTTGTAAGAATTATTTTATTTAGGGGCCAGCAGGTGGCGTGGTAGTTAAGGGCACTGGACTCCCACAAGGCGGACCACAGGTTAAGTCTGGACCTGGCGGCTTGCTTTCAATCTGTCTCTCTTTCTCTCTCTCTCTCTCTCTCTCTCTCTCTCTAACTTTGTGCCCCTGTGATCAAATTAAAATAAATAAAGTTAAATAATTTTTTTTTTTTTTAAGAAAAACCTGCTGGCTACTACTCACTGATTCATTTATATTACTTTAAAATACTGGGTTATTGGGAAAGTCATGATGCATTTCTGCATAGAAAAATATAGAAAACTACATCATGACTTTTCTCATGACCCAATATTTTATACATTTCAAAAATGAAAAGAGCTCATTTAAACAACTGAAATGAGTATTTGTAGATCTCTAAAAGAAATTAAATGAAGTGGTATGTCTATATGTTTTGTTTTGTTCTTCTGATGCCAGAGGGCATGTATGCTCACCAGAGAGAGAAAGAGAGAGAGAGGGAGAAAGGATCTCCAATGGGGTACAGTCATACTACAATCCCTTCTTCTCCATTTCTCCATTCTGTTTGGATTTGGGGCACACAACATTGCACAGTATCTTCCAAACCATTCGGGCAAGAATTCAAACCACAGTCAGTCATGTAGAATCCAGCTCCCTTAACCACTAAGCCACAGGGCCAGCCCATAGTCCCACCTTTTATTCAGGTTGCCAGCTGCAGCCCTCACTGCAGGCTTGCCAAGAGGGGAATGCTGAAAGGGGGCGTCTTCTGTGCCCTGGATGGCTTCACTGTCACCTGTTTTTTTCTCCTTCAGAGAAAAGGGCTTCTTGTTGGGGCCTGAGGACAGAGGAGTCAGAACAGAATTCATGCTATCAGAGGTCTCCTGATGCTGGGCTTGTTCACTTTCATTTTAAGAAAGTGACATTCTTATAATTGTCACAAGGTTACATTATACCCCAAAGGACAACTATGAGATATAGGGATCCACTCAAAGTGAGCCTCCCCCACTGACACTGGGGAAAGAGCTCACACTCAAAGGTCAAACCTTATACACACAGCATTAGACTATGGGAATAGTTGAAAACTCACTTATTTTCTTCTTGTGCCAAAAGATAGCCATGTCTTTGTGCAAACCTTTCCCCTTCTTTCTAGCCAGGGCTGCAGATGCCTAGAAAACAATCCACAACCACCATGTATGAGGACATTAGAAGGCCAAAGGAAATGAGACTGAAACTCAAATGTGGTTAAACACAATAGACCATTCAGGAATAAAAGGTGTAGCTGTTCTTCATGCAGCACAGCAACACTTCCACCTGCCTCGTTTTCCCCAGCATTGTCTGTTTCCAGCTCCACCGTAGTCCTCATCCACTTCACCTGACTTGACAAGCAGGTTTCTATTCTTTTCCTTTTTTTTTTTTTTTGAGGTTTTTGCTATAGGGCACGTGTGCTCGCCAGACAGACAGAGAGAGATAGAGAGACAGCAGAGAGACAGAAAGTGAGAAATCATCCCCCAGGGGGGATGGCCATGCCGCAATCCCTTCTCCATTCTCCTCTAAAGATCTTGGGCACATACGCACACATGCCTGGTGTGATTTTAAGCCACCGGGTCCAGGACGCGAACTGCGGTCGACTACATGGGAGTCCAGCAACATAGACATTACACTAACTGCTGGTCCCTATTCTTTTCCTTTTTGAAATTAACAACTTTGTTGTGACAGAACCCATAAACTAAGTGCTGTCATTTGATGAGATGATTCTTACATGCAAAAATAAGAGCAATTGCCACTCACACTTAAATATAAGAGGAAGCTAATGGATGATACTCATGGGATACTATTTACCTCCCCCCCCAAAAAAAAAACCACAGAGGAAGAAAGCGAGAAATCACCCCCAGGGGCATGGTCACGCAGTAATCCCTTCTTCTCCAGTCTCCTCTGGAGATCTTGGGTACGCACGCATATGCGCCTGGCATGAGTTTTAAGCCGCCAGGTCCAGAACTCAAACCGCAGTCAACTACGTGGGAGTCCAGTGACATAGCCTTTACACCATCTGTTGGTTCCACTCAAAAAAATTTCTACCAAAACATACTAGGCTGTTCTTGGGTAAAAGATGGGGGTGATCAGCTTATATATCAATAAATTATTTATTTATTTCTTTTTTTGGAGAGGTTTTTGCTATAGAGCAAGTGCACTTGCCAGAAAGACAGAGAGAGACAGAGAGACAGAAAGCGAGAAATCACCCCCCGGGGGGATGGCCATGCCGCAATCCCTTTTCCTCCATTCTCCTCTCGGGATCTTGGGCATGCACGCACATATGCCCAGCGTGAGTTTAAGCCGCTGGGTTCGGGACTCGAACCACAGTCAAGTACATGGGAGTACAGCGACATAGCCATTACGCTAACTGCTGGTCCCTATATCAATAAATTATTTACAGTGGCAACTTACATATTATGTAATAAAAATATTACAAGTTCAGCTGAGACAATAAGCACATTGTAATAGGCAAAAAATAACTTAAAAGGTGGAAACAACCCAAGTGCCTATCAACAGATGTATAGATTAACAAAATATGGTTCATGGAGGCCAGCAGGTGGTGTGGTGGTTAAGGGCGCTAGACTCCCACATAGAGTCCTAGACCTGGAGCCTTGCTTTCTCACTTTTCCTCTCTCTCTGGAAATATTAAAATAATAATAATAAATAAAGTTAAATAAGATATATATATTTTTTAAATATATGGTCCTGGGGACAGCAGGTGGCCTGTGGTTAGGGTGTTGGATTCGCATGCCCAACCATGGTTCGAGTTCTGGACTTGGTGGCTTGCTTGCTCTCCTTCTCTGTTCAAACTGAATAATAAAAATAATAAATAAGTTAAAAACATAGTATGGTCCATCCATACAATGAAATATCCACCCATAAAGAGGAATTAAGTTTTTTTAAATAAATATTTTAAATTTTATTTTAATTTGACCAGAAAGGGAGAGAATGAGAGAGAGGAAGTGGGAAAGCAAGCTGCCAGGTCCGAGACTCAAACCAGTCAGCCATATGGGAGCCCAGTGCCCTTAACCACCACACCACCTGTCGGCCCCAGGGAAAAGTTTTGATACATGCTACATCAAAGATGAACCTTGAAAATTTTATGCTAAGTGAAAGCCTGTCACAGAATAACAAAATACCTTATGATTCCAAATATATAAAATATCTACAATAGTTAAATTCATAGAGATAATAAATTAGAGGTTACAGAGGGCTTTGAGGACTAGAGAAGAGTTGAGTTACTGCTTAATTGTTTGGAGTTGTTTGGGACAATGAAAAAGTTCTGCTAATAATGGTGATGGCTGCATATGACCATGACCTTAATTAATCTATTGGATTGTTTGAAAAATAAATAAGAAACAATAAATAAATTCCACTCTCAGGGATTTATACATAGGGAGTGAACTAATCAGAAATACATGCATAACACTGTTCAAACTAGGCCCAGCCATGGTGGTGAATGCTGCTAAGATTCTGTGCTCCACAGGTTGGGACCACACAGAAGGCCCAGGTTTGATCTTCAGTCCAACCTTAAGGCTGAGCATGGTGGTACATGATCCCAGCAACTTAGGGAGGCTCAGGCAAAAGGAATTCTAACTTGAGTTGGCCTAGGCAACAGAGAGAGACAGACCTTTTCTAAAAATAATAGCTAGAGAGCCAGCTGGTGGTGTGGTGGTTAAGGCCGCTGTATCCCACATGGCTGACTGTATGGTTTGAGTCTCCAGCCCAGTGGTTTGATAAACACTCTGGGCATGCATGCCCAAAATCCTGAAAGGAGGAAAATATGGAGCACGACCATTCCCCATGGGAGGTGCTTTCTCACTTTTCCACATTTTCTTTATCTCTGTCTCGCTCTGCTAAGTGCATGTACGTCTCACAAATTTTTTTTTTAAAAAAGAGGGCTAGGTATTGTGCCTATAGTCCTAGCTGGGAGGCTGATGCAGGAAGGTCATGTCACAATGAGACCTGTGTTTTTTTTTAATTTGCTAAAGGCATATGCACTCACTGGAGACAGATGGAAAGAGAGATAAAAAGTGAGAAAGCACTCCCCCTGGAGGATGGTCACACTGAAATCCCTTCTCCAGCCTCCAATGGGGCACATTTTGGGCACGTACACACATGCACCTGGCATATGCCCTAAGCCTCTGGGTCATGGATCAAAGAGCACAGTTGGCCATATGGAATTCAGCTGCCTTAACCATTTAACCATCATGCCACAGCTGGCCTCTTTTTTTGTTTTTTAATTTGCCAGAGGGCACATGTACTCACTAGAGAGACAGACAGGGACAGGGAGAAAACACCTAGTAGGGCATACCCTTCTCCTTTATTTCTCCATCTTGTTAGGATTTGGGGCACACATGCTTATGCACCTGGTGTGTTTTTCAAGCCACAGGGCTGAAATGTATAATCAGCCATGTAGAACCCAGCTCCCTTAACCACAAGGCCACAGGATCAGCCCAAGACCCTGTCTTAAAAAACTGTCCAAGAACAGGGGATGGCAGGTGATATGGTGGTTAAGGGTGCTGGACTCCCACATGGCCCACAGTCTCGGACCTGGTGGCTTGCTTTCTTGCATTCTCACTTTCCCTCCCTCCCTCTCTCTCACTCTGTCCTTCTCTGGTCAAATTAAAATTAATCAATCAATTAATTAATTCTTTAAAAAAAAAGTCCAAAAATAGAAGAATGAATGGTCAAGTAAACAGGTAAACAAGATAGAATGCCTGGTGCTATTTAACAGTCCCATTCTAGTTGAGACTGTTGACCAATTTCAGAAAATACTCAGGATTCCTACACAAAAAGATTATAAACAGTGTATGCAAGGCTAGCCAGATTGTGTGATGGTTAAGGCAGCTAGATCCCACATGGCCGACTGTATGGTTCAAATCTTAGACCCAGGGGCTTGAAAAATACATGGGCACATGTGTGAGTTTGCCCAAATCCCAAGAGGAGAGTGGAGAAGGGGCTGCAGCATGGTTATACCCCATCCCTAGTGGGGAATGGAGGTGAGGCTTTCTTACTTTCTCACTGTTTCTCTCTTTCCTGAGAGCATATGCACCCTATAGTGAATTTTAAAAGAAAAAGGAAAAAAAAAAAAAAAAAAAAACCAGCATGGTATATTTCTGTGTGGGTAAAAACAACATGACTATATATTTGCAAAGACATTAACCAAAATGTTCACAGTTGATATCCCAGAGGGCAGGATTCTGGGTGATTCTGTGCCACTTCAGAGCTTTCTGAGTTTTCCCCTATATTTACAGGTAATATTGCTAACATTTTTAAAAGTTATGAAAACATGTCTTCTACCTTATAAACTTGTCTAGAACTTAATTTTTCCCATAAAAATATTCAGGAAAAAATAAAGATACAAAGTACATAACATGAGCAGCCATGTACACATGAACCCTACAAACAACTATCATATATACATGTAAATCACTATATAAACCCAGTGATTAATAGCACTTATCTCTAAAATATGGGACTGAGATTTCACTTTTTTTGTATTGTTTAAATGTTTAGAATGATCACATATCAAGACAAACGAAAACAAAACCAGAAAACTCAAGCTTGAAAAATAGCTGTGTGGGGACCAGCAGTTAGCGTAATGGCTATGTCGCTGGACTCCCATGTAGTCAACCAAGGTTTGCATCCCGGACCCGGTGGCTTAAAACTCACACCATGTGCGTGTGCGTGCATGCCCAAGAACGGAGGAGAAGGGATTGCAGCGTGGCCATCCCCCCTGGGGGGTGATTTCTCGCTTTCTGTCTGTTTCTGGCGAGCACACGCGCCCTATAGCAAAAACCTCTCCAAAAAAAAAAAATAAAATAGCTGTGTGGTTATACAGCCACTCCCAAGCCCTTCAGACAGATCTGACTTCATGGGAACCACTTGCCCAGCATTTCTAAAGCACTGCATTCTGCAGGGATTCTGAGTTTTTCAACATGGCTCCAAGTTATGAAATAAATTTTGCTACCTCCGGCACTCCTAGTTAATAAAATATCTGAGTGCTTTCTCTATTTCTAACAAGCAAATAACTGACTTAAAAAAAAAAAACAAAAAACAAAAAAAAAACAAAAACGAGTCTTAGAGTGGCAAAGTTCAAATCTAGAATAACAAGTGGCAAGCTAAAAGTACTCACATGATCAAAAAAGTGCACCACAGCAAGCTTTTTGCTGCGCCTAGTAAAGATGCGCTGCACTTTAGCAATTTTGCCAAAGTGCTTTTCCAGAATGGTTCTGTCGTTGAGATAGTCAGGGATGTTCTTGCACTGGATTGCTGTAACTTCGGCAGGAGAGAAGCCCCCTAGACTGTCTGTGCTCTCGCTCCTCTTACTCTGACGCACAGAAGTTCCTCTTAGACAATCTATGGGTTCAGAGAACAGACACAGAAACCCTTCAGATGTAAGGCTTTCAAACAAGAGGAGGCACCAACTATATAAAAATATAGAAAACTGGAGCTAGCAGATGGCAAAGCGGTTGCATCACTGGACTCCCACATGGCTGACCACGGTTCGAGTTCTAGACCCACTGACTTGAAATTCACACTGGGTGTCTGTGCGTGCATGCCCAAGATCCCAGGGGAAGAAGGGACTGTGGTGTGGCCATCCCTCAGGGAGAGATTTCTCAATTTCCCTCTCACTGTCTTGTCTCTCTCTCTCCAGCAAGTGTGTGCACTTTAGGGCAAAAAACCTCTACCAAGAAAAAAAAAAGTGTATATACAGTGTGTGTGTGTACACACACACACACACACACACACACACACCTTTCAGGGATATAAGACCTGTTACCACATCTTGTATATTAGAATCCCTAATGCTTGCAGGGGATTCATCAGGAAAATAAAGCTAACATCCAGAGAAACTTACTGAGAACCTGCCAGCAGAACTGACGGTACATTTTTAGAGCTTACCTTCTTTTTTATCTCTACTTTCAGTTTCTTCCTCTTTACTCACACCTGGAAGCCTAGAAGGTGTCAAGACAGACTGACTTCCTCCTGGGATAGCCATATGATCACTTTCTCCAGACTCAACAAAGCCAATTTCCTTTTTAGATTCTTTGTTGCCCAGACGACCTACTTCTTTATTGCTTTTGAAGACATCCTGGATCGTCCGACCAAACAAGGTACCTCCCCTAGGTCGATTCAGGCGGACAGGTCTTTTATCCGGAGGATGATCACCCCTGGACAGAGGGTCCAAATCTTCTGCTGTCTCATGGCCATGTCTCCTTGGAGATCGGTCCTGGTCGTCCTTCCTTTTCAGTCCTTTCATGAGGCTGGGAAGTGGTTCCATCTGGGAAACACTTTCTTCACACCCTTGTCTGACACTGGTTTTACTAACTGGAAAGGGTTCACCTAAAGACCCAGATGATATAGGGAAGCTACTGAAGCTACTACTAGGACTTCCAAATACTGATTTAGGTCCTCTCTTTTCTTCCTCTACATTTTGGTTTGACAGACCAGGGGCAAAGGCAGATGATGAATTGTTACTATTAACTGGTTTTGAAAAGGTAAAATTTGAATTGGTAGCTGAACTACTTGTCACTTGAGGAAAAGGAAAAGAGGTCAGGCCCCCAGGGCCACTACTAATAGGGTGGGAAAATGTAAAAAACCCAGAAGTAATTTGACTCTGAGTTTTCTCTGGTTCAGATTCAGCCCCCATTATCGGTCTGAACACTGCATTTTCTAAAGGTTTAAAGCTGAATTCTGCTTTCCCAAAACCAGAGCTTACTATTTCTCCAGTTTCTGCTCCTAAAGTAGAAGTACTTGGGAAGCTCCCAAGGTTGCTAGATGATTTAAAGTTAAATCCTGGGTTTCCAGGCACAGATGAACTTGAAGGCCCAGAGGTAGCTACAAAGGTGGGAGTGTGTTCAGGTCCAGGAAAGAGTCCAACACTTGTAGTCTGCGTGAACCCTAATGTTGGCACCGAAGAGGAATAACTTACTCCAGTTGATGTTGGAAAGCTGGATACCTGGGAAAATCCTGAGCTCTTCCCAGTTAATGTATTGTTTTGTCCAAAAAGAGAAGGCTGACCAAATCGAAATGGTGACTTAGCCTGAAATGTTCCTATGGAACTACTAGAAGATGGAAAAGCACCAGGCTGCTGCCCGCTGAAAGGATTTGTTGGGTTCATCTTCTGATCCGATTATGAGAAGGTAATAAATACTCTATGTACAAAATTGTCCTGTTCCTTAAGCAGTCTGTTGCATTAAGGAGCTTCTCTTCATCTTCAGAATAAGCTGAAAGACAAAAATTCAGATCATCACAGATATGATCACAGTTATCTTAGGAGACAAAGAAATATTAAGCCACATGTCATACTCTAAAGATAATTATTTAAAAGCAGGCAAAGCGAAGGACTAGGTATCCTTATTTTCTGAGAGCGGATAGGTTCTTCTGTTGAAGGGCAGTGTAGGGAGTTGGTACAAATAAATTACTTTGTTGCAGAGGCTTGATACCGAGCTTGAAGCGCGATTGCGATTTTTTTTTAATCCGGTTCATTTTACGGAGTTGGTAAATTCACAAAAAGGCTCCCTTGGCGATATGAAAATGAATGCCTGGTCTGCATCTAAAGAACTGAATTAAAGAGGGGGCTTTCTCCTGACCTCCCACAGTCTGCACAGCCAGAGAAGTACAATGTAACACTGAGACGTTAGTGTTTCAGTGTCTCCTCCGCCTCCGCTTCCTCGTCCTAGTCGCTGAAGCAAAAAATGCCTTCCAGGCTCAGAAAGTCGTTCTCGGCAGCCCTTCGCGACCCCCGGAGCGACACAGAGGACCCAGGGGGGCAGCCGAGCAGCTGCCCTGGCTAGGAGCACCAAGCCCTGAGCCCAGGGCCGCTGCGGGCAGGCGAGGAGGCCGCAGTGCCCCAGCCCGCTTCGGGGGCGCCACTGGGGAGAGCCGGGCCGGGGAGAGTAAGCGAGGCACTCCTGGAGACCCGTAGCCCGTCCGTCACGGGTAGCCGCCGCCGCCCAGGCCCGCCGCCCGCCGCTGCAGCCGCCGCACGAGCCTCAGCTGGGCAGTGGGTGCAGACAGAGGGAGCCGGCGCTTGGTAGCGCGCGGCGGGCTGGAGACGCGGCGGACCGACTTCCGGTTCCGCTGACTGTCCGAGTCGCGCCATGACCGCAGCGTTCGCGTTCCGCTGCCCCGCGCCGGTCTCCGGATTGGACTGGCTGTCCGCTCCCGGGCGCGGTACATGCGCTGCGGCCTTGCACCTCGGCGCCCAGAGGGGGACCTCGAGCGACTGCGCTCCGCCCCCATAGCAGTCCACCAGTCCTCGAGGGTCCTCCCTCCACCGGCCTGTACTTCCAGCGTTCCTTGAGCGGTCGCGCTCGGCTGCTCCCACCTGTTCGGCTTCCTCCTGCACTCTTGTCTCTACTCCTTCCTAAGGTGAACGTCGGCCTCGCACAGCTTCCACCGACCCACTCGGGTCTCAGACTTGAGCGCAAGTTTCTTTCCACACCGTCTTCAGAGCTGACTTCTTGAAATGAGTCTGGCGATCAGAAACGCGCAGCGGGTCATCCCCATCAGGAGGGCGTGTCTTCGCCAGAAGGTGGAGGCGGCCAGGAGGGTTTTGGGTGTGCAGAAGTTCGCACTGGGGCTTGTCTGCGTAGACAACAGGAACATGCGGCGCATCAACCGGGTCTACAGGCAGAAAGATGTGCCCACCGATGTGCTTTCTTTTCCATTTCATGAGGTAAGCAGTACGACCCTTTTTTCATTTAGCCTGCCTTCCACAGTTCCTAGTTAATTCTACTACAGGCGTCATTTTCATTTCGAAAATGTTAAAATATTTACAAAAATAGTGTCAACCTAAAAAGGAAGGCTAAGGCACAGTAAATGAAGTGAGCAAAGTATATTTGAGTCACAAATTGCCCAGCTACACAGGTTAGTTAGAATGACTGTCAGGTCAGTTGTTTATGTAACAAAGAGAAGGGCCAGAAGAGAGGTTAGAAGATGTTTGTCAGGAATTTCACCTGGGGGCCCATTGTAGTGCAGCAGTTAGGTACTGAAGGCAGGGAGTTCTCCTGTGGCTCACCAGAGTTTGAGTCCTCACTCAAACACTGCAGTTGAGTGAATTAGCAGGATCCTGACTAGACAGAAAAATGGACCAAAAAAAGGATTTCAATGTGACCCAGAGAAAGAAAGAAAGAAAAGGAAAATAATTTACATTGGTCCATTTAAAATAACTTGGGCTTAGGCCCACAGGTGGCGTGGTGGTTAAAGTGTAGGACTGGACTCCCACATGGCTGTCCACGGTTCAAGTCCTGGACTTGGTGGCTTGCTTTCTTACTTTCCCTCTCTCTCATACTGTCTCTGGTCAAATTGAAAAATAATAATAACATATAAAATTAAATAAAAAATTATTTGAAAAAAAAAACCCAAAAACTCAGACTTGCCAGCTATGGCCTGGTGCTTAAGAGACGTTGGATCCCATTGCCATGCATTTCTAGTCCCAGAACCAGTGGCTTGAAAAACATGCCAGGTGCATGTCATACATACCCAAAATCCCAAAAGGAGAGAGAAATGGAGGAGAGGGGATTGTGGCTGTGACTGTTCCCCGTGGAGGGGTGTGCTTTCCCACCCGCTCCCCACTAGTGCACACATGCACCTTTTGGCAAATTCATAAATAAAATAATTCAATTTTCAATTCTATACATACTCATTACTGAGTCACTCTTAAAACTGCATAGGAACTTTAATTTTCTCTTTTAATTAACTGATAGTGAATAAAATAAAGAGGGTGGAGCAAAGAGGTGGAGTCTAGTCACCTTCCTCTTCTGTTGGCTCAATAGCAACTGATTGGCTATACATTATTCTTTACATCATGGATTCTGTACACATTTTGTTGAAGAAAAGGTGGGGTTCACATTGTAAATGGAAACATGCCTTTGGGCAATAACCCCGAGGGTATGGGGAGCATAACTAAGACTTGTGTGCTCATGCCTCTCTTGGAATCATTGAACCTCAGATTTCACAGATTGCTCTGAACTGCTTTTCGTTCTCAGTAGAGAGAGCTACCTGATCAACTCCCACAGGTCAGTCCCCATTACCCAGGGGCCACAATTCCCTGTTAAAGCCAACAGAAGAGGAAGGTAACTAGACTCCACCTCTTTGCTCCACCCTCTTTACTTTATTCACTATCAGTTAATTAAAAGAGAAAATTAAAGTTCCTATGCAGTTTTAAGAGTGACTCAGTAATGAGTATGTATAGATTGAAAATATTAGAAGAACTGTGGGGTTGGCTCTGGGGCATAGTAGGTAAGGCAGCTGGATCCCACGTGGCCAACCATGCAGTTCCAGTCTTGATTTTGGCTTGAGAAACACTCAAGACTGGGTGCATGTATTTGCATGCACATGCATGTTCATTCAAAATCCTGAAAGGAGAGAGAGGTAGAGAAGAGACTGCTGTGTGACCATTCCCATAGGGGGTGTAGTACTCTCCATTGTCTCTGTCTCTGTCCCTCCAACAAGCACACATGCCCTCTATTTAAAAAAATAATAATAAAGTAACTCTGAAAATAAAAGAACAGATGGATAAATATATTCTTTTTTTTTTTTTTTTAAGGGTTTTTGCCATAGGGTACAGGTACTCGCTGGAGAGAGCTGACGAAACAGAGAGAGACAGTGAGAGGGAAAGTGAGAAGTTACCCCCCTAGAGGGGATGGCCACACTGCAATCCCTTCTCCTCCTGGGATTTTGGGCGTGCATGTACATGCACCTGGCATGATTTTCAGGCTGCCAGGTCCTAGATGTACTACAGTTGACCATGTGGGAAACCAGCCCTAAACCACTATGCCACCTGCTGGTCCCGGGTGGATAAATTTTTTTTAAAGAAGTGAAAATAAATAAAAATTAAATAATTTTTTATTCATTTATTTAATTTGACTAGAGAGAGAGAGAGAGAGAGAGCGAGGGAAAGTGAGAAAGCAAGCCACCAGGTCTGGGACTTGAACCATGGTCAGCCATGTGGGAGTGTCCAGCACCTTAACCGCCATGCCACCTGCTGGCCCCCCAGGTATATAAATATTTTCAACTAGGGATCAGCAGTTGGCATAATGACTAATGTCACTGGACTCCCATGTACTCAACCACAGTTCGAGTCCCGGACCCGGTGGCTTAAACTCACGCTGGGCACATGTGCATGTGTGCCCAAGATCCTGAGAGGAGAATGGAGGAAAAGGGACTGCAGTGTGGCCATCCCCCCGGGGTGCTAATTTCTTGCTTTCTGTCTTTCTCTTTCTGGCGAGCGCTCGCACCCTATAGAAAAACCTCTCCAAAAAAAAAATTTTTTTTCAACTAATGTGCTCCAAATATCTATCAAGTTACTGTTTACATTATGTAAATGACTCATTCAGGGGTTTGCACTTTGCAAGTAGTAGCATAAATCAGAACAACCCTTTTGAAAGCAATATTTGGCAATGTACATCAAGAACATTTAAAACATATGTGTGTCACACCTAGGGAAATGAAAGAAGGAGATAAAATGCTTAATGTATAATATAAGATGTATTTCAATGTTTACTCACTGTTTTCCATAATAGGAAAAATGTGGAAGCATCTCAAATATTCCAGCCACTGGTGATGCTCAGTGCAGCAGTCTCAACTGCATGTACTGGTCTTGTAATCTTATGTGTGAGAAAATGTGAAAGGCTGTCTAGAATAAAATACCCAGGGGAAAGGACAGAAATGTGAAAGTGTGTCCATGAGATGATTTAACCATGTAGAAGTTGAAGATCTATGTGATTCAGATTGGGAGGGGTGAAAGAAATGGAAAGCCATTCATTGACAAAGTATTGTAGAAATCTCTTAGGTCACTCGTATGTCAAGGTGTGCAGTCCACCCCAACAGACCCACGCTGGTTCTGCAGTCTTGGGCATGCAGCTAGAGAGCCATGTGGCCAGAGAGCAAGTACTTATCTGCTTGGGTACTACCAAGCTGAGGTCTTCTAGGATGAAGTGTCAATCTACGGTCAGGTTACTAAGGTGATGTTGGTCCTAAATCTGTATGTCCTCATTTTCAGAATCTGAAAACAGGTGAATTGCCCCAGCCTGATTTTCCAGATGACTATAATTTGGGAGACATTTTCTTAGGAGTGGAGTATATCTTCCAGCAGTGCAAAGAAAATGAAGATTACTATGATATTCTGACTGTAAGTAGGGATGTCCTGGCCGATAAAACATGGACCACACAAAGGGGTGGAGAATTTGGCCTGGTGTCCACACTAGGTCCAAGGGCACGGTAAGGAGAGAACCTATAATACAGAAGAGAGAGTGCCCTAACCAAGTTGGGTCTGTGTGCCCTGTACGATGGTGAGTCAGGGGCCTTCAGCTTTCATCTCAGGATGGGTAGGCTGCTCTTACCTGACTCAGACCTTCTGGATCTGTGCTGCCAAAAGTGAGAAAGTGGGGGGAGTCAAACCTCCAGGACTTTCTAACTCTATTTCTCCTCCTCAGCTTCATGCAAAAAAAAACAAAAAAACAAAAAACAAAAAACAACAACAACAACAAAATGGGATTCTGGAAGCAGTGTGTGTGATTGAATAGTACTTAACTGGCTATAGATTCACCTGAGGAACTGTCCCCTGGGACAGCCATACACACCTAAGTCACAACCCAGTGATACTGCCTATGAGGAGGTGAAGGGTATAAGCCTTCTTCCCGAGAGTGACAGGAAGTGACCCAACAAAACACTCAGCCCTGGGGTCTCTGTAGACATATGCTTCCACAGTCCCCATCCTTGTACCTCCAGAAGAGTCTGTTCGCTGGCCTGCCCCTGATATTACCTCTCTGTGGGTAATATTACCCACATATTACCCTGACAAGAGGGCTAGCTCCTCACTCGTAGGACCCCATCCTCACCAGCACAGGCCAAGCCAGGTATGCTCCTGGCTGGCTCCCAATTGTACCCTTCTTCCACCCACTCCCTTTCTTGCCCTCATACAGCCCCAGGTACATCTTACCTCCATACCCTCCCTCCACCTCCCCAGCCCATGCCTACCTCTGCCTCCTGGCTGCAGCGTCCCTCCCTACTCCTCTTCCCCACCACTTCCTCAAAGGAAGGTCCTCAAAACCTCCTGGTTCAGAGGCTTCTCCCAGCTCTGGGCCTGCTACCCTCTGCAGTGGGCTTTATTCTAACCCTGTCCCAGGTGGAGGCAGGCCGCAATGAGACCTCTACCTCTGCCTCCAGACGTACTTCTACCCACTCATTCCACCTCCATCCCCTCAGCCCTCATTGACATCTACACCAGGGGCCATCAGGTCTATTGGATACCACTGCCCCATTTACTCTCTTCTCTACCACCCCATTAGTGCACTTTACCCTCCCAGGACTGGGCCTGGGGTGCCTTCTTTCTTAGCTCAGGCATGTGGTCCCACTCCCCCTTCCTTCTCTCTGACCACTTGGTACTTTCTCCTACCTGCCTGACTCCTTTCATTGATGTCTTCTACATTCTGTCCTTGCCAAAGGTACCTAGCAGATGTTTCCAAAAGGGTACCTCCTGCTTGATCTTCCTCCAGCTGTGTTTCAATTATCCTGACAGGTGACAGCCACCCATGGACTCTGCCACCTGCTGGGCTTCACACACAACACAGAGGCTGAATGGCAAAAGGTATGAGTCCAGCGGGCCCAGCCTACTGGGAGATGGGCCGGGGGTGGGTGTAGAGGTACATTGGTTCCTGATGAGGTATCCCATGCCTCTGCCCAGTCCCACCCCCACCACTACCATGTACCTGATGGCCCCAGGCCCTCCTGGTCCTGCCTGAGAAAAATTCACACTTACTCGTTTGTTTGTTTGTTTTGTTTTTATTTGACCACAGAGGGACAGAGTAAGAGAGTAAGAAAGGGAAGTGAGAAGGCAAGCTGCCAGGTCCGAGATTTGAACCACTGTCAGTGTGGGAGTCCAACGCCCTTAACCACCTGCCAGCCCCCACACTTATTTGTTTTAAATACGAGCACCCCATGGGACCAGCAGTTAGCATAATGGCTATATCGCTGGACTCCCATGTAGGCGACTGCGGTTCGAGTCCCGGACCCGGTGGCTTAGAACTCACGCCGGGCGCGTATGCATGCGTGTCCAAGATCCCGAGAGGAGAACGGAGGAGAAGGGATTGCGGCATGGCCATCCCCCGTGGGGGGTGATTTCTCGCTTTCTGTGTCTTTGTCTCTCTCTGTCTGGCGAGCACACGTGCCCTATAGCAAAAACCTCTCAAAAAAAAAAAAAAAATACAAGCACCCCAGATCCTTCTAACTCACTACTGAAAGGATGGCTTAGGCAGACAGACTGAAAGCTACTCTTCTCCTGGGCACTCGAGGCTGATGCTTGGCCAAAAGCTTAATGTTTAGAAATCCTTTCCAAGAGAAATTATGAGTCTTTATCTGCACACTCAGGGTCTGGATGGAGACCTGTTGTGTGAATCCAATCAGTGTTTTGTTTCCTCTGAGGGTGCTGTCATTACTCCATTTACAAAAATCTGTGTTGCTACTTCCTATTGTGTTAATAGATTCGAATTATATTTGTGATCAAACAGCCTGTTTCCCTGAAAGACACAACAGATCTTTTTTCATGATAAAAAAGAATTTGATGCAGTTGGCTGTTCTGGCCCCCGGCCCTGGGCATTGCCCTTGGCTCTCTCACTTCTTTGCTCTACTTACCCCATCAACTTCCTGCATCCTCCAGCCTGGCCAGCTGGGGGAAACCCCAAACTCTGTCCTCAGCCTTCAGTTCAGCCTGTCGGTGCCCCAGGGTTGGGCTCAGGACCCTTCCCCTAGGGGACTTGTCCTCAATAACTCCTACCTGCTTCCCCCAAGTCAATCTAAATCCTGCCCTCCCCAGCCTGTCTGGCTCATTCTTCCATGGCCTCGGGCAGTGCTCCTGCTCCTTTCTTATATCCCAGTCCCACCCCACCTCCCCATCGGCCCCCTCCCCCCCACACACCTTCCCACCCTTCCCCTCCCATTGTATTCTCAGGTGCCTGCAAAGGTGAGCAGAACCAAACCCCAGACAGAATTCCAATCTGTAGGAGCCCACCTGGCTGAACAAGGCACTGACAGGTAGGGCATCCAGTCCTTGGGGAGGGCCTAATGTGTCCTCACTCTCTTCTAGATGTACCAGAAGGAGAAGCAGGTGCTGGATGAACTGAGCAGATGCACCCGGACCAGGCTCCAACCTCTGAGCAAGGGCCTTTTCTGATGACCTTAGATCCCCTGACACCAGGATGGAGGGTATGAGAGGTGGGCTCTCCCCTTGGGCCCGGCGGACCTAAGGCTCCTCAAACTGGGCACAAGCCCAGTAAATTCCAGGAGTGAACCTGAACATAGACTTTTGTTCATTATTATGACTGAAATAATTCTAAGCCATTGGAATTAAGAGATGGAACATATAAACCATGTTCTTCTTTGGGCATCTGTGATGCCTCTGAGTTCCAGTGTTTCCCCCACTTCAGAACTGACCAAGCAGGCTGGCATTCCTCCTTCCTGCTGGGGTGTGCTCTTTCAGGTGGGCCATTAGCCCCAACCTCAGGAACTCTGTCCACTTCAGCTTTACCTTCAAGGAGAGTAATAAGCCTGAGGGGCCCAGCTAGCACCAGGTCCACGGTACCGACCCACAAGGGCACAGATTGCTCTATCCAGTGTTCTCTCCTGAGGTGTACTGCCTGTGGCCTATCCTTGCCTGATGAACTTATGATCTGGCATACCCAGGACATTTGAGTCGCCAGAGAATAGGACCGCAGGAGGCAGAAAGCCAGCTCTGAGGAAGGGCAGAAAGTATTACTGGGCTTCCCCCACAGCTCTTTTTTTTTTTTAATTAATTAATTTTTAAACAATTATTTTATTTAACTTTATTTTATTTATTTATTAATTTTAATTTGACCAGAGAGGGACAGAGAGAGAGAGAGAAAACAAGCCACCAGGTCCAGGACTCGAACTACATACAGTCAGCTATGAGGGAGTCCAGCACCCCTAACCATCATGCTACCTGCCAGCCCCGTCCACCACTCTTTTTAGAAAACCCTGGCTCACTGGCAGATGTCCTGCTGCATCTTAGGATGAACGTTAAAACCTGCAGGATGGAGCCAGCAGGTAATGTAGTGGTTAAGGCACTGGACTCCCACATGGCCAACTATGGTTCAAGTCCCAGACCTGGCAGCTTGAAAATCACACGAGGCATATATGTATGCATGCCCCAAGTCCCAGGAGGAGAATGGAGTCAAAGGGATTGTAGTGTGGCCATGCCCCCTGGGGAGTGATTTCTTACTTCCCCTCTTGCTGTCTCTCTCCTCTCTGGTGAGCACATGCACCCTATGGCAAAGACCTTAAAAGTAATAAAAAAAATCCCTGCGGGCCAGCAGATGGCATGGAGGTTAAGGCAGCTGGATCCCACATGGCCAACTATGGTTTGAGTCCCACAGCTGGAGGCTTGAAAATCACAGCAGGTATGTGTGTGTGTGTTCAAAGTCCCAAAAAGAGAATGGAGGAAAAGGGGATTTCATCCCCCTGTGGGGTGATTTCTCACTTTCTCCTCTCTCTCTCTCTCTGGTGAGCACACTCTGTTGCAAACAAAACACAAAAACCTGCAGACCCAGCATTGCAGAGGTGTCACACTACTCTCTAAAATGCTACATCCTAGGTGCAGGCAGGTGGGCAAAGCCACCAGATACAGACACCTCAGATCTCTAGAGGGATCCTGGTGATGAAACAGCCTCTTGGAAACTCTTTAAAGCCCTAAAAGTCAATAATACTATCATGTTGGTCACTTATCTCTCCCCTTAAGCAATTCAGAAACATGGACATCACTCCCACTGTGTTTGCTTGTCTTAGCCTGGACCTCCCTACTGGCTCTCAGGAATCTAGAATAGGCCAGTGTATTCCCAGTCATTGCTGGCTATGTATGACCTGCTTGCTATTAAGATCGTTTGCCAGTGTAATGTTTAATATAGGATAAGGAACAGAGATAACCCCAACAAAAGCTCTTGGGTCCACAGTCCTTTTTATCTTGAAGAGACTGCAGGGGTCCTGAGACCAGCTGGTCCCATCCATAGGTATTTTGGAGATGATTCCTAGATCCAGGGCAGGAGAAGCCTCTGTTTATATGTTGTGGCACACTCGGGGATCCTCCAGGGTATAAGCCTTCGAGTAGAATGCAGGGAGAAATGCTGAGGGAACCAAGGGTCAGGAGGTAGGGGGAAGCATCTTTCTTTGCTAATGCCCAAATACTTCCGAAGGACTGGTTCAGCCCCTGCCCCACTCTTAGATGTGGCCCCAGCCCAAGTACAGGCCAGCCCAGGTCAGTGGTACCTTCCTCTTGGGCTCTCACAGAACCCAGACATCATTCTTGAATGCCGAAACATAAATTTCTTTCATCCCTGCTAACCTGGCAAGGGTGGGCCTTTCCATGACGATCAACTTCTGCCAAACTTCTCCCCTCTATTGAATTAATAATTATGTTAAATAAAACCAATGAGAAATGCCATGTTAGAAAAAGTCAGTGCAAAAATAGAGAATAGGGTTAGACCTTTAATGTGTAATACAGGAAAAATGAAATTCATGCTTTTAACAAGAAAACAGGGTTTGGGATCACATTCAAAGGTGTGTGAAAAGGTGGTTCTAAGATGTCAGATATCACCAACCTTAAGGTGTCACTTCCCACCCAGAGTCATGACTCTCAGACCTATCCATACATATGAGCAGCACGAGGAGCTGATGCTCAGGAGCTCAGCCGGGAGGAAGCCCACATGCTGCTGAGCTGGGCGCAGCTCCACTGTGGTCTTGCCTCCTACCTGTGGGATTCCAAGACACAAAGAGAAGGATGGTTCCTGCTTGTGCAGAATGTAGGGGGTAGCATAATTTATCATAAAAGGAGCTAATGAAATCATTCTTAACAGGAGTGTTTAAATAAAAATATTATTAGAACAGCTGGGAAGCATAATAAAGTAAATAAAAAGGCTAACAAAAAGTAAAGAATAAAGGCATATACTGAGATGGCAAGAAGCTCCAACAGAACCATAAGAAACAAACCAAAGAAAGAGAAAGCTGTCCTTTCCTCAGGTTCTTCAGGCACGATACAGCTGCTTCTGAGTTATATCCAGGGGAAAACCTTGCAAACTCATGCATACATCTATCCATATTTATAGTACTTGTGTGCTCTCTTTCTATGTGTATGTGTGTATATGGTCCTCAAAAAGTTCATGGAAATACATATTATGAAAAATGGGGGGCCAGCAGGTGGCATACTGGTTAAGGCACTGGACCTCTACATAGCAGACTGTGTTTCAAGTCCCAGGCCCAGCAGCTTTGCAAATCATGCAGGAGTCTGTGCATGAGTGCCCTAAATCCTGAGAGGAGAATAGAAGAGAAAGGATTGCAGCATGTCTATTGCCCCAGGGGTGATTTCTCACTTTCTCTCTGTTTCTCTGGCGAGCACACACACCCTATAGCCAAAACCTAAAAAGAAAAAAAAAAAAGAAAAAAGTAAGAAAGAAAGAGAGAAAGGAAAGATTGTGAGATGAGAAACTCATCCTAGATTCTCTAGATGTGTCCTATGTCCAAAGAAACATAAGACAGAGGAAGTGGGAAATTTTTTTTATTTTTGTAGAGATTTTTGCTCTAGGGCCCATGCACTTGCCAGAAAGACAAAGTGATAAATCACCCCCTACAGATGATGGCCACACCCAGTCCCTTCTCCATTGTCCTTTTGGGATTTGGGACATGCGTGCACACACGCCTGGCGTAAGTTTGAAGCCTCCAGATCCGGGACTCAAACTGAGGTTGACTACATGGGAATCCAGTGATGTAACCACTACACCATCCACTGGCCTCTAGGCAGAGGGAAATATGAGACAGACTGAAGAGGAGAAGGCCATGTGAAGACAGAGGCAGGCACTGGAGTGAAGCTACCGCAATTGAAAGAAAAACTGCATGGATTTTAAAACTTTGTGCACTAAAATTTCTACTTTAATTTCATTTCCATGGGCTTTTTAAAGCCCCATACACACACAGGTGCACACACAGACACACAGAAGGGATCACATCACACAGTATTCTTCCGCTGTAGCATGAGGGTACATTCAACATGCGTGGCAGATAGGTCTCCCTGGTTACTATGTGTGACTTAGTTAATAGTATTTTCCCCCAACAGGAATGCTTACATTTTTGTGTAGCTAAAGCTATTGGTCTTTTCTGTTATGGCTTGTGAGCCATGTTTTTCTTTTTTTCTTTCTTTTTTTTTTTTTTTTCTTTTTTTTTTGAGAGGTTTTTGCTATAGGGCGCGTGCGCTCGCCAGACAGAGAGAGACAGAGAGACAGAAAGCGAGAAATCACCCCCCAGGGGGGATGGTCACTCCTCAATCCCTTCTCCTCTATTCTCCTCTCGGGATCTTGGGCACGCACGTACACATGGCCGGCGTGAGTTTAAGCCGCCAGGTCCGGGACTCGAACCGCGGTCGACTACGTGGGAGCCCAGCGACATAGCCATTACGCTAACTGCTGGTTCCCAAGCCATGTTTTTCTTAAATGCTTCTCTGATGAAGCCTTTCTATTTCATATTCCAGTGGCTTCTATGGCCTCCATGCACATCTGCCTGGTTTTCCCCACCACACCAAAAGAGGGTGCTGAGCTATGTCAGACCCTGTGCTTACCACAGCCAGGGAGGAGCTCACATGCCTGGAGCCTGCGTGGGCATCACACCTTCAGAGGCCATCCTAAGGGAAAAGCAGGGTGGTGCCCCTGGGTGTAATCACTGCCCAGTCTAGTTCTCAGCTAACACAGTGTGAGAATCACCCTGGGTGGGGACACTCTGCAGCCCCGCTTGTACTGAATACTCCATGGACATTCCTTAGGGCTTAGACAAATAACCCAAACTGCAGTCAGCTTCCCCAGGTCTGGCATGGGGCCCCAGTTACCTGATGCCCTGAGACAGACCTGCTGCCGTGGGGTCCAACCCAGTACACTAGCCTACCCCCAGACTCACGAACTGAGGGCAGGCAGGGTGGTGGCAGGACCAGCCATGTGGTGCACAGTGGGCGGGAAGCCAGCTGGTGGGAGCGTGGTAGCTGCAACGAGTGGGGCCCACATAGAGTAGCCAAGTGGGGTGCTGGTTGCAGATCCAGTCTGCAGTGGGGCAGGGGGTGCGTAGTGGTGGTGGTGGTGTACTGCGGGCAGCTTCTGTCTCTCAGCTCGCTGGACAACCGGGCGAGCCCACTGCGGGTCCTGGCACAAGAAATGCATTAGCCAACTCAGGAAACTATCAACATCCTTTTCCCAGTGCCGTCCCTGACTGGGTGGTAAAAGCACAAGTGTATTCCCTCTAGAGGAAGCATTCTCGACCCAAACCACACAGTCCACCAACCCTCTCCTCTGGGTGGGCCTAGGTAGCATCAAAAGCAGACTCAGAGCCAGAGTGCCCTTCCAGAACCACACAGGTGCTAAAAACTGCCCTAGGAAAAAAAAAAAAAAACAGTTTCCATGCGGGTGGTCACCTTGGATTTGGGGCCTACTGGGACTGAGCCTACCTGTGGAGTAGCAAATGGTATTAGCCCTGCTGGGGGCAGGGCCTTGAGCATCATATTCTGCATTATGACCTGGTGCATCTGGGCGTTCTGCATCAGCATCATCTCCACCATGTCTGAAAGGAGAAGGCAGGACACCAACCACCTTGAGATCAGAGCCTCTGCTTCTCTGTTTTAAAAGGGTGCCTTCGAGCCCTTGAGAACATTCAGCACATGTGCAGGTCCACTAGGCCATGTTCTTTTTTGTTATTATTGTTTTTTATATTGTCCCACAAATATTTACATTTCAAAATATTTTTGTTCGTACTCTATAGTTCTTAACAATAAACAACTTTTAAAATTTTCAAAAAACTAAATTTTAATAACTTTCAAAATATTTGTTGTAATTTTGTTTATGACTCTATAACAAAGACAGTATGCTTTTAAATATTTTTGAGAAAATATTTACATGTCAACTGTTGGGAAGCAAACACCGTGCACACAATTCACACATGGACCTTCCCAACTCAGTTCTGCCTACCAAGTATTCTGTGGTTTACTACCTGCTAGCAAAGATCAGTCTCTTTTCCTTCCTTCAAGTCTTCCTCAAGGAAGTCCTCTGGTTGTGGCTGCTCTTTTGCAATCCTTACTGATTACAGTGCTGGGCTGGAAAAGTCCCGGTTATTTTACGTATGAATTCTTTCATATGGCGTCTCTAATCCTCTCTGCCAGGCAGAACTGTTTATGGTGCCAGGCAATTTTTCCAAGAACTTCTCTTGGCTTTCTTGAGATCTACCTTAGTTCCATCGTTTTCTAGTCATACCTTCAGATATGACATTTCAGTCAAAGCCCACTGGGCCACATTCTGAGATGTGGAACTTCTAGGTCACAGCGTGCATGTGTTTTAAAGTTTTATTGATGGTGCGCAGTTGGCCTCCAGTTTGCCTTCCTGCTAAAGATTTTTTTTTTTCCAAAAGGCTTTTTCTGTACATGTAACCAAAGGACCGTGATGGTTTAGCTCTGTGTTGTGGGCTAAGGCAACTGGATCCCACATGGCCAGCCATGCAGTTCCAGTCCTAGACCCAGATGCTTAAGAAACACTGGGCTTGTGGCCAGCGGGTGCCATAGTGGCTAAGGTGCTAGACTCCCACATGACTAACCATAGTTCAAGTCCCAGACCTGGCAGCTTGCTTTCTCAATTTCTCTCTCTCTCTCTCTCTCTCTCTCTCTCTCTCTCTCTCTGTTCTACTAAAATAATGATGATGACTATGGTGAATAAAATTGAATAAAATAATTATTTTTTAAAAAAAGAAACACTGGACTTACATGTCTAAAATCCTAAAAGGAGGGAAAGATGGAGGAAAAGGGATTGTTATATCACCATGCCCTGTTGGGTAGTGCTTTTTTCTCTGTCTCTTTTTTGGGAAGCATATGTGCCCTTAAACAAACAAGCAAGAAAGAAAGAAAAAAAAAAGGAAATAAAAAGGAAGGATTGTGAGATGAGGAACTCATCCTGGATTCTGTAGATGGGCTCTATGTCCAAGGATAGAGATAAGATAGAGGCAGCAGGAAATTTGAAATAAACTGAAGAGAAGACCATGTGAAGATAAAGGCAGGCTCTGGAGTGGAGCAACTGCAATCCAAGCTGCACCTGAGCCTCAGTGGAAAAGGCTAGCATTGGAGCCTCAGAGGAGGTGGCCCTACCCACATCTTGACTTAGGACTTCTGGCCCCAAGTCTGAGAGGGAATAAGTGTATATTGTTTTCAGCCACCCAGTTTGAGCACTTGGTTACTGCAGGCACATAAAAGGAATTTATTTACCAACTCCAGGTGCCAGAGTGTGACTTATCACACTCTGACAGTGTGATAAGTCAATATGGATTCTCCCCATAGCTACTTGACCCTGGAAACTACATAGTCCTGAGGCTCTGACAGCCTCCTGCCCTCGTCAGAATGAGCAGAAGCTGCCTCTCATAGCTAAGGGGCCTCCTCAGACAGGCCTACCTAGGAGCTGGGCCACTTGTGGGGCCAGGAGGGAGAGATCCCTGACAACACAGTTAGGGAATATTGCTCCCTGCAAAATGAGGTGAAGAGACAGAGTCAAACAGTCCTACTCTCGGCAAAGCCCTGAGATCTTGGTCTGGGGCAGCCCCTGTCCACCAGCAGCAGCAGCAGGACCCTCTGAAGGGGGCTTTCCCAAGGAAGACCTCTAGAATCCACACTGAGCAGAATCAAGCATGAAAAGATCAGACATTGGGACCAGCAGTTAGCGTAATGGCTATGTCACTGGACTCCCACGTAGTCGACCGCGGTTCGCGTCCCAGACCTGGTGGCTTAAAACTCACACTGGGCGCGTGTGCGTGCGTGCCCAAGATCCTGAGAGGAGAACGGAGGAGAAGGGATTGCAGCATGGCCATCCCCCCCGGGGGGTGATTTCTCGCTTTCTGTCTCTCTGTCTCTCTCTGTCTGTCTGGCGAGCACATGCGCCCTATAGCAAAAAGCTCTCAAAAAAAAACAAAAAAAAAAACAAAAAAACCCAGACATTTAGACAAAGGGAACTCTAGAGGGTCCAGAAATAGACCCCCACTGTTGGTGAACCTGCTTCAGGACAAGGATGGCACTTCAGCCTAGAGGGAAGCAAGTGTCTTCACTAAATGTCATAAGCCCCATTAGTATCTATAGCAACAATATGTTCTTGATTCCTTAATTCACAGGACATACAAAAACTCCAGATGGATTCCTGTGGTAAACAATATAGAACACTGTCTTGAGTGGTCAGACTTCTCAGGACACAGAAAGCACTGACCATAAGGAAAAATGCCTGAACAACTGAACTTTGTTTAAATTGTGAACACCTAGGGCCAGCAGATGGCGTGGTGGTTGGGGTTCCAGATCCCACGAGCCCAACCCTGTGATTCAAGTCCCAGGCCCAGCAGCTTGAAAAAAAAAAACACTGTGCGGACCCAGCAGATGACTTCCGGTTATGTCACCAGACTACCACGTAGTCGACATCTGTTGGAGTCCCAGATTGGTGGCTTGAAACTCATGCTGGTTGCATGTGTGTGCATGCCTAAGATATCAAGAGGAGTCAAAGAGAAGGGATTGCAGCATGGCCATGGTGCGGGAGGGGTGATTGGTGATTTCTTGCTTTCTGTCTCTGTCTCTGTCTCTCCAATGCTCGCATCCTAGCTCTTAGGAAGAAAGAGAGAGAGAGAGAGAGAGAGAGAGAGAGAGAGAGAAACACACTGGGCATCTGTACATGTGTGCCTATAATCCAAAGAGGAGAATGGAGAAGGGATTGTGGCGTGACCATCCTCCCTGAGGGGCAACTTCTCACTTTCTGTCTTTCTGTCTGTTTCTCTCTGTCTTTCTGATGAGCGCACGCGGCCTATAGCAAAAACTTCTCAAAAAAAAAAAAAAAAAAATCACACTGAGTGCATGTGTGCCCAAAATCCTGAGAGGATATTAGAGAAGAGATTACAACATGGCCATCCTGCCGGGGGTGAGGGAGATGATTTCTCACTTTACCTCCCTCTCTTTCTGGTGAGCACTGTATCCTATACCAAAAAAACTAAAACAAAAATAATACATTTTTTTTTTTTAAATTACGGGGACCAGCAGGTGGCGTGATGGTTAAGGTGCTGGATACTCCTACATGGTCGACCATGGTTCAAGTCCTGGATGTGCTGGCTTGCTTTCTCAATTTTCCTTTCTCTCTTTCTCTCTGTCTCTCTCTGGTAAAATTAAAATAAAACGAATGAATAAATAAAATTAAATAAATCCTTAGAATTTTTTTAAAATTAAAAATTACAGACATCTGTTTTGTTTTGCTTGTTTGTTTGGAGCGGTTTTTGCTATAGGGTGCATACGCTCGCCAGAAAGACAAACAGAAACAGAGAGACAGAAAGAAAAAATCACCCTCCAGGTGGGATGGCCAGACTGCAATCCCTTCTCCATTCTTTCGGGATCTTGGGCACACACGCACATGTGCCTGGTGTGAGTTTAAGCCCCCGGGTCCGGGATTCAAACCACAGTCGACTACATGAGAGTCCAGTGACATACCATTACACCAACTGCTGGTCCCGAAAATTATGGACATCTGTTAATCCAAAGGTGCTATGAAGAGTGCGAAGGGGCAGGCAAAGAAAGGGCATGATGCCCTTAATGCACATTTCCAAAAGGACTCCTTACAGAAAATATAAAAAATTTCTAGGAATCAGTAGAAGGCAAAAGGCCCGGCATGGTGGCACAGTTGGTAGGTGTCACTCCATGATGCTGGAGCTGTATGGGATGGCACAGGGGTTGGATCCTGGGTTGACCCGAACACACCAGGCACAATAATCCTGACTACTGAGAAGGCTGGGGGAAGAATTATGGCAAGGCAAGGCCCTTGTTGGGAGATCCCTGCATGCCTTCCTGTCGGCCTATCTCTCCCTTTTTTAAAAAAAATTTTTTCTTTAATTTTATTTGTGTACTTTTTTTTTTTTTTTTTTTTTTTTTTTTTTTTTTTTTAATTTGACCAGAGAGGGACAGAGTGAGTGAGAAAGAGAGAGAGAGAGAAAGCGAGAAAGCAAGCTGCCAGGTCCGGGACTCGAACCACAGTCTGCCATGTGGGAGTCCAGCACCCTTAACCACCATGCCACCTGCCGGCCCCTGCCTATCTCTCTTGAAAAAAGGAATAAACTAATAAAAAAGAGAGAGGCAGATCACCTAATTTTTAAAATGGGCAAAATAGGGCTAGGCCATGGTGTGGTGGTTAAGGTGGCTGGGTCCCACATGGCTGATTGTGCAGTTCAAGTCTCGGCAATTTAAGAAACACACCAAGCACCCTGCATATATCCCCAAAATCCTGAAAAAAGGGAGAGATGGAGGAGGAGGGATTGCAGTATGACCATACCACATGTGGGGTGCTTCCTTTCTCTTTCTCCTTCTCTTTGTCCTCACCTTTCCCAAGTGGATGCACCCTCTAGACACTTCACAAATGGCAAAAAAATACATTAAAAAGGTAAAGTACAAATTAAAACCAGGATGAACTTCCATTGCATGCCCTCTAAAACTTGCAGAAATGAAAAAATCTGAAACTACCAAGTGTCAGTGAATTGCCATGGGCAACTGAAGTGCTCATTTCTCCCATGGATGTGCACGGGCATACCTACTTTGGGAAACTGTTTGCCAGAATTTCCTGACCCAACCACTTAATCCCCAGAAACTCCCTTAGAAATGTGTGTTTCCGGACCAGCAGTTGGCATGATGGCTATGTCGCAGGACTCCCATGTAGTCAACCGCAGTTCGAGTCCCAGACCTCTTAAAAACCTCTTAAAAAGAGAGAGAGAGAGAGAGAGAGAGAGAGAGAGAGAAATGTGTGTTTTCTTTCACCGAAGATGCTGGAAGGACCAAAATACCTAGTTACAAAAGAAGAGACTCCCATTGGGAACCAGCAGTTAGCGTAATGGCTATGTCACTGGACTCCCACGTAGTCGACCACGGTTCACGCCCTGGACCCGGTCGCTTAAAACTCACGCCAGGCACGTGTGCGTGCATGCCCAAGATCTGGAGAGGAGAATGGAGGAGAAGGGATTGCGGCGTGACCATCCCCTCTGGGGGGTGATTTCTCGCTTTCTGTCTCTATGTCTCTCTCTGTCTGTCTGGCGAGCGCACGCGCCCTATAGCAAAAACCTCTCAAAAAAAAAAAAAAAAAAAAAAAAAAAGGGACTCCCATCAAGGAGTAATAATAAAATGCAATACTGTGGGAGTCTGAATAAAGGTGACCACATACTGATGCCACAACCCAAGCATGTATATCATTACATGACAGAAAGGACTTTGCAGGTGTGATTAAGGAACTTGCAATGAGGCCAGCCCTGTGCATTGGGAGCCAGATCCCACATGGCCAAACTCAGTTCAAATCTTGGCCCTGGTGGCTTGAAAATCATGGTGGGTACACTTGCGTGTGCATGCCCAGAAGCCTGACAGAATGCGGAAGTGAAGGATAAAAGACAACAACATGACTATGCCCCACTGAGGAGGAGATTTTCTCTCTCTCTCTCTCTCTCTCTCTCTCTCTCTCTCTCTCTCATATGCCCTCAGACAGTGAAAGAAAAAAGAAACTTGAGATGAAAAGGCAGCAACTCAATGTCCATACATGGATAAAGAAAATATGGTATATTTATATAATAGAATATTATTCAGCTTGTCAATTGCTACAACATGGGTAAACCTTAAAGACATTATACCAAATAAAATAAGTCGGTCACAAAAAGACAAAGACTGGGGTCAGCAGGTTGCATAGAGGTTAAGGCAGCTAGATCCCACATGATCAACTGCACAATTAAAGTCCTAGACCCAGTGGCTAAAACGACATGCTGGGTGCAGGGGCATGTGTGTCCAAAATCCCAAGAGAAGAATGGAGGAGAGGGGATTATGCTGACCATCCCCCCTAGAGGGTGAGGGGGGTGATTTCTCACTTTTCCTCTCTTGGTCTCTTTTCAGTAAGTGCATGTGCTCTATAGCAAAACTAAAACACACATACACACACAGACTGGGCTGGCCCTGTGGCCTAGTGTTTAAGGGAGCTGGATCCCACATGATTGACCAAGGTTCAAGTTCTGGCCCCAGTAGCTTGAGAAACACTGGGAATCTGTGAGTGCATTTTCAGAATTCCAGAAGGATGGAGAAATGAAGGGATTGTGGTATGACCACACCACACTAGAGTTTGGTCTCCTCCTTTCTCCCTCTTTGTCTCTCTGTCTCTCAAGAAATCACATTCACCCTCTAGCAGTTCTAACAAAATCAAGTATTTAAAAGTTATTTAGGGGCCAGCTGGTGGCATGATAGATAAGGTGACTGGCTCTTAAATGGCCCACTGTGTGGTTTGAGTCCTGGACCAGCAGCTTGAAAAACATATCCAGCATATATGTGTACATGCCCAAAGTCCCGAAAGGAGAACAGAAGAGAAGGGATTAGAGAGTGGCCATCCCCCCTGAGGAGTGTTTTCTTATTTTCTCTCTCTGGCAGGCACATGTGCCCTATAGCAAATTTTTAAAAAATGATTATAAAATAAGCAATTTAACTATGATTTTTATATAGTTAATCATTGAATTAGCTGGATTTGAACCACACAGCTGCCCATGTGGAATCCAGCACCACAACCTCCATAATACCTGCTGGCCCAATATAAGGATTTTTTTTAATAATTAAAAGTATTTTCATGTTGATTAGCCAAAAGCTGACCCTAAATGATTATCCTGCTTACAAAGATATTCTTGCAGTAGAGAATTTTATAAACCCAAAACAATATTACTATAGAAGGCTTACCTTCCTTAATACTTCCCAACCTTTGAGTGGGGAAGACCTGAGGAGGAGGAATCTGTGCGATCAGTGGCTGCTGAGGTAGCTGCTGAATGATGGTGGCAGGAGGCTGGGGGACCTAGGAAGAGCCAGGTGATTAGTTACCTGAATGTGCCTTTGGAGCATGTTCTGCAGTATCCACCTACCCATCTACCCTCCTTCCCACCCATCTATCCATGCATCCACCCCTTCATTTTTTTTTTTTTTTTTTTGAGAGGTATTTTTTGTTTGTTTGTTTGTTTGTTTGGTATAGGGTGCGTGCGCTTGCCAGAAAGACAGAGAGAGACAGAGAGACAAAAAGCGAGAAATCACCCCCTCCCCAGTGGAGATGGCCACACTGCGATCCCTTCTCTTCCATTCTCCTCTTGGGATCTTGGGTATGCACACACACACGCCTGGCGTGAGTTTAAGCCATCAGGTCTGGGACTCGAACTGCACTCGGCTACATGGGAGTCCAGTGACAGCCATTATGCCAACTGCTGGTCCCCAATGCATCCATCCTTTCTAGGAGAACCGTAAATAATCAAACCTAAAGGCTAAAATGGAAAGATCCTTCAATCCAGGTGCCTCTTAGGAGATGATATTTTTAATGTTTGCACATTTCCTGTCTTCAGTAAGGTAAACTAATGCCTGGTTTTGTTTATTTGGCTTTACTAGATGCATCCAGCACATGACATTGTCAGACATTTTTATTTTAGCCATTTTAATTGGATGTAGTGGTACCCTATTGTGACTTTAATTTGCTTCTCCCTAATGACTGATGGTGTTGGGTTCCAGGGACAGATCTGTGCAGAGAACTGCTGAATTGTCTTACTAATGTTTGCTCAGTTCTGTCCCAGTGACCTGGCTCTCTAGGCATTGATACCACCTGCCCTCCCCACGCTATCCTCAGGGTCCCTACAAGGACGGATGAGAGGATCCGTGGAGGTCCTAATACAGTGCCCCAGACATGGCAAGTATGGCTGCTGTCAGCTCTTTACGGACAGCCTCTCAAAGCACTTTCACAAAGCTGTAGATTGGCCCCAAGACAGTAAAGGTGTGAGAGACCCCCCATTCTGGTTGGCCCCGAGACAGTAAAGGTGTGAGAGACCCCCATTCTTCTTCTTCTTTTTTTTTTTTTTTTTTTTTTTTGTGAGAGGTTTTTGCTATAGGGCATGTGTGCTTGCCAGAAAGAGAGACCAGAGAGACAGAAAGCGAGAAATCACCCCCCAGAGGGGATGACCATGCCATAATCCCTTCTCCTCCATTTTCCTCTTGGGATCTTGGGCACACACACACACATGCGCCCAGTGTGAGTTTAAGCCACCAGGTCCAGGACTTGAACTGTGGTCGACTACATGGGAGTTCAGCAACATAGCCATTACACCAACTGCTGGTCCCAGAGACCCACCATTCTTCAGATTAGATGGCACAACACCCTCCCCACATTTCTGTAAAATCTCAGCTCTGCCCTCCACCCCACCATGAGATGCTGGGTTTGGCCTTCACCCTCTTACCGAGTGCTGGATGATCCTTGGTGGCTCTGGGGCCAGCAGGGGCTGGGAGGCTGGGGTGTAAACACCCACCGGAGGCATCTCTAGGGGCAGGACTGGCCTGCGGACTCCTCTGTCTGCCCCCTTCCAGGTATGGGCCTGGGAGAGCTCATCCAGGAGGTGCTGTTCCTGCAACCCAAAGCAGAGCCTCTACACCTTGGGGGCTGCAGCTGCCTGCAGCAGCAACCCCAAACCACTGTGGTCTCTCGGGGAAGCAATGCCACCTTCAGGCCACACCTGGAGCACACAGACTTGGGCTGCAGGGGCCCTGGGGTCAATGCAAAGGTGTCCTACTCACCAGTAGTGTGACCTCCTCCACCTCCTCGGAGTGTGGTTGACATAATTATTGTCAGCGTGGTCTTTCGCAGTGACTGCCCAGTGAGGTGTGGACAAAGACCCCAGGTACCCTAGAATTCTTCCTGCTGGGCATTACCACCTTTGGTGTGTGTAACCCAGGCAGATTCTCACAAGGGCCCAAGGATGCATTGTGTCCTGGCTGATCACCATTTCTCAACCACCCCCCAATCCTCTACAAGTCGCAAACTCTAAGGAACATCCCCAGGTGTCCAGCAAGTCCTCTCCGTACAGCCTTGGTTCAAACATGGTGGCTGGGCCTACCCTGAGTCTCTGCAGAAGGGCCTTCCTTCTCCTCAGAGCACTCTGTAGCGCGTCATCCTGTTCATCCTGGCCTCCTGGAAGGAAACAGGCAGGCACATGCTTGCTAGGAAGGCATTAGGTCTGGGGTAGGCGACCTGGAATGGGCCAGGTGCTTCACATTCCTGGGGGGGAACCCGAAGACTCCTGGACTCAGGCCTCCTATAAACAGGTGTCCTAGAGAAGGAGAACCCTTGCCCTCTGAGAGTGATCCAGGGAACTCAGTCTTTGAGTTGGGATCTCTACAGTGGATCCTTTCTTTCCTGGAACCTGGTTTCCTCCCTGGGCCTGAGAAGGAATTACTCCCACACACCTGGTGTAAGGCGGACCTCCAGGGAGTGGTCTGCACTCAAGAGAAGGCCCTGGCTGGGTTCTGACCTCTTTCCCCAGGCACAGTGGCCCTGCATCCTGCCATGCCTCCTGGAGCTGGGCTGCTAGGGATGCAGAAAGGCCTGTCTTCTGGAGGCTCATTCTGCCCTTGCTGCCAGATGACCTGGTTTGGACTTTACTTTGTAGATATGGGGCCCCAGCCTCTGCCAGCCATTCTTGGAGCTGCCTGAATGCCCCACAGGCTATCACACCATCCAAAGAATAGGAATTGCTCCTCCAAGCCTCCTTGGCAGTGACAAGACGAGTCCCACAGGTCAGGGCAAACTCAGGGCTCAGGAATTAGAGCAAATGGGTCTGATCTGGGTGTGACTTCAGAGCTGAGTAACCTTTGCAGGTCACCATTCACTCTGTACCCCCATCTCCTCACCTGCACAATGGAGATAATGAATGCACCCTTAGGGTAAGCAGACTAACAGTGCTAACACACAGGTGTGCCTGTTGTAGGTGAGAACAGAAGCCTTTCAATTCTGTATGTGAAGGAAGTGTTTTAGGGAGTCTTGGAAGTAACAGGAGGGAAATTTCCATGGCCGTTGTTTCTCAAGTCCCCAGTTCTGTACCTGGCACAAGGTGGGGGCCCTCAGCGTTCCCTTCCATGTTCTCTCGTTCTTGTTCCAGTCTCTGTGAGGAAAAGGAACCGTGACCAGGACATTGGCCCCAGGACGGACTAGGGGGCTCCCTATTCAGTGCCCGATAGACAGGTCAAGAGCAGGAAGTTCTGGACAAAGTTGGCATGGACAGGTGGCAGGGTCATGTCTTCCTCTTAGGGACTGTATTGGCCATGCATTCAGTGCAGCACACATGACCTGTCTTAACATCTAAGGATGCTGCTCTGATAGGGTTTTCAGGCAAATACTGTCCCTGGGAGTGGACACAGGACCCTAAGCAGAGCAACAAAGGCATCGTCTATCCTGAAGTCCCTGCTGGCTCCCATGACGGCAGCCCATGGGCTACCTGGACTTGAGGTGCAGGGTTGGGAGAGGCAGGTGGCAAGCTCTATAGGCTGCAGAAGAGGAAAAACATTGATGGGGACCTGTGCTTCAGTGGCCTGTGAGGACAGGCCAGCCAGCTGGCCATGGAGCAACAAGAGACAGTTGGGAAGCCCCTGGACCTTGCCCAGCCCTGGGCCCTGTGTCTGGCACCATCAAAACAGGGAATGTCCCTTAAACAAAGACGCCTGGGAGATTGGCTCCAAGTATTCTAGCTTGTGGTACTGCTTGTTTCCTGACTGTGGAAGCTGCTAGAAGAACTTGCTTAGTTCTGTTTAAATTAAGAAAGAAAAAGAAACCAAAGAACTTGAGTTCCTCATTACAAGTCTAAAGACCACTGAAAGGAGTTCTCTATGGAGGCAGGAACCTTTTACAGGCAGTTGGCAAAAGGCAGGAGATGTGGCTGTCCCCGCTTCGGTGTGGTTTCCTGAGCCTGAAGCTGAGCTCTTTCCAAAAGCTGCTAAAACAGGAGCTTCCAGTTCTGTCTCACCTGTCCCAGGAGCTTCAGTGTGAGGTGGGCCACCTGGTCTGCCACAGAAGAGTCCAGCATCGCGGGAGTTTACCAGCCGACTGGAGGGCAGGGCGCTGCAGCCGTGCTAAAGAAGCACTTAGCACTGGGTTGGGGGCTGGACTGTGGGGGTACAGAATCTCCTGGGTGTCTAGGTTTACGTCCTGAAGACTAGCCTTGGTGGACAAAGAGGAGCCAAGTGGTGGCTGGTGGCAGGCCCCTTTGGAATGCAGGGCAGCAGGCAAGGTGGCCCCGGTTCTGTGGTGTTGCCACGCTGCAGAGGGTACCGGGAGGCCCCACGTTGCCAGGTTTCCACCCAGAGTCACTCAAGCTCTGCCTTGTTCCCATGCAGGGGTTACCTGTAAACACTGATCCCCAGGTGTGGCTGGGCGGGACTGAGTGGAAGGCAACCAAAGGGACAACAGCTAGGGCCAAATGGAGCAGATCCCTCTGACCTGGGGACAGCCTTCCCTCTGCCCCCATGAACCTCCTGGCCTCAAGACAGAGCCCAGAACATCTGCAGGGCAGAGGCTGCTCCATCCCTCCTCATGCATGGCCAGGCCTGCCACACTGCTCAGGGCCTCCAGGGAGCCAGCATGCCCTTTGCCTCTCCTAGGGACCTTTGGAATAAGAAGGGAATGCAGCTCCTCCCCCCCCCCCCCCCCCTTCCTGGACACCTAGGAGCTTTCGAGACCTAGGGCAGGGTGTCAAGGGGAATCCTGTCTGAGGATTTCAGGGAATTCTGGGTGGCAGGAGGGGTGTGGTGAAAGGAGGGACAGATGACTCACCAAGTGGCTTCGGTTGAGGAAGCTGCACTGTGGGACCTCCTCACAAGCACGACCCTATTTTTGGTGGGGACAGCACTGCCTCCACATCACCAAGAGGGGAGTCACCAGGGAGCTGAGGTGGAAGTGCGCAGGGGGCACCCCCAGGCAGGGACCTTGCATAATGGCTGCTTCCCATGAAGGTCAGGCATGACCTTCAGTGCACATGTGAAGCTAACACTTATCTAGAAAAGAAATTGCCATATAAAAACAATTTGTTTTTAATGAGGGCTGGAAAACTATAGGGAGAGAAAGTGGCTGACCAGCCTGCTTCTGGGTTGTGGTTAGTCCCCTACTATGTGGCTGATTGTCACAGACCCTCTTCCTTGAAATCATTCCAAGTCTGCAGTCTCCTCCAATCCTTCAGGATCCTGTAGAATTCTGCTAGACAGACAGCCCCCACTGCCAGTAGGTTGCTTCATACAATAGCTTCTGCTAACAGTTTTCTCCATGCCTGCCCCTTCCCCTAGCCTCTCTCTTATAAGGCCCTCATTTGTGACCTCTGGCCACTGCAAACTATCTCAGAACAATTCACGTGTACTGACCCTCTTACTAGTATAAAAAACCCTCAGCTTTTCAGGGTTGGTGCAATATTCCCATTTCCATCTAGCCTGGTTGCTGGTGGGGCTGACTGCAAGCCCCAGGATATGACCCTTATTTGCTACTGAGACATATAAACTCCCTTTTTTCTTACGCTGTTTGCTTTACAATTGTTCTTTCAGGCTTAGCACAACTGACCCAGAAGCTTGCCAAATTTGCCCTCAAAGTCTCATAAATCATATACATTTCAGATATTGGTTACATGTGTCATCACTGAGTCATATGTATTTTGAGAACCTGGAGCTGGACTAAATGAAGAATAAAGGTAAAGACTGGCCAGTCCTCTGAAATGGATGCTTTGCAGAGGCAGTTCCAATGGCACCTGTCACCTATGGTCCTTGTGGGTAGGACTTACTGCTAATGGCTGCAAGTCCAACACACTTTTAGGCCAAGACTACTGAATGGGGAAACCAAGTCACCAACCTGGAAGACATGGGCTAGTACCCCTGACTTGCAGTAGAGCATTCCCAGATGGTGATGTACTGGGGTCCTCACTATATTACTGCCTCAAGCAGAGCTAGACCCTGTTTTTAAGATCCCAGCTCATGGGGACCAGCAGATAGCGTAATGGCGATTTCACTGGACTCCCATGTAGTTGACTGCGGTTTGAGTCCCAGACCTGGTGGCTTAAACTCACACCGGGCACATGTGTACCCAAGATCCCGAGAGGAGAATGGAGGAGAAGGGATTGAGGTGTGGCTATACCCGCTGGGGGGTGATTTCTCGCTTTCTGTCTCTCTGTCTTTCTGGTGAGCGTGCTCACCCTATAGCAAAAACTTCTAAAAAAAAAAAAAAAAAGATCCCAGTTCAAGTCCACAGCCTTTCTGAACAGAGACAATTTTAGGACACATTCAAGCAGGAGGTTTGAGTTAATCAACTAAGGGTAGTGGTATACGTAATTCCAGTGGACATAGGTTTGTTAGGCTTTTAAAAACTAGCTTTTTAAGAACAGTTTTATTGTAGTTTATTTTTTGTTATAGGGCATGTGTGCTCACCAGAAAGAGACACCCCCCCCCCCCAGGGGGGATGTCCACTCTACAATCCTTTCTCTCTCATTCTCCTCTTGGGATGTTGGGCACACATTCACATGTGCCCAGCCTGTTTTTCAAGCCACCAAATCTGGGACTCAAACCGCACAGCTGGCCATATGGTATCCAGCTACCTTCACCACTACCACCTGGCTGGCCCCTAAAACAGTTTTAGATTTCCAGAAGAATTGGGAAGATAGTAGAGTTCCCACATATCCCTCATATGGCTTCCCCTATTAGCATTGTATTACATTAGTAAGGTACATTTGTTACAATTAATGAACCAACATTGAGACTTTTAAAAAATAATAATTTATTTCCATTTGTTATTATTATTATTATTATTTGACCAGACAGAGAGAGAGAGAGAGAGGGAGAGAGAAAGGGAAAATGAGAAAGCAAGCCTCCAGGTTTGGGACTTGAATCATGGTTGGTCATGTGGGAATCCGCAGCGACTTTAACCACCGCCACCTGCTGCCCCGAGACATTATTTTTTAATTTAGCCATTTCCTTTGGACAGACACCAGACAGTGTCCTCGTGCCATGACCCCCCAGCCCTGCAGGTGCCAGCTGTGAAGCTGTGCTTAGCAGGGATCACTAAGAGAGATCACAGCATTGCTGAGGGGATCACAGTGAGGATTACAGAGCACGTCCAGGAATCATAGCCTCCAAGAGGACAGCGTGCGGGCGGGGGCGGGGGGATCATGGAGTGCTGCACTGGGATTACAGTGGGTTTAGTGGGGAACACTGCGTGCTGAGTTGAGGTCACGTGCTGAATGAAAAGGAGATCACGGCGTTGAGCAGGAAGGGATCACTGAGTGCTTAGCGGGTATCACAAGGTGCTGTGCCAGGGGAGGTCACTATGTGCTCAGCGAGGATCTTGGCTCAGGGCTAAGACACCCTAACCAAGGCCCACACTCTACATCTCCGGAGCTTTTTGCCCGATGTTCCTGCAAGTAGCCCAGACAGGACTCCCGTTTCGTTCAGCCCTTGGGGTACTTGGGCTCCTCCTGGCCTAACAGCGACTCCACTCTCCTTGGGCCCTTGACTCGACAGCTTTGGGGGCTGCCAGGTTTTGGCGGATGTCCCTCTGTCGGGATTTTAAGTGCTATCATGGTTGCACGTATCTGGGGTTACAGGCAGTTAGAAGGAAGGCCACAGCGCTGAAGGTCAGACCCACCACTCGGCTGCCAGTAACTCCCGCGGACACCCCGCCCGGTAGCAGCTGTGCCTAGGCACGCCAGACAAGACGCGGGAACTGCGGCGCGAACCTAGCTACTCCCGGGTGGGGCTTTTAAAACTGACCAACCACAGCGAGCTCAGGAATCTAGTTATTGGTCCGGCTGCAGGAGGCGGGCACATCAGCGCACCAATCGGAGGCGGGCTGGTGGCAGGGGCGGGGCTCTATGCTAAGCGCTCCTCGGGCGCGCGTGCGCGCGACAGCAGCGAGGGCCTCTGATTGGCTGCGTCCGCGGGGCGGGCGGCGGGCGGCGCCACCGTCGCGTGACAGTTGTGGGGGAGGGCACGCTAGGGCGAAGGGGAGGGAGTGTAAATAGAGCGAAGGCGGAACCGCGTCGGCCCCGCCACCTCCCGGTGGCCAGCGAACAGCTCACCGGGAAATGGAAGAAGACGAACAAGAACAGCGGCGCAAGAAGGTGGAGGCCGGGAGAGCAAAGGTAAATGGCAGCATCCTTCTCCCGCTGCTGGTGTTAAGCCTCGAGGGCGGGATCCGGCGTCCGCCATGAGCCACCACCGCCCGCTTCCAGGCGCATTCGCGGTCTGGTGGAGCGCCGCCACGGTTTTGCCCTCCCGGCCGGATCCGCTGGAAGTTACCTCCTGGCCGCCGCCATCTTGAATCCGCCGCCCTCCGTCCGGGCCCGCCCCCGCGGCGTCCGCAGCCAATTAGCTCCGGGAAGCGCGGCTCCTCGCGGGCAGCCGGGGCGCGGGTCACGCCGGGGAGGAGTGAGGTGGGCGGGCTTGGCGGGTCCGCTGGCGCCAGCTCTCCCGGGACTCGGCCGACTGGGTATGGGGCTGCTCCTGGTCAGGTCCTGCGGACCAGGCACGTTCTCTTGTGCCTGCGCGGCTGCCTGTGCCCTGAAAGCTTACGTTGCTCTACGTGTGAAAATGCATTGTGTTCCTCCACGTGGGGCCGGCAGTTCCAAACACAAACGACCCCGCGGTCGCGAGCCGTTCTTGCTACAGCCCCAGGCCCATCCTCTAGGGTTCGAGTTTGCAGTGTGTGCTGCCCTCGTGTCCAGGGTCGTGCTTCCCGGTCCCCCGCCCGTGTGTGATGATGAGGGCGCCAGAACTGGACGCTTCTGAGCCTCCCTAGCCGGCCGGTGAGGGACCAGGACATGTCCCCATCAGGACCGCCCCGGTGAGGGCGGGAAATGTGGGTGATGGGGCCGTGTCTGCAGGAGGAACGTGCTCCTCCGGTGAGATGGCCCTGTGTCCAGGGAATTGCGCCGTCCGTTTTCATTCACACAGAGGCAGAGTGTATTTGCCTTGTCCGTTTTCATTCACACAGAGGCGGAGTGCATTTGCCTTTGTGGGTAGGGTTGTCATTTGACGATACAAATGTTCTGGCGAAAAGCTGTAGCTCTCATGCCTTTGAGTAAGGTGTTAGTGGAGGTGGTGGGTGAACTAGCTTAAAACTCTGGGATCTGAGGAACTGAGCAGAACCAGAGTGCCTTCCGACGGGCGACATTCGGTGAGGTCCCTGGTGCTTTGGTGAGCTGTGTCATGAAAAATAGAACATCTGATTCTGTAAAGGAAGATGTTAGATTGACCTGACTTAATTAATTTTTTGCTATTTCTGTGCCTTGTCTCAGAATCTATGGCTTAGGAAGTTTTGGCTGGGCTATATTTTTCTTGATTGGGGAAAATGGAGGCAAGAAAGGAGAGATGTAGCTTTTAGGTAGTTTTATACCTTAAATATGCCTCAATTAAGCTGCCAGTTTATTTAATAGACATATTAAACTATTTAAACATTTTTTTTCTGCCAGAAACTAGGAAAGCTATTCTGCAAATCAGACTTATTGTTTCCTTTTTTTCTGTGTGTAGGCACAGTTAACAGTCCTCATTCTTAGACTTTCTGGATGTAGTTTTGAACTTCATCCTATCCCCATAGGTGTAAATGAAGGCAGCCTTTGTAGCAAAGAGATCTGTTGGCCCGGTGTGGCTGAGTGGACTGGGCCAGCTAAGGGCCTCATGTTCCCCACGAGTCTGTTGACCTTGTGGCTCTGCTGTTTTTTTCTCACTTACCTTTGCCTTTACTACCTCTCTACATTTTTGCACAGCTTGCTCACTTCCGACAGAGAAAAACAAAAGGTGACTGTGCGCATTCGAAGAAAAAGACGGCGAAGAGGAAGGGCTCGGCTGTCGATGCGCCTGTCCAGGCGGAGAATCCGGTAGCCCCTGAGGAAAGTGGACATCTTGGAGGAGGGGACATTGGCAGAAGCACATCATGCAGTGACCCCCTTGATGGTGCAAGCGGGACATGTGTGGCTCAGGTAGATCTACGCAGCATCATGTTTTGACTTTTCGCTTTTCTTCTAGTTATGGCTTGTGTAACTTATTCAAAGTGCTCTTTGGTCTGTTTTTGCCTTGCAAAAGTAGGGAAAAAGGATTTTATTTTAGTTTACAAAGGTGAGGAAATTCTTATGGCTTTGTTTTTAATATTTTATCTTTATTTTGTGACTTTGGGAACTTTTGGGTTGACTGCTTAAAGGCAAGTGTCAGTATTGGTGATTGATTTGGTAATGGAGGGTATACAAGCATGAGTTCTTTGGGTGTGGTGTGTGCAGCTGGTGTTTCTTTGAAAACTTAAGGTATTATATGTCTTTATCTCCTCTCAACTGCACCTTCTTATCATATTTGTCCTTTACCTTCTTACTGAAGGTAGAAAGAGGAGGGAAGGTGTTGGGTGTGCAGAATTGATGTGTGCCTGGAGGAGGCCAGGCGTCTGCTGCTTGAAGCCTTGTTAACTGCACAGTGGATCCCTGTGAGCAAATATGATAGATGAGTGGGCATTGAGAGGGTTGAGGGGCTGGTCCTTATGGCCTTCCTGGGCCTCCAGACCTGCCCTTGGGTGGATTATAAATCAGGAGTCTTGAATATTGAATATCCTGCTGTTTGCAATGAGTGGCTGCAGAATTAGGTGGGTTTTTTTTTTTTTTTTTTTTTTTTTTTTGAAGAATTAATTTTTATTTGACCAAAGAGGAGCACAGAGAGAGAGAGAGAGAGAGAGAGAGAGAGAGAGAGAGAGCGCGCGCGCATGCGTGCTCTAGAACTGGCCATGTCAGAGTCCAGCACTCTTAACCACCACGCCACCTGCTGGCCCCCAGGATTAGTTTTTTCCTAGGATAGTTGGAAAACTGGTGACTGATGTATCTGGCCTGCATGTCAAATTTTTGACATTTTGCCTATAAATTTGGCATTATGCTTCTTTTGAAAAACTGGAAGACCTTGCTGTGGTACTTCTATGTTCCCTGGGGAACCACCGGCTGGAGCTCTGTGGGTGGTCAAGCCTGTGGCCCTACCTGTGCTCAGGTCACTGTTTGTCTACTCCCTGTGGTCTCACAAGCTCGAGGTTAGTTGTCAGATTCTGTTCATCATTGACTTCTCATTGTTTCTCTAGGGAAAAGCAGTTCTCATGTGTGGGTCACAGCATAGGAAATAAACACTATGTTGAAAGGGCTGAGAATTTATTGCCAATGGCTTTTTTCTGGGTTTTTTTTTTTTTTTTTTTTTTTTTTTTTTTTTTGCATGGAGGAGTGATTCTTGTTATAGGGCACATGTGCTTGCTGGAGAGACAGAGACAGAAAACAAGAAATCACCCCTCAGGGAGGATGGCCATACTGCAATCCTTTCTCTTCCATTCTCCTCTCAGGATTTTTGGGCACGCACATATAGCTGGTGTGAGTTTCAAGCCGCCAGGTCCAGGACTCAAACAACTGTCGACTACATGAGAGTCCAGCAATACAGACCTTATGCCATCTGCTAGTACCCCTAAGGCCTTTTTTTCTATGTGTTTCTTGCCTAGGCTCTTTGAAAGAGAAATTCCTAGTGTATAATTGACTTTTATCAGTAATTTAGTTTCCCTCCTTCAATGAGAGAGGCAGAGACAGACGGGACTCTCGGTCTTTTTTTTTTTTTTTTTTTTTTTTTAAGAATTATTGTATTTATTTGTTTGTTTTAATTTGACCAGAGAGGGACAGAGAGAGAGAGAGAGAGAAGGAAAGTGAGAAAGTAAGCTATCAGGTCCGGGACTTGAACTGCAGTTGGCCATGTGGGAGTACAGTGCCCTTAACTACCATGCCACCTGCTGGCCCTGGGTCTGTTTTTTTTTTTTTTTTTTTTTTTTTTAAGAGAGATTTTTGCTATAGGGTGCTTACCAGAGAGACAGACAAAAAGTAAGAAATCACCCCCCCCCCCCCCCAGGGGGGATAGCCAAGTCCCAATCCCTTATGCTCCATTCTCTTCTTGGGATTTTGGGCACACATGCACATGTGCCCAGCATGAGTTTAAGCCACCAGGTCTGGGACCCAGAACTGTGGGCGACTATGTGCCCCAATATAACCATTACATCATCTGCTGGTTCCTTGGCAGGGTCTTTACAGTGTAATTTCCTTGCCTATCCTCAGGCAGCCTGAATCATGGGCACATCTGACTGGTGTATTCAAGGAGAACTCCAGACATGAATTTGGAGGCAGCTTATGAGGGTCAGCCTCACAGAGTATCAAGTTTTACTGCTATATCACTGTCTGGTCCCATCACTGGTTTTTTGTCTGTTTTCAGTTTTTTAAAAAATTAAGTACTTTATTATACTTTAAACATACAGAAAATAGAAAAAAGTAGTTCAATGAGTATACATACACACACACACACACACACACACAAGTTAGATTCATTAACATTGTGCCAACACATGCTGTTCACACACACATTTTGAAAACCATTTTAAAATGATTTTATTTCATTCCCAAATGCAAATTACATAACATTTCCCCTATAAACTACAATACCTTTATCACAGCTCATAAAAATAGAAAAATTATCTAGTATCATTTAAAATCTAGTCCACATTCAATTTCCTTAATGCTCCCCTCCAGGTCTTCTACCAAAAGATTTTCAAACCAGGATCCAATCAAGAATCACTCATTGCATTTGGCTATTATATCTAGTAAGTAACTTTTAATCTAGAATAGTTACCCACCCATCTCATTTTTTTCCCCCTGAGATTGGTATTTTGAAGAAACAGTCTATCTTTTACAACGTTCCACATTTGGGACCTGATTGTTTCTTTAGTGGTGTCATTTAACTTGTTGCTCTATCTCTGATACATCTTGCAAATGGGAAATTAAATCTAAACTGACTAAATTCCAGGTAAACTTTTTTTATCTGAACACATATTTCATATTGCATCATAAAACAAAAAGTGCACATGGCTGTCTGTGAATACTAGTGATGCGGAGTGAAATCAGATCCTAAGAATCTATTATAAAAATGTTTTTTTCCACACAGCCAACCAGCAAGAATTCTAGTAGGGAAGCATATCTTTTATCTAACAGTTTTGGCATCTTTAACACTCTTTAATATGGCTTATATGAACTTTTCAACTTTTTAACATTTCATTTATTAAATTTTCTAAAACATCTGTTCTCCACAAACCATAAAATTTATACAAAAATGAGGTTCAATTTCGTAATGTAGGCAGACTTACTCCTTAACTGAAATGTAAACACTTTCCTTCTTTATGATTTTGTTTGAAGCCCATATAATAGCCAGTATGATAGCCACTCCTGTATCAAGATATTAACATGCTTCCCAAAGCATCAGAACCATCAAGGGAATCTGGACATATGGGAGGTGGTGGGGGAATTATTGGTGGTCCAAAAGGAAATGGAGGCAGCCAGCATGACAGGAAGTTGGGAGGAGGTGGTGGTGGTGGTGGTGGGCCACTGAATTTTAGAACCACCTTTCCTGGTCCCAGTCCTGACCCTGGCATAGGGGGTGGTGGAGGGAGAAAAGAATTCCATGGAGTAGCTTTTGACTTGGTGTTATTTGGTTTATTTCCAGGAGATGTGGAGGAGTTCTCACTTTCATCTGTGGAAACTTGACTTTCATTTTCATTCTATTGAGCATTCCTCTGTATATTATTAACTACTTCAGAGACTGGTGAGAGTAGATCAGACAGGTTTTGTTTCTCCTTATTTCCATATCTGGTATAAACCACAACAAAGATTTCTCTCTTAAAATCAACTAAAGCAACGGTAGCTGGGTAAATGCAGCCATCTTCTGACCAAACAGCAGAACATTGGTCACCAACTTTCCACTTTTTGTTTTCTTTTTTTTTTTTTTTAAATAATTATTTATTTTATTTTATTCATTCATTCATTTATTTTTTAGTTTTACCAGAGAGAGAGAGAGAGAGAGAGGGTGAGAGTGAGAGAGAGAGGAAGTGAGAAAGCAAGCCACCAGATTCAGGACTTGAACCCTGGTCGGCCATGTGGGAGTATCCAGCGCCTTAATCACCACGCCACCTGCTGGTCCCAACTTTCCACTTTTTCAAGGGAGTTGTGGTATTCTTTTTCTGGCACTTATTCTTCTTAGCAGGTTTTCTTTTAGGCATGCCTTTTGGTTTATCTGACGTTTCACAAATGTCACCATTCTTTAGAGCATGCTTAAATGAAGCCACAGCTTTTTGGAAGCTTTTATCAATGCTGTATCGTCCCATGACGGAACAGCGCTGAGTCCTACTCCAGGACGCTGCCGCCGCCGCCCATTGCCATGGCAAGCCTACTGAGAGAAGCCCGGCATGCGGATCTCACTGTTCTTTGTTTTTTTTAAACTTTTAAAATAGAAAAATGCCAGGACCAGCAGTTAGCAAAATGTCTGTGTCGCTGAACTCCCATGTAGTCGACCGCGGCTCGAGTCCCGGATCCAGTGATTTAAACTCACGCTGGGCGCGTGTGCGTGCGTGCCCGCCCAAGGTCCCGAGAGGAGAATGGAGAAGAAGGGATTGCTGCGTGGCCATCCCTCCTGGGGGGTAATTTTTTGCTTTCTGTCTCTCTGTCTCTCTCTCTCTCTCTCTGTGTCTGGTGAGCACATGCGCCCTATAGCAAAAACCTCTTCAAAAAAAAAAAATAGAAAAATGCCTTAAATTATTTATTTATTTATTTTTAGAATTATTTTATGTAGTATTTATTTATTTATTTATTAATTATTTTAATTTGACCAGAGAGCAAGAGAGTGAGAGAGAGGGGAAGTAAGAAAGCAAGCCATGGGGTCTAGAACTTGAACCACAGCTGACTATGAGGGAGTCCAGCACCTCAACAATCATGCCACCTACTGGCCCCTGAAATAAGTAATTCTTAAAAAAAAAAAAAGGTATACAATTTTTTTAGTTAAAAAATTCTTCCTTTTATTTTGAAGTAATATCAGATGTACAATTTTTTTTTTTTTGCAGAAAATAGCAGAATTCCTGCATACCTTATACCTAATTTCTTGATATATTAACATCTCATATAACCCTAAGCTAACAAAGCCAGTTATACTTTATATTGAAATAGTACTATGAGCTATTTTTATGGATCTTATGTGAAGATTGCTGCTTGTCTTACTAATGCCCTTTTTCCAGCCCAGGATTTTATTTTGTACTTCAAGGTCATGTCTCCTTAGGGTCCTGTAGTTGGGCATTGTCTCCCTTTGGAACTTTGGGAGAGCTCCAGGCAGTTATTTTGTAGAATAACCATCAGAATAAATAGAAAGGAAGGAAGGAAGCAAACCCATCATTATAACTTTGTTGAGTATTTCCTCATGATTCAGTTTCTGTTGTGCATTTTCGGCAAGAATGCTATTAAAGTGATAATGTTCATTCCCTGTTCAGTTAGTCATCACACAAGGGCATGTGGTATGGATGTGTCTAACTACTGGTGATGCTAACTTGATCACTTAGTTTTTGTGGTCAAGAAACCTGGTACCTGCCAGGTTTCTCAAGATAGAAAAGTTACTATTTCTCTTTTGTCTTTTTCTTTTATTTTTCTGCCTTTTTTTTCTTTCATTTATTTATTTTTACATTTTTCCACAGACATTTACTTTACATAGCAAAAAATTTTAGCTCATACTCCATAATTCTTGATAGTTTACAAACAACTTTCAAAATTTCAAAATACTGAATTTTAAAGATAATGTTCAAAATATGTCTTATAATTTTGTATAATTTTATAACTATAACAACAGAAGCAGTATGGTTTCAAATATATACACATATATATATATTTTAGAGTGCAGAAACTTGTTATATATTAAGTGGGGACATACAATGCCTCTACTTCATAGCATGGCTTGCTTCACTCAGCAGTAAGTCTTCCATATTCATCCACTTCCTTTCAAAAGCCAGGGTTTTGTTGTTTTTTATAGATGAATAGTATGCCATTGAGTATATGTGACACAGTTTTTCTAACCATTCATCAGTTCGTGGGCATTTAGGTTGTTTCCATGACTTAGCAATCGTGAAAAGTGCCGCAATAAACATCGATGTGCAAGCACTTTTTCGATTAAGTATTCTTCTGTCCTTCGGGTAGATACCAAGGAGTGGGATTGCTGGATCATATGGTAGTTCTGTTTGTAGATTTTGGAGGAATCTCCAAATTGTTCTCCACAGTGGTTGGACCAATTTACAATCCCACCAGCAGTGTAAGAGAGTTCCCTTTTCACCACACCCCCTCCAGCACTTATCATTTTTTGCTTTTTTAATCTTAGACATTCTGACTGGGGTTAGGTGATATCTCATTGTTGTTTTGATCTGCATTTCTCTTACAATGAGGGATGTTGAACATTTTTTCATATGCCTTTTAGCTATTCGTATGTCATCTTTAGAGAGTGGTTTTTTCAACTCATTCTCCCATCTTTTAATAGGATTGATTGTCTTTTTCTGGAACAGCTGCTTGAGTTCCTTGTGAATTCTGGTTATCAGTCCCTTGTCTGATGCATAGTTTACAAAAATATTTTCCCATTCTGAGGGCTGTCTGTTCACACTAATCACTGTGTCTTTTGCCATGCAGAAACTTCTTAGTCTGATGTAATCCCACTTGTCTATTTTAGGGATCATAGACTGTGCGTTGGGAGTCTTATTTAAAAAGTTTTTCCCTACCCCAATGTCTCCCAGATTTTCCCTGGTGTTTTCCAGGAGCAGTTTTATAGTTTGAGGTCTTAGATTTAGATCTTTGATCCACCTTGACTTTATTTTTGTCAGAGGTGAGAGGTAGGGGTTCAGATTCATCTTTCTGCAAGTGGAGATCCAGTTTTGCCAGCACCATTTGCTGAAGAGGTTTTCCTTTTCCCACTGAATTGACTGGTACCCCTTGTCAAAAACAGTTGGCTGTATGTTTGAGCATTCATTTCTGGGGACTCTGTTCTGTTCCATTGGTCCACCTGTCTGTTCCTGTGCCATTACCATACTGTTTTGATTACCACAGCTTTGTAGTATATTTTTGGGTCAGGGAGTGAGATGCCACCCACTCCATTCTTCTTGTGCAGAAATGCTTTGGCAATACGGGGTCTTTTATGATTCCAGACAAACTTTATGATTGTCTTTCCTAGATCTGTGAAGAATGTGTCTGGTACTTTGATTGGCATTGCATTAAATAGGTAGATTAATTTGGGTAAAATTGCCATTTTGATTATATTAATTCTTCCAATCCAGGAACATGGGATGTCCTTCCACTTTTTTGTGTCATTTTCAATTTCTTTTTTTATCTTCTCATAGTTTTCCTTGTGGAGGTCTTTAACTTCTTTAGTTAGATTTATCCCTAAGTACCTTATACTTTTTGTGGCTATGGTAAATGGAACAACTTTTTTCAGCTCTATCTCAGTCTGCCTGTTGTTCGTATACAGAAATGCTATAGATTTCTGGATATTAATTTTGTATCCTGCAACGTTACTGTATTCATGTATTACTTCCAGAAATTTTTTTATGGAAACCATTGGGTCTTCTATGTACAATCATGTCATCTGCAAATAGAGAGAGTTTCACCTCTTCTTTTCCTATTTGAATGCCTTTTTTTTTTCCTCTTTTCTGATTGCAATGACCAAGACTTCTAGCACTATATTGAAGAGGAGTGGAGAAAGTGGACATCCTTGTCTTGTACCCGTTTTTAGTGGAAAAGCTTTCAGCTTTTCTCCATTGAGGATGATGTTCGCTATGGGTTTTTCATAGATAGCTTTTATTGTGTTGAGAAATGACCCTTCTATGCCGATTTTGCTGAGAGTCTTGATCATGAAGGGATGTTGTATCTTATCAAATGCTTTTTCTGCATCAATTGATACGACTATGTGGTTTTTATCTTTCTTCCTATTAATATGGTGTATTACATTTATGGTTTTGCGTATGTTGAACCAACCTTGCATTCCTGGGATAAAGCCTACCTGATCGTGATGTATAATCTTTTTGATAAGTTGTTGTATACGATTTGCTAGTACCTTGTTGAGAATCTTCGCGTCTATATTCATCAAGGATATTGGTCTATAGTTTTCCTTCTTTGTCCTGTCCTTATTTGTTTTAAGGATAAGGGTGATAGAGGCTTCATAGAATGACTTAGGGAGCGAGTCACCCTTTTGGATATTTAGAAATAACTTGAGCAGAATGGGGGTTAACTCTTCTTTGAAAGTTTTGTAGAATTCAGAGGTGAATCCATCAGGGCCAGGGCTTTTCTTTGTTGGGAGGTGATTTATAACTGATTTGATCTCCTGGCTTGTTATGGACCTATTCAGACTTTCTATATCCTCCTGGCTCAATCTAGGTAGATTATACATGTCCAGGAATTTGTCCATCTCATCCAAATTATCTTGTTTCTTGGCATACAGATGTTCATAGTACCCTCTAATAATGTTTTTTATTTCTACTATGTCTGTTGTTATTTTGCCTGCTTCATTGCAGATCTGATTCACCTGGTTCTTTTCTCTCTTCTTCTTAATAAGTCTCGCTAGTGGAGTATCAATTTTGTTTATCTTTTCAGAGAACCAGCTTTTACTTTCATTTATTTTCTGTATAGTTCGTTTATTTTCTATTTCATTTATTTCTGCTCGTATCTTTATTATTTCCTTTCTCTGGAGTTTTTTGGATCTTTTTGCTGTTGCTTTTCCAATTCTGTGAGGCATGATGTTAGGTGATCCATTTGCCTTCTTTCCATGTTCTTCTTATGTGCACTAATTGCTATGAACTTCCCTCTTATGACTGCTTTAGCAGTGTCCCAAAGATTATGGAAACTCGTGTCTTCATTGTCACTGGCTTCCATGAACCTTTTGATTTCAGTCTTTATTTCTTCAGTAGTTGTGGAGTCATTCAGGAGTAGGTTATTAAGTTTCCATGTATTTGACTATTTTTGAGAATTTCTCTTGAAATTAAACTCAAGTTTAATTCCATCATGGTCGGTGAAGATGCTGGGTATAGTTTCTATGCTTTTGAATCTGTAGAGGCTTGCTTTGTGCCCAATAATGTGGTCAATCTTCGAGAATGTTCCATGTGGCGGCGAGAAAAAAGTGTATCTCGAGGTTTTAGCATGGAAAGTTCTATAGATGTCTGTTAAGTCCATTTGATTTATGATATCATTTAGATCTTTTATCTCTTTACCTATTTTTTGTCTAGATGATCTATCCAGGGGGGATAGTGCAGTGTTGAGGTCTCCAACAATTAGTGTGTTGCAGTCTATCTCCCTTTTTAGATCTAGCAGTCTTTCCTTCACATATTTGGGTGCTCTTGTGTTAGGCGCATAGATATTAATAAGCGTTATATCTTCTTGATCGATTGATCCTTTTACTACAATATAGTGCCCTTCTTTGTCTCTTCGAACAGTTTTTGTTTTAAAACCTATTTTGTCAGAGATTAGTATTGCGACTCCAGCTCTTTTTTGGTTTTTTTGGTTCCCATTTGCATGGAAAATCTTTTTCCAACCCTTCACTTTCAGTCTATGTATATCTTTATCCATGAAGTGAGTTTCCTGTAGGCAACAGATAGAGGGTTTTTGTTTTTTAACCCATTCAGCCAGTCTGTGTGTCTTGATTGGAGAATTTAATCCATTAACATTCAATGTTATTATCGATGTTAATGGATCTGTCCCGATGTTTAAGTTGGCCATTGTCTTAGTTGCCTTTTACTCTTTTGTTTCTGGCTGTTACTTCTTTAGTTTTCCTGGAACAGTACTTTCTTCAGGGTTTCATGGAGAGCTGGTCTGGTGCTGGCAAATTCTTTCAGGTTTTGTTTGTCTGAGAAGATTTTAATCTTTTTTTTCCCATATGAAGGATAATCTTGCAGGATACAATAATCTTGGTTGAAATTGTGTCTCTCTTAACACTTTCAGTACATCTTCCCATTCTTTCCTTGCTTGCATTGTTTCCGTTGAGAAGTCCGGTGTTAGCCTGATGGGGTGACCTTTGTAAGTCACTTGTTGTTTCCCTCTTGCTGGTTTTAGTATCTTATCTTTATCTGTGGTCTTAGCCAGTCTGGCTATGATATGCCTTGGGGAAGATCTTCTTGGGTTGATTCTGTTTGGTGTCCTTTGTATTTCTTGGGTCTGGATGTTTGAGTGCCTCTCTATGCTTGGGAAATTTTCTTCCAAGATTTCATGGAATAGGTTTTTCATGCTCTTATTAGTTTCTTCACCTTCTGGGATACCAATTATTCGGATGTTAGGACGTCTAATGGAATCTAGTAATTCTCATATGTTATCTTCATGTTTTTTTGTTATTTTCTCTATCTTTTTGGTGGTTTTCTCTAGGTCAGAAGTTTTATCTTCTACATCAGAGATTTGACCTTCAGCATGGTCTAATCGACTTTTAATACTTTCGAGAGAGTTTTGATTTCCTGTATTTCAGACTTCACCTCTAATAGTTCCGTCTTATTCTTCCTTAGCATTTCCTCCTTCATATCGTTGAAGGACTTTCTCATCTCCTGTAGTTCATTGTCTCTTTTCTGTTCCAGCTCATAAATACTTGTTCAACATGAATGTTCTAAACTCTATCTTGGACATTTTGGTAACATCCTCTATTTTTTCAAGAAAAGGAAGAGAGTTACTGCGTTCCTTTGATGGAGACATATTTCCTGCTTTATTCAGGCCTGAGGTTCTTCTACTTCTAACCATTGGGAGATGTGTTCCCTTTGAAAAAACTTTTAGGAGAACGTTTCTTCAAATAGGAGCAAGTGTGTTTCCTTTCTGATGTGGAATGGAGACAGCCAAAGTCTCTCTTCAATTGTGTTTAGTAATGTAATCCAAGAAAAAGTATTCTCTCCAGGTGTCCAAAGAAATGTATCTCCTTCTTCTTAGGTGGTTCAGTGAAATGGAGGATTCTAGAGAGTCTTAAAATGCTAGAATATTTCAGAATTGTAATTCTAGACCTATCTAGACAGCCAGGGATGGTGAAGATAAAGGAAGTGAGGACTGAATAAGTGGGAAGAAAATAATACGTAGAATAAAGAAAAAGTCGCGCGCATGAGATTTCGCCAAGGGTCGAAAGCTGGGAGTGTGGTGTGGTGGAACTGAGGGTGTTCCTATGTGTTAATCAGAAGAGAGAAATTTACAAATGAAAGACGTGGGTAAGGGGACAGAAAAAGAAAGGGAAAAAAAAAAGTGTACCTGGCTGAAAGAGGGGTGTCTGGCTTGGGGGTCCCAGGGCTGAAGCTACTGGGGGCAGTCCTTCCTCGAAGATCCTGGCCCAGGGGTCGAAAGCTGGGAGTGTCACTATTTCTCTTTTGTAGGTAACATATGTTGTGTAGAGATATTTAGAGATTGCGAGTACCTTGTTTCTCATCCTTCTCTCCTACATTAATTTTAGCTCTCATTCTTAGCTCCCATTTGTGATTCTTGCCTGAACAGTCACTGCCATAGTGTTGACCAAATGATGACTTTGTTTCCATCATTCTAGCTACACATACTACTGCAAGGAGGAAGTATTTCTTCTCTCCAGTTTATTTATATTCAGTTGTTTATATATCTCAGTATGGATTCATACTAGGTTCAATATGAATATTTATTTTATTCTGTGGGTTATGTTCCACCACATCAATGTTTATCTTGTTGCTGAAACACATGAAAGTGTCTATCTGGAGCTCCTTTAACTTGGCTGTGTGTCCTCTCAGTACTCCTTTATTTTATTTTTTTACTTTTTATTTATTTTTTTGGAGAGGTTTTTGCTATAGGGCGTGTGTACTCGCCAGACAGACAGAAAGCGAGAAATCACCCTCAGGGGGGATGGCCATGACGCAATCCCTTCTCCTCCATTCTCCTCTCAGGATCTTGGACACGCACTCACACACGCCTGGCATGAGTTTTAAGCCATTGGGTCCGGTATGCGAACCACGGTCGACTACATGGGAGTCCAGCAACATAGCCATTACGCTAACTGCTGGTCTCAGTATTCCTTTATTTTCTGAGCATTTCCTTTCTGGCACCAAGACTTCCCAGGTTTTGCTGTAGCCCTGGAATAGATAATTTCCTCAAGGATTTCTGGTTCCTTTTAGTGGAGATTGGTCTTTAGAAACCAAGATCTGGGTGTTTGGTGTGCTTGTTGCTAATGGGGTATCATTGCTTCTAGGCTATTTGAACAGACTGAGCCAGGAAATGGAAGTGTGGGTATGGGTGCATCTATATATCTTTTTTTTTTTTTTTTTTTTTGAGAGGTTTTTGCTATAGGGCGCGTGCGCTCGCCAGATAGAGAGAGACAGAGAGACAGAAAGCGAAAAATCACCCCCCAGGGGGGATGGCCACACCGCAATCCCTTCTTCTCCATTCTCCTCTTGGGATCTTGGGCACGCACGCACACGCGCCCGGTGTGAGTTTTAAGCCACCGGGTTTGGGACACGAACCACGGTCGACTACATGGGAATCCAGCAACATAGTCATTACACTAACTGCTGGTCCCTATATATCCGTTTCTTAAATCTATGTCTCTATATATTAAAAACCTTGAGTTCATATTGATAGCTTCAATTCTAAGCCAACATGACTTAGAATCAATATGACTGTTCACTATGGCTTTTCCCATTTATTTAATTATTTATTTATTTAGAGAGGTTTTTGCTACAGGGCATGTGCATTCACCAGAAAGGCAGAGAGAGACAGACAGAAAGTGAGAAATCACCCCCTAGGGGAGATGGCCATGCCGTAATCCCTTCTCCTCCATACTCCTCTCAAGATCTTGGGCCTGCACGCACACATTCCCAGCATGAGTTTAAGCCCCTGGATCCGGGACTTGAACCGTGGTTGACTACATGGGAGTCCAGCAACATAGATATTACGCCAACCACTGGGTCCCTCCCTTTATTTTTTAAAGAAATATTAATTATTTTAATTCCATTTGTTGTTGTTGTTGTTATTATTATTTAATCCGACCAGAGAGAGAGAGAGAGAAAGGGGAAGTGAGAATGCAAGCCACCAGGTCCAGGACTCAAACTGCAGTCAGCCATGTGGGAATCCAGTGCCCACTACCACGCCACCTGCCGGCCTATCCCTTTATTTATTTTGAGCTACTTTTATTGACAGTGAGAAACCTGGCTATGATATTTACAATATATTTAAATGGTATATTTATATTCTCCTAAAATACAGATTAGTTTCAGAATTGCTAACCCTCACCCTTGTGGAAAAATAAATTTGCTAATGAGTGAAATATTTTTATAATGTTCTTTTTGTCTTTAGCATAAGTTCAAAATAATTGTCTTCCAAAGTTAGTTAGTTAGTTATCTTAGGGACCAGCAGTTAACATAATGGCTATGTCGCTGGACTCCCACGTAGTCGACCGCAATTTGAGTCCTGGACCCAGTGGCTTAAACTCACTCCGGGTGCATGTGCATGCGAGCCCAAGATCCCGAGAGGAGAAAGGAGGAGAAGGCCATCCCCTCTGGAGGGGTGATTTCTTGCTTTCTGTCTCTCTCTTCCTCTCTGTCTTTCTGGTGAGCACACAGTGCCCTATAGTAAAAACCTCTCCAAAAAGAAATTAGTTATCTTATTCCTCACCTCATCATTGTTATTTTGTTCATTTTTGACACCATTTTTGTTTTACTGTTTGTATTGTGCTTTGGTTCCTCTTGCATCCTGATTGAGTTTATTTATGTATTTTTTGACTAATTGAAACATTATAGTGGTTCTGAAAAGCAGATACACTTAGAGTGTCATTTCTTTCTCATTCCTACTACACCATTCCTATTCCCCTTTCTTTCCAGCCCATTCATACCCTCCTTTGTAGATGAACAGCTTTTTAGTTTCTAGTTTATCCTTCTGTGGGTGCATACCCAAATATCCTAACAGGATGGAAGAATGGAGAAGGAGGGATTATGGCATGACCATACCCATTGTGGGAGTGCTTTCTCTTTCTTGCTCTCTCTTTGTCTCTGTCAAGCACTTTGGCCCTCTGGGGAAAAAAATTCAGTAACCGAAGCTGTAAGTAGCTGTTCTGCATCCAAGCTTTGTTGCCTGCATGCAGGCAGAGTAGATTGAGTGTAGTTCTTTTATTTTTTAAATTTGTGATAGAGTACATATGTATGCAGATGAGAGAGGAAACATGCTCCACAGGGTTTGGTCACATTGCAATCCCCTTCCTCCACTCCTCCATCCTGTCAGATCTCAAGTATTGCTCCTGTGCCTAGCCTGTCAGGCCAGGGACTTGAACTGTGGTTACATTTGTCCATGTGGGATACAGTTACCTTTTTTTTTTCTTTCAAGAATTATTTATTTATTATTATTGTTGTTATTATTTTTCACATGAATTTTGCCAAAGACAGAAAGAGAGAGGGAGAGTGAGAAAGCAAGCCGCCAGGTCGGGGACTTGAACTGTGGGCAGCCATGTGGGAATTCCAGCACCTTAACCACCATGCCACCTGCTCGCCCCATGATACAGTTACCTTTTAAGCAACACATTATACCACACCTTGGAACTTGCTCCAGATTTAGTGTAGTTCATAAGGGTCCTGGGATTTGGGGAATGGAAATGAGCATTTGTTTTAACTAATGTTTTAAAGTCATCAGCTACACTAATCTCTAGCAAGAGTCAACCTGTCATTGGAAGCCAGGCATTGACTTTTCCTCTCTAGTTATGACAGTCTTAGATGGTATATTTTTAGGATATAAAGTTGTTTCTTCTACATTGAAAATCTGTAATTAGTGTAGCCACTTTCATCAATGATCTTAGCTAGATTGTCTGGATGACTTGATGTAGTTTATACATCAGCACTTGTTTCACCTGACACATTTATGTTATGGGGATGGCTTCTTCCCTTAAACTTCATGAAGCAGTTTCTGCTGGCTTCATTCATAGTTCTCTTCCTCAGCTTCCTCACCTCTCTCAGACATCATAGATTGGGTTTACTCTGGATTAGGTTTTGGCTTAAGAAAAAGTTGAGGCTGTTTTGATCTTTTATTCACACTGCTAAAACTTTCTCCATGTCAGCAATAAGGCTGTTTCACTTTGAACCATTTATGTGTTCTCTGGAGTTGCATCTTTTTTTTTTTAAGCTTTAATTTACTTTTTTTTTTTTTGAGAGGTTTTCGCTATAGGGCGCGTGTGCTCACCAGACAGACAGAGAGACAGAGAGGCAGAAAGCGAGAAATCACCCCGCAGGGGGGATGGCCACGCCGCAATCCCTTCTCCTCCATTCTCCTCTCGGGATCTTGGGCACGCATGCACATGTGCTCGGCGTGAGTTTTAAGCCACTGGGTCCAGGGTGCGAACCGCGGTTGACTACGTGGGAGTCCAGCGACATAGCCATTACGCTAACTGCTGGCCCCTAATTTACATTTTTAATAGCATATGTGCTTACCTGAGAGAAAAAGAGAAAAAGAAAGCAACCTCCGTGGGGAATAGTCATGCCTTAGTCCCTTCTTCTCCATTTTTCCTCCTTTCAGGATCTTGGTCATGCGTACACATGTGCCTGGCATGTTTTTCAAGCTGTCAAGTCTAGGACTTGAACTATGAAGTTGTCCATGTGGGATCTAGTGCCTTATCCATCGTGCCACCAGTTTTTTTTTTTTTTTTTTTTTGGGGGGGGGGGGGGAGGGGGAGAGGTTTTTTTTCGCTATAGGGCGCGTGCACTCGCCAGACAGACAGAGAGAGACATAGAGACAGAAAGCGAGAAATCACCCCCCAGGGGGGATGGTCACACCGCAATCCCTTCTCCTCCATTCTCCTCTCGGGATCTTGGGCACGCACACACACGTGCCCGGCGTGAGTTATAAGCCACCGGGTCCGAGACACGAACCGCGGTCGACTACGTGGGAGTCCAGCGACATAGCCATTACGCTAACTGCTGGTTCCCTCTAACTGCTGGTTCCCTCGTGCCACCAGTTTGCCCCCACTTTTTATTTTCTTCAGGAGCTTTTCCTTTATATTCACAACTTGGCTAGTTCCGTAAGAGGCCTCGCTTTCAGCCCATCCCAGCCTTCCACATCTAAGTTTAATCATTTGTACCTTTGAATTTAAAGTGAGATGAGGGGATTAGCAGGTGGCATAATGGTTATGTCATTGGACTCACATGTAGTCAACCCTGATTTGAGTCCTGGTGCTGGCAGCTTAAAACTCATGCCAGGTTTGTGTACATGTGTACGTGCATGCATGTGGCCAAAATCCCAAGAGGAGAGTGGAGGAGAAGGGATTGCTGTGTGGGCATCCCCCCGGGGGGGGGGGGGGGAGGGATGATTTCTCACTTTCTGTCTCTGATGAGTGCATGCACCCTCTCTAAAAAAAAAAATGTGGGATGGGGCTAAAAGGTGGCAAAATGGTAAAACAAAATGCTCTGCAAGGCAATTCCCCATGGAAAGGTTCCTGGTTTGTGTCTGGAGACTTCCATGAGTATGCCAGGCACATGCACGCCCGTGATGTGGGACTGGCTGAGTTGGGGATAGATTGCAGTGGCCAATTGAGGGTACTGTTTATCAGTCTCTCTCTTTTCACTCACGAAGGGAAGGAAGGAAAAGAAAGAGAGGAAGGCAGGAACGAACTTAAAAAGTGAGAGCTGTGTCTTCCTTTCATTTGACCACTTCCAGATAGTTGTAGGATTATTTTAAATAAATAAAAGTTTTAAAAGTTTATTGATAGAAAGGGAGTGAGAGAGACAGTAATAGGTACCATTGACAGTGTCTACCGGGCTTTGATTCTTCCCCAAGCCACCCAGCCAGCCAGGATTAGGACAAGTGTGGGTACTCTTGGCATGTTCAGGTCACCCACATGTTCATGTGTTTCTGGTGTTGCATAGCAGTGTCCTACTGCCTGACTCTCTCTCGCCGGGTCTGTAGTACGGTTATTAATTGGCTTAATTTCAATATTATGTCTCAGAGAAAGGGTGACCCAATGAGAAGGGATAGTGGTGAGGAGCAGCTGGTTGGTAGAGCTGTCAGATCGCACATTTATCAATTAAATTTGCCATTGTAGATGGTGTAATGTGTGGCACCCCCAAACAATTGTGATAATAACAAAGTTAACCAGTCACATATTTTCATAACATATAATGAAAGAGTTTGAAATATAAGCATTATTTTATTTTATTTTTTTGGAGAGGTTTTTGCTAGAGGGTGCATGCGCTCGCCAGCCAGACAGAGAGAGACAGAGAGGCAGAAAGTGAGAAATCATCCCTCACGGGGGATGGCCACACTGCAATCCCTTCTCCATTCTCCTCTCGGGATCCTGGGCACACAGGCGTATGCGCCCAGCGTGAGTTTTAAGCCACCGGATCCGGGACACGAACCGCGGTCGACTGCATGGGAATCCAGCGACATAGCCATTACGCTAACTGCTGGTCCCAAATGTAAGCATTATTAAAACTCAATGTAAAGAAACAGTCCAACTGAAAAAGTACACATTTCTGAACAGACATCTCATCAAAGACGATGTACAGGTGGCAAATATGTATATGAGATATTTAACATCATTTGTCACTAAGGCAGTGAAAATTAAAACAATAACAAGGTGCTAATATATCCCTGTTAGAATATCCACAATCCAAATCCTGGCAGCACCAGATGTTGGTAGCAATGTGAAGCATCAGCAACTCTCTTCCATTACTCATAGGGTTGCAAAATGCTGAAGCCACTTTGGAAGACAGTTTGGCAGTTTCTTCCTAAGCTAAGGGTAGTTTTACCATGAGGTCTAGTAATCGTGCACTTTGGTACTTACCAACTGATTTGAATACTTTTATCTGCACAGAAACCTGCACGGAGATGTTTATGGCTGCTATATTCATTATTACCAAGTCTAGCAGCAAACAAGATGCACTTCCATGGGTAAAAGAGTAGACAAACTGATACATCCAAGCATTGGAATATAACTTGGCACTAAAAAGAGATTAGCAAGCCAGCCAGTGGCATGGTGGTTGAGGTGGATGGATCCCATATAGCGAGCTGTGCTGTTCAAGTCCTGGACCTGGCAGTTTGAGAAACACACCAGGCATATATACATGTGTTCCCAAAATCCTGAATGGAGGAGAAGGGATTGCAGCATGACCGTTCCCCATGGGGGTTGCTTTCTCTCTTCCCTCTCCCTCTGTCCGGCAAATGCAGTGCCCTCCGACAAATTATTTTATTAAAAAATACTTTCTTAAGAATTATTGATTTAATTTTATTATTTATTTATTTTAAATTTGACCAGAGAGAGACAAAGAGGGAAAGTGAGAAACCAAGCCACCAGGTCCAGAATTTGAACCACAGTTGACCATGTGGGAGTCCAGCTTCTTAACCACCACACCACCTGCTGGACCCCTCTGACAAATTATAAAAAGAGAGAGAGAGAGAAAGAAATGAGCTAGGTTGAAACCCTAGCCCCACTACAAATGTATTTGGAGATAGAGCTGGATGGAGGGTTTTTTTTTGGGGGGGGGGTTTGCTTTAGGGCACGTGAGCTTGCCAGAAAGAGAGACAGAGAGATAGAAAGCGAGAAATCAACCCCCAGGGGGGATGGCCACGCCTCGATCCCTTTTCCATTCTCCTCTTGGGATCTTGGGCACGCACGTGCGCACTCCTGGCGTGAGTTAAGGCCACTGTGTCTGTATGTCTCTCTCTGGTCAAATTAAAATAAATGAATGAATAATTAAATAATTCTTAAAAAGAAAAAGAAAAAACCCTCACATTGGGCATGTGTACATGTGGGCCCAAGATCCTGAGAGGAGAATGGAGGAGAAGGGATTACAGTGTGGCCGTGCCCCCTGGGGGTGTGTCGTTGCTTGCTTTCTCTCTGTCTGTCTAGAGGATACACATGCCCCATAGCAAAAATCTCCCTAAAAAGAAAAACTAGTAATTTTTAAGTGTCAGGCCACTTGCCTGCACTTCCTTAGTGTTGCAGCAGGTGGGAAGCCTTTTGGCAGACCCTGTGGCCAAGCCCAAAGCTGCCCTCCTCATCACCTACTATCTTCTCCTGGGACGCTGGAGAAAGCCCGTTCTGCATAAATGTGAGGGATTTTATGAATTCCCCTTGTTATGGTTGCCTGTGTTGAGTGAGTGGGGTGGTGGTTCAGCATGCTTCTGAGGCCGAGAATTGTTGTGCCAGGTGAGAGAAGGGAGGTGTGGGCCATCCTGGTTTCTGCTCTAGTGTCTGATGGCATGAGTTCTAAATGGGCTGAATTGATTACTTTTATTAATGTGGTTAACTTTCAAAGGAAAATTTATTAGATGGAAAATTGACTAATTTTCAAGTGTTGTGTTAAAAAGCCTTTATTTTATGGCCAGCAGGTGGTGTAGTGGTTAAAGCGCTGGATTTCCACATGACTGACTGCAGTTTGAGTCCTAGACCTGGTGGCTTGAAAGTCATGCTGGGCAGGACCAGCAGATGGTCTAATGACCACCGTTGCTAGACTCCCAGTAGTCTACTGCGGTTCAAGTCCCGGACCCGGTGGTTTAAACTCACACTGGGCACGTGTGCGTGCGTGCCCAAGATCTCAAGAGGAGAATGGAGGAGAAGGGATTGCAGCATGACCATCCTTCCTGGGGGTGATTTCTTGGTTTCTGTCTCTCTTGTCTTTCTCTGTCTTTCTGAAAAGCTCATGTGCCCTATAGCAAAAACCTCTCAAAAAAAAAAAGAAAAAGAAAGTCATGCTGGGCGTATGTGCATGCATGCCCAAAATATTGAGAGGAGAGTGGAGGAGATGGGATTCTGGAGTGGCCATCCTTTCAGGGGGTGATTTCTCATTTTTCTTCTCACATCTCTCTCTCTGGCAGGTGCATGTGCCCTATGGCATAGAAAAAAGAAAAAAAAAACCCTTTATTTTAGACATTTGGTACAGCATTTACCCTGGATCAGGCAGTAAGCATATCTGGTTTTTGTTATTGCAAGAGAGATCTAAGTCCTAAGTCACAGGCACACCTGGGAAAACAGCCTCCAGTGGAATCTATAAAATCCACCCTTACGTACACAATTTTCACCCTGTTACTTACAAAATCTATGTGAAAAAGTACATCAGAGTGCTTACATGTAGCATAACAAATTAACACAGGAAACTCCAAATCTTCTTCAAGTCCAGAACTAAGATGAGGCTGGACCAAGCACCACCTCCATCCCATCCCTGATTTAACACCCTCTGACCTTCTTGCTGATTGTGCTTTAGAGCTTCATGTAAATGAGTCATATATGATGCTGGTCTTTTGTCTTTTTTTAAAAAGACTTATTTATTTAATTTTATTTATTATTTTAAAATTTATTATAGGGCACCTGCATATACGAGAGAGACAGGGAAAGTGAGACAGCAAGCCACCAAGTCCGGCACTTGAACTGCAGTGGACCTTGTGGGAGTCTAGCATCTCAACCACTACACCATCTGCTGGCCTTGATGTTTTCCTGTCCTTTGCTTTTCGACATCTTTGTATCTTTATTTTAGAGATGTGCTTTGTCTGATACAAAAGAATAGGGCAGATTTTTTAAAAAGAATTTTTTAATTTATCTTTATGTATATATGTATGTATTTAAATTTGACCAGAGAGGAACTGAGAGAAAGAAAGAGAGAACGAGAGAGAGAGAGAGAGAGAAAGAAAGTAAGCTGCCAGATCTGGGACTTCAGCCATGGGCAGCCATGTGGGAGTCTAGTGCCCTTAATGACCACACCACCTGCCAGCCCCCATAGGGCTGATTTTAAAAATCATTTGGATAATCTTTGTTTATTGGATTATTTGATTCACTTACTTTTTTTTTTTTTTTTTTTTGAGAAGTTTTTGCTATAGGGCGCGTGCGCTCGCCAGACAGACAGAGAGAGACAGAGAGATAGAAAGCAAGAAATCACCCCCTGGGGGGATGGCTACGCTGCAATCCCTTCTCCTCCATTCTCCTCTCAGGATCTTGGGCACGCACGCACACGCGCCCGGTGTGAGTTTAAGCCACCGGGTCCGGGACGTGAACCGCGGTCGACTACGTGGGAGTCCAGCAACATAGCCATTACGCTAACTGCTTACGGTCCCTGATTCACTTACATTTTGTGCAGTTGTTGATGTTTGATGGTTATGAGTCTTCAATGTGTAGTTGATGCCTTATCTGTTGCTCCTAAAACCTATAGCCTGTGTCTCTGTGTAGTTTTAGACTTTCTCTCCTGTTCTTGTATCCCTCCCCATTTTCTTTTCTTTTTTTAAGTTTTGCTATAGGAAACATACACGTGCCACAGAGGGACTCAAAGAGGGGGAGGAGTGAGAAATCACCCTAAATCACCCTCCCACCCCCTGGGGAGGTGGCCACACTGCAATCCATTCTCCACTCTCAGGATTTTGGACACATAGACCCAGCATATTTTCCAAGCTGTGGGGGAGCCAGGACTTGAACCACACAGCTGGCCATGTGGGACCTAGCCACCTTAATTTGCCACCACCATTTGGTTGGTCCCACCCACTCCATTTTCTTTCTGTGCTTTTCTTTTTTTTTTGCTCTCAGCTTCAGGTGGGATAATTTATCTGGATTGTCTTCCACCCTGACACGTCTATCCATCCGTATATTTAATCTGTCCACTGAGTTGTAAATTTTGCCTTTACTATTTCAGGACATTGTATTCCACTTTAACTGGTCATGTCATTCTGCATAATTTCTTGTTTCCTAGAACTATTTTTTTTTTTCCTAGAACTATTTTGAAGCTCTTCATTTTGAATATCTCCATACTTTTTTTTCATTCTTAAAAGAAAAAAAATTGCCATAGGGCACTTGCATTCTCTGGAAAGAGACTCAGATAAAGAGGGAAAGTGAGAAACCCCACCCCACCCCCAGGGTGTAGCCACACCAAAATTTCTTCTCTTCTATTTTCTTCTTGGGATTTTGGGCAAGCATGTTACATGTACCTAGTATGTTTTTCAAGCTTTTGGGTCCAGGACTTGAACCATGTAGTCGGCCGTGTAGGAACTGGCTGCTTTACTCATTATGCCACCAGCTGGCCCAGTACTTTCTTTCTATTTTAAAAAATTATTTATTGGGGGAACCAGCAGTTAGCGTAATGGCTATGTCGCTGGACTCCCACGTAGTCGACCGCGGTTCGCGTCTTGGACCCGGTGGCTTACAACTCACGCCAGGCGCGTGTGCGTGCGTGCCCAAGATCCCGAGAGGAGAATGGAGGAGAAGGGATTGCGGCGTGACCATCCCCCCTGGGGGGTGATTTCTCGCTTTCTGTCTCTATGTCTCTCTCTGTCTGTCTGGCGAGCGCACGCGCCCTATAGTGAAAAACCTCTCCAAAAAAAAAAAAAAAAAATTATTTATTGGGAACCAGCAGTTAGTGTAATGGCTATGTCTCTGGACTCCCACGTAGTCGAACGCGGTTCGCGTCCTGAACCCGGTGGCTTAAAACTCACGCCGGACGCGTGTGCGTGCGTGCCCAAGATCCCAAGAGGAGAATGGAGGAGAAGGGATTGCGGCGTGACCATCCCCCCGGGGGATGATTTCTCGCTTTCTGTCTCTATGTCTCTCTCTGTCTGTCTGGCGAACGCATGTGCCCTATAGCGAAAACCTCTCTCAAAAAAATAAAAAATAAAAATAAAATTACTTATTTAATTTTATTTATTCATTCATTCATTTTAATTTGACCAGAGAGAAAGAGAAAGCAAGCCACCAGGTCCAGTACTCGAACCGTGGCCGGCCATGTGGGAGTGTCCAGCGCCTTAACCACCACGCCTCCTGCTGGTCCTGTGGTACTTTCTTTTACAGGAGTGGATTAGTCTCCACTTGGCATGGAATTCAGAGGCAAAATGAGCTGTTTATTTGGAATTGGACTTGTTGCTCACTGGTTTGGCCCCACTGTGCGCCAGGTGCCTGTGGACGTACTCCTCAGGGTTGCATTTGTTCCTTGAACATTTTCTGGTTGCTGCATGTCTATTCTTAGAGGAGCCCCTGTGTGCTTGTCTTGTGACTGAGATGTTTGTGGGCATTTGTGTCCTGGTTCTGTCACCCCTCAGAGTTTGCCTATTTTGGATGTATCCTATAGGGGCATCTCATAACACATGGTCCTTTGTGACTGGCTCTCTCAGTGAGCCTAATGTCTTCAAGGCTCATTGTGTAGTAGCATGTCAGTACATCATCCCTTTTATAGCTGAGTAACAGCTCGGTGTGTGGACATGCCACCTTTGTTCATCCACTCCTCTTTGGTGGACATTGGATGTGTTCATCACTTGGCATTGCAAATGGTGCTGCTATGATGTCTATGAGGACAGGTTTTCTTGAATTTGTCACAGTTACTTCCAAGTGACTGTTTTATACAGGAGTTTTCTGAGCCATGTCCTCTGTTTTCCTTTTCCAGGAGTGTGAAGGTGAAGTTGCTGCACTGGTGGGCAGACCCGAGGATGAACCTGGCCAGCAACCACAGGCAGCAATGGAAGTGGAACAGCAGGCTCAGGTGATGCACATAGCACAGTCTTGTGCTCCCGCTGTGGCGTGTACCCTGTGTCTATACCAGGGGGCAGTGGACTTTAGGAGCTATGTAGGGTCCTGTAGTGAGAGGTGGTCACAGAGTGGATAGGATGGGTGCTGCTTGCATGCTGTCATCTCTCTCCTGCCTTGTTTGTCCCACATTCTGTTTGTGTGGCCATCACATGGGCAGGCAAAGGGGATATGTGCAGATGCCTGGGTGACTGGAATATGACCAGGTGGTAGGCTGTGTGAGGGAGGCACACTGATTCAGGGATAACAATCGTTGGCTGTCAGCTGCAAATCATGTTCTGTAGATATGAGCAGCGATGTGGAACAGCACAGATGCAGAGCTCAGGGCCCCAGTGTCTAATTCCTGGGAGGAAAGGGTGGTGGGATGCCAGGGCCCTCCCTGACTGTGACTGGGACCTGTGGAAACATAGTATACTAATTTTCTGCATCACTTTTCTCGCCTTCCGTAGAGTGTGGATTCCTGCTATCACTCTGGGGCAGGCATTTCCCTTGGTGGTTCCCTCCTTGGGAGGTGGGAAGTATATGCTGACAAGTTTGCATCTGTTGGCTTCTGAACACCCCATCCAGCCTCCTCATGCCATCCTGGTTCTCCCTTTAATGATTCCTGTGGTTTCATATCTATGTTCTTCTCATCCCTCCACCCATTTATTTCCATTCTCTGCTTTTCTATGTCTCATGCACTGGTCCTGAGCTTGGTGCCTCGTGAAACATGTTCCCCTTCCCTGCAGACTGTGCCTGGCCTGGAGGTGGAGGCTCTGCGCCTGAGTCTGAGTAACATGCACACGGCACAGCTGGAGCTGATGCAGGCCAACTTGCAGAGAGAGAAGGAGACAGCACTAACAGAGCTACGTGAGATGCTGAATGACCGGCATGCCCAGGAGCTGGCCCTGCTGCGGAGCAGGCAGCAGCACGAGCTGGATCTCCTGCGAGAGCAGCACATGCGTGAGAAGGAGGAGGTGGTGCTCAGGTGTGGACAGGAAGCAGGTACTTCCCAGCTTAGGGTACCTGAGTATGGCCAGGGCCCTCCCTGACTGTGTCCAGGACCTGTGGAAACATAGTATACTTGTTTTCTGAATCAATTTTCTCGCCTTGTATAGAGTGTGGATTCCTCCTATCACTCTGAGGCAGGCAATTCCTTTGGTGACTCCCTCCTTGGGAGATGGGAGATGCATGCTGACAAGTTTGCATGGGTGAGGAGTACCACCTGGCAGGGGTGCCTGGTCTACCCTCATTTCAAAGAGGAACTATCGGGGCTTAGGGTCTATTTGGGCCAGTCAGTCCTGCTGTGGCTGCTATTTGCAGTTGGGCCCAGTGCTGCTTTGGTCTAAACCTAGTCCTTTATTTAGGTATACTACAGATTTTTATGTTTTCATTTTAGTTTTTGGTGCCTTTTTTGTAAGGCACAAAAACTGGTAAGTCCCTCCAGTTTCCATAAAGTAAATACGACTTTTTTTTTTTTGGAGAGGTTTTTGCTATAGGGCGTGTGCGCTCGCCAGAAAGATAGAGACAGACAGAGAGACAGAAAAAGAGAAATTATCCCTCAGGGAGGATGGACACCCCACAATTCCTTCTCCTCCATTCTCCTCTTGGGATCTTGGGCACGCATGCACATGTGCCCGGCGTGAGTTTAAGCCGCTGGGTCTGGGATTCAGACTGTGGTCAACTATATGGGAATCCAGCGACATAGCCATTATGCCAACTGCTGGTCCACTAATTACAACTTTTTATAAAATAATTAATTATTATTATTATTATTATCTTTATTTGACCAGAGACAGAGAGAAAGGATGAAAGTGAGAAAGAAAGCTGCCAGGTCCAGAACTCGAACTGTGGTCAGCTGTGTGGAAGTCCAGCTCTCCAACCACCACTCCACCTGCTGCCCTTGTAGTTACTACCTTTCTCAGCATTTTTTCTTAAGTAAAAACTTTTTTGAGATACACTTCATGTAAACACACTTCACCCAGTTTAAGCGCATAGTCCGGGGCTGTGATATACTCACCAAGTTATGTGCGCAACACTGCGATATGTGTTAGAGTACTCATCTACCCAGGGAGGAACCTTGTGTCCTTGATAGTCACAGCCTCTCATGGGCTGAGTGCTAATCACCTGCCTTTTGGATCAATTCAAAAGAAAGGCAGCATGTCTTTCTACAGGTGTGTGGGAAAGTCCCTCCAGTTTCCATAATTTCTTGTAATGCTTTCCTGTGTTTCTTTGTGTAGTTTTTGTTTTGTTTTTTTATTAAGTTTTTGTTATAGGGCATGTGCACTTGTTGGAGAGGGAGAGGACAGTGGAAAAATCATCCTCGTGGGTAATGGCCATGCAGCAATCGTTTATCTTCCATTTACATGTGCCCAACATGCTTTCCAAGCAGCTGGATCTGAGACTCAAACTGCATAACTGGCCATGTGAAATCCAGCCACCTGAAGACCAGCAGTTGGCATAATGGCTGTGTTGCTAAACTCCCATGTAGTCAACCGCAGTTTGAGTCCCAGACCCGGTGGCTTAAACTCACGCCGGGTGCGTGTGCGTACGTGCCCAAGATCCTTAGAGGAGAATGGAGGAGAAGGGATTGCAGTGTGGCCATCCCCCCTGGGGGGGTGATTTCTCGCTTTCTGTCTCTGTCTGTCTCTGTCTTTCTGGTGAGCACACGCACCCTATAGCAAAAACCTCTTCAAAGAAAAAAAGAAAAGAAGAAATCCAGCCACCTGAATTAATGTGCCACTGACTGGTCCACTTTGTGTAGTTTCAAGTAAATACAAATAATTTTTATTTATTTTTTTCTTTTTGTAAAATACGGTATGGCTGAATCCGACCTTTTGGCTGCCCTCAGGAGAGCATTTTGTCCAGATCATCTGTACTGACGCCTACCATCCCTGTGGTCCTACCACTTGTTACCTGATGGCTGCCCCCTCTCAAGTCCATGTGCTTCTTTCTATGCTCCTGGCACAAGGTGCTTGTTGGGAGGCTCCTTTCTTGTGCTTCCTCCTTCTTGGGGCCAGCATTGGACCCTAGAACTGTCTCTCCTTTCTTGATCTCCAGAACCCCACCTGGACTATGCATAGAGCCTGAGCTGAACAGCCCTGGGGTCCTTGTGGCCAGAGGTCAGTGATGGAGGGAGCCCATCAGCCCACCATCATCTGCTGTCTCAGGTTGCCCTGTGTGCCTAGGAATTCTGGTGTCCTTTGTTTTGACATGAGTACAATCTCTTATTTAAAGCAGTGTCACCACAGATGTGTCTTGCTGTCCATCCAGGGCCAGCAAAGGTCTTTGCCATGGCGTCAGCAGGATCAGAGCCTGTTCACCTCCTGGCTGAGCAACTCCTTGGACAGGTTGAAACTTGAGTCTGAGTTCCTTTATGTGCTTTTCTTGCAGCTGAATTGAAGGAGAAGTTGCAATCAGAAATGGAGAAAAGTGTCCATATGATAGAGGTGTGTACGATCTCTCAGACTCTGATTCTGTGTGTGTGTCATTTTTCTGTCACCCTCCATGGTAAGGACCCTCACCTGTGCTCTATGGAACCAGTTCCTAGAGAGCATGCTACATCCTCTTGTTCATGCAGTTTGTCAGGAAACTTGTTCTGTACTTTATATTGATTTCTGTAACACCATGGTGCTCAGCCCATCCCTCCTTGCCATTCTAGTTTCTGAGTGACCCTATGGCCCGGCCCTGGGCTATGTTCTAGGACATAGCTTCTGCCCTAGTAGATTTGTGGCAATGGAGGGAGGTGAATGTAGAGCTGTAGACACATTCATGGGATAGATGCCTTGGAGACTGTTGCTCAGGGACAAGATGCTAGGCAGGCTGGGGTGTGCTTGGGGCTGTGAGGGGGTTGTTAGGACTATGAGGCCACAGTGCAGAGTCTGTGCCAGATCCTCGGCCATTGGGAAGGGGGCACGGAAGTTCCTCCTAGCTCCTAGTCAGGATCCTTGCTACCTTTGGGATTTGGGCGGCGTCTGGGGCTTGGGGTTGTGCTTTAGCCTCCTGACCTTTGGCTTATACACTAGGGACCGGAATTTTGGGCATTTGGGATGAGCCTAGCTCCTGGCTAAGGCCAGCAAAGTTGCTACTGGCCTCTGGGTCTTGTAGGGAGATGCTTTCCACCCCCCCACCCCCCCGGGAGATATTTTATTTTTGCTATAGAGTGCATTCACTTGCTGGAGAGACAGAGAGAGAAATCACCCCCTGGGGAGGGATGGCCAGGCGCAATCCCTTCTCCTTCATTTTCCTCTTGGGATCTTGGGCATGCATGCACATGTGCCTGACATGAGTTTTAAGCCACTGTGTCTGGGACTCGAACTACAGTTGAGTACATGTGAATCCAGTGATATAACCATTATGCCATCTGCTGGTCTCAGGAAGATGTTTTCAGAAGCCCTTGGGAGTAGCTGCTGGCTTACTGTCGTATGTGGAGCCAGCTCTGTTTCCAGAACACATAGCCTTCCTTCTCCTCTTGGACCATTAGCCTTATAGCTGTTTCTGTTGTGTTTTCTCAACAGCAGATGGGGCAGCTGGTCGCCATTAAGACCCACTTCCTATAGTGATGATTCAGTTGGCACAGTGACTGCCCACTTTTGGTTTTTGGGCAGTTTAAATATTTTTAACATGGATAATATACTATGACCATAATCTTCATTTTGTTTTAAATTAGACCCTGAAGCAAGAATGGGAACGTGAAAGAGATTTATGCCTAGAAGATCTACGAAAAGAATTATCTGCAAAGTACCAGTCAGAAATGGAGTGTTTACAAAATCAGTTTCAAAAAGAACTGGCAGAACAGAAAGCTGAATTGGAGAAGATTTTTCAAGCCAAAAATCAGGCTGAATGTAAGCATCTAATTAAAATGAGCAAGTTTGGGAACCAGCAGTTAGCGTAATGGCTATGTCGCTGGACTCCCACGTAGTCGACCGCGGTTCGCGTCTTGGACCCGGTGGCTTACAACTCACGCCGGGCGCGTGTGCGTGCGTGCCCAAGATCCCGAGAGGAGAATGGAGGAGAAGGGATTGCGGCGTGACCATCCCCCCTGGGGGGTGATTTCTCGCTTTCTGTCTCTCTGTCTCTCTCTCTCTGTCTGGCGAGCGCATGCGCCCTATAGCAAAAAAACCTCTCCAAAAAAAAAAAAAAGCAAGTTTGGCAGGGGCACTGTTTTCTTGGTAATCATAGAATAAACATCATGTAGTTTGCCACATATGAACATGTATTTCCTACCTTTGCCTTTTTCTTTTTTTTGGAGAGGTTTTTGCTATAGGGTGCATGTGCTTACCAGAAAGACAGGAGAGACAGAGAGACAGAAAGCAAGAAATCACTCCCCAGAGTGTATGGCCACACCACGATCCATTCTCCTCCATTCTCCTCTCAGGATCTTAGGCACACATGCACATGCTCCCGGCGTGAGTTTAAGCTGCTGGGTCTGGGACTCAAACTGGAGTTGTCTACATGAGAGTCCAGTGACGTAGCCATTATGCCATCTACTGGTCCTGATTATTTGCTTTTTTTAAATGTGAGAGAGTGTGGAAATAGGTTTTATTTTTTATTTAACTTTATTTATTTTGATTTGATGAGGGAGAGAGAGAGAAAGAAATTGAGAAAGTAAGTTGCTAGGTCTGGGATTTCAACCGCAGACAGTCATGTGGGAGTCCAGCACCCTTCACCACCCAAGTGGAGATAGATTTTCCTTTTTTTTTTTTTTTGCTAAAAGGACATGTGTTTGTCAGAGAGAGGGAGAGAAGAAAGCACCTTCCAACGGAGCATGGTCATGCTCTGCAGGCCTTTGTCCTCTGTCTCTCTCCCCTTTGGGCAGGCATGCACACATCCCCAGTGTGTTTCTCAAGCTGCCTGATCCACACGGTCAGCCAGGTGGGATTGTGCTGCCTTAACCACCAGCCCATGGAGGTGGACTTCGCTTCCTTCTGTGAATGACAGATAGATAGACACCCCCTTAGTCCACATGCCATGATCCACCCTAGTCAGTTCTGAATCATGGGTATGTGTGAGCCTAATCAGCGAGGTCTCTGGCTATGAACCCGGAACCTTTTGTTTTTTTTTCCTCTTTCTATGTGAATTGAGCAACTTAACCATTATGCCATCTGCTGGTCCTGGAAGGTGTATTCTTTTTATTTTTTTTAAGAATTATTTTATTTAACTTTATTTACTTTTAATTCGACTAGGGAGGGACAGAGTGAGAGAAGAGAGGGAAAGTGAGAAAGCAAGCCGCTGGGCCCCCAGGACTCATACCGTGGTCGACCATGTGGGAGTCCAGTGCCCTTAGCCATCATGCCACCTTCCAGCCCCTGGAACCTTCTTTTATGATTCTCCTCACAGTATTGTGTTCCTACTACACCACCTTGGTGGAGCCATTGGTTGTTAACACGTTTCATATTCCATGGGTACGTGTTTCAGGGTGACACTTGCAGTCAGGTAGTGCTGTCTATGTGGTGCTTGTGTATTTATCGTCCATCTCTAGGGTGGATGCAGGGTGTATGCAGTATGTGGGATCAGGACAGAGCCTGCCTGCCTGCCACTTTGATATGAGGCACCATTGACATGTGTGAGCTCCTACCTGAGTGAGGCCTGGCAGGCAGCTGTGTCAAGTAGAAGTTGCTGTTACCACTGACGGGGGTGTGCTGCCAGGACCCAGCTGTAGAGAAAAAGCTATCTGGCATGAACTACGCGAGTTGTGTCTGCTTTACAGCTACCCTCCAGGGCCTGGAGTCTCAACATCAGGCAGCCATGGAAAAGCTTCGTGCAGACCTGCAGTCTGAACATAGTCAGTATCTCGAGGAGCTGGAGTCAAAATTCAGAGAAAAGGAACAAGAGAAACAGCAAGAGGTATGTCAGAGCTTATTTATTTTGAATGCCTTGGTACATAAGGGATTTTTTTTTTTTTTTTGAGAGGTTTTAGCTATAGGGCGCGTACGCTCGCCAGACAGACAGAGAGAGACAGAGAGATAGAAAGCGAGAAATCACTCCCCAGGGGGGATGGCCACGCCGCAATCCCTTCTCCTCCATTCTCCTCTTGGGATCTTGGGCACGCACGCACACGCGCCCGGTGTGAGTTTTAAGCCACCGGGTCCGGGACTCGAACCGCAGTCGACTACGTGGGAGTCCAGCGACATAGCCATTACGCCAACTGCTGGTCCCATCGGGATTTTTTTTTTTAAGTGGTTTTTTTTTTAGAGAGGTTTTAGCTATAGGGCGCGTACGCTCGCCAGACAGACAGAGACAGACAGAGAGATAGAAAGCGAGAAATCACTCCCCAAGGGGGATGGCCACGCCGCAATCCCTTCTCCTCCATTCTCCTTTCGGGATCTTGGGCACGCACGCACACGTGCCCGGCGTGAGTTTTAAGCCACCGGGTCCAGTACGCGAACCGCAGTCGACTATGTGGGAGTCCAGCGACATAGCCGTTATGCTAACTGTTGGTCCCAGGACTCTTGTCTCTTAGTCTAGGGCTCCAGCACCCACAAACCTCACTCTGCTACAAACAGTGACCAGGCTGGGATCATTGCATCTCCCCACAGTCTCCCCTTCACTGATTCACTGATGGGGGAAAGAGGACTAGGCGAATACTTTTTGTCCAGATGCCCACAGTGAGGAAGTACTGGATGGGCTGCTTCCACATGGAGTGCAGACAGCTTCAGGGCCAGCAACTCGTTGCTGCAGGTATAGTCCGAAGAGGCTGCATCCCTCAGAGGGATCCTGTCTCATCAATGGGACTGTGGCTCTTGAGGAGGAAGAGGTATGGCTGGTCCTACAGCCCACACTGCCTTGTCTTTTGCTATGTGCTGTCGTCTTCCTCATTGGTCAGGAAGTGCATACTTACTCAGTGAGAGGGTACAGTTGTGTGCAGGGAACAGGGCCCAGGGTCTGAATAGGTACTTGTAAAAGTAGAATCGCAAGTTGCTGACAGAAAAAAGACCAGGCCACTAGAGATAATGATATTTTTAAAAACAAGTTATACTTTTCTTCTTTTCCTAGTGTTTTAAAAGTCCTTATGCTGGGAACAAGCAGTTGGCGTAATGGCTTTGTCACTGGACTCCCACATAGTTGACCTCAGTTCAAGTCCTGGACCCGGTGACTTAAACTCACACTGGCGCGTGTGCGTGCGTGCCCAAGATCCCGAGAGGAGAATGGAGAAGGGATTGCAGCATGGCCATCCCCTCTGGGGGGTGATTTCTTGCTTTCTGTCTCTGGCGAGCGCACGCACCCTATAGCAAAAACCTCAACAACAAAAAAAAAGTCCTTATGTTGGGAAGTCCTACTTGGGTTTCTAGTGGGGGCAGCTGATCAGCCAGCACAGCTGAGTCCAGGGCAACATGCATAGATGCTGTGAGGAAGTAAGGAGCCTGACTCAGCCTGGTTCTGATGATGTCCTTGTGCACTCAGAGTGTTGTCCCATCCTGACATTGGAGTGTTAGTTCCATAGCAGGAGCTCAGGCCATCAGACCTTGTGGTGTTGCCTGTGGGCTCTCAGGAAAGTTTAGTGTCAAGGACAAGAGGTAATCTGCTACTCTAATGTAGAACATGAAAAACAAGATCTTGCATTACGAGTGGTGGGTACAGGGGCTTAGTATGCCCCCCTAGACCATGCTCCAACATTAGGTAGAATGTGAATGGAGTTAAAACTGTTCTTATAGTCTGTCCCATGCTCTATGTGACACATACTTCACCAAGTAGGTAGCATCACCGTCATGGGCACACAAGCAGACAGTGATGTTGTGGGGAAATCACCAGGCTGGTACACTCAGCTGGGCACATGGCCCTGCTGTGTATCCCTCCTTAGCTGAAGTTGTACTGTCAACAAACCCAGACGTTACTGTTGTGTTGAGGGAGCTCAGCCTTGTAGAATTCTCGATTAATACTGGCTCTGACCTCACCTGTCTCCTGGCAAGCCCTATGGTGGCTGCCAAGTTGCAGGTTTAGGCTGCACTTGAACTCTGCTTATGTTTGTCCAGTGCCTGTCAGAGGCACAGAGTGCAAATGACAATGCAGAATTGCACGGCTCACTTCCTTTGGCTTGATTTCAGTAGATCTTCACATGATGCTGTTCTATTCCACAGTTGGAGAATCTGCACTCGTCATACAAAGACCTGAAGGCTCAGTCCCAGGAAGAAATCAGGCACCTGTGGTCCCAGCTTGATTCTGCAAGAACCCACGGACAGGAACTGAATGGTAAGGAATCCATGTTCTTAAAAGCTAAACTATGTGCTTTTGGTCATTGAAATTCCAGACTGGAATTTAACAGTTGTAACAAGAACAGGAAAAATAATTTCGTAAACCTTCTTTATATCTTGAAGGCTGAGGCGCGTAGTTTGAAGATGGAGATTTTTTGGTTGGGAGAGAGCACTTGGCCTATCCTTTAGTGGAGTCCCATGACTCGCTGGGTTACGTCTCCCTGATGTTGAGAACAATGTGGATGTGAGGTGTTTTCAGGAGTAAGATGAGTAGTTTCCCAGTGATGCTGAACTTCTCCCTAGGAACTGTGGTTGAATGCTGTGGAGATGCAGCTCTCAGTAGATGTGGTGCCACAGTACTGCTCTGCTGGATGTTGGGTTTACCTCAGGAATGAATCATCAGGCTTTTGAGCCCTTAAGCTCTAGCATTGGAAGTGGCACCCCAGTGTCCAGGCCCTGGTGGCTGCATCCACTTTTGCTGAGGACAGCTCAGCTCAGGGTCCCCTACAGCCAGATTCCCCTGAAGATCCTAAGTCTCAGGCCCCCGGGGGTCTCGGCGTGAGGATGAGCAGCATAAGGGTAGGCAGAACCACTGTGCTGCAGGTCCAGGACAGGGCAGCCCAGCACAGGCCACCAGTCCTGGGCCACGAGATGAAAACAAACCAACCTGGGACCAGCAATTAGCGTAATGGCTATGGCGCTGGACTCCCATGTAGTCGACTGCGGTTCGAGTCCCAGACCTGGTAGCTTAAACTCAAGCCGGGCGCATGTGCGTGCATGCCCAAGATCCCGAGAGGAGAATGGAGGAGAAGGGATTGTGGTATGGCCAACCCCCTGGGGGGTGATGTCTTGCTTTCTGTCTCTATGTCTCTCTCTGTCTTTCTGGTGAGTGCACGCGCCCTATAGCAAAAACTTCCAAAAAAAAAAAAAAGGAAGAAGAAAGAAAACAAACCAACCTACATCTTCCTGGTGCTCAGTTACAGGCAGAGCTTTTAAGTCTAATTGTTCTTGTGAGTGAGTGTGTTTGGGACAAAGAACAGAACAAGAAGGGCCAGAAGCCCTCTGGGGTCACTGTCTGCTATGTGTGGTGAGAGGGCTTGGGCTCTGCCTCCCAACCCATGCTCCAAGTGTGGCAGAAACTCGTCTATTTTTCTTTCTCTGCGGTCTGTGTATCACAGAGGATGTAGAGCACAAGGTGAGAGGCCCCAGGTGGAGCTTTCACACATGCTCTAGTGTGTGCTGCTACAGCATCTTGCGTCGAGGGACCCATACAGGGGACGCAGGTTAGGCATCTCTGGTGTGGCAGCCAGTGGAAACCCACATTGTCAGTTCTTGGTCATAATAGACCTACTGGCAGCTCTCTGGGCTCTGGTTGCCATAGGGACAAGTTTGCTCATGTCCTGAGGCTGTGGGACAAGTTGCCCTAAACTTGGTACAGGGAGTGATCTGCCTAAAACAGTGCAGGGCCATGGCTTGCAGAGGGTTTGACTGGTGACCGAGTTTCTGCTAGGGTCCCTCAAGGCATTGGCATCTATGTGTTGACCTGGATCCAGCCCATTTGGGTTGTGGCAGAACCCAGTTCCTCATGGCCATCAGACTGACATCCCACTCTCACTGGCTGTCAGTGGGCTGCTTTCAGCATTGAGAAGCTGCTTATCTTCCAGGCCGCATGGACTACGGCCTTAGCTCCTAGTCTCCTGGCTCTTGGTGCACCAGTGAGAAGTTCTCTCTTCTAGGGGTTCATGGGATGTGAAGGTCCCAGTGTGTTTGTTACTCACAGGTTCTGGGACTGGACTCATCTCAGGATTCTGCCCCACACATGGGGAGGAGTCCTCCCTGTGTCCTGGTGTTTCTGGAGTGTTTAATTTATGATGATGGCCTGATTTCCTCCTCTTGAAGAGTCACACATGCAGCTCCTGCCTCAAGTATCGCATGCAGAGGACCTGGAGTTCCTAAAGCGAGACTTTGAGCAGCAACAGCTGCGAGAGAAGTCCAAGCACGAGGCTGAGTTGGAGCAGCTGAGGCTGTACTTTGAGGAGCGACTGAGGGTTGCTGAAAGGACGTATCTGGAAGACCTGGCTTTGTTGCAGCTCCGGCTGCAGGAAGGGAGGGAAGACTCTCTTCTGGAATCCGGAGAGACCAGGTAAGTGGTGCAATCATGATCTTAAATCAAGTTTCTAAAATAGAGGATTCTGATCTAGTTTTGTGAGTTCTGTCAGTAGAAACTAATAGCCTTGTTTAAAAAACACATTGTGTGGTTGGGATTCAAAATAAGACAATATGGGCCAGCAGTTAGCGTAATGGCTATGTCGCTGGACTCCCATGTGGCTGACTGCAGTTCGAGTTCCCGACCTGGTGGCTTAAACTCACGCCGGGAGTGTGTGCGTGTGTGCCCAAGATCTCGAGAGGAAATGGAGGAGAAGGGATTGTGGCGTGGCCATCCCTCCTTGGGGATTTCTCGCTTTTTGTCTCTCTGTCTCTATCTTTCTGGCGAGCACACGTGCCCTATAGCAAAAACCTCTCAAAAAAAAAAAAAAAAAAAGACAATATGCACACTAGCACCAGAGCCTCTGACCTGTATGTTTTTGCTGAGTGGTTGACACGGGGTCACTCATGTCAGTGGCCACAGGTTGGGTGTCCCCTAGATCTCCTCCTTCTGAGCTGTGGCACCAGGTGACCAAGTACAGACAGCTCCTTGACTTCCTGCACCCAAGCATTCTCCCATCCTCAGTGTACAGTGTCAGGAGGGGCCTGTGCCTTGTGGAGGCAGTTCCCAGGGACAGCGTGGGTGCATGGAAATAGGGATTATAGGTTTTATTTATTTATTTTTTTTTTTAAGAGAGATTTTTTCTATAAGGTGTGTGTGCTCACCAGAGAAACAGAAAGTGAGAAATCACCCACAAGGGGGGATGGCCACACTGCAGTCCCTTCTCCTCCATTCTCCTCTTTGGATTTTGGGCATATACACACATGCGCCTGGAGTGAGTTTTAAGTTGCTGGGTACAGGATTCGAACCACAGTCGACCTATTGGGAGTCCAGCGACATAACATTATGCCATCTGCTGGTCTCGGAACTATAGGTTTTTAAGACATATTTTCTCTCTTAGTTCATCCTGTACATTTTTAGAAGAAGCACCTGAAAAGGAAAGCAAACACTGCCTTGGTCCACTTGATCTTCAACATGAGCAACATAAGGTAACGGGCCAGTGGTTTTGTTTCTTTGGTCACCGAGGAAAATTGAGTATCATTACTTCTTAATTTAGAAATGAGTTGATGGGATGTTCTGAATCTTTGCCACCCTCATGGTAACTGTGGAGCATTTACTTTGTGGCTAGTGCAGTGAAGTCGTTTATAGCGATTCCTGACATGTCGGTAGCCCTGGGTCTTGCTGTGGTCACTGTCCTGGGCAATGTGGCTCTTGACCGGGGCTTCTGTGGTTCTGAGTGCAGATGTGCTCTGCCTTGCATGAGTGCCAGCTTTGGATCGAATGCTACCATTCTCGATTATTTAGGTTGCATCTTAGCCCAGCTGCTGTAACGAATATCGCAGATCATCGTAGGAGGCTTAATCTCGGACATTTATTTCTTAGGCTGGAGTCTGAGGTCAGAGTGCGACAAGGCTGCTTCCTCTCAAGGCCTCTTTCCTTACCGAGTAGAAGGTGTCTTATCCTCGTGTCCTTATGTGTTCATCCCTCTTCAGCATCTGTGTTCTCATTGCTTCTTCCTGTAAGGTCCCTAGTCATATTGGATTGGGTCACCCTGATGACCTTGCTTTACTATTTTATTTTTTAAAGGTTTTTTGCCATAGGGTGTATTCACTCATTGGAGAGAGACAGAGACAGTGAGAAGGAAAGTAAGAAGTCACCCCTGATGGGGATGGCCATGCCAAAGTCCCTTCTCCTCCATTCTCTTCTTGGGAATTCGTGCACACATACACAGCGTGATTTTCGAGCCACTGGGTCTGAGACTTAAACCGCAATTGGCCACATGGGAGTCTAGCATCTTAACCACCTCACCACCTGCTGGCCCCTAACCTTGTTTTACTGTAATCATCTCTTTAAAGGCCCTGTCTTGAATTAGGTTGTACTCAGAGGTCTTGGGTTCTAGGACTCCAGCATATGGGTTGAGGGAGCACACTTGGCTGTCATAGTCTCTAGCCCCCATGGCCACACCCTTGTCCACATGTTTCCATGAACATCTGGTTCCCTCCTCATTGTAGATAGATGTGACACTACTCCCCTTTGTCCACCTTCTTCCTGGCCCAGTGCTCTCAGGGTCGCTTGTGGACCAACATGACAGTAGTTGATGCAGCACAGTTCTGGTGTCTTGGGCCCCCTCAGGACCCTGTGTGGACTGGGCATGATGGCAAATGGCTCAATACAGTCCTTGGGTCATCCTGATGATCTTGATTTATGATTTTATTTATTTTTATTTATTTATTTATTTTTTTTTGGGGGGGGGGAGGTTTTTGTTATAGGGTGCGTGCACTCGCCAGACAGACAGAGAGAGACATAGAGACGGAAAGCGAGAAATCACCCCCCAGGGGGGATGGTCACGCTGCATTCCCTTCTCCTCCATTCTCCTCTCGGGATTTTGGGCACGCATGCACACGCGCCCTGCGTGAGTTTTAAGCCACCGGGTCCGGGACGCGAACTGCGGTAAACTACGTAGTAGACCAGCGACATAGCCATTACAATAACTGCTGGTTCCCATGATTTTATTTTTTAAATAAAATAAAAGCTCTGCTGGCTGTTGCCCTCTGTGCCTTATGACTGGGACCTCTCTGATGGTGTTTCCAGGGCCCCTCTGTGCCCCTGCCCTACATTCGCAAGGTGGCTGGTAAACAGTCTATGTAGGCGGGAACCAGCAGTTAGCATAATGACTATGTCGCTGGACTCCCACGTAGTCGACTGCGGTTCGCGTCCCAGACCCAGTGGCTTAAAACTCATGTCGGGCACGTGTGCGTGCGTGCCCAAGATCCCGGGAGGAGAATGGAGGAGAAGGGATTGCGGCATGGCCATCCCCCCTGGGGGGTGATTTCTCGCTTTCTGTCTCTATGTCTCTCTCTGTCTGTCTGGCGAGCGCACGCGCCCTATAGCGAAAACTTCTCAAAAAAAACAGTCTATGTAGGCATGTTGGTGCTGTCAGAGATCTGTCCACCCTGGCCTGCCCATGGGACCCCTCTTTATGTCACCCGTCCCTGGCAGTTCTTGCATTCCCTGTGCTCTGTGGTATTTTTTTTTTTTTTTCAATTTATTTATTTGCATTCATTCTCTGAACATCATTACAGCATACAAAATGAGATTTTTCCATCCAAATTACACTATATATTGTCTCAATCAAGCACATCAACAAACATGTTATTGTCAGCAAATGATCTTCCATTTCTTGTCTTCTGTATGTTTTGCTTTTTTCCCCCCATCCTAGATTCTTTATCTCTTACCCTCTGCCATCTCCCACTCTCCTCCCACAGTCTCTGGTAACTATGTTTGCTTTCTATACTGTTTTCTCCTCACATTTTATTGTAACGCCAAAGACCCTAATCAATCCAAATACCCTCATAGCAAACACAGGTGATACCCACATTTCCATGAACACAAGTCTTACTTTACGCATCCTATAAAGTAGTACCTAGCTGTGGCTACATATCCTACTGCAGTCATTGAATAGATATATATTTTTTTTCTGAAACTTTTTTTTTTGTAACTCAATTTACATTCCTTCCCTAAGCTTCATCACAGCATACAAAATGCAATCTCCCATCCAGTACACACTGCATAGTGATACAATCATGCACATTACAAAAAATTTTCCATTACTAGTTCCTAGAATTACTTCCACCCCTCTTTCTGACCCTCTGTCCCTTCCCACCCTCCTCTCACACCACCTCCGGTGTCTACAATTGTCCTTCATTCCCTTCCCACCCACGTTGCATTGATCACACAATTTCCTACATAATCTAACTACTTTCAATGGTGAGTTCACTCATTACTACTAAGAAAACCAGTTTTAACTTAACTCAAAGAAATGCCAAGGAACTTTGCTTAAAGCCAGGAAACAAGTTAGGATTCTGTTCAAATGGAAGGTGCATGAACCTATCAGTCTCATGTACTTTTATCTTCTGTTCTGGTTCAATTTTCCTGATTAAATTCTGGGATATAGTATTCAACTCCAGACTTGTCCCTCTGATTAAGATGGCCACTTTCATAGTTTTTTGACTCTTATTTCCGTGTGTCTGTGTTTAATTTTCTTGATACAGCACACCCTTGAGAACTTCTTGGAGATCTGGTCTGGTGCTGGTAAATTCTTTCAGGTTTTGTTTATCTGAGAATGTTCTTGTCTTTTCTTCCCACCTGAAAGATAATCTTGCCGGGTACAGTATTCTTGGCTGAAATTGCTTCTCTCATAACACTTTGAATATATTTTCCCATTCTCTCCTCGCTCGCATTGTTTCCGATGAGAGATCTGCTGTCAGCCTGATGGGATGTCCTTTGTAGGTAACTTGATGTTTTTCTCTTGCCAATCTTAGTATCTTGTCTATGTCTGTGGTTTTGGTCAACCTGGCTATAATGTGTCTTGGAGAAGATCTCCTTGGGTTGATTCTATTTGGGGTCCTTTGTATTTCCTGGGACTGGATCTTCGAATGCCTCTCTAGGTTTGGAAAGTTTTCTTGCAGGATTTCATGGAATAGATTATCAATGCCCTTATGGGTCTCTTCACCTTCTGGAATGCCAATTATCCGGATATTTGGACGTTTGATGGTATCCAGTACTTCTCGCATATCATTCTCAAATTTTTGAGCCATTTTCTCAGTCTTTGTGGTGGACTTTTCTAAGCCAGCCATTTTCTCTTCTACATCTGAGATTCTATTTTCTGAATGATCTAGTCTGCTTTTAATACTTTCAAGGGAGATTTTGACTTCTTGTATTATAGACTTCATCTCTAGCAGTTCCGTTTGAGTCTTTTGTAAAGTGTGTAATTCCTCTTTTAGATCTTGCAAGAATTTCCTCATCTCCTGGAACTCGGCAACTTCTTTCTCCTTTCTCTTTAGCAGTTCATTATCTCTCTTTTCTTCCATCTCTGTTAGCTTCGACATTACGAATGTTCTAAATTCCTTATCAGACATTTCCATGACTTTCACCGGACTGCTTGTGGATGAAGGAGAGTTACTCTTTTCCCGTGGAGGAGAGGTATTTTCTCGTTTTCCCATATTTCTCGTGATCCGACGGAGATTTCTTGTCATCTGATGAATGGCGTGTTTCTTTCAAATTCTTGAAGTTAAGCCTCAATGTTCAGGAGCAAGCAGACAGAGGTGTTCTAGAATCTGATTACCGTTCTGTTGTGATCGCACACTAGCTTTGCTTGCTGGAGGCTGAATTATGAGTAGAAAATCTTCATTTCTCCTGTGCCCTGAAATATCTAGTTCCCAGTTTCCATGAGGAATCTTCTCAGAGAATGGCTCAACTCTCCTGCCACACTAGCTTTGCTTGCTGGAGGCTGAATTATGAGTAGAAAATCTTCATTTCTCCTGTGCCCTGAAATATCTAGTTCCCAGTTTCCATGAGGAATCTTCTCAGAGAATGGCTCAACTCTCCTGCCAAAACCGTTGTCAATTTGTCGAGGAAGCAGCCTCTTCGCATTCAGTATAGACGGCCTGACAAATCCAAGTTTCCCCCTGAAATCCGTCCCTTGCTGCAGGCAAGCAGCACGGTCCTGCTCTGTGGAATTTGAAAGGTCATGGTCTCTCTGAGTCTATACCATTCTTCATGCTGGAAGGAAGGTGGAGCCTTTGGATCTTAGCCCCTCCCTCCTGGGACCCTTGTTTGGTTTGTTTGGTTTCTCTCATCTCCCCCTGTAGTCTTTGTTCTCTCTTTGTAGCTCTGAGCTTCATCCTCCACCTCCTGAATGAGCCAAAAGTTCAACTTTTACCTGTCACTGGACTTTGCTTCTGGCTCTTCTTTCCCAGGTTGCTGTTGTACTCTACTCCCTTCCATTTGGCAGTTACATTTCTTATTTCTGTTGTCATCTTTCATTTGCAGAGCTGTGCTTTCTTGCTATGTCCTTTTTTTATATACCTTTCTTCAGTATCTTAGAGGAAATATTTCTGTTCCTTTTTAAAGATAGTAATCATTGGGTTCTAGATTCCAGCCACCTCCCGGACTGTCTTCCGTTTGTGTGGATCTCTGGAACTCAAGGTGGGTGTCCCCTGAGGAGGGGGGCTGAACCGTGTCTGTCTTGGCATGGGTATGGAGTCCATGTAGTTTCTGAGCTCCTTGCACAGGCTGCAGCCCAACTGTGCCATCAGTTGTCCCCCTGCCCAACTGCTTGTGTTCAGGTATTATGTTGTAGTCTCTTGCTGACACCCTGCCTACCTCTGTGTCCAGGATGGTGGGTACATCTCCCTGCCTTCTGTATGCTCAGCACTCTTGGTGCAGGCTGGGTTATTATTGCTCCCCTGAGCCCACTAGCACCCTGATTTCCTGGAAAGCCGGGCCACCTGGAGAGCCCACACTCTTAGTCCTTCCCCTTCAAGTCTGGAAGTTTCAGTATCCTAGACTCTTATGTTCCACAGTGGGCAGACATTGGCCATTGGTTGTTTATTCCCTTGCTACTTTTTCTCATAGATTCTTCTTCCCTATTTATTTATTTATTTATTTATTAAGAGAGATTTTTGCTAGGGTGAATGTGCTCACTGGAAAGACAAAGAGACAGAAAGCGAGAAATCCCTCCCCCCGCCCCTCCCCCACCGTGCCGGCCCCGGGAGATGGCCACACCACAGCCTCTTCTCCTCTGTTCTCCTCTTTGGATTTTGGGCATGCATGCACACATGCCAAGCGTGAGTTTTAAGACACTGGGTCCAGGACTCAAATAGTGGTTGGCCATGTGGAAGTCTAGTGACGTAACCATTACACCATTTGCTGGTGCCTTTCATAGGTTCTTTTTTCTTTCTTTCTTTCTTTCTTTAGAAATATTTATTTTTTAATTTCATTTGTTATCGTTTTCTAATTTGACCAGACAGAGACAGAGAGAAATGGAAGCGAGAAAGCAAACTGCCAGGTCTGGACTCGAACCACAGTTGGCCATGTGGGAATCCAGCACCTTTAACCACCACACCACCTGCTGGGCCCTTTCATAGGTTCTTAAATTAGTTTTTTTCAGTCATTTTAGTTGTATCTCAGGAAGGTGAATAGATCAAAATGATGGGTTGTATGTGCATTTACTATAAGCCTATATATATATATATATATATATATATATATTCAGGAAGTTGTCTTGGCTGTGGGAGCCCCTACCCTGCTGGCCACTGCCAGTTTCTGTTATCGGTGATGTTCCTTGTCTGATCAATCAATGACCAGTGTGTTCTCACATTTCACCTTTCTTCGATTACTGACAAGGTTGCATGTTTCCTCACTTATTTACTGAACTCTTTTTCTGTTCCATGCCTTGCTTTCCACAATGTTGCCGTTTATTCTGTGCTATTTGCTCCCCTTCTTGGTCAGAACTGCCTCAGATTTGTTGTCTTTGGACCTGGTGTGGGTTGTTTTTATGCTTCAGCTCATGGACCCACCCAGCTCTTTCTTGGGGGCAAGGCCAGGCCTCGTGCTGTCCCACCCTGCCCTCCCTGGTTTTTCCTCATCTTTGGCTCCCTGGTTCATTTGCAGAGTGTGGCAGGACTTATGGGGCATAAGTGTTTCATCGGCTGAGCCGCTTATCCCTGTGGCAGTGTGAAAACTTAAGTCTTGGTTTGAAAGATACTCTGAGCTCATTAGGCACCTGAAGACTAGATTATCGTGACTCTGATTTTTGAAGGGAAAAAACAGGACACATATAGGCCTGTATTGAGGATGTCATTCATTCAGTTTATTCATTTATTCATTTGTTCTTCAAGAACTCACTGAGGTCTACAACAGATAGGACCCTGTTAACAGTGGAGGACCCAACAGTGATGAGATTCACCCCCTTGGGGACCTTCCCTCTTATGGGGGAAACAAGATAGGGCACTTGTCCCACCTCACAGGCTCTGGAGGAGCCCTATAGAGGAAGAAGGACCAATGTGGGGGAAGAAGCGAGACTACAGCAGGTTGATGTTCACGTGACTTGCAGTGTGCTCAAAGAAGCAGAAGGGAACCTGCAGCCATTGGATGGCCAGGAGACTATGGAGCAGGGTCCTCTGGCTGAGGCCCCTGGCTTTGGAGGCCAATCAGGGAGGCCATGGGGCAACAGCAGGGTTATCCACTAGTTTGAGTCCTCTAAGAAAGTGACATCAAGACACTTCCTGATGCACACAAAGTTATGGGAGATGCCTGACAAGATGTGGACAGAAGCATCTGAGGATAAGTCCAGCCTCTAGGTGGGGACCACAGGGAGGGCTTTAGGGGCATGTGGTCAAGTCTGGGAATGGTCCTCCACCCTGTCTTGAGACTCCCAAGAACCAATTTTCTGAGTGTTGGGCATGGGTGTAATGATAACGGCAAGTCACAGGAGCCTGAGATGAGATGCTGGATGGCGGACCAGGAATGGGAGAGAGAAAGTCAGAGAGTTTGAATGCACCTCTGCTCTGGTGTGACTGGTGTGGCACAAGTGTGTGGTCTTATGGTTTTTATGGAGCTGATGTGTTTTCTTTGAGCACAACAGGAAACACCTTCAGGAGAAGTCATAATGAGTGAGGTACTTGGACTCATTGACACATCTGTCATGTGATTTTTCCATAGGAGGACCTGGCATGCCCACAGGCAGAGTTAGAGGAGACCCATGGGTGCAGATTGGGAGCCTGGAGGCCTCTTCTCCACATCCAGCCTAGAGAGGACTGCTTTGATGGAAACCACATGGAGATGGAGAAGCAGCACAGCCCAGGTGTGTGTCCCCATGGGTGTTGCAACCTTGGAAGGGTGGGTGCCTTGCTGTGATCTGATCTCCCTTCTTGAAACACCTACACACTTACACATCCTAACTTGTGCTGGTGCTATGGCTTCTCCCACACAAGCCTCAGAAGGGTTTGGAGAGTACACTTAGCTGTCATGATCTCCAGCCCCCGTGGCTGCACTGTCTCTCAGATGTCACCATGAACATCTGGTCCCTCCTCCATGCAGATGGGCATGATGCTGTTGCCCTCTCTCAATTTCTCTGACCCAGTACTTCGGGGATCCTGTGCATCTGAGCATGATGGCAGGCGGCACTGCACAGCCCTTGTGCATTGGGTGCTTGTAGGGTCCTTTATGGGCTGAGCATGATGGCAGATGCCACAGTGTAGCCCATTGCATCGGCTCAGCCAGCTGCTGCCCACTGTGCCATCTGCCTGGGACCTCCCTAATGCTGATGGAATTGGGGCAGGGCTTGGCAGTAGAAGCTCGTGTCTTCCAGACAGTTTTCTTAGATGAGGTTGGCAGGCGGAGGAATGACATGGGTGGCAACTCTGAGGATCCTGGGCAGTGGTAACTACTTATTCTGGGGGAGATCTTTCTAGGATCCTCTGCTGTTCATGGCAGGTTAAAGGCAGGCAGTCAGGCCTAGCCCATCTGGTTTGTCTGGTTAATCCAAGGCAGTGGGTGTCACGGCAGAGAATGAGGGTGGTAAAGGGTGATGGGTAGAGGAGAAAGTGCTGTTGTCCCAGAGGTGTGGTCTGACAGAACTTGATAGTGTTGCTTACATGGATCCCAGGAGTGGGAGGTTGCCCCAGGTGAACCAACATGAGGTATGATGAAGGGAGCACCGTTGCCAGCCCATGTGGAGATGAAGAGGTCAAAGGTCCATGTGTGGGCAAATCAGGCTCCTCACTTGGTGCTGTGTCCCTGGAGCCTTTCTCTTGGCCAGAAACTCAGATGGGCTGGATGGACAGCCAGGAGTGACACAGGCCCCAACTGAGAGCTGAAGAGCCAACATGTGGAGGATGCTCTGTCTTCTGCTTCCAGTTTTTCTTGTCCACCAGAGGCTTTCCCACAACTCCCACTTGCTGTACTTGGTCATTGGCCCTGCAGAGCACCTTCTACCCTGTTTAGGCTCATGCTTTTATCTTCCTTTTCTGTAGAGGAAGATGTAGCCTCAGTAGGGGAAGTAGCCTGTCCAGCTCACTGACACTGGCATGGTGGGGCTGGGCTGAGAATCCCTGAGGCCTTGAGCACCCTAGATCTGATAATAGGTGCAAGGCTTCTCCTGGATGGTAATGGAGGTCACAGGTCACATCTGATCGGAAGGACTGCCTGGGAGGTCAAGTAGGGCCGGTGCAGACCTATCAGGAGGTGTCTCTGAGACTCAGGATAGGTACATGCAGGGCAGCCACGGTTGGCCCCAATAGGGACACTCTTACTGAGTTAACACAAGACTTCACAAATACAAGCTGCTGCTACCTAAAGGGCTTGAAAGTCACTGTCTTGTCAGTGTCACAGTGGCCCTCTCCAGCATTGGCTTGGTGCGTGACTGCCCCCCCCCCCCCCCCACGTCCTGTCCCCACAGAACTCAATGTAGCACATGTCCAGTGTGCACAGGCGGCAGGCTTGGAGGTTGGTACAGAGGCAGCAGCCATGGCCCTGGGTTTGAAAATCGAGCAGAAGGTTAAACTTTCGCTTCTTCAGACTGAACTCAAGGAAGAGATCGAATTCTTAAGGCTGGAAAATAGAAATTTACATGAGAAATTGCAGCATGAAATCCATCTGAATGAGGACTTGGAGAAAGTAAGTAGAGACTTCTCTCAATGAGAAGCTTCCTGCCCAAGTTCCTGCTGTCTTCCACTGGGGGTTGGGTGAGGTGGGGGGAGTCTTATCAGCCCACAAACCTCCAGCCCGTCTCCCACCTGGCCAGGACCCTGGGCCAAGGCATGTCTAGGAACTAAGTTGGGGTCCTCCATGTGGTCTGAGCATTGCCTGGTAGTGCTCCATTGCTTGCACCACCGTGGCTGGGTTTGTCTTTGACTTTTAAGTTGATATTTATTTTCATTGTATTTTTAATGGTTGCTCTTAGGATTAGAACACACCTTCTTAACTTTTTTTTTTTTTTCTTTTTTTTGGAGAGGTTTTTGCTATAGGGCGCGTGCGCTCGCCAGACAGACAGAGAGAGACAGAGAGATAGAAAGCAGGAAATCACCCCCCAGGGGGGATGGCCACGCCGCAATCCCTTCTCCTCCATTCTCCTCTCGGGATCTTGGGCACGCACGCACACGCGCCCGGCGTGAGTTTAAGCCGCCGGGTCCGGGACTCGAACCGCGGTCGACTACGTGGGAGTCCAGCGACATAGCCATTACGCTAACTGCTGGTCCCTTAACTTTTAAATCTTATGGTATATTGCATGAACTGTAGGTACATTGTGTAGGTATTTATCACCTTCTCTTTGTCTTTTATGCTGTATTTTCCTTAGGTATTATATCAATCTGTATTATAAACTCCACAATACAGTATCATAAGATTTGCTTTAAAAGGCCATTTGTATTTGAAAGAAAGAAGAAATTAAGAAATATTTCACAATTACTCTTTCTAGTACTCTTTATTTCCTTTTAACAATCCAAGTTTACATTTGGTATTGTTTCCTTTCTGTCTGAAAAATTTTCTTTAGCATAGTTGCAGACCTTTTCTTGAAAAGGTTTCTATTTGGGCTAGCAGGTGGCATAGTGGTTAAGGTGCTGGACTCTTACATGGCCAACTGTGGTTCAAGTTCTAGGGCTGGTAGCTTGAAACTCACACCCCACGCATGTATGTGCATGCTCAAAATCCGGAGAGGAGAATGGAGGAGAAGGGATTGCAGTGTAGCCATTCCCCCATGGAGGGTGATTTCTCATTTTCTCTCGCTCTGTCTCTCCCTGTCTTTCCAGTGAGCACATGTGCCTTATAGCAAAAATCTCTCATTTAAAAAAAAAAGGGGGTCCTTATTTCACACTCATTCTTTATTTTTTAAATAATTCTTTAATTATTTTATTTTGACTTTACTTATTTATTTTTAATTTTGACCAGAGAGGGACAGAGTGGGGGTTGGGGGGATGGCAAAGCAAGCTGCCAGGCCCGGTTCTCAAACTGAGGTCAGCCATGTGGGAGTCCGGTATCTTTAACCACCATGCCACTTGCCGGCCCCTCACCCTCATTCTTGAAGAATATTTTTGCTGCATTAAAAAGTTTTGTGTGATGGGACCAGCAGATGGTTTAATGGTTATGTCACTGAACTCCCATGTAGTCGACTTGGTTCTAGTCCTGGACCTGGTGGCTTAAAATTCCTGCCAGGCACGAGGGCGTGCATGCCCAAAATCCCGAGAGGAGAACAGAAGAGTAGGGATTGCAGCGTGGCCCTCCTCCCTGGGGAGTGATTTTTCACTTTCTGTCTCTTTATCTTTCTCTGTCGATCAGATGAGAGCATGTGCCCTAAGCAAAAACCTCTCTTTAAAAAAAAAAAAAGTTTCGGGTGTCAGGTTTTCTCATTCAGGATTTAAAGATGTTTAAAAATCTTTGTTTACTAATTTTGGGTTATATTGTCATTGTTGTGGAGACTATATTCTATTATGTTTCTGTGAAGAGTATTGCCTTTCAGTTTCAGTAGACAGTTAAATGGGCTAAATCAGACTCTATCTCCTCTGTTTTGGGCTGCAGGATGATGTTGAGTTCTTTTATTTTATTGTTTTGGATTTGGAGTCTATTCCACATATGCAGTCTTTATGGTCAACCTGAGACTGGGGGAGGGTTTATTCATGTTCCAGGTTGGCTGAGATTGGCAGTATTGACGGGTGCCTCTCTCTCTCTCTCTCTCTCTGTCCTCCCATCTCTTTTTTTCTCTTTCATGGAAAAAATAAATAAACTTAAAATAATGGGCCCGAATTTAAGGAGCAATGTAAATTAAGAAATAGGCTTTGCATGCAAATATGATAGCATAGAAACCCAAGAAAACAGTTCAAGGCCTGTCCCTAGACACAATGGAAGCACAACAGAAGACTAAACAAACAGGACTCTTTTGTACTTCTGTTCCTTTTCTACCTGTATTCTTTTTTAAAATTAATTTTATTAAAATTAAATTATTGTTATTATTTTTATTTGACCAGAGAGAGAGAGGAAAATTGAGAATGCATGCCGCCAGGTCCAGGACTTGAACTGCAGTTGGCCCTGTAGGAGTCCAGGGCCTTTACCATTATGCTACCTGCCAGATATACTACCTTCATTCTTTTTGTTTGTTTATTTTTGAAAAGTTTTTGCTATAGGGCGCATGCGCTTGCCAGAAAGACAGAGAGAGAGAGGGAGAGAGAGAGAGAGAAAGAGAAAGCAAGAAATCACTCCCCAGGGGGCTGGCCACGCCGCAATCCTTTCTTCTCCATTCTCCTCTCAGGATCTTGGGCATGCATGCACATGCACCTGAGTTTCTGCCACTGGGTCCGGGACTCAAACCATAGTCGACTACATGGGAGTCCAGCACTGTAGCCATTACATCATATGCTGGCCTCACTACCTTCATTCTTTTTTTTTTTTTAAATTATTTTATTTAACTTTATTATTTATTTTAATTTGACCAGATTCAGATGGAGGGAGAGTGGGAGTGAGAAAGCAAGCCGCCAGGTCTGGGATTCAAACCGTGGTCAGCCATGTGGGAGTCTAGCGCCCTTAATCACCACGCCGCTTGCCAGCCCCACTACCTTCATTCTTAAAAGTCACCGAATTGAATTGTACTTTGGCAGGTCTCCCTTTCCCATTCTTTCTTGAGGGCTTTCCTTACATCACATAGCAGTTCTTCTAACTAAAACAAGATTATGGAATTTTTATGTCTATGGCACAGTTGTATTCCACTTTCTCAAGAAATGAGCAGTGCCATCTCTTCCTTCATAGTGTCAAACACTGCTCCAAGTCTGTCTCTTTGGTTTTCTCCAGGCCTTTCAAGTAGTTTTTTATATTTTATTCAGAGTTTATGGTTGGTATCTCTGCTCAGCCACCATCAAAACTTTTTTTTTTCTTTATTTGCCAGAGGGTATGTGTGCTTATGAGAGAGAGAGAGCTAGGGAGGGACAGAAAGTCAGAAGAGGGAGAAAGTAGCCCCCTCTCCCCCACCACCAGTAGGATGTGGTCATGCCACAGTTCCTTCTCCATTTCTCCATCTTGTCATGATTTGGTGGCATGCATGTACACATGCCTGGTGTGTTTTTTAGGCCACTGGTACTAGGAATTGAATTGTAATAGATTATGTGAGATCCAGCTCCCATAACCACTAGCTATGAGGCTGACTCTAAACGTTTTTTTTTTCCATTTAATTTGTAGGGAATGTATGCTTACTGGAGACAGAGAGAGGAAAAATGAGAAAGTACTCCTCCCCAGGGAGGATGACCACACCACAGTCTTTTACCTTCTGCTCACTTCTTAAGATTTTGGACACACATGCACATGCACCCAGCATGATTTTCAAGCCTCTGTGTATGGAACTTGGATTATACAGTTGGCCATATGGGCCATCTGACTGGCCCTGGCCCTTCCTTTTTTTTTTTTTTTTTTTTTTTTTTCCCTCTCAAAGCCTCAGTCTTGCAAAATAGGCCCTTCATTAAAAAAAAAAAAAAAGTGTTATTTATTTAATTTTTTTTATTATTATTATTATTCCATTTGCTTTAGGACATGTGTGCCCTCCAGAGATGGAGATGGGGAAAGTGAGAAAGCAAGTCGGTCTGGGACTCTAACTGCAGTTGGCAGTGTTGGAGTCCAGAGCCTTAACCACCATGCCACCTGCTGGCCCAAGCCCTTTGTTTATTTATTTATTTGAGAGGTTTTTGCCTTAGGGTGTGTGCACTCACCAGAGTGGGGGTGGGCACAGTGAGAGGGAAAGTAAGAAATCACCCCCATGGGGGATGACTGTCCCTGCCCACAGGACAGTCGAACAGGTTTCCTGGGAGAGGGAGTGAGAGATGGGACAGACACACAGACACACAGAGTGGAGACAAGATGAGGTGCCGATCAAGTCTCGTTTATTAAGGAAGATAAGGAAGAACAGCGAGCTTATATACAGGCTGGTGGGCATTGATTGATTGCCGAAATACAAATGATATAAAACAGCATGAAGCAATCATTGGTGTGGGTGGATCTCTCTCGTTGCCTAGAAACCCAACCACTTCCAGGGAGAACAGTTGGTCACATGATTTCTGAGAAACAGTTTGCTCAGTGAGGAAGTGAAGCCTAATGGTTTCCAAGATGGTGGATATCTCAAGATGGCGGATAGCTCAAGATGGCTTCCGTATGCAGTGCCCTCCACATGTCCCCCTTTTTTATTTTTTCAAAGAGAGGAGAAAAACCTGGGGGAATCGTGCCTGTCTTAGGTTGGAGTCGTCTTTAGAGCCCACACATCCATCCTTTCCCGTCATTGGAGAATCCCATTGCAATGATGGGTTTCCTGTCTTAGGTGGAAGGACTGAACAGCTGTTAGACTCAGACTCTCTTACCCGTCTTTGGCTAACCGATTCAGAGCCTCAGGCAGGAGCAATGTCTAGGCTCCGCGGTACTCCATCTCCAGGTTGTGGTAGTGGACTTGGATAGGCTGCATTTTTATGGAATTAATCTGTTGTTTAAGGAAAGCCATGAGCTTATTAAAGAGAACAGGCCCCAAAGAGCAAACAATCAGTAAACCCAGAATTGGACCAAGTATGGGGAGGAAAAATGGGAGAAATCCATTCCACGTGGTCCATAAGGGGTTGTCAGCAAGCTGTTTTCTACATTGAAGATCTTGTAATTGATTGAGCTTGTCACAAACTATGTCAGACTTGTTGGCATAAAAGCAGCAGCATTCCTGTAAAGCAAGACAGAGACACACACCCCCCCACACCCATTCTGCCAAGAGGAGGTCTAACCCACGTCTATTTTGGAGTACTACTGCAAGGGAGTCTAATTGGCCCTGAACAAAGGTAACAGTGGAAGCCAATTTTCTGCCACCGAGTCAACTATGGCTAAAGTATATGGAGCTGTAGCTCCATATTGAGTAACTGCTGTTTTAATTTCTTTTCAGCCTTTTTGAGTTTTTTTTTTTTTTTTTTTCCCTGTTATCAGTGGCTGACTGGGTGATAAAATGGGTGGCCAGAACTACTGCCCCAACAGGATTTTCCAGGAAGAGTAGGGTATGGAGTGTTATAGCCTTAGTGAGGCGGCTCAAAAAACATGGCTGGATTTTTTTGACCCTGGGTGACTTCTTGCAATTAGAATTTACTGCCCTTTGGGCTGCTGGTTTTATTCCTGTCTTAAGGCATTGTAACAAGTAGTCAGGATGCTGGCAGCCAAGGTCACCTTCTTGATAACTGGAAAGGCTTCCTGTTCCTCAAGGTCTATCAGTGGTTGTAGTTTATGAGCCGGCCTAAGTTTTACACCAGAAGTAAGAGTGCGCTGACAGCGATTTTGCAAAGAAACTGTACCTTTAGATTTACCCACTTTCAGTTTTTCTAATTGCGATATCAATTTTTGATGTTCTTCTTCTAACTGAATATGTTCTTTAAGTTGTTCGGTCTTAGCCTGAACTTCTGCCCTAGGATCAATAACAGGCATCGCCAAAGATGGCGGGGCAGCCTTTTCACGGCAAGAATGATTACACACCAAAGATGGCACAGATGCGACCGAATCATAAGATGGCAGTCGTTTTCGCTGTAGGGCACATGCGCTCGCCAGACAGACAGAGAGAGACATAGAGACAGAAAGCGAGAAATCACCCCCCAGGGGGGATGGTCACGCCGCAATCCGTTCTCCTCCATTCTCCTCTCGGGATCTTGGGCACGCACGCACACGCGCCCGGCATGAGTTTTAAGCCACCGGGTCCGGGACACAAACCGCGGTCGACTACGTGGGAGTCCAGCGACATAGCCATTACGCTAACTGCTGGTTCATTATGGCGGTCGTTTTTTTGAAAGGCGGCCATTTTGAATTGATATACGCAGCAGCCTTTGTTTCTAAAATTTCTTTCTCAGAATGCATAATTTGTTCTGCTACAACTGCCGCGGTTTTAGGGTCAGTTGGCTGGAACCTAAACCAGCGGCACACCTCTTTTAGGAAATCAAAAAAACAAAGTAATTGTTTAATCTTAATTTTAACTCTGTGTCTTGAGGGCTTCAGTAAGCCCATGAACAAATAACTCACGTTTACTCATTTCTTGTCCCATAATCACCTTTATTGCATTTTAAGTAACCTTTGTTACTTACCGGGACGATTTTCTGCCGTCCCCTTCTGGACCATTCTATGCCGTTCTCTTCTGTTTTCCGCTGCGGACTTCCTCTTTATTTTGGTGCTCTTCACTAGATCCCTCGTACTCAGGTCCGTGTTCAGGCGCCATGTGTCCCGTCCCTGTTCGGGCGCCACGTGTCCCGGCCCGTGGGACAGTCGAACAGGTTTCTTGGGGGAGGGAGAGAGAGATGGGACAGACACACAGACACACAGAGTGGAGACAAGACGAGGTGCCAATCAAGTCTCGTTTATTAAGGAAGAACAGCGAGCTTATATACAGGCTGGTGGGCATTGATTGATTGCCCGAAATGCAAATGAGATAAAACAGCATGAACCAATCATTGGTCTGGGTGGATCTCTCTCGTTGCCTAGAAACTCAACCACTTCCAGGGAGAACAGTTGGTCACATGATTTCTGAGAAACAGTTTGCTCAGTGAGGAAGTGAAGCCTAATGGTTTCCAAGATGGTGGATATCTCAAGATGGCGGATAGCTCAAGATGGCTTCCGCATGCAGTGCCCTCCACAGATGACCATGCCAAAACCCTTCTCTTTCATTCTTTTCCTGGGATCTTGGACATGTGCACACATGTGCCTGGAGTGAGTTTTAAGCCATTGGATCCGGTACTCAAACCACAGTTGGCCATGTCCAGCAATGTAATCACTGTGCCATCTGTTGGTCCCAAGGCCCTTCATTTTAAGTAAGGAGTTGTGGTCAATCCTTCTAACTTTTTAATTTTTACTGTGATTTTAAGTTTATTCCATGATAGAAAGACACACAAAGATAAGAGTCATCCTCAATAGGGTCTTCATGCTGCAATCTATCCCCAGATCTCAGCAGGCTCAGATCACAGGCATGCGTGTGTACACCAGCATTACTGAGGGAGATCCCAGGATATGAATTCAGAACCTTTCATGCAGGTCCAGTTGTGTTACCATTCTGCCAGTACCTGGCCCTTAATTTTTACTTTTTAAAATTCTTTGTTTCTTTATTACATAGGAAAAAGGTAGCAAGAGAGAAAGATAAGCACTTTCAACAGGGCTTATGCTGTGATCACAGGTGTGTGCCTATGCCTGGTATAAGTCCACCCAGGACTTCCATTTGAACCCTGGTCTTCCATTTGAACTTTGGCATTGTGGGGTGGCATGCTACTTTTGTGCCACCATTTCTGGGCCCTCTTTAAATTTTGTTTTGTTTCTTTGAAAATCAGGACATTTACCTATCTTTAGCATTCTTGTTAATCTCCCTTTTCAAAGATACCTTTAAGGTGACTGATAGCGGTTCATCAAACTCTTGCTGAAGTTCTTTCCATGTCCCAGGACATAAATTGACGGGCCAGATAACTTAATCTCGCTGCCCACTTGCTTTTCTTGTCTCTTCTGCTGGTAAGGCTTTGCCCTTCTTTTGTCTTGGCATCTCCTTGATAGAGGCCTGAGGTGTGGCTAGGATTTCTACCTGGCTGTTTGGATCACAACAAAGAAGGCTGTTTGCTGTCTTCATTCTACTTCTGTGTGTGTTTTCAGTTGTAGGCTTGTTGGGGCCTGCCAGCTCCAGAGGTGACAGACAGTTGATTCTCAGTGCTAGGAAGTGGGAAGCATTTTATTCAAGCATGTAGTTTCAGCCTGTTCATTTTAGTTTTTTTCTGTTGTTGTCAGCAATAAGGAACATTGCTATTGCTGTATGTCATGTGCTATGGGAGTTTCCTTCTGGTCTTCCAGTGGATTTGGGTCATTACTTCCGGCACCTGCCCTTTACTTACTTTCCTGTTAAGTAAAATGTGTTATTTCTAGGAAAGACAAATCTTAGTTGAAGACCACCAGGAAGAACATAATAGAAGTGAGAAGAAGATTCAGCTGATGAAAGAGGAATTCATAAAAAAGGAAGCAGAGTGGAAAGTTGCAAGTGAGGACCTAAAGAGAAAAGCAGAAGAAAAATTAACCTTGATGCTCCTTGAAGTGAGAGAAAAGGCAGAATCTGAGAAACAGTCAATAATCAACAAGTTTAAGCTTAGAGAAACTGAAATGAGGCAACTTCAGGACCAGCAGGCTGCCCAGATTCTGGACCTAGAGCAGTCTCTGACAGAGCAGCAGGGTCGTTTGCGGCAGCTGGAACATGGGCTCACCAGGGATGAGGCCCTGCCATGCAGCCCCTGTGACCAGGACCCTCCCACACCCCACGAGGAGGACTACACCCTGCAGCTGATGCTAGCTCGAAACAGGTGGGTGCACTGGCTGGAGCCGCCTGCCCAGGCTCATGTGAAGCAAGGCCCCTGGTTGTAGAAAGACTTAGAAGGAAAATAGAGCAAGATGTGACATAGAGTTTACACCTGAACCCACAACGAGACAGCTTTGCATCCTAAATAAAGACATGCTGTAGGAACAGCAGCCAGATACGCCAGCCGGAGCCTGTGCTGCTTTGTGGACATTAGTGGGCATGCAAAATTTACTGCCTTGGTGCTTTGTTTTCACTTTTTAAAATTTTCAGTAGCAGAACCATACATACATTTATGAGGTATCATACGTCATGTGGACATGCAGTTTAGGCACATAAGTAGTGGTGTGCATTTTTTTTTTTAACTTGAATAGATGATTCTTTAAAATATTTTTCCTAAATGCAGAAATCCTTACCTGCAGCTTTAAGTGATGCATGGTGTGACTGGGCTCTTTGCCTCCCTTGCCATTGGCTCAGCTTCTTCTTATTTACCCACACTAACCTCTGCCCAGCACTGCAGTGACGTGCATTGTGCTCAGATTGGAGAACTTAGTTCAAATCTAGGCCATAACCTGAACTAGGTGGGTGTGGGCAAGATGTATAGTCTCATAAGACTGTGATGCTCTCGCAGTGCTGAGGCTTCAGTGAGATTCCTTCTGGAAAACACATTCATGGCATTGATGGACACTAGCCCATGGAGATGGTCATAGCTCTTGCTGTTGGTGAGAATGTACAAGGCACAGAGTACCATCTGCCACGTGCCCTTGGGAGCATCTTGGACCCAGTGGGCTTCTGTTCCTTCTGTAGAATTTAGTCTTATTGCCCATCACTGTCTCTGCCACCAGCACCACCTGCAGTTGTCTGTGAACCATAGCATGCTACTCTTCTTGGGTCTCCTGACTCCTCTCATGGCCCTGTGGGCACCTGTAGGCAACACTCCCCTACCCACTTCCTGATCCCCTCCCCCACATGGTTGTATTGGTGCAGGAGAACCTGGGTTGGATGCACTGTCATGAGTCTGTGTATTGTCAAGCCTGTGCTGTGTTCCTATAGGGATGTGTGGGTTCTCTCTGTGTATTCTTGTCCTCCCTTCAGTCTGACCTGGAGAGTCTGTGGCTCTGGCCTTTGACCCCTGAGTACCTCTGACTTTGTGGGGACATCTCCCTCTTATTTCTGGTGGCGGAGGGCTTGGATCATTTGTAGCAGAAGGTGTTAATGGGTAAAATCTAGGAGTGATTGTCTGAATGGCTAAAATAGTATTTCCTTAGGAAGTGTGACCTGGGGTTTCCAAGGAGGCTTAGTGCTTACAACTCAGGTTTGGCTGGCTGTTTTTATTTGACTGTCATTTCAGGCTTTTAGAAGAACGGAAAGCGATGGCAGAGAAATTTGCCACAGACCAGGATGCCTTCCTGCGGGAGGCCCAGGAGCAGCACGCCCGTGAGCTCCAGCTCCTTCAGGAGAGACACCAGCAACACCTGCTGTCTGTGACAGCAGAGCTCGAGGCAAGACACCAGGCTGAACTTGGTGAGCTACGGGCCTCCGCAGAGACCGAACGGCAGGCTCTCCTCTGCGCTCGTGTGGCTGAACTGCAGAAGAAACATGCTGCTGAAGTCAGTGCTCTGGAGGCTAGGCACCTGTCCAGCTTGGATTCCTTGGAGTCCTGTTACCTGTCTGAGATCCAGACCCTACGGGCTGAGCACAGGGCAGCCCTGGAGCTGCTGCAAGCAGACCTGGAGGAGCAGCTGCGCAGGAGGGACTCTTCTCACCAAAGGACTTCGACCCAGGAGGTGGAGAGGCTGAAGCTCAAACATGATGAAGAGCCGTGGCCTGTGGAAGACAGCTCAAGAGTTGAGGTGAGCAGCAGGTACACTACAAGCTCGAAAACCTTGGCTGCCAAGCTACAGAGGGTGCATTAGGTGGGGGCAGACTTTGCCAGCTCAGGGCAGGTCTTTCCTAAGGCCTGAGTGCTCCAGCTGCACATCAGGTGTATCTGTGTGTGCATATATGTGGGCACATGTGCATGTCATCTGCACAGGGGCTTTTGAGTGTTTGCTGCTGATACTGTTGGTGACCAGGTATAGAACAGTGGGTTCTCGGGGTTGTTTTATCACACACTTCTTGGTAACGGCTGTGATCTTGGATCCTAGAATAGTGTGTGTATGTGTGAATACACAGACTTCTTCCTAGGTTTCCACAGCCTGTACAGTGTCCTTAAGGCTGACCTTAGTCTCTGTGGTAAGACTTGGTTTCAAGGCTATAGTAGAAAGATTGACTTTCACATAGTGCACACTGGGCCTCAGTTCCCCCTTTGTAGATGTTTCCTGAAGTCAAACCCTTTTGTTATATTTCAGGAGCAGTTACCATCCCTTTGGCAGGCACGTTACATTTTTAGTATGGATAGGAATTTCTGGAGAAGTCCCTGTTGCTGTGGGCTGGCACCCGCCTGTAACACCTGTCACTCATGAACAGAAAGAACACTTTTATGAGTCAAAGTCTGTCTTAATGTATACCCTCTTTATGGGGACCGGCAAGTGGCATGGTAGTTGAGGCTCTGGGCATTCCCACATGGCCAACTGTGGTTCGAGTCCCGGACCTGGTGGCTTGCTTTCTCACTTTCCTCTCTCTTTCTCTCTCTCTCTCTCTCTCTCTCTCTCTCTCTCTCTCTCTGGTCAAATTAAAATAAATGAATGAATGAATAAATGAAATTAAATAAAATAATTAAAAAAATTAAATTGAATGTTTAAAAAAAAAATGTATACCCTCTCTATATCCTCTGTTCTCATTAGCCTCTCTGTAGGATTTTATCCCTTCAAAGCGATGGGGCTGTTCTGTTGAGGCTGGAGGTGGCCAAGAGTGCTGTCTATCTCTCTGCAGGGAGAGTTGTGTACCTTCAGCATAGGGTCAGTGTTAGAGGGTCTGGAGTTGATGATACTATTGGAAGTGGCTGTTCTGGAGATTATGTTGGAGTACATATCCCAAATGATAGGTGAGGGAGTTTCGGGCTCGCATAAACACACACATTAGGTGGAAATGTCATCACCTGCCACAAATGCACTTCATCAGGAAAGTGCCCGGCGAGCGTTCCATCCTTTGCTTGTGTGGATAATGATTGTGAAAGGCTCTGAAATCTCAGTTCACTTGGCCTTCCTTTAGCTTAGGGAAGAAGATAGAAAAGTAGCCTGACTTGGATGACTGTCAGGGCTTGTTATGCCCCAGTGGCTTGTTCTTTGTGGTCCCACGCTGTGGTCTCAGAAATGTTCCTAAAAGCAGAGTGCACTCAGGCTTTCTCTGTTGTTCATAGGGGGTTGCCGGCAGTTGGGTTCCCATATCCTGTCCTTGACATCACCTGGTGGCAGGGCTTATGTCAAGAGAGTCCTGGGGATTGGCTTCTGTAGAGAGGATAGAACCCAGTCGTCCTCTGGGCCTGAATCTCAGAAGAAGCCTGCTTTGGGGAGCCACTGTCCTAGAGCATCACAGCTTCATTGTACTCTATTCACAGCTCTGATCCCGTCAGAGGGCTACTGTGGAGAACTACATGCAACCTGTAGGTTTAGTTCCAAGTTCTTTCTTTTTTTTTTTTTCTTTTAAAGAGAGATTTTTGCTAATAGGGTATGTGCGCTCCTCAGAGAGACAAGAAGCAAGAAATCAAGCACGGGGGGGATAGCCACGCTGCAATCACTTCTCCATTCTCCTCTTGGGATTTTGGGCACGCATACACAAGTGCTCGGCATGAGTTTTAAACCGCTGGGTCTGGGACTCAAACCTCAGTCCACTTTGTGTGAGTCCAGTGACATAACCATTACACCATCTGCTGGTGCTAGCAACCTGTAGGTTTAAATGAGGTATTTGATTTATTTGGTTTAAAGGCAATGAGGTTCTAAAGAATATTCAGAAAGGATGAATGTGTATATAGCACATGAAAATCATGTGTTTTAAACCATGGCTTAACATTAATGGCCCAATTCTATTATAGGAAGCACATGGATTCTTTACTCCCTTGAAGACTTAGCAGGGGTTCTGGGGAGTCGTGCCCTGGGCATGATTGGCCCAGGGTGCACCTGACAGTGTGTCACCCTGTGGATGCTCTCTCCAGGAGGAGTTGGCCATGGCCCTGCAGGAGCAGAGGCACCTGCTAGAGGAGAGAGAAGTGGCCCTGGTCAAGGCGGGTACTGAAGCATTGCTCCTAGAATGCCAGCTGCAGGTAGCTCCACAAGAGCTTGCAGGGATGCACATGGCTGAGATGCAGAGGCAGCCAGCTAAGCAGGCGGGGGCTGAACAGGTGAGCAGTTCCCGGGGACGACCCTGGTTCCTGCCACATCGTCTTCAGCAGATCCGTTCAGTGCGTGACAAGCATGGTGCTGTTATCTCCACGCTCAAGGTATATGGCTTCTAGAAGCTGTGAGTGTTGAGTGCCTCTTCCAGAGAGATAGAGGTGGGCACCTGTGTGGTGTCACAGTTGGCATCTGGAGGGCATACCCCAACCCACCTTGCAGGCTGTTGGTGGCCTGTGGAGTGACATATACAGTTCTATCCTAAAGGCTACTTGAAAGCTGGGTGCAGAGAGGTTGGAGACAACTGCTGGTCCAGGCAAGAGCTGACCAGAGATTGTTTGAAGTAGTGGGGAGAGACCCTGCCTCCAGGCAGATGTTTGGTGGGCAAGTGCAAGGGGTTCTGCTGATGGTGGTGCATGGAAGGGTGTGGTGAGCCAGAGAGAAGCAGCAGCCCATGAAAAGGATGCAAGAAAAGGCGTGGAGTGCTGCCTGGAGTACTGTGCCAATACAGACAATATAGATACTCTTAGAAACTGCACATAGAGGTTTCTTTTACACAGTTTTGAAACCTTTTATATCAATATGTATAAGCAGTTACCTCGAAGTATGTGGTCATTCTTATGATAGTGTTTACTTGAAATTTCCGTCTTAGAGGAAGGGCACCTAGCCAGAGCCCTACCCACTGTGGTCCATGTCCCTTCACTCTGTATCTGTGCAGGATTGCTTCGAGCCAGCGAGTGTTCTATGTGCATATGCCGTGCACCCTGATCCCGCTGAGGCATCATCATTTCTTGCCAACGCTGCACAGAGCATGAGTCTACACACAGATATGGGCACACACGTGCTATACACATATACGCACGCACACACTGCATGCACAAATGTACACACAGCACATACCATGTGCACACACTACACGTGCACATATACATGCACTCATGACACTTGTGTACACAATGTGCACAATGTGTGTGTATGCTTAACATGTGCACTGATGATATACATGTGTGCACATGCACACACAGGGCAGAACACATGCACATGCTACACATGTGCAGACATAACACACATGCACACAGCACACATCCACTGCACCCGTGCACAGGCACACATATGGCACATGATAACATATGGCACATGATATGCACATAACACACATAGGTGCATGTATACATACCTGTGTGCACACACACCATGTTTACACACACACACACATGATATGCACCTCACACACAGCACACATGTAATTCTGCACAATCCTTGCAGGCTGATTAGACCCCTGGAATGAGGACCCAGGCTAAATACCTGAAGCCCTCCTGCTTCCAGGTCCTTAGGTCTTTCTGGGGCTGAAAGGATAAAAGTCTGTGAACATAAAAGCTAACAGGTGGCTTAACATAAAAGCTTAAGGTAGCTGGATCTCATATGGCCGACTGTGCAGTTCAGGTCCCAGACCCAGTATCTTGAAGATCATGCGAGGTGTGTGTGTGCGCATGTGTGCCCAGAATCCTGAGAGGATAATGGAGAGGGACTTCAGAGTGGCTTTCTCCCCTGGGAGGTGATTTCTCACTCCCCCTCCAGCCCTCCCATATGCCCTGTAGCAAACAAACACAAAAAAGGTCTGTATGATAACACCTTACACATAGTTGGCACTGCATTTGAAGAGTTGTGTGCAAATTTATTGGGAAGAAGAGTTTTTGTAAGTGTTAAAACTATGGAGTTTTTTAAACAAGGATAAACTAGTGTTTCTTTTCTAACTCCGAAGCAAAGTTGTGATACTTTCCTAGATTTGCAGATAGATGTGTTACTACTCCTAGTTATGTGGAACATAGAGACTGATTCCTGAAGGCAGCATCTGAACTGTTCTTCATGTGGACATTTCTAAAGAAGTAGAAATTACAAAAAGAAAGGAATGTGTAAAAATTATGCTTCTCTGACTGAAGAGATTATGTTGCACAGAAGAAGCAAGATCACCTGGCCATGGCCAGAGTTTGAATCCTAGGCCTACAGCTTGAAAAACACAGTGGGCTTGTGTATGTGTGCCAGGCTTCTGACGGGATGGAGAGTTGAAGAAAAAGGATTGTACCCTAACCAGACCTTTTTAAGCCTGCTCTTGCTTCTCTTTCTCTCTCTTTCCCCTCTATTGTGTGCATGAATGTGTTCTCTGGCTTAATAAAAATTTAAAAAGTCTTTCTTCTAACTTAAAAAAAATTATAAACTTTCAGGGACTAGCAGTTAGCGTAATGGCTATGTCATTGGACTCCCATGTAGTTGACCGCGGTTTGTGTCCCAGACCTGGTGGCTTAAAACTCGTGCCAGGCGCGTGTGCATGCATTCCCAAGGTCCCAAGAGGAGAATGGAGGAGAAGGGATTGCGGCATGGCCATCCCCCCTGGGGGGGTGATTTCTCACTTTCTGTCACTCTGTCTGTCTCTGTCTATTTGGCGAGTGCACGCACCCTATAGCAAAAAAAAAAGAATTCTCCAAAAAAAAAAAATATATAAACTTTCTCTCCCTTTTATTAAAAACCTGGGAGGGCTCAGCTTTGGTGCTTCACAGGTCATACCATGGCTTGGGACAATAGAAGCTGGAAGGTACCAAGCCAATCCGAACTTGCTGGGTGCAGTGGTGTGTTCCCTTGTTCCTAGGTAACTGGGAGCTAGGGCAAGACAGTCACAGCATGCCGAGGTCCTGTCAGTGTCTGTTTCTGTCTTGCTTCCTTTTCCTCTGTCTCGTTCTTTCCCTTTCCTTTTCTCTCAAGAGGGGAAAGAAAAAGTCGTGGAATTGGCACCCCAGGCCTTGGTACCCCAGCCCTCCCCTTCCGAAGGTTCATCCCTGAGTGGCTATCACAGAAAGGTTAGGTGGGTGCCAGGAAGACGAATATTGGAGGATCTGAGATCAGGAGGGGCTCACACATCATGCCTCCTGGCCCATAGTCACTCTTACCACTGGCTGAACTCCTGCCAGGCCCTTGAGCACCTTCGAGATGCTGGCCACCTTCTCCAAATGCCTGAGGGCTAAAATTCACCTGCAGCTGCTGCAGTGTGGTGTGCAGGTTGGGTTGATAAGAACAACTCTGGGTGGTTGTGACTTGAGTGTGGATGCTGTCCACCCCATCTGCCCCCATCCTGATGCACTGCTCTGAGACTTTCAGATGTGCTTTGGGTATCTCTGTCGTCTCTGAAAACGTTACCTTTTGTCCTCTGCCTTTTTCTAGGATTCATGTTAAAGAAATTTTGGTTATCTCTGATTCATTTCTCTTACCCATCTTATCTGGTAACATCAAGAGCTGTATCTTTTCTTTTATTCCTTCTTTTTAAAAAAAAAAAAATTGCTAAGGATGGTGTCAGGGTAAGAAAGCATCCTTCCCCCCAGGGGGGATGGCCACACTTCAAATTGTTCTTTCAGAATTCAGGCACTCATACACACATACCCACCAGGTTTTTTTAAACTGTTGGGGCTGTGTCTCAAACTATACAGTTAGCCATGTGGGATCCAGCCGCTTTAAGCTCCATGCCACAGTCTGCTTTTTGAAACCATATGTTTTTTATGCTGCCTGACTGAGCATACCTGTCTTCACCACTGTTATCTTAATGCTCCTGGGTGTCCTCCTGGGTGTCTGTGGTATCAGTGTGTTTGAGTAAATTATCTCTGTACTGTGCTGCCATCAGTGTGAATGGCAGGCTTTTAAGGAGAGGGAGAGAACTTTATAATTTTTTTTTAAGTCTACCCAGAGGAAAGACTTTAAAAAAAAAAAAAAAAACAGAACACATTCATGCACACAATAGAGGGAAAGAGAGAGAGGGGGAGAAGAAAGGAAGCAGCCTTAAAAAGGACTGGTTTTGATCGCCTCTTTTTCTTTTTTAACATGATCAAGTTTTTGCCTAGCCAGTTGTACCCCCCCTCCAAAAAAAAAAAAAAAAAAGAAAGAAAAAACTGGGCTATGGGAAGTGTGGGATGTGCTATTTTACTTTATGCCAGCTAGTGAGGTAATTTTTTACATACATAGAATAATTTGGTGAACCTCTTTTCACTACCTGTAGGTACACAACAGTCTTAGTGCATCAATATCCCCTCTGCCTCCCCTCTCCTGTCCAATTATTTTGAAGCAAACTCTGTGTTTTTTTGGTTTGTTTGCTTGTTTTTGAGAGGTTTTTGTTATAGGGCGCGTGTGCTCGCAGGAGAAACAGAGGCAGAAAGTGAGAAATCACCTCCCAGGGGGAATGGCCATGCCACAGTCCCTTCTTCTCCATTTTCCTCTTGGGATCTTGGGCATGCATGCACACGCGTCTGGTGTGAGTTTAAGCCACCAGGTCCAGGACTTGAACTGTGATTGACTACATGGGAGTCCAGTGACATAGCCATTACACCAACTGCTGGTCCCACTCCATGTGTTTTCCATCTCTAGATAGTTATGTCTGTGAATAAGGCCAACTATGATTCATTCTAAGAGATCAACAGTAGTTTCTTTATATCATCGCATCTGCAGCCTGAGTTCTAGTCACCCTGGCTGAGGTTCATCAGAACAGGGTCCATGCAAGGTGTCCTCTGTCCTGGGTCTTTGTGAATTCTGTTTCTGAGGTGTTGACAAACATCCCACTTAATCCTTGTGAGCTTGTCAGTAGGTCTATAGGCACCATCAGACCCAGGTCCACATTTGCTGAGAATATTTGTAGGTGGCGCCTCTTCTTCCTGTGGTCCTCCCTCGAGCTTTACCCTTTATAGAAAGCATTTGTGGGCCTTCTTTGGGATGCCAGGTCATTGTCCCAAAATAGCAGGAACATGCTGTCCCTCCCAAGCCACAAATATCTTTGCACCTGTTTGAAAAGCGGTCACTTAGCTGCAAAGTTATCTGGTCTGTGCACATGGGGGTTAGGTTTCTTCCCAGGCCACCACCCTTTGGCGTCTGGTTTGAGAAGAGTTCCCTGAAAACGTAAGCTTGGTTTCTTTTTGATGGCAATGTGTGTCCCATACAGAAATTTCCCTTGTACTTAGCTGGGATGGAGAAGCAGGCTAGTGCGACCAGTGAGGGTTGCTTGTGGCAGTGTCATCTTTTCTTGTGTTAAAAAATAAAATTGAATCTTTAGATTGTGAGAATGTTGGGGACCAGCGGGTGGCGTGATGGTTAAGGTGCTGAGTACTCCCATATGGCTGACCATGGTTCGAGTCCCAGACCTGATGGCTTGCTTTTTCACTTTCTTTCTCTCTCTCTCTCTCTCTCTCTCTCTCTCTTTTTCTGTGTGTCTCTCTCTGACTTAGGAGGGGGCAAATTAAAAATTTCCTTCAGGTTGGAAATAGTCATCAGCAAAGGAGGCCCAGTGGAGGCTGCACAAGCCATCCAGTCAGGTCGAGGGTCGGCCAAAGACCACACTCTCTCTGAGGTCCTGAGCTGATTTTCCTGGCTCCTGAGTGAGTCCTGGCTGGGACCATCCTGCTGAGGCCTTCAGGCAGCTCCCTCACATGCAACCAGGCGCACTTTGCTGCCTCCCTGCCACCATCTGCCATGTTAGACAGTGCGTGTCTTATAAACTGCTTAAACACCCTTCCTGAAATGAGGCTAGGGTTAAGCACTGAAAAACTGGGCACAGGTGGGGCGTGCAGCTCTGCGCTGGGGTCTGTGAGAGTTGCAACATGTGCCATGGGTGCCTAGGCTCTGTGTGGAATCCTCTCTCTACCTCTCCTTTCAGAGTTTGTGACACTGAAGCTTGGGGACTACACATCAGTCTGCCCCCTACATGTGGGGTAGCATAGGACCAGGCTGTGCAGGCCGGTATTGGCTCCTACCTCAGCCACAAACAGATTTTTGCTTCTTCCTGACTATATATTAGGCATCTATGAGACTTTCATCTGAAGAAAATATTCTTCTCAGCAGGGTTTTCCAAGAGACACATACTGAAGCCTCTTGATAGCAGAAAATGACAGGAACTAGATGATTTATAAAAATAAGCTTTTTCTGGACCAGCAGTTAGCGTAATGGCTATGTCGCTGAACTCCCTTGTAGCCCACTGCCTTTCGAGTCCCGGACCCAGTGACTTAAACTCACACCGGGCATGTGTGCGTGTGTGCCCAAGATCCTGAGAGGAGAATGGAGGAGAAGCGATTGCAGCGAGGCCATCCCCCCCGGGGTGATTTCTCGCTTTATGTCTCTCTGTTTTTCTGGCGAGCGCACGTGCCCTATAGCAAAAACCTCCTCCACAAAAGTAAATAAATAACAAATTTAAAAAAGATACTATTTTACTTTTTTTCACTTTTTCACTTTTCATGGTTTGGAGGTTTGAGATCCAGGAGTTGTGTTTTTGGGGGTCTTTCAGGGTTCAGAGGCATCATGGTATGAAGGCAACACAGAGCAATGTGGCTACCTATTACTTTGTCTTCTTCCTCTTCTTTTCTTGTTTTTAATTAAAAAAAATTTTGCCAGAGGGCACATGTGTACGAGAGAGAGAGGGAGAGAGGGAGGAAGTGAAAAAGCGCCCTCTCTCCATGGGAAATTGCCGGGGACCAGCCTCGGCCGGGGTGGGTTATCTCGTCGGAGGCGGTGCAGGAAGGAAAGACTGAGGCCTCGGTGCCTTTTTCGTGCATGTCCTCAGTCGGACACCCTCAGAGATTGCTCTCTGTAGAGTGACCACTGCTAGGAATTACCGTGCCTTTTTATTGAAAATGTGATACATGCAAGTAAACGGGTGAGGGGCTGTGTTCTAATTATCAGTTCATAAAGTTTTAACAATAGGGAACATAGATTCCATTCAGGGTTGGATTAAAGGCGGTCTATTACAGTTCAGCACTTGTTTGTTTGATGTAGGCAGGTCTTTGAAAACTTCATGGAATGCTGTTTCAGGAAATAGCCTCTAGCAAGCAGAATTAATTATCTGCCGATGCCCGTTGGCAGCCATCTTGTGATTACTGAGTACGATGCTAAGGAAAGAAAATCTCAAGTGTAGGTATTAGTTCTTATGGATCTCAATAAAGAATGATACTTATATAGTTTTATAGGGATCTAAAACTTAATTTAAGGAATACTAATATATTTATCTATTTCACTTGGTGAGGGCGGGGGGTGTCCTGGGCCAGTTTCGGCCTAATCCTGTTTTATGTAAAGAAAAGATTATTTTTAAGCTTATGTTAAATGTATCTTTTTTTTTTTTTTTTTGAGAGGTTTTTGCTATAGGGCGCATGCGCTCGCCAGATAGACAGAGAGAGACAGAGAGATAGAAAGCGAGAAATCACCCCCCAGGGGGGATGGCCACGCTGCAATCCCTTCTCCTCCATTCTCCTCTCGGGATCTTGGGCATGCATGCACACGCGCCTGGCGTGAGTTTTAAGCCACCGGGTCTGGGACGCGAACCGCGGTCGACTACATGGGAGTCCAGTGACATAGCCATTACGCTAACTGCTGGTTCCCTATGTTAAATGTATCTTGAAGGGCCTTCCAAAGGTCAAGAAGATTATTTCTGCCTAGATAGAACTTCAGCACACACTCTATTGTGACCGCAGGGATGCAGCATTGTAATTAACAGTAGGTGGTCAGGGCAAAGGGGAGTGGTCGGGGGACTTTCGAGAAATCTTATCACATACTCAAGATGTATGAGAGAGCTATGTAATTCTTTTATAGTAGCATATCAGGGAGTCAGAGGGGGGTCGCTTCCCAGCAAGGCTACCGCAGTCTCTGGAGCATACAGCAAGCGGCCTTGCCAACATGCTGAGTCGACCCAAGCTTTGCTCATAGGTAGGGGGTGGGGGGGCTACAGCAGTGGCCTTACTAGCGTGCTGAGCCGACCAAGGCTGTGCTCAAAGGTCGAAGGCTCAAACAGATCCTGTGGCCCCACTGGGTTGGACTCCTCCAGGAAATACTCACACAGCAATCCATCTTCCTCCATTTCTCCTTCCTTTCAGGATTTTGGGCATGCACACATATGCACCTGGCCTGTTTCTCAAGCCGCAGAGTCCAGGACTACACTGTTGGCCATGTTGGAGCCAGCTGGCTTAACCACCATGCCATGAGCTGGCACTTTCCTGTCTTTATAGACCCACCACGAGCTCATCATGGGCCCTACCCCGGTGATCTTAGTCCTAACTCTTTCCAGTGGCCTATCTTTCAGTGCCATGCAGGCATTATATTTATCTTAGTACCTTCATAATACAACCAAATCCCAACACAGGGATTTGGTAAACACTCAGACTAGCAGTGTGGGTTAAGCATCAGGACCCTCATGCATACTGGTGTCTGGCCCAGAGCCCCTCTGCCAAGACTCAGTTTCCAGCTTGACTGTTGCTTGTGATTCCTCATGTGCAGCACATGGTCTGCCTTTCGGTGCTAGTCATCTTATTTTCCCAGTGTTCTTTGAGGTGGGTGGGAGCATCTCGTATGGGATTCATGTCAGAATGTGAACCCCAATGTGCTTTTGGGTTGGGGACTTTTTCCCTTCAGTTTAATAGGTACTTAACAGGGGCAACCCCTCCCCGCACAGGAGCTGTGGAGACAAAACAGAGATGAAGGAAGCATTTTCAAGTTCACTAACTTACTAATACATTGCTTGCTAATCTGCAGTGTTGATTGGCATTCAGGATTTTGTTCTTGAGTCACCCAGCATTCCATGATTGGCATATTCAGAGCCAGCACTCCGCAGCAAACCATCTAAGCTCAGTCTGTAGTTTCCTTCATAGCTACCAACTCATCCCTTCCTTTCCCTGGGAGGTAATCTGTTTCAAGAGAGAAAGTTTATAAAAGTGATGGGGAGCCTTTGATGGTGGTGGGTTATCTGAACTTTTGGACCAGCTTGTGGCATGGAGATTAAGGGACTGGATCTCACATGGCCAGCTGCGTGGTTTGAGTCCCAGACCCAGTGGTTTGAAAATCACATTGCAGAGGTGCGTGCATGTCCAAAATCCTAAGAGGAGACTGGAGAAGGAATGTGGTGTCACCGTCTCCCTGGGGGGTGGTATCTTTCCCTCCCTCCCTCCCTCCCTCTCTCTCTCTCTCTCTCTCTCTCTCTCTCTCTCTCTCTCTCTCCCTCTCTCTCTCTCTGGCAAATGCACGATATCCCGTAGCAAAAACTTAAAAAAAAAAAAAAAAAAAAGTGAACTGTATTTATTGGGCTGGCCTAGTAACCTAGTGTTTAAGGGAGCTGGATCCTACAGGTTCAACCCTAATTCAAATCCCTACCCTGGCAGTTTGAAAAACATGCCAGGCACATGTCCATGCCCCAAATTCTGACATAATGAAGAAATGGAAGGGAAAGGATTATAGTGTGACCATGCCCCATTGGGGAGCTTGCTCTCTCTTCTCTCTCTTCTCTCTCTTCTCTTTCTCCCTCCCCAATATAAAAAGAATAAAATTAACTAAAGAATGGACCCAGCTATGTTTCTATGCAGTGCTTGACACCATGTAGAAGACAGGGGGTTTGGATCCCTGCTAGACCAGGCCTTCATTGGCGTGATCTTGGCTGGCTGGAAGACTTGAGGGTTGCGGGGACTACAGTATGGTGGGACCCTGTTGAGTGTGTCTCTCATGAAAGAAATAAAATAAACTGAAAGATAATGATTTAGATAGGTTCTCTAGAACTTGATACTATGATTTCAGTGTTTTTGCTGCATTTTGTGATGATTTGCGATTGAGAATAGCCAGGCCCAAAGTACCTTCAGCGAAACCCAACTAGATTGACTTGAAGTTTTTTTAACCTTAGTCCATGTGTTTTATCACACTGAAAATTATAAAGGCAATTTCTAGTGTTGAAAAATACTTGTGTACTTTTTGAAACCCACAAGTGGCTTTAGAAGGGAGAGTGAGCTTTGGACTGATTTGCTCCTCAGGAAGTAGATTGAAACCTAGCCCCCGGGACCCCTGACCAAGTTGGACCACAAGTGGCAGCCACAACACCAAGGGCACAGGGTACTGCTGCCCTTTCCCATCTGCAGAGGAAACAAGAACGTTCTTCTTTAGTGTTTTGTAGCTGAGGTAAAGACATAAGATGGTTTTATCATTTTAGAAACTGCACTTTTCCTAGATCACTATCGTGATACATTTTAATGTTTAAATTTCCTGCTTACTGTACCTTTTTGGCAAAGAATCTGCTGTCTGATACCTTAGATCTAAGAGAATTGTGTCATGTGAGGTGGCAACAGCCATAGCAAAGTTTTCTTCCCGGTCTGTGTCCAGGAAGGGTGTTCGTGTGCCTGTACTTCTCAGGATGATTTTCACTGCAGGTTTGCCTTTTTTTTTTTGAGAGAGAGTTTTTTGCTACAGGGTGCGTGCACTCGCCCAAAAGACAGAGACAGAAAGTGAGAAATCACCCCGCAGGGGGATGGCCACGCTGCAATCCCTTCTCCTCTATTCTCCTTTTGGGATCTTGGGCACGCACGCACATGTGTCCGGCGTGAGTTTAAGCCACCGAGTCCAGGACTCGAACTGTGGTCGACTATATGAGGGTCAACCATTACGCCGTCGGCTGGTCCTCAGGTTTGCTCTTTTAAAAATTTTGCTAGAGGTTTTATGTGCTCACCAGAGAAAGAGAGAGGGGATGTAAGAAAGCATCCCCCACATGGGGGGATAGTCATACTCATATATATCGTAGCCTGTATCAGTGCTTGATAGTTGGAATCTGTTTATCCTAAACCATTTTTATTCCCATAATTCTTGATCACTGTCTTCTTTTCATTGTAATTTTCTTAATGTTTATTTTCCTGTATGTATTTTCTGAGTTCTTTTCTTTAAAAAAAAAAAATTATTTATTTAATTTTATTTATCATTATTATTATTATTTTTTAATTTGCTACAGGGCACATTTGCTCACCAGAGAGAGAGAGAGAGAGAGAGAGAAAGCAAGCCAGCCATCAGGACTGAGACTTTACCGCTGTCGGCCACATTGTAGTCTAGAGCCTTAACCTCCATGCCACCTGCTGGCCCCTCTGAGTTATTTTCTTAGTACTTGTGCTCAGGATTACAACGAAAACCTAACATTCTAGTCTGAATTAATTCCAGTTTAATTGTTTACAAAACTATTTACCTGTATAGC